>JADRCH010000009.1:8394781-8523880 GCA_019843965.1 Rhynchomys soricoides | reverse complement strand
TACAGTGTATAGTGCATAGTATATAGTATAGTATATAGTATATAGTATAGTGTGTAGTGTATAGTGCATAGTATATAGTATAGTGTATAGTGCATAGTATATAGTATAGTGTATAATGCATAGTATATAGTATGGTGTATAGTGTATAGTACATAGTATAGTGTATAGTGCATAGTATACTGTATATTGTATAGTATATAGTATAATGTATAGTGTACAGCAGATAGCATACATTATATAGTATATAGACAGTGTGTGAGCTCTTCCAGCTGAGGTCATTTCATCTTTGTAAGCATGGTTCTCTTTTGTTTCATTTTTTTGTTCTGTTTCTTCATTAGTACTGAAGTGGCACATGCCTATCATCTCAACATTAACACAGGAGGATTGCTGCCTAAATTGCTAAAGAGTAAGAAGTTGTCTCAAACAAACAAAACCGAAACCAGAACATTAATAAGAAACTATTAAAAATTTATAGTGCAGATGGGGAGTGGGTACAGCTCACTGTTGCAGCATTTACCAAGAATATGTCATGCCCTGGTTTGCACACCCAGCTCTGAAAACAAATTATAAAAGTAGAAAAATCTGAATTATTTGATAGCTTGCAAAGTTATAAAATGCCTTTAAATATAAATTAAGAAAAATCACAAGTGATGTCAATATCATTTTATTAAATTAAAACACACTGTAGACAAGTGGTAAAAATAATTTATTGTAGACTCTTTTACACAATTAACATGTAACATTTACACATATACTGATGTGCTGATATAAAATACTAAATTTAAAGACAAACATTTTTACACAGAAGTAGTTTCATTCTATTTTATAAAGATAGATATCAATAAATTATCAGAGCCATTTAAAGGATAATATGCCAAATATTTCAACAGGAATGCAGTCCATTCTATGTTGGAATTAAAATGATTTTATGAATATTTTGAATATAATATCTTGGATAAGTTGACATTCTTCTAAGCTAATAAAGAAGCTCAAGCCTGGAGCTAGTCCATGGAGGGCTCTAATAGCAGTGCCCTAGCTATGTATTCCCAACCTTGTTCTTGGACATAGTTTGAGCCCTAACACTTGCTTAAGCAAATGTAACCATTGAGTGTGAGACAATGCAGCCCCTATCATAGCTACCATAGTAGTCAACAAAACTCAATATACAAGGGCTTCAGTACAAATTAGGGCAATGTAGATGTTAGATAAACTGTAACTGGCAAGAAATTTGAGTGAGTAACCAATTTTTGCAATAATAGAAATGTATATATCCTAGAGTTCCAGAAGGGAATTGACATAGTTCAAAACAGTCACTCTTTTTTTTAATGTAGCATATTAATTCTTACTTCAGAGGTCTAGAAATAAATTGCCTTTTTTCTAAAACTTAGATTCACTTGTTTAGAAAATGGTTTCTAGAATGACATGCACCAACATGATATAAACTTTGTTTTATGTTATGGTCATTAAGATATACATGTACACGCACATATACATGGAGCATAAAACAAATCTACTAAGCCATGATATATACACACATGGTGAGATACTATTAAGTATCATTTTATCAGATCTAACAAACTTAACATTAGCGGCTGCTTATCCCTTTTAGATCTCCAGTCTAGGTAATGTTTGTAGCAGAATTTAAGAAACAGCTCAAATCATCCACATCAAAAACCAAACTTTAGAAAATATACTGAGACCTTAAAAGTAATCAAAAGTACAGCTAACTTCAAATAAACTATAGTGAGAGATCTGTATAACTAGGAGAAAGCCTTAGGTCACTAAAATGGGAAGTAGAAATTGGTATCCACAGGGAAGACGTGCTCTTGGCTCGACACACATTAGGCTGTCACCAGAACCCAACTGACAGTTCTCTTTGTCCCAGAACCTGACATTCAGTTTTCATCCTGGTTTGTTTCCTTAAATGGGTAGAAAAAATATTAACCATCAGTCTTAATGAGCCTACAATGTCCCCCAAATAATTTCCCTGTCTCTGACAGTAGGATATGCATTTATATCTACAATTTCCATAAACCATCTTCACCCCAGGTTGAGAAGAAATTATTCTTAGGGTCTTCTGACTAAGGAAACTGACATGAGATAGTTTGGTCCTTCTGAAGGGCACCCATGAACATGCCTCACAAGCAAATTATTTAGCAGAGTAAAAACAACTGGAAAAGGTTAAGTATTTAAAAGAGGTCACTCTGTTCTCTCTAATATTGCTTATATTCTAGGAAAACAGTTTTAGGGAATGTATACACACAGGGAAAGAGATGTGTTCAAGCTATCTTACACCCTCTGAGAAGTACATACATCAAAGAGGGAACAAACAGAACTTGGGTTTCTAATTTGACCTCTTGTGAAGAGACTAGATATGGCTTGCTCAGTACAGTCCTGATGTGAGTTGTGGAGTGGAATCTCAGCACTCAGGAACCTACATCTTCCCAAAGGAATTGTTTGGATTCTGAAAAGTCAAAATCAACCATCTCTTTAGGAGAAACTCTGAAAAGACCAGATCATCAAGAGTCCCTCAAACATTCCATAGGAGTTTCTGCAGTCCTTAGGAGGATAATCAGCTTCCCGACTAATAAAACTACCAGGCAATATGGCCATGATGTAGGCTTGATGAGAACTCACAGGGAACGACAGGGAGACCCAGCACTTGGACTGCGTTTGAGCCGTACTGAGACGAAGGACACCTCAACTGTCATCTGCTCGAGGCTTTGCTTCCTACTTCACAAGACTCAAGCTGAAGACCTTATAGCACCTTCTAAAGCAGATCTCGGTCTAACTGGTTCATCAGTGCTACAGTGACCTCTTTTCTGCAAGCAAGAACTTTTTTCAGGGCTGGAGAGATGGCTCAGTGGTTAAGAGCATTGACTGTTCTTCCAAAAGTCCTGAGTTCAATTTCCAGCAACCACATGGTGGCTCACAACCATCTCTAATGGGATCTGATGCCCTCTTCTGGTGTGTCTGAAGACAGCTACCGTGTACTCATATAAATAATTAGTAATACTAATAGTTATAGTTATTTAAAACTCTCTTTTAATTTCAAGTGCATTTCCAGTGTTTCTGCTTGAACTCCCCACTTTATAATCTCTCTCAGAACAAAAAGCAATGTTCTGATGAGTCATACCTCTGTTTCCGTGTTTTTCCTGGATAGAAACCAGACTTGCATTGGTTCCTTCTTGCCCTTCATAGACACTGGGCCTCTATGCTCCAAATGGAACTGTGGATCTGCGTTTTCTGGAGACATGAGACACCTAAAAGTCATGAGGTGGAAGAGAGGGGAGACTTGATCAAGGTTGTATAGACAATTAAGGCAGCCTGATCCCAAGACTGCAGTTGTAACTAGACGTAGTTAGGATTTTAGTAATGGTGCTTTATCAGAAACCTTCAGAGTGAGGTGGGTTGTTTACAATGGAAAGAGAGGCACACTCTTCTCCAATGACAAATAATTCTGGTAGCAGAAGGGAGACATGGAGGTAGCAATGGTTTAAAGGGAGCAAAAGCTCACAGTTCACTCGCACGGTACCCTGCAAACAGCATGGCACCCCCCTCCGCACCTGTATGTATATTCCGAAACATTTATCTTTCCCTTTTCTCCTGTGGTTTCTGTCCTGCTTGTGAGGTTGACAGTATTTCCAAAGAGACAATACCGAGGCATCCGCTGTCCAATCACACCCGTCACCACCTCCCCGGTGTGGATCCCGATTGTTATCTGCAGAAAGCCAAGTTGTTTTTTTTTTTTTTTTCATACTTTATTTATATTTCAAATGTTTTCCCCTTTCCAGATCTCCCCTTTGGAACCTCCCCATTTCATCCCCCCTTCCCCTGCCACTATGGGGGTATTCCCCCACCCTCCCACTCTCATCTTCCTTCCTTGTCATTCTCCTATACTGGGGGATCTAACACCCTCAGGCCCAAGGGCCTCTCCTCCCCCTGATGGCTAACAAGACCCTCCTCTGCTGCATATGTGGCCAGAACCATGGGTCCCTCCATGTGTATTCTTTGGTTGGTGATCCAGTCTCCAGGACTATCAGGGGTCAGGCCAGTTGCCACTGTTGCTGCCTCCCTGGGGATGCAAACTCCCTCAGCTCCTTCAGTCCCTTCTAAAGCCAGGTTTAGCTTCAGTAGCCTTGACGGTTAACATATATATCTTACAGACCCGCTCAAATGCCTTCATACAATATCTGTCTGTGAAGGGAAATGTCCCTGAAGTTGGAAATGGCAATGAGAAGGAGGGGGCAGCTTCCATGATGAAACAATAAACAGACAAAGTGGGAGCTCTCCTCATCCGCAGGACTGTCTGTCCACAGAACAAGTGAGCTACTTTATCTCCCATGTCTATGGGAGAGGAAAATGCAATAGGCTCTTTGTTTTCAAAATGTTCCTCTTTGTACATGTTAACCATTTCCTAAGGAGGAACACGAACCAGTTATCAGCCAAGCTCTACTATGAGTTCCATAACGTTCCATTTACTTACTCACCTGAACAGATTCGCCATCTACTTGAACTTGACCAGCAATTTCCATCATGTCTAAAGCCAGATGGCAAATGGACCGTGCATGGTGGATACAAGGTTCGGGCAAACCACTCACTGTCATATACTTATCACCAACTGTTTCCACCTAGAGTGATACACACACACGTTCAATGGTTGACCTAAAGTGATAGCGGTTTATCACCACCACCACCACCACCACCACCACCACCACCACTACCATCATCATCATCATCATCACCATCACCATCAAACCCCTAGCAGCATGAGCTCTAGTAGGTTGGAACCTTCTAATTATCTGGGACATACATTCTGCAGGCAGCTTGGGTCTTGATCATCTCATCTGAGCTCCTCTTATAACTCAGTAGAATACTTATGTGTATACATAGATATTTGTAAAAGTGCCCTTACTCATGCATGTCCAAGTGTTGTGGGTAGTATGCTTTCCTAAGAAATATAGAGGCTATAGGTTGATCGCTCTCTCTGTCTGTCTCTCTCCCTCCCTTAATTTTTGCCATTTCTCTCTCTCTTCTCTCTCTCTCTCTCTCTCTCTCTCTCTCTCTCTCTCTCTCTCTCTCTCTCTCTGTGTGTGTGTGTGAATTACCTTATTTTTGAGACAGTGTCTCTTACAGATCCTAGAGCTTACTGTTCAGCTGGACTGGCTAGCCAGCAAGTCCTTAGGCTCCATCTGCCTCCTTCACCCCCAGCACCAACGTTACAGAAGTGCATGGCCATCCTGGCTTTTCCAGACTAAGGTCCTCATGTTTGCACAGGCCTTGGCAAAATATATACTACTTCCCTTCTTCCTAGAGCAGCCAGAGTTCAATAATACAGGAGCTACTGATTGAAGTTCATTGATCTGCTCCTGGCTTTCATCCATGTTTTAATTGTTCATTAATTATATTTTAAACTTTTAAATGTAATGGTTTATTTTGTGTGTGCATGTTTTCCAGGTATGTGTCTCTGTGAACAAGAATATGGAGGCTAGAGAATGACCTTGGGGATCATTCCTCAGACAACCCCCCTCCACCTTCTTTTTCAAAATAAGCAAAGTAGGTTAAACCATGTCCTCATGTGCTCACCAAGTGTAGCACTGTGGCTCAGAAAAGAGCCACAAAATAAATAGTTCTTATGAAGTTATATTACCCCAGGAGCCTAGAGACAGTCGGTAACATTCTTGCCTTTATAAAGTAATATTCCACTGACTTCATTTTTCCAATATTATATTTGTTTCTACTTAAAACAAAGGGCAGAGATGTCTTGTAAATGTTTATCTTCAAGTTGATGGTATCTAAAAGTAAACCTGAGGCCCAGGACCCTTCTCAAGCTCCATGGCTTCTTCACAGTGCAAAGCATTTATGTATTTTAGGAAAAAAATGTCTTTGGCCGAGTACAAAAATGAATGCTGTGTTTATACTAAATGTAATAAACAATCTGCACAGACTCATTAACCTAAGTGCAAAGAAACTGCCGGATACTTCATGCCAGCCAGAGATTGCTCCATGAAACGTCATCATGGTTGCAATGAAAAGAAAGTTTCCTGAGTGGTAAGTACTCCATGTTGAGGTTTACGCTGTAGACTGGTGCTGCCCTCAGCCTTGCTGGGGGAGAGCGTCTTTTGCAGTGAGCATTGCAGAGGCTCATGGCTGGCCTAGGGGCTGTGAAAGACTCCTATATGCCTAACACTAAATGAAACATCTGTATCATCTGCTCCAAATCTCAGTGCACATCTGCAAAGGGGGCACAGAAAGAAAGGAAAAGCTGATGATGGGGAGGAAGGCCCTGAACTTTTGCTGTCTCTGAATGACTCAGGATCATAGAGCAGCTTCAGGAGCCTTCCCAGGGCCTGCACAAGGCTTGGGCACATTAACATTAAATCCTAGATGCAGGATTGCTTCTGAGGAAGTGAAAGTCATGGTTTTCAGTGATGTAACTACTGGTGAGTTGTCTGTACTCCAGTGGATAGCTCCATACCCATGCCTGTGCAGCAGCCCTGGTTCAACTCAATGGATCACAAAACAAAAACCCAGGAACTAAGGCCTGAAAGTGGGAGGTGCACTTGTCTGGAAGAGTGAGACGGGAGGGAGGTAAGAGAAGATGCGTGTGAACCTTAACCACATGTATGAAGTTTCTTTACAATGAGGAAATTATTTAAGTCAGTGGCCTGCAGTGACTTTTCAGATACTAGCAAAGCAGCTAAAGTCCAAGTACAGTGACTCCGGGTTTCTGCAGGGGAGTCTTGGAAGCCCAGACCTGTACTGCACCACAACAGGCTCCCATGAGGACTTGCCTTGTAAACAAATGGGTTCTTTCGTGAATCAGTCAGTGTGTCAAATCTGGTGTAGAGGTCGTTGAGTAGATTGACAATCTTCATGGCCCCTTCTCCAGATGCATGCTTGCTACAGAAAGCATTGAAACCCACAATGCCACTGAAGAGGATGGTCACATTGTCGTATCTTTTGGCAGGCACTGGGCGCTTGTGTCTCAGCTCATTGGCAACAGATGGAGGGAGGACAGAATACAGCAATCTATGGGGATTAGGGGAAAGCACTGTAAGATGCTGCTGAGCCTTTACCCCTCTGGCTGGGCCTCTTTACTGCATCAATGTCATTGTGCTGGATTTTAATACGACATCCTTTAAAACCAGTGTCAATTGTTAGCTACATACAAAACAAAGAAACATACCAACCATTTGCCTGCTGTGTTCATAGACATTACCCATTCCGGAACCATTTCAAACCAACTCAAAATAAGCCAAACAAATGAATAGGTTGGAAAAACGCAAGGCCATCAGTAGGACCTCACAAGTTTCATTTGTAGTCCTGACTTTTTACCCTGTTCTTATGATAGCAACAGGCTTGATGTTGTCAGTATGAGCATCTAAAATGTTGCACCAGTAGTGTAATAAGAGAAACATGTTCCCACGACAAGAATAAACTTTATCTCAAATATTGCAAAGCCACAGCAGACAAAGTAGATTTGCTTTCTAGTCTTATTTATACTTCACTCCTTTCTGGAAGAAACTGATAAGAGATGAAAGCAGTCCAGATGAGCAGACATTTTATTTCTGTAGGCAATGTTACTGCTGAGGAGACTAGTTAACACAGAGTAGGAGCAGAGTGGGTAGATTTAGAAGGAAAGCAAAAGTCTCTGGGCTCACAGCCCAAAGAAACAAGAAGAAAAAAGGTCTTCTTATCCTCTTCATGCTTTTAGCCAAAGGGCAAAATTCAAACATGCAAAACAGACCTGAGCTGTCTATTCCTCTCTAGAGGGTGGAATTTTGTCAGTGATTAATTTTAGCTTGTAAACAGAGCATTTCATGAAACATTGAAATTAGCCTTGAATATTGAATGTGAGCAGTACGTCAGCTTAGTTTTAAATAAAACTAGATGGTTTACAATGAAATTGTCTCAAAATAAAGTCTCTGCTATAAAATCAAATTCTAATCCATAAATCGAAAAATCAGTCACGAACATTAAAGAAGCACAATATTCATAAATAATACAAATAGTTTTTGAAAATCCATTCTACCTTGGGCAAACCAAAACAAAAGGTCCTGTGATGGATCCTTGTTTTCTAGTTCAGAAGTCAAGCTCTAGAGACAGCCGTATGAACTCCAAAGGCTAGACAGTAGACTAATGAGAAAAGTGGGCACTCAAGCTAACAGCTTACTAGTAATGGGAATAAACAGTGTGTTTAGTATAGAATGTAGAAGATATGGACACTTTCATAATTTGAAGTCTGTATCTTTGTAGTACTTGATGTGTGTTTACTCCTGGTATATCCTAAGATATCCCTCAAGGGCCCATGTGTTTAAAACCTTAGTCTCCAGGCTGTGGTTCCATTGCAGACTGGTGGAACCTTTAAGAGGTGAAACCCAGTGGGAGGAAGTTAGCTCACTTGAGAACACACTTGATTGACACACAGATCTCATCCTTCCCTTTAGCATCCCAGCCAGCATGACACAAGCAGACTCCTTAGGCATGAATCCCTACTGTGGTGTTTGATCTCACCACAGCCTAAAGCAATGAATATTATAAGGAGACTGGACCAAATAGTGTTCAGAGAAACGAGAGGTCCCAGACTCTTCCAGTAAGAGAATGAATTGTAACATTATACAAACAGTAGAAAATTGTGAATAAAAGCCAGCCTGTTTTTGCCATCCCATTCTTACGTGTCTGTCTTTTTCTTCTCATCCTCCAAGGCTCTCAGTGTGAGCTGCAGCCTATCCGTGAGGATTTCCAGCTCTTGTGTCAGTTTGTACTCCTCCCGGAATTGTTCTCCCAAAAGAACCAGGTCTCGTGTAGCGTCATGGAGAGGGATGTCGCTCAGATAAAGGCCTCTTCTTGTTAGGTCGTCCAGGTTCATCACACTGTCACACAGAGCTTGAGTTAAAATCAGCACCACCTGTCCACATGGTGGGGTCAGCCCTAGCCACAGCAAAAGGCATAAGGTAGCTTTCTTTTTCTCCACCTCCACTGTTCAGAAGATCAGGTTGAGAAAACAATAGGAGAAGCTGACCTAACATGACTTTGCTTTCAGTGTATCTAAAACTCCACTAACAAGCAGCAAACCTACAATACATGTTAAGTTGCACTTTTGAAGGCATCTACCTTCACTGAAAGATAATGCAGAAATCTGCCCCCACAAAAATTGCCTTAATACAAAGCTAGTGCATTTTAAAAACTTACCGTGTTCTTCTTTATCATAAAAATTAGAAGAAAAATTTATCTTCATGCTTATGTTAGGAGTAATGAAGTTTCTATTGAAAAACCACCTTGTTTTGCCTTATGACTTTAAGAATCTTATAATTGCATTGCTACTATAGGCAATGATTGGTTTTCCGAGGTTTAGTGACCCTTTTCTGCATGCATTTTAAAGACTTCTTGTCTGGAGCCTTTATGCTGTTCTTTCTATTGGTTTTCATTTCTCCCTCTAGTCTTACTTTCTTTGGTTGACTTTTCTCATTTTTAAAACGTGTTATGTGACCTTGAAGAATTCTGAGAATTTCTGAAACCCAAACCTTATTCTTTCTATGGCTTTTTTAAAATAATAATCTTGATTGATTTATTAAAATTCTGTTAAGTAAAAAGTTCAGTTAAAAAGGTACTAATTAGATAAATATTTAAACTTTTATTGGCTTGAATTGATTCTTAAAGTGTAAAATTATTATTTCTAGTTATTCAAGATAGCATTTTTTCTAAAATGACAAATATGGGCTCTAACTTTACTGTGAAATTTTGGATTAAGAAGAGATCCCCATGAATGTGTTCTCAATACAAATATTACTGTCAAAATAAAGAGTCCAATATGCGAACAAAGAATAACCAAAGGTGCTATTGACAAAAAATAGCCAACCATTTTGTTAAAGTGAATATATGTATGTATGTGTGTGTGTGTGTGTGTGTGTGTGTGTGTATTAACGACCTCTTGCAAAAATAAACCCATCTGAAAAGATGACAGATCACTAGCCAAATGATCCAAATGGGGCAAAATAAGATCTACCCATGAGCAAAGACAAAATGAAATAACCTCAATTGAAGTGGCTACTGTAGTGCTAGGTGTAATATACCCTTTTGGTTAGGGAGGCCAGAGAGCCTCTAAGACAACACAGACTCTTGTTACTCTTCTTAGCTGCATACTACAGCTAGTTGCTAAAACCCTGTTGCTGAAGATACCACACACCTTGGCTATATGCTGTAAAGAAATCAAGCTGGACGAGCTAGAAGCTTTCTTCCTGCTGGGTAGCTTTCTTAGTTCTAGAAGGTATCGTAAGGGCAGGTGGAGGAGAAAGGGCATCAATAGTCGTATCCGGCTGTGAACTCTACGATCTACAGCATCAATCTGCAAGGCAAGATGCGCCCACTTATGAAGTAGTTGCACAACTGTAAAGGGAGTAACGAACTGCTCTCTGATTGGATTTGAAGCCCACTCTACAAGAGTAGCACTTTAAACCTTGTCACGGCTAAGGAGGGCTTAGGCCCTAGAGGAGAACATAATAGTATTGTTTAATTAAATTATTGTGGAATCAAGCTTACTTCAGATAAAATATTTATATTTCTACTTATAGATAAATGTCACGAACAGCTTTAACCAGAGACCGTCTGGGTAAAGGTGGTCAGTGCAGAGATGCATAGCTGCTCAAGATGCTAAGGAGTGGCAGTTGATGTTCAGACCTAAAGAGAATATTTATATCATTCCTGAGAAGGCTCAGAAACATCCTGGAAGATGACAGAAAAGGAAGAATGTAAGAACTGGAAGAATGTAGCACCCAAAGAAGGGCTGTGAAATACTGTGTTCTTTGCATACTATGGTTAATGTAGCCGTGACCTCGCAACAGCTGTGGCTGCCTGCAGTGGGGCTGACTACACAAGACAGAGCCTCACCAGTCAGTCATGAACTGGGGAGATTAGGATCCTTACCTCTCCCTGGTGAACCACCACTGCTACTGACAGTTTCTGTGGGAGGGGCAGCCATTCTCTTAATTTGGGTACCCACTGAAGAACCTGCCAGGCTCTAGTGAATAGTTGCAATGATGAATAGAAAACAAAGATAATCTTCATTAAACTCATTGAGTCTCAAAAGAACCCAAATTAAAAAAAAAAAAACAACAACATTGTGGATGGAGAAAGAAAACTTGTGAGGAGAAGGGGGAGGAAATAGAAGTGGAAGGGAGATTAAAGGAAAGATAACAATAATCAGAAGAAAATGAATACTAGGTGAAAGATCACTCACACTGAGATGGAAAAAATGAAATTATCAGGAGATTAGTCTTCTCAACGTTCTTTATGGGCCCCTTACTTGTCTGTTGTTAGAGTGTTTGCCCAGCATGTAAGATAGCCTCATATTCACTCCACAAAATTATAACTAGGGGTTGTGGCTCACACTTGTTATTGTCAGTCTTCAGAAGTAAAGGCCAGGTAATCCAGCATCCACTATAATGTAATTCTACTTACCTAGTTAGAGGCTAGCATGTGCTACATGACATTCCATCTCAAAACTTAAATCCTTCTTACTTTTTCTAAGTTTACATTAGTCATATTAGAATGGTTTTACAAGCAAAACTTCTTCCATTTAAATAGATTATAGTGATTGGTAAATGTATCACTTATAGGACCAATTTTTGAATATGAAAATTAAAACATATACTCTATGGCTTGTATTTTTCCTCCAAAGAAACCTTTCTGCTCTTAGATAGAAACACTCCCTAAAGTGAAGCTGACACTCCACTGACAGCCAATCAGGAAAACACAGAGAAGAAGTGCTGATGGCAGTTGACATGTCACTGGATGGCACTAGCTTTAAAGATGATTTACACACCACAGTTTCATCTCTGTTGTCGGCATGATAAATGATTCTCAGAAAATAAATCATGGGGTTGGGGATTTAGCTCAGTGGTAAAGCTCTTGCCTAGCAAGCGCAAGGCCCTGGGTTTGGTCCTCAGCTCCGGAAAAACAAAAAAAAAAGACAAAATAACAAAAAGACCAAAAACAAAACAAAACAAAACAAAAAGGTAACTGGCACATAGTTCTACCAAAAAAAAAAAAAAAAGAAAAGAAATCATAATTACTGTTATATAATATCATATACAAAGTATCATCTAATAATAAGCACCTCCATTATCTTTTCTATTGCTCTGTAGATGCATATTTTATATCCCTTTGTACATTTTAGTAACTTGCTAAAACGAGCAAAACATCAACCCGTGCTTTGGCTCTTCTGATGTTTATTACTAACAACATTTAACATAGATTTCAATTGAATAATTCATTTTGAATAGCACAACCCATTAAGTTAAATATTTTTAATTTAAAGTGACTTAGATAAAAATTGTTATAATTTTTATAATTGTTACTAACTATAGAAAAGTTCTTAATGTCCACATATCATATGATTTCCAGAATTGTTCTCTTACAAGATGCTCGTTTTGAAAGTATAAAATATAGAATTAGTACATTACTCATCCCATGATCTAATGACATAAGAACTTCAGAGACAGATTATATCTCATAAAGAACGCAGGATTTTTTAGATATGTCTAATACAATCACCCTTGTTATGAAGAATTACATCATGAGGTTTTCAAAATGCAGCTTATACTTCAACAAAAATGAGCATTGTGAACTAAAATGCTGTTGGATTAAGAGAAGGTGTATTTGGCCCGATCACTCTACATGCATGAATTGAAATATCATGCCAATCCCAGTTTATATGTACAACCAGCACATATTGATTAAAGATGTTTATTGAAGTTTCATTGAATTTGTTTTTAACTTATACTAACTACAATTAAGTTAAAAGCTGTTACCTTGGTGAACAGAGGAAGAGGATACTATCTGCTTCCGGTAAATAGATCATTTGGCCTTTGAGACGTAAGCAGCTAATCTCGGCCCCAGTCAGTTCATCCTCATATTCAAGTTTCTCAACATCCAGCAACCCTTCCTTAAACAGGAAAGACAAAACATTACCTTCTGCCTGACAAAGCATCAGGAGGGAGCAAACTGCACTTCTCACCAGCACTAAAGGAGAGAAAGTTCATCCATTAGAACTGGAGGGGGCATTGCTCCACATCAGAAGCACAGTGCTCAGGATGGCAGCAGCTGAGCCGCTGCTCCTGCATTCATTGTAGGCTTCTGTGTTTTTCCACTCTGGCCACAACATGCATTACGGAATGGTACCAAACTAAGCAAAGCTAGCCCTGTATTCACAAAACCTCGGAAAGCAGCAGTTAGTTCCAAGCATATAAGACACACGTAGATGTGTCTTTGGAAAGTCCCTGGGGAATAGGAAATGTGTGGAAAATTGTGTTTGCTACAATTATCCCAGGAGCGCAATCGAGGGGTATGTAAAACATCTAAACAACTACGTGAGTTTATGAGTTTTCAATCCTTTTTATTTCCCTAGAGAAAAAAATGTTAGCCTGAATTATAAACAATTTACAGAAAAGTATATCACTGGTGATGTTATCAAAGACTTCTTGTTAGGGGAAAGAAGCATTGGAACTTCAAGTACCCTTGAAGGTTGGTTTTATTAAGTGAGACTGAGATATTCCCAACCAGACACTTTCTCAAACATTTTTTCACTCATTCTCATTCGCTGACAGAGGTCCAAGTCCCCAGTTAAACATTGCTCTCTTGAAAGTTGTATTTTACTTTCTTCTATTTCCGTCTCATAGACTATGCTCAGAGATGATGTCCCCTCTCCGTTGTTGTTGATGGACAGCATGCCTTGCTTCTATTCAGTCAGAGAGGTCTTGCTTACCTTGCTTCTCAGTACAAAGACTGTATTGATGTGTGAAAGAATCCCATGGAAACTGATGTCGATATGAGGGCGGACCAGAGAGAAGACAGACAGAAGGCTACAATTCCCAGGCTGGAGCTAAGATACAAAAAGAGCGAAGAACATGCAACTACTTGAGATTGACTTTATGATTAGCTATTGGTCTTGAAATTAAGCCAGATCAGTTATATTTATAAGTGAAAAATAATCATAAGTATTGTGTGGGAAATTTTCCAAGTGTGGCCTCAAATTCTGCTATATGCAGCAGAGTATTTAAGCAAATGTCAAACAGTTGCAGGGACAAGAAAGGATTTAGGTGACTAATATGTTAATATAAAGCTCATGAAAATAAAATAATCAAAAGAAAAAATGAAATTTGTCTTCTAAGCTAAAGATGCCTGCAGATTCTAATACCAGTAAATCAAAACACCAGGAAATACTTTCTTATAATAAATCCAAAGAGAGATAATATTAATAGAAATACTAACACAAAGTACCTACTTATGATGAAGCAAGTAACTGACTAAAGGGACCTCTCATCATGTCAGGACAGAGGGAAACAGGCAAGGTCACACACCAAGAGGGAAAGCCCAAGGAAACACAAAAATCTACAGCTTTACACAAGACCCCTGTATTCTAGTCTTGCATTAAAGCAAAAGGTACCTCCAGATACACACATGCCAGGGATGAATCCTAACATGGGATATGAGAGAAAAAGCGAGTACACAGGAAGTTTTCACATGATTCTTGGGAACACAAGCCAAATGTGGCTGCAGAGCCTGGGACCTTTCTGAGCTCTGCCACTCTTCCCGTGGTAATGTCTATGTTTTTCATCTTACATGTTTGTAAATTTCCTTCTTCCTCTTGTCAACAGCTGGTTTTGAAAGCTATTTTTGGAAGGAGGCTAGGCAGTGAATATTTATTTAATAAACAAAAAGCTGAGTGAAAGCTGACAGCTCTTAGCAAGTCCCTGATTTTCTCACAAAGCGAGTCTCCTATTCTCATACAACTTCCTCTCTTCCCTGTAAGTGATTAAAGCAGAAACAAACAAGCCCTAAGGGAATGTTTGCTATTATCCAATGCATGTAGGTTATAAGTGCATGGAATAGGTCCTGCTAATGACTGTAATGGGACAGTCAGATCCCAAGGTGGTAGAGCCATGCTTTTTACCTGGGGGAGAACTCTGTAGATAGCATTGCCACACTGAGTGACCACTAGGTCCCGGTCAAATATGATATGAAAAGGAAACGCTTTGCAGAAGGTATACGGGCTGATACGTGATTCCTGGGTACCATTCTCTTCAAACCTGTCCAGATCTTCATAAAAATCCTCTTCTTTGGATTCCTTTTCTTCAATTAAAAATTGGGTATGATCGCATTCTTCATTTCTTTGCTGAATAACCTAGATGTCAATGGGAGAAAATGTGGTTAACTGCTGGTATTTTAGCTTAGCTATAATCTCTGAATATAAGGGACTGTTTATGAACATTTCCCATAATGATTAATACATAATTACTAATTATAATCTGGTATGAATTCACCATTAGCACACATAGCCTTTTGAGTGGACTAGGAAGTGAATACCCTCTTGGCCTACTGGAGTAGGCCTCCTGAACAGGCATGTTTGTACAATGAATCTATGGTTGAGGCTGAACATGATAAGCAAAAAATAAGTACCTGGCTAGGAGAAACTACAGAAGTCAGAGAAAGAAAAATGGCAGTTTTCTTCATTGCATGGTCTCTGTATTGATACCTTAAAACTGCCACTCAAAAATAACAATGGCTATTATCAAGAGCATCAGGAAAAAAACAGGGCTGGCTTGGCTAAGTTCACCAGCACAACTTGATTAAAGAGCAAAACAAAGAAAGAACACAATCACAAACTTTTGGTTGACAAAATAAAATGTTCTAGGTACATTCCAGAAAAGAGAAAAGAATTCACATCAAATAAGTGATCTGTAAAATTGGCTAATTTAATGTTCTTTACATTTCACTATCCATAATCTGATAGCTTACATGTCATATGGCCCACCCTATTTCCAGCTGGCATGTATTCACAGAGAGTAATTGAATTTCATCTTGCCTTAAGCAACATATAAATAGAAAGAGAATCTTTTGCAAGGAGGATATCACCCAGTACAATGCATTCCAAGGCCAAATAGAGAAGACTCCTAGGGTTTACACCATTTTGGCTCACAGGTACTACTAATGTAGCCCAAGAGCAGCAATTAGTGTGGTATCATTTCAAATGTTCCAATATTCGGAACATATTTGTGGGTAGACATTACCTTCATGTCTATCTCAGTGCCATGTATCTGTTGAGCAACAGTCTTGATAATCCCGATCACAATGTCCTGAAGTCCCTCTCTTTCCGAGTAGTAGTGCAGAATGAGTCCCTTGCCTTTTTCCGCATCGGTACACCTGAAGGAAGGTGCGCGCATCCCGGGGTAGATGGTGGCGAGGTGGTCATGCAGGGCATCGAGGTTCTGTAGTGAAAATGGAAGCATAGTGACTAGGAATGTTTATGAGGTCATAGCAATGGAAGCAGCAGAAGGTTCAAATCTGGGTTTGCTGGGCAGATCACTAGAGTAAACATCTCCCTAGGAGATCCTTCATGGTGTCCCTGAGATAACTCCGAGGTAAGTACCACAAAGAGAATGAAAAGAGAACAGAATAGTTGAGACGAATATACGTGATTGTTAACAGTAAGTCTCAAAAGCGTGCTTAAGGTGGAAAGCAGGCAGCTAAGATTGCTGTTCATGTCCATTGAAGTAAAGAGAGAACATTGTGTAAATCACCCACATTCTTTTCTGCTTGCACTGTAATTCCATCTGAAGGCAATACATGAAAATGTCAAGGATAGTGAAATATAAGCATACTCCTTTGAGGAGTGACTCAAGTAAAGGTGTATAAATTCTTTATTCATCAGTCAATAGCAGAGCCCGTGCAAAGCAGCAAAATTACCATCTCAGGCTAAAGTCTTAGAAAATTCAATTTTCTAATTTTCGTAACCTTGTCACTTAGAACATGTTAAATTTCTCAGCATCTATTAGTTCCTCAAATTCAGAAAGGATTTATACTCAGATTGCCCTAAGAAATAAGAAAGCTAATTCAGGAGATACACCCAGGCACAGAGAATCGTGAGGGCTAACACTGTTCCAGTGAGCTAGGTAAATTCAGAGTCATTCTGGGTGCTTCGGTTTATAATGAATTTTGTTTTCTTCCCTCTAATATCCCCTGTAAAGATTCAAGACAAGCTATTGTTTAAAAAAAAAAAAGGCTTCTTTCTGAGTGCCTTTAGAGGTCGCTGTTGTAGTGTAAAACTTACGGGGCGGTCTCCTAGCCTGCTCCATGCCATTCCTGGAATCTACCTGTCCCAGAACTTCATATTTCTTTCTTTCTATTGAGTTGAACCGTACAACGGATTCCTTCTGTAACAAATTGTTTTTGTGGAAACCCTTCCCCATAAAGAGAAGACCTGAAGGTTCCTCTGCAGGACCTTAAGACCCCTGCAGAACTTTCGATATAACAATCTTGAAAGAGAAAAAGCTCTTGAGAAGAAAATGTATTGCTAAGAGTTTTACTTTGATCTCCATTTCCCACAAAGTCACAGTTTCCTGTCAATTTCCATTTTGGCTCATTATGTGCCCTTTGTACATCCCTACAAGCTGTCAAGACAATCACTTGGCAGTGACAAAGGTACCATTTCTTGATGTTAAGGCAGTTCTGACACTGGACTTGATCCCCCAAGACGGATGAAGAGGCAGCCATTTGAATTTGTGCACAGGTGTGGGCATTATTAAGGTTTCAAGATTGGAAGTACAGCCTTGCTAAGATGCATTCCTAAAGCCAAGTGGGTCACTACAAATGCTGAGCAATATCGCTCACGGTTCAAGCCATTTTTTGCGGTAACCGACTCTCCAGAGATTTGCTGTTGTGTTGAAATTGCTACTAATTAAATGGACAAGCTGAGTGCTTTGTTGGAGCCTGAGAGACTTACCATTTAATGTAATATTGATTTTCTTTAGATAGTATCCCACATAAAATACACTCTCGGGGTTTCTTCAGTTACAGCTTTCCTTCTTCAGTTTTACTCTATCAAGTTTCAAGCGATTACCATGATCTGTCTCTTCTAAGAAATGGGATTATGATTCAATTCAACTTATTTTCACTACACTTATATCGCTAATAAATGCGCAGTTTTCATATTTAAACTACGATAGTTACAATTTCCTCTGGAAACGCAAACAAGGACCGTTAGCACGGCCAAGAGAAAAGCTATTCACATGTGATAGCACTAACTAAACGCACTTGACAATTCACTAACATAGCTATATTGATACATTCTGGGCAATAAAACTTTCATCACAAAACTGGAATTGATTTATTTCTAAATATACCCTTGGAGGTAAGTACTGGAAGAGACCAGCTGCAGGACCAGTTACAAGGAGTATGCGCATGCGTATAAGAGCCAAAAAGTCTTGGGAAAATGTAAACACAAATGCTTCAGCATGAACAACCTCCAGGAAGCCATGAAGCAACCTCAAATATGCTCGGGCTTCTCCTTCGTCTTAGCATCATTTAAAAGGGTGATGTTTTTGTTCCGATAACTAAAATTTAGTCTGAGGTTTTAATTCCATTTCTAACTGGCCCGATACCATTTTGTGTTCCCTCTCTCACAAAGAGAATAAAGGCACCTTTTTTTATGAGGGAATTCTGCAGCTGCCAGGCCACTTTACCAGTCTGCTGGTGTTTGTGCTTTGTAGAAGAAAGAAAATGATTTGTTACACTTGGGACGTGGGACGTGCTGCAGCTCTAGGAGGAATGTAGGAAACCATTGTTCTTTGGGGAAATATGTTTAAGGTGCATATTTAAAAAAAACTTTGGACTACTTTAAAATAATGCACGTTCTTAAAAAATATACAAGGCATGCCAAAATAAGCTCATACATAATTACAGACAAAATATGCAGAAATCCAAGACCTCCTTTCGTTGCTCCTCGTACAACTAATCAGAAACTTGTAAATTGGCCACAGAATCGTAAAGATAAAGACTCTGCCTGGAAGGCAAACTGGATTTTTGTTTTTTCAGTTTCCATAATCCTTAATCGTGATCCTTGTGGTTGAAAGGAAGTTGTTTGTGTGGATAATCCACTGAGATTCATCCCTAAAAAATGAGAGATGTTCTTGCAAAGCCTCCTCCCTCCTTCCGTCCCCTCCCCCAGCACTTTCTCCCCTCACATCTCTGAGAGGCAGCACCAGCATCAACCGTGTTTAATGTGAATTGCAGACCCTGAAAAACCCCTTGCTGAGGTTAATGGGAATCAGGTCATTGGAGGGTGGAGAACAAAGACCTGAAACAAATGGTTAATTTACCACAAAGCTGATGGAAAACACAGAGAAAGATCTCCGCACCGACCCATATCATCAGGGCCAAACTAATTGAAGCAAGGAATTAAACGATTTTTATTTGCATACCCTTCCTACGGTGGGGTTCAGGAGGTCAGCACTGGATGTATTAGTTCAGAAGTAGGTAGTTCCCAAATTAGGGGAGGGAGTAGGGCAAAATAGCTGGGGCTATAAGAATAGTTAGTCCTAATGGCCTCTTGGAACAAAGGTATGGTTGCAAGGTAGGCACAAGAAGGCAGTCATGGGGTAGTCTTTTTGAAACAAAGACATGACTGCTATTCCTGGAACAGGACCATTTATAGTCAAGGTTCCAGGTGGGGCATAGTCCAATCCTTGAGAAACTGGTTGAATCACAGCAGGAATGAGCCTGGCTGGTCTTTAATATTAGATGGCTTTTGAGACTAAGATGGAGGGAAGAAGGTGGGTTCTTTGTTTCTCCCTTTTCTCTTGGGAGCTGCTCCTTCAAAAAATGAAAAGATTTAGTGTTTGTAAAAGAAAATCGTGAAGTCATCTGCAGAGGTGACTCGGTGCCAGTTGAGAGCACTTGCTGGTCTTGCACAGGACCCAGGTTCAGTTTCCAGCTCCCACATAGCAGCTCACGACTGCCTATCGCTTCCCTTAAGTAGGAGCCTGGCCTTCCTGGACACTAGATATCAATATGGTGCAAGACATGGAGGAATCCACACTTACGCATAAAGATTTTTAAAATAAATAAATACATTGTAAAAAGAAAAAAGAAAAATGGAATATTCTATTTGTAAAGAACATTTATCTGAGCCTTTAAAATTATTTAAACAGAAAAAATAATAAAAAAAAATTAAAACATTATTTAAACAGAAATCACTTTTAAACTTGTAGTATTAGCCCTGTGGTAGTGGCACACACATTAATCCCAGCAGTTGGAAGGCAGATGCAAGAGAATCTCTGGAGCGCAAAGCCTGCCTGGTCTACAGAGCTAGTTCCAGAACAGTCAAGGCTACACTAAAAACTCCTTCTCAAAAAACCCACCTCATCTTCTCAAAAGCAATATCTTCAATAAAGATAAAAATAAATAAAATGTACTTATATACATTTTTACATATTTCTGTCCTTTGAAACTCATGTTAAAAACAGAATCCTTCCAGATAATACCAAATTTAACAATGAATCTATATTTATTGCAACCAGTTACTCAAAGAACAATCTTGTACTTTTAACATATTTCTCTTCCTTCTGAAGTTTTGTTCTGTTTTGTTGTTGTTTTTGTTGTTTAAAATAAAAGTTAAGACATATTTTAATTGTAGGTTGTAGAAATTGAGTTTAGATGTTTCTTTTGAGATTCAAAAGTTAAAATAAAGTGTCTAATGCATTTTTCTACAAAATATAAATAATTTAGGGAAGTATTAGGGCTTTACAGCTGTTCAGGAAAATCCTAGTATTTCCCAAAATAGCCCCTTGTACAAACATTTGAGAATTTGAAATTGGATCTTCTGTGAATGCCAGGCTGCTGCTGGTGGGCTGTGTTTTATAAGCCCAGATCAGAGCTAAAGCAGAGCTGGAGACAGTCATCCTGCAGGCTGTATGCTGTGCTGGAGAAGGAATAGGAATATCTATCTATCTATCTATCTATCTATCTATCTATCTATCTTTCTATCTATCTATCTATCTATCTATCTATCTATCTATCTATCTATCTAAGAGAGAGAGAAAGAGAGAGGCTGAAAGTGCCACAAACCCAGCTGAGACAACCAGCTTTCCATCCAAGAATGAAAGCATATTTAAATTTTTATGTGCCATCCCTATAGATATTGAAATAAGCTCATGAATACACATCTTAACTAGTCTCTAAAATAGCATTTTTCCCCTCTTGTGTTTTTCAAGTGAACCTGGCAACTTTGGGCCATAAAGTACAGACAAGGTAGCAATGCAGCATCACAGGGAATGAATGAAGCGATAGTCCTGCTTTGATTTTACTTGGATCCCACGGCCAAAGCTGCACATCATCTCACCAAGGATTTACTCAAAGTTCTTCACTCATTACACAAGTGCACATACACACATATACTAAGAGAAAAAGTATCTAGAAGGAGAAATAAATAGAGCCTGTTGCTATTGTCCTTGTGGTATAGCAAACCACACCAACACTTATTGATTGAAAGGCTAATTAATGATAATTTACTGCTATCTTTGATGGTTCTCCATGCTGTCTGAGTGTGGAAACTCCTGTACTGGAGTCACCAGCACACAGATAGGATGACTTTTTTATGATCAACCCTTGAAATGGCCATCAATGTGGCCAGGTCTTTGCAAGGGAATTCCATGCAAGGAAATGAGGCAGGATTTTGTTCTGAGCAACTCTACACAACATGTGTGACTTGAACATCTCATGTTAGGTGTCTGGGTCCATAATGGTAACACCTTATGGTGATTCCCCCATCCCCTGGGATACCCCAGAAACAAAATGAAGACTTCTGATTCTATGGCCTAGGATGTTTCACAATGTCACCTTTGCCATAATCTGTTGGTCAAATGATTGCCAAAGCCAACCCCTATTCACAGGAAGGAGAATTGCATCTCCTGAGGCCAGAGCAGGAGGGACAGAAGATAGTGTTTCTATGATCTCTGGAAAATGTATTCAGTCATAATGCAGAACGGTTGCACTGGAAACCCCACTGGCTTGGCAATCCTTACCGGTAATGTTCTCAGGGAGCTAGCAAAGCATGCATACCCAGGACTGCTTCACTCTGCTCATAAAGATTCAGAGAGAATTTTATGTATGCCTAATTTAAGAACATAAAAGTGAAAAAATCTTGCTAAAATATAGTTTAGTCTTTCCAACCACAGTCTCAGTTAAATGCAGATAAAATCTAACAATCACAGTAAAAATCTTTTTAATTCTTCATCTTATTGTTTATGTTTTCAATTACTAATCCACTTAAGAATAAACTCAAAAGATGACTTTTATTAACAGTCCCGAAGCTGATAGCACCACAGACTTAAGAAAAATCACTAGAAAACTTTTCAATCCCTAAAGACAAATGTAAAAAGCTTCCTCTAGAAGTATTCGCATATTTTATCACTGTGTTCATTGGGAAACTTCCTTTTCAAAGTCACCACAATTCAAAATTTTAAATACTAAATACAGAAACACAAGAGAAGTTGTATAAGGTTTGAGTCTGCTAATGGAAGAAAAGGGTCTCAATTGAGAAGGCAAGTGCCACTAACTGTTGAAACAAAATAGTCACAGGAAATGTCAAAATGTCATAAAAGTAAATTACAGACACTGCCTGTACTGTGTGGAATGTACTGTTTCTATAAAGGAGCAGAGGTATTATCTCACTGAAAGCAGCAACTTGTAAAATATTACTAATACTCCAGAATTATGCTGATGAGACAGCTCAGTGCATAAAAGCCTTTGTCACCACACCTGATGATCTGAGTTTGGTTTCGCAGAGCCCAGAAGGTGGGAGGAGAATGCCACCTCCTTTAAAATTGACCCACGACATCATCCACAAATGTGCTTTTACATGTACACATGTATGGGTGTATCCTCACACACTATATAAATGCTTGTGAAAATCACTAAAACAGTTGTTCTAGAATTAATTAATTCCTACAGAATTTATAATTGCCAGTCATACAAACGTACAATCTTTGAAATTCAGAAAAAATTTAAATACATTTCATGTTATATATGTGTGAGTGCACGTGCATGTATATGCGTGCGTGCGTGTGTGTGCGTGCGTGTGTGTGTGTGTGTGTGTTGGAAAACCATTCTTGCAAATATATTCAAAGACAGACAGGGAGAGAAGATCCACATCCTAAGTCTTTGCTATGATGAAAGAGATGAACCTGCTTACTCAAAACCTAGTAAAACAGTCTCCTGAGCAATGTTATTGTCATCTGACAAGTTTAAGTGTCAGTATCAAAGCTGACATTTAAAAATGCAAATGTATATTTAATGGAAAGATACAGCAACGTATTTCAATGTATAGATTCAGTAATGTAGCCTGAAAATTGAAAAATAAACATAAATTTACCTTGACTACCTAAAAAATTGTCCAGTGTGTCTTCTTTTATATGCCAATTTCAGCCTCACTCCTATCAACTGAAATTCTCAGAAAAAGAAAAATAAACATAGATATAGCTCTGAGATTATAGAATTGGAATGCTGCATTTCTGGGGCCTAATTACCTAGAATTATCTTTGGTCTTTTAATAGCCTTTTCTTTCCATCCTGACTTAACATCTTTGCAGCTATCTATTAAAACCTCTAAATCGCACTATTAGCTGAGCACTACTGTCCACCAAGCCAAGAGTTAAGCATGTCATCAGAGAACATAAGCCTGTGGTATAATTTCCCTCAGTACGCTCATGCCTGAATTTGTGATTTTCTTTTATTCACTGACTACAATGTATGTATAGCCGTGATGGACCATGTAATCAAGTCTGGCAACCTGAATCTGTGTTTCCGGGTCATGGTCACATATTTTTGGCTCAGAATAAACTCCCTTAATTCCTTTAAGATGGGAGCTATATTTTTCTTGAAAGACTCTAAATGTTGCACAGCCCCTCTTCAGGCGGATGGTCTTCGATGGAATCATTACTACCTGATCTGCCTGCATATTTGATGTTTTCTTCCTTCCTTTCTTCTTTGTTTTTAGGTGATTGATTCATTCCCCTGCTGCAGCACACATCCACTGAGTTACTCCACAGGGTCTCTGGCCTCCTGTGGTTTACATTCCAGTGAAAGAATCAGGAAATGATGGTTTAGTGCCAGGACTGAGGCTGGGGACAGCCCGACTTTGAAAGCCTGAGAAAAGCCAGTGACCACCTTGCAAGAAGGGCAGAGTTTAGACAGAAGAGTGGAGTCTTCGTGAAATAAGTAATGGGACCTGGAAGACCGACTGACTCTGTGAAGAGATAAGAGCTAGAGCCCTGTTCTAGGCAGGGGCAAGAGTGTACACAAAACCCCAGAGGAAGGAGGGAATGTGGTAAATAAAAGAGATCAAGTTTTGGGGCTAATAACCACTTATCAGTGAGTACATACCATGTTCATTCTTTTGTGACTGCGTTACCTCGCTCAGGATGATATTTTCATGTTCTATCCATTTGTCTGCGAATTTCATGAAGTCATTGTGTTTAATAGCTGAGTAGTATTCCATTGTGTAAATGTGTATAGGAGAATGCCAAGGAGGGAAGACAAGAGTGGGTGGGTGGGTGGGTGGGAGAATAACTCCATAGTGGCAGGGGGAGGGGGGAGGAAATGGGGAGGTTCCAAAGGGGAGATCTGGAAAGGGGGAAACATTTGAAATGTAAATAAAGTATGAAAAATTAATAATAATAATAATAATAATAATAATAATAATAATAATAATGAGATCAGGTTTAGCTATATGTCCTAAGAGGGACTAGAGATGTACATTGTGGTGGGAGAAGTCATCTGCACTGCCTTAAACCTGCTAGGCTTCATACTTACAGAAAGCAATAGAGAATCACTCAAAGACGAAAAGCATATGATGAGCTTATTTGCATTTTAGACAACTCATAAGGATAAAGAGAAGAGACTGGAGACTACAGGAAGACTGTCTAGTCTCTAAATACAGGAAGACCCTTCCTGGAAAGTTTCAGAGAAACATCAAAAAGGCTGAGTTCACCAAATTTAGCAGTTAGGATAAGTTCAAGTATTTGGTTATTAGTTAAAATTAGGGAGTGAAAAAAGAAAGAAAAACTTTTGAACTCTCTTTATGCTGAAGCCCAGTTCATCTCACTCTTTGATTGTGAAAGTACATTGTGAAGAGTGTTTTATTAATATATGCTGGAAGAAAAATGTTATATGTAAGCTAGGATCTTAAAACAATCTGTGAAAACCAGGTGCTTCAATTTACAACAGACACAGAAAAAGGTGCACTGAATTTCTATTTCTTAGACTAACCAAAACAAAACCACCTACTCCTAAGTAAAGTATTATCTTAACGTAGTAAATTTGTCATAACAGACAATTGAAAGGCAAAAATCCACTGTTCAAAAGTAGGAAATAAAGAAAACTTTATAGTTTCCAAAATTTGTAGTTTTCACAGTCTTACTCAAGGGGACACAAAATACAATCATATTTAATTTAAAGACGTTAATAAAGTTTTAATATTAAATTATAAATGATCCATTTTCTATTCTTTGGCATCATCTTTTAAACTAGGTGAGTTACCTCTTAGATCATTTCCAGTGTCAAAGTTCATACCAGATGCTGTGGTCAGGTGATAGGCCATGGTTGGGAGGCCACAGGTGAACCTACCTCTTCTGTTTTGCTAAAGAGGCATTTTGACAACCTAAATTGTTAACCTCCTACCGATAAACTTGCTCTGTTTTCAGCTTTATTCAGGGAGTCTTCCTTTAGTAGCCAATAGTAGTTAATGTGGACGCTTGTGGCTGTTCAAGGTCCTAAGAATATGCAACTTTTGAGTCACTTTGCCCAGCCCTCACTGTGACTACCACATCACTGCTTCCCCAGCTCCAGGATCATCACAAAAGAAGTGGCAAATGAAAGTAATAGGGGTCACACAATGGGAAGGGTGGCCATAAAACTGTTTTCTGAGCATGCCAGGCACACTGTACTCATCATCTCCCAGAAGCTGAACCAGTGAGCATCCAGTCAGGATGCTGAAGGGGACTGTAGGACCCTGGCTTTGCCAGGAGAGTTGTGAGCTATTGGTAATTAAGGTTGCTAAGGGAAAGGCCTTCACCGTTTTCAGTGATGCAGCCACTAGCCATGCCCATGGTGGCAGTCTTGGATAAACCAGTGGATCAAAATCAAAGCAAAACAGAAAGATACAATGGTGATATGAAGACTTGCTGGGAGGAGTGGGGTATTGGTGGAGATGGAGGGGGCCTGAAAGGGTTGGGTGGTATGTACTACATAATGCACAGAATTGTCAAGTAATAATTAAGCTTTTACAGAGTTTTGAGAGACCTCCCTAGCTAACGTCTCTACAGCTTGAGAGCACATAAAAACACCTCGGCAGTGAGGGGTGAGATGGTAAAACAAGTACAGGTGAGATAAAGAAATGAATAATCTACTGAAATCTGTGATCTCCTGTGTAAATCTAATCATTGAGAATGACGTTAAAATGAAGAGCTATTGGAAGTTGAAACTTCACTGGTGGGGCTAAAGAGATGGCTCAGTAGTTGTGGGCATTCACTCCTCTAACAGAAGACCAGTGTTCAGATCCCAGCACACACATGGGTGGTTCACAAATTCCTTCAACTCCAAGGGATCGGATGCCCCCTTCTGGCCTCTGGTTACCTGGATGCATGAGCAAACACACACACACACACCATAATATTTTTTAAAAAATACATACATCTCTGGTAAGGTGACAATGGACTATATATTCAAAGAATCTAAACTCCCTCCAACACTTTGAAGTCTCAAAATTCAATCCATTTAAAATAATCAATTTCAAAAGCATCAGATTGACTTTAACTTTAGTAGCTATTTCAATTGGAAGGGGCAGCTTTCTTTGGATAACAGAACTTTAGTAAGTCCACAGCTGGAGTCTATAAACCAGTGTTCATCTTGATTTAATGCTGCTTTAAGTTTATAAGAAAAATGTCCCTGTGTAAACAACAGACATTTTGATTAAACACTAGCGTTCTTATTTTGGCTGTTAAATCAATAATGCAGCTGGCTTTGGAGTGGTTTACATTCTCTCAAGACTGGGCTTCAGTTCAGCTGGGTCTGCACTGACATCACTTTCCAGCAGGTCTAGTCACTCTCAGCAGTCAGGTTGGAAACACTCTTTGCAACCCAGCTCCATGATGCTGAGCATTCACACATTCATCCGGAGGGTCTCACAAACGCCAGAGCTTAAAATAGCACAGGCAGTCCAGAAATAGTGTCTCAGCAAATGAGGAATTTACTAGTACAGTCTTCTATGGCCACTGTTCAGCGCTGAAAGATAAAGGCCTTGGGTGGTGGTGTTTGTTTTTTGTTGTTTCATTTTTTCACCTGAAACCAACTTTGAACTTCCGATTATCTCTTTCTTTCTGTGTTAAATAAACTGATTTGTAATTTAAATGCAAAGAATCAGTTCTCCTAAGTGCGATACTTGAAATCCCTACTGCTTTCTCCTAATAAGGAACCCAGGCAGTTCTTACTGAGTACTCATACACTGTCCAATGAGTGTTTATATTTAGCAGTATGTGACAAAAAAACCAGAACAAAACAAACAAAAAAACATGTTATATATTGAAAACAGAAGACCACATCATTAGCATATGTAATTCTTTCTTAAAGGTAATTGGACAGGTAACAATAGACCCTGTGGACTTGAAGAGAATACTAATATTCAGAGTCCACACCTGGAGACTGTGAAAATGTATGATTGAAAATTCTGGAATACATGTAAGATCATCTAATAATTAGATTTTATGGGAAAACGGTCACTACGGTGCCTCTCCAGCAGCAAGACACTCTTGTCCAGCTGACTAAGTAGAAGTATTTGGGAGCTCAAATTTATCAGCAGACACTGAGAGCTTTCACTCTCAGGACCTCGAATTTCTCACCTGCAAAAACTCCCTGACATTAGATCCCAGGACACGCAAGATGGTGTCGTAGCCAGACTCTTGACAAAACACGAAAAACATCTTCCCAAACATCTGCAGGATTTCACCAGCATTGAGGTCTGTTTTGTAGATAAAAAGGAAAGAAGAGGCAGAAGACTGTCACTGAGAAGAATAAACACAAGTGTATATGAAAATAATTTAAAATACCCACAATTATTGCACAGTGTGAACATAGACCTAAGAATCTCTGACCAATGTATTACAATGAAATCTGAGAAGGCTACATGCTAAAATGTTATTGGTGCAAATCATATTATTAGTGATGCAACCATTTTCTCAACGTATATACTAACACACTTAAGTTTAATAGTTTATGATTATATATTTAGTGTATTGTTTCTTTTAAAAAAAATCATTTATTCAAGTCAAGGACACAGTGTCAGTAAATTGGCTCTATAAAGCTTTGACCAAACTTTGATGCCCAGGTCCCACAGGGTAGAAGGAAAAAAATGATCCCTTCACGTTTTCCTCTGACCTCCACACATGTGATGTGATACACAAATGTCTGTATAGCATGGGTGCACACGCGCGCGCGCACACACACACACACACACACACACACACTAAAGGTAGTAAGATACTTTGTTGCAAAATAACTTTTCTTTATACAAATATGAATGTTTAACTACTTCTTGTACACAGTATAAATCCTGATATCCTACTTTTTTCTAAGTAATCATTAATATTTCATGAAATTTATGTGTGTACTTTTCTGTATGAATTTTGACTGACCGCTTATTTAATATATGAGTACAATAATTTATTCAATGAATCTTTTATTGAAAGATAGACCTTTTATTTTTGTTAATATAAATAATTCTAGGTAAACCACTTACATGTAAATCTTAGTTGGAAGCAGATCTCAAATATCTTCAGTGAAAATTCCTTAACAGTGTCAGGGGGCTGGACAAATGGAGTCTTTGGCAAAGTGCCTGCCTCACAAGGGTGATAACCTGCACTGGACACCCAGTGCTCAAGTGATAACAAAATACAGTGGCTCTGGCACTGGTGTGTTGGAGTCAGGTGAATCACTGGAGCTTGATGGCCAACCAGTCATCCAGTCAAACTGTGAATTCAAGGTTCCGTGGGCGACCCTATCTTAGAAGGTAAGGTGTAGCGATGGCCCAAAACGTGAAGCGTGAAGTCTAGTCCAAATAGATACATCTACAACACTACTACCTAAGATTCAGGGATCATTTTTGAAGAGGGACCAGAAAGCCTGTAAGATCCAGAAGAATAGGGAGTTTGCTGTGAGATTGTGTCTCCTCAATATGTCAGAAACTACATTGACAAAGTCTCACCATCATGCCTGCCTAAACAGAATAGGAATTGAGCAAGAATGTCGCCATTAGACATGTTAATGTGGATCGGTGGGCAAAGCTCCTGAGAGTACAACCTTGAACAAAGAAGTACAGGCAACTAAGAATGCTGAGACCAGAAGAAACAGTCTGTCCCACAGAAGAACACTCCAACTGAATATTTAATAACAAATTATCAACCTTGAAAACATGGACATACAAGTAATATTATATGGGCTGAGCATGTTGTGATCATGTATTTAAGAATAAATATTATATATATATGAATAAATATATATATATATATGTTTAAGAATATATCTAGCTATATATTCTTAAATAAATATATAAATGATAAACAAGAATGAAGCCACGGGTTAGAAGAAGAGGGGATGGGATATATGTGGGAGTGCTTAGAGAAAGAAAACGCAATAGAGAAATGATATAATTATAATCTCAAAAACTTCTTAAAATAAATTTTTAAAAAGATAAAAATATCTGAAACCGTCTTCTGGCCTCTCATGTACAATGAAACCCATGCATAATGGCACACTGTAGTCTCAGAGCATACATTCCTTTATGGACCTATGTGTGGCTAACACAGAAGGAAAGTTGTTTTCAACCTACTGAGGACTTTGCTTGCCGCAGCCACCAGGTCGTATGTTTTGGAATCATCGTATATTATTCTGACAAGAAACTGGCCTTCTTCATCCAGCTGCGCCTCTTTTCTGAAAGAAAATTGAAGAGTGATGAAGCAGAAAGTTAAAATAAGAGTATCTGTCAAAACCATGACAGTGCGAATAATAGACCTATTTCTGAAACGGGATATGGGAGGCAAAATTGCTTACATTAACATTGTGTACCTAACAATCCGGTGACTTGGGAGGAATTGCCACATGCTTCTCTCCAAATTGAAACCATACATGCAACTATATTTTAGTACTCTCGTGAATAGCACACTGAAATGTAGTTATGTTTAAATTGGGAAATAGTCATTAAACATTTATTGATTCCCTACAGGTGTGGGGTACTCTACTAGGAACTGGAGATGCAGACTTTAGCAAAATAGACTGGAATCCTCTTATCTAGGAACAAATACAATCTAGGAGGAGAGGCACGTTTGGGTGAAAAGGTAGTGAATGAATCAAGGCAGCCAGCAGGGAGTGTGAGCAAGAACTTCCATCTAGGTGACTGTTTGGGTAGATAACACAGCCTGCTGAAACTGGGCTGAGGGAGGGTAGAGTCTCCAGATGACAAGGAGGTTTCTGGCCTGAACAACAGTCATCTGTAGCTGCCTGGAAAAGGCTGTCAGAGATAGTCTGGGGTGAGAGCAAGAGTTATGTTTTAAACACAGTAGGTTCGAGAGGCTGCGTGGATTGGTCAAATCTTCTCATCTATCTTTTGCATATTAAACACAGTAGCTCTAACCATGTACAGATAGTGCAAGGAAATGTTGGTTATCATTTCTTAACAGCCATCAGGGGCCTATAAATACACTTATTTTGACAGGATTTGGATTGTTTTTCTCAAGTAAGTGTCCAAGCAGTGGAGAAAGCCATCCCTCAAACACTGCCCGGTGGAGAAAGCACTGACTAGTTCCCAGAAAGCCATCTCCACGTGAGATTCGCACACGATGTGGAGAGCCATCTCTGCCTCACCCCACTTCACTTGAACTCCTGTACCCAGACACTGCCACAATGATATTTTCAAGGTGTGCCCCAGGTACTCTTCCCTCAGGAACCGTTCAGTCACAGCAGCTGCTCTCTCTGTTTATTCAAGGGAAATCTCCCCAGTTGAGTCCTGTCGTATGCATGACTTAGCATGGAAATATTTGCAAAGACTTTCTATGTTCTTCAGAGCATATAATTTATGATTTTGCTGTAATTATGCATAGCTGGGAAATTGTGTTCCTAATAGTCACAAGACCCTGAATCCCATTCCCCATACCAAGAAAGCAGGCTTTCAGAGCTCAGAATTTATTAGTTGGGTGAGGTTAAACAAATCACATATAAAAAATGAGTATGAAAACCTAGCTTTTCTAAAATGAGAAACAGAAGGTGACTCCCCTCCCATGACAATAACGACACAAAGTCATGTGAGTTTATGTTCAAAGTCATTAAAGCAGTACATATTTATTAAGATAGAGCTTCATACATTTGCATTCTCAATTATTGAGCTGTATGTCATGTGTGACCCTAGTCTATATTCCAAGCATACATAACTATCAAGTGAAAGGAACATGATTCTCTCAAGAGCTTACATCTTCTTAATATCATACATTGGCATAATATATAAAAAATGCTAAATATAATGTGCAGATGTGTATTCTTTGATAATGCAGTGATTCAAGCAGTGATTCAAGTTAGGTGCTCTTATTGCTTATTATAAGAATTCATAAGGCACAGGGAAGAAAAAATGAAATAATAAGCTTCCCTTAGCCTAAAATAACCTCTCAGTATTATACCAAGTTTTTCACACTTGAATATATAATGGTTTTTAATGCAGCTAATTTCAATGTCATCCCTGACGGCTATCTTTCAAGTTGAACAAATTACTCTTGGATACCACGACTGCATACAATTGCACTGTTCAAATATACCAAAGTCTTGGCAGTGAGGTAGGGTGCTTTTATTTTCTTCAACAAGTATAAATAATAACATTACGGTGAATACATTTGTAACTAATTGTATTTTTATATAGAAACAGTATAAATTCCTAGGAACAGAATCAGCCCATTTGAAGGCCATGACTAAGTCAATTTTTTTTTTTTATTTTCTCAATTTTCTTTTTATTATGAACCAACTCTACTGCCCACACGGGAATTTAGCAACATCTGACCTAAGATATACTAATAAAATATGCATAAATGTTAATCAAGTCTACAACAAAAATGTATGCTAATTCACTATAGTCACCGTGTTCTGTTCTTTCAAATGAATTAAATCAAATCATATCATTTTTTGTAATAAGTTTAGTTTCTATAAAACACCCACCAATCTATAATATCCCTTAAATGAGTGAGAAGTATCCACACTCCATATGCAAAAAAACAGAGATGCGGCTTTCTTTCCATAGAAATCAGCCAACCAGGGCCAACCACCAACCAGACCCACATGCTCTCTGTTTATTGAAACAACCTCCTTTATCTCCTAAGCATTCCTTCCTAAAACGATTCTTGGTCAGACTCCCTGGAGGGGGCTAAAACCAAAGTAAGCAGTGTGCAAACCAGGAAGTGTCTTCTTGTGGAAATGTCCTGCTGAATTCCATTGAATTATTCAGACACTTAGAACTCCTTATTTGCATTTATCTCTGAAGCCTTAGGGAATATCCAGTTGCTTGTTTTCTTTTTTATTCCCTGCCCCAGACATTTTTGCCATGCATATTCTAGGCCTTTTATGCTCTAGGTTCTTTTTCAAAGCATCTTGGTATGTCGATAAAGAAAACTGTGAAAGATACCAGCCCTCATTGACTGGTAAGGTAATTGTAGAAAGAAGTAATATGTAAAGAGTGTTAAATTCCACACTATGTTACAGCATGGTATATGCTTCAAGACAAGAAGTCAAGGTAGACGGAATAAGAATGGGAGAGAAAAAGCAGCGAGATTCCACATTCCATACAACTGCATTGTGGTCTTTAGGGATAACGTGCCACTTGGGATGTAAAGAGACGTAATTGCTGTCTGCCATCATTCACCCAGCCTGCTGGGTACTCTCCTCTATGCAGCTCATCCATCATTTCCTTCTGTAGTCAGTGGAAACACTAACTAGAGAATTGCAGACCCGCAAACGTGGTTGGAAAACAGATTAACCTGGGCAGAAATAGGCGTGCGCAATGATGAAGGAGAGGCGGGACTTACACCCTGCTGCCGGGGCTGGAAATGTCCTGTCAGTGTCTGACACCACTCCTACATTCCTCACAGATTCCTATTGAATCAGGCTTAACGCTGCCTAATGCCTTTGTCTCCATGTGGTACACAGAGGTGATTAACACCTCTACCCCCAGTGCTCTATGTGATGGATCCCCTAATGCCCTCTGTCAGTGCTCTTCACCACAGGCCCTCTCTAACATCCCCAGTCATTGTTCTTTATGACAGATCCCCCAAAGCTCTCAGTAAGTACTCTTTATGCAGACCCCCAACATCCTCAGCCATTGTTCTTCATGAGAGACCCACCATATTTCTAGGTAAAAAATTTAATGGATCTCCTGCTTTCATTTCTGCTAAAGATTCTTTCCCTCTCCATAGTTTGGGAGAATTTTCCCCCTTGAGTTGTTACTGACTAAAATCAAAGAAGGTGACCAGCAAATAAAGGAAAAGTTAGAAAGCAAGTTAGTAGAAAGATTACATAAGCAACATACATAATTCAAGTTATGCCAAGTTTGTGGATAGATTATATAAGCAACATACATAATTCTAGTTATGGAGCTTTAAAGTTCTTCAGCTCTTACTTTCTAGTCCCATAACATTTATACTCTTAAAAGCCAATACTGAATATATATGTATATATATACATATGCGTATATATATATATATATGCACACAGACATACCATTTCTAATAATTAAACATTTTTTGTGTGTAGCATTTCCTTGGAGCTTGAATTAAGTAAATCCAGGTTCTTTCACCAACTTTCTAGACTCATTGTTTCAAAATCTTCTTAGCATCAACTTTGCTCTACTTCTGCATCACATGAAGCAGCCATAGGCTTCTCGAAACTTTCTCTAACATTAAATATTTTGGACATTCTTTTATTTATTTTATCTCCATTACGTTTGTTCTTTTTTTTTCTAAATAATGAGTTAGAAGTCTTTCTACACAGCCTGTGGAAAATAAAGAATGACAGTCCTCATGTATGTAACTGTGCTAGTCTGAAGGAGTCCACTCCTGGGGGTTCATCCCATGTCTTTTGCAGAGCACAGCATAAGCACTCTCCTGCAGTCACCTGGACTGTTAGCACAATCAGCCAGTCTCACCCTATTGCATTTGCCTGGTAAGGTACAGCAGTTGAAGAAGCAAAATGAGAAGGGCACAGGGAAGGAAGAGCAAATGTCCTGGGGGATGGGGGGGAAGAGATAAGAGGAGGAGCAAGGCAAAGAGGGGGGGGGAAATGTGCAGGGGAAGGTAAGAGGTGCAACAACCAACTCAGAAGTCTCCATTCAGCATAAAAGAAAGCAGGTATGCTCTTCGCTGGGTACGTTGCCAGTAAAATTTATGAATTGTGATTGGGAAAAGCAAGATCTCTTCCCTTATGTGACTTAGAATAGTGATTCTCAGATGGGAACAAAATGATAATAGAATCATATGTTCAAAGCCACAGTAACGTATTATAGATAGATGCCACATTTGCCCTAGAACAATTAATTTTCTGCTCACTCTCACTGATCGATAGTTGTTGGGATGTAAGTCCGTTTTTCATGTCTACTAGTTATCTCCAAAAGTGGGTAGTAAATCGTTTGATCAGAATGTTGTTTGGTGGGTTGATTGAAATGCTCACCTGCCAGATATATGCGTGCACATTTTAAGCAAATGTAAGGAATTAATCAAATCTACTTTCTCATAAATTTCTGTACACCGTATTATAAAACAAGCTATCCAGTATGACTGCACAAAAACATACTTTATGATTCATATTAAGAATATTTTATACGACTTAAAAAACACTAAGACAGAATTTGATTAGTAAAATAAATTAAAATTTTCTTTAACAATTAAAAAAACAGTAATTGCTCAAAAAGACCAAGAAAATGTAAATAAATATATTTTCCTGTATTTTTTCAAAGGAACACTGACTAAGTAATGTGAAATAAATGTCTGTATACATATGTATATGTGTAAAACATGCATATGTAGACAAACAGACATTTAAATTGATTTCCTTTTGGGTTAACATTTACAATTTTGCTTTTCCTAGTTTTGTCAAGTCTCTCCTTTGCTCTCTCATTGCCTCCTCTCTTTACTTTTCATTTCTGACTTTTTCAGACAAAGGCTCTCAATCACATTTTTGTCTTATACAAAGAATAAAATGAAATAAAAGCCTCAAAACAAACAAACAAACAAAAATCAGACATGTAATGTGTCCAAAATGGCCAAGCATCATTTCTGACGATTCTGTTTTGGGAGCGTTCCCTTTATTTCATGTGTGAACAAAAATATTATTGACTTCACTTCCTACCCTGAGTGGCTGTTACTGTGCTCTTGCCCGACATGTGTACTCTAGGGATAGTCTATGCTTTTAGGTAAAGAAGTTTCCCATGGAGGTCTCAAAACTTAGGTGAGCTCTCAACCAATTCCACACACAGCAGACCATCCAACATCCTCAAGAGCTACTGATACAGAAGCGTTAGTGATACACACAGATTTGGTCTGTATAATAAATTCTAGGAATGCCCAGGAGAGACAGAGGGAAGTATATTAAACTCTGAGCTGTATCTAGTCATTATGAAAATTAAAATGTTCCACCAGAAGCCACAGAGAATAATCATAGAACACATTGAAACCGCACGTGGATTTTTTTTTTTTTTTGTAAGTGGCAGAGAAAATAGTTGGTCTATTTTCATTATCTAATTATGAGGATTTTAATGAGCCTCTGAACCCCCAAGCTGAGATTCCAGTATGAAGAATTTGGCCAAAGGAGAGACAGACCCTTTAAACCTGGAGTCAGATTCCATTCCCAACCTTAATTGAAGGATCATTTCTGTAAGTTAACCTTCCATGCACCAATGAATGACAAATGGGTCTCAATTTTAAGCAAAATAATGCCATCATTCTTGGCATATTGGGGGGGGGGGTTTCTGTGGTTGTTCTCAGGGTGACTATCCTGACATGGGAGATGCATCACAGTGATGATGACCGCCACTCCGAAAGCCACTCACAAATATCTTTAATAAGGGCTTTCTACAGCCTTACCATGCAGATGAATCCACTCACCATCAACCCTGCCTGGGGAGCATGTAACACGATAGTTCCTCTCAAAGCAAGCAATCTGTTCCAAATTTAGGAGGGTTTGATTTTCTTCGAGTGTGATGGTTGGTAAATAAAAACACCTTCCGAACACTGTAATCAAAGTCATTGTTCATATGCCAGAACATCCAAGGAAAGCAAATAGAAATGCAGAAGACACTAACCCCTTGTAGATGGTTAGAGCCCTTGCTAAATCAGCCCAGGCTGGAAAGCAGAGCGTAGGTTCTTGTTGGGAGAAAACCCATGGTGGGATAATGAGCAGTCTGGGTCCCAGTCCTTACTCTGTGAATAGCTGTGTGTTTAAGGAGGTTGCTTAATGTCCCCTGTTCCCTCATTTGTAATGTGACAATAAGGAATGAATATGACAATTTAGTGATGTTATGAGTGGGAAATATTGGGACACAGGAGAACCATAGGCAACTGTTAAATATAAATGAGATAGTGCATTCAAAATGGAAGGGCATTATCTCAAACCTAGCTGTAGCCTGTCATATATTTCTTTATAGTCTATGACAGTGGCTTTGACCAGCACCTCCCTAATTAAGGACCTAGATACACACACACACACACACACACACACACACACACGCACATACACACACATTAAATATGTGTTATTCACATGCTCTCTATTTTCTGCAATTAATACTGTAAAAACAATTCACGTACATATGAATGTATCATTTTCATGGAGAAAGAGGGAAATAGAGACAGATGTAGGGAAAAGAAGAGAGAGAGAAAGTGAGAGGGAGAGAACATCTACAGGTTTTTCTTTAAGAATAGTAAGAAGGCCCAGTGAGGTGGGTCAGATATTGGACGAATAACTAACTCAAAGCATAATTATCAACTCACTCAGGGGCTAGGCAGGGAAGGTACAGTGCGGGACACACGAGATCGTTCCTTCAGTAGCATTCATTATGGAATATCAAAGCTGAGAGGTAGACATTTAGAGAACAAGGAAGGGATATGGAAAGAAAGAAGCCCTGACTGGGAACATGCGTTCCAAACTCTAAACCTCAGCGTGATGAAGTAGCTGAGATCAGCCTGCAAGGTTCGATGCTCAGGATAAATGGGACAATGCACACTGACCTTAGCCTCAATTAGAAAGTCTTCCTTAGATCTTACCATTTTGACCTAGTTTAAGAAGGAAAAAGTCTTATATTTTTCTAAATACAAATAATAATAACACTCTTTTCCTACTGTTGCTTCTTTAATGCATAAAGAAGCAAAACAACGAACATAAAAGCTGCAAGACGTCAAGTCTGCACTGTCGCCAGGGTTCTGGACTGGAGAGATTCTTCATTATAATACTCATTTCCTTAAGTGTGCTTTCCTGTAGACATCTGTGTAGCAGCAACCCCGGACTATCACCTTCCAACATGTTAGACAGAAACATTTACCAGGTCCCTGAGTCTACAGAAAAAAAGAGAATACAAAGGACATCACTCTTGCAAACAGCAACCATGTTTAATTAATGTTTGCCATCACCCGATCTTGACTTAGTAAGAATGAAAGCAAAGGCTTTTGGGTTTCTCTTACAGTTATCATTGCAATGTACAAACACACACCGAGCTAATATGATTCTGTATATATTTAACACACAATAAAAAGAATATAAGGCAATGAAGCTCCCCAAGACTAGTCAGGGGGTTGCTGCAGATCATAAAAACAAACCAATCAAAAAATGCTATGACCTACCTTACCATACAAGACCCACGTTGTTCTCAAAGTGGCCTGAGTTCTAGAAGACCGTTTAGACAGGTCACCAGCAGCTGTGTGAGGTGGTTCACAATTAAGCATTTAGTTCCCTAGTAGCAAGCAAACATGCGTATTGTGTCTTCCTCTGGCTGTCAGGCTAACTGGAAGAATTTTCTATAGAAAAATGTCTCATTCCTAACACAGAACTAATTTATTTATTTATTTGTTTGTTTGTTTGTTTTTATAGAAATTTGTTTAATTCTTTCCAGAGGTTGTTTTGAGTAAGAAAATAAATATGTTGTATTTGTATTAGGTAACTTCTCTTTGGAAAATACTTCAAGGAGCATAAAACCTGATATCAGAGGAATGGTCACTGAAGTAATTAGTGACTTTTCAACTTCCAGCACACAATACTCTTGACAGACAGTCATTTAATTTCTTCAAAATGTAACTTCATAGTGACAAAAAAATAAATAAAAAAAAAGCCCCGCAACAATGACAAACACACTGAGCTGGAAAGTAATTTCCTGCTTCAAATGGATGTTACAGGGCTCAGCTGAAAATACGTACAGAGGAAACAACTCTAGAAGGTTTAAATGGCTTTATAATTATGAAGTGTCATCCATATTTAAAAACACATATGCTTTGTCCTACTTGAATTGTGGTATAGAGAGATGTAGAAATTTAACTCACTCCATCACGAACGTGAAAAAGCAGAAGGGATTAAGGGCAGGAGAGTGGCTTGAAGAATAGCAATGTAGACGGTGTAGTGAAAAAATCCTTTTCTAACAATCTGCAGAATGTGGAGGATGAGCACAGGGCAGACACAAACAGCAAGGGAGCTGTTTTAGCGTAGGGCAAGGGAAGATGATAAGGATCGAGGAGAAAGAAGAAAGACTGGGAGATAATTCAAAACCAATTAGAGCATTCAGTGCATGAATGGGGTAAAAGAAACGAGAAATGATGGAGGCCTTACACCCAAGGGTAGGAAACACCTAGGTGGAACTAGGGAGCAGACACAATGGGCTATTGTTCTTAGTGGTTTGTTTGGGTGTGAAGTGCTAGGCAAGCTCACTAGCATCCAGTCACACCCCTAGACCCAGGCTTACTCAAAAGGAGCTTGGCTAGTCTTTCAGGTGTACTGCAGAAGAAAACTGCTGAAAGCCCAGCTCTGAAAAAGAACTGGAAAACCATAGCATTTCTTCTGCAGCTATTTAAGAACCACACTAAGTATTTTTCAGACAATATTGTATGTACTGCAACAATCCAACACATTATTTTATCCCACATATAACTGAGACTTGGAAAGTTTAGTTAGGTTGGAAAGTCATGTAACTATTTTGTTTAAAAAATTGCTTGCTGGGACCCTAATATTCATTCCTGAATAGAAAACTACACTACATATATGAGTTTCAAATTGCAAGATCAGTACATGCTATCCAACAGTCAATTCATTTCCTTATTTGAGTGACAGACAGGGAAGTTTTATAAAAAAGAATAAGACTAAAAATATCCTGATATCACTAGACTTTTCAAGACAAGAATGACATCATTTGCTTTTCTATCCTCAGTGCCTGAAGTGCTAAAGTATGTTCACTAAAGATAAGCTTGACAATCAATGAAAGAGAAGGAGGACTAACGAATTAAGTATGTAGCAAATTGACAAAAGTCCTACAAAACACATGATAGGTGACTGACAGTGAATTAACAACAGTATCTATCAATTAACAAATCTATTACATTATTATAAAACTTGTAGCTTTCATGCCAACATTTAGATCTAATTGCTTATCTCTAATTTCTCAGAAAAATCAGGCACAAAGTAATCAATGCTTTGACCTGCTCACCTGTAGGCAAATAAGTAGTTTTCTGAAAGGTGGTGTGTGTGTGTGAATGTGTTTGTGTGTGTGTGTGTGTGGTGTGTTTTTTAGTATTGGATCCTACCACTGAGCTACATCTTCAGCTGTCACTTGTTTTCAATAGATGTCTAATCATCTTAGAATTTCCAGCCTTTTGAATCCAGCTTTAGAATTCATATAAGTTCCAGGGTAGGCAGAGAATGTCAGAGCTCACTGACACAATGCAATTATCACATCAACAAGGGCTGACACCAGAATAATAGAGAGAGACCTCATTTAGATTGTATTTTATTATGCATAAAGTCTGATTACATTTTCTAAATGAATGATAGATATTTTTCTCATCACTTAGGAAGCATGGCTTCTTAAGAAGATCATCTGAAGATTCAAAATTTGCAAAGCAAGATCTGAAGCAAATTCTTGCTCTCTTATTTTGTATAGATCAGAAGTGGGTGGGGATGTTGGGTCCAGATGTTGCCTGGTACAAGAGCTAAGAATGAAGTTTACATGTTTACACTGTTGCATTTGAGTAGTTATGCATATACCTCCACAATGCCCAGTGACTAGACTTGGGCGCAGACATTAAACCGTTTCTGTCTGTCTCTTTAAAAGAAGGTTCCTGAGCAATTTTTCTTTTTCCTGAGAAGATGAGACAACATGCTTATGAAATGGTGACGCTGTTGGTCAGAATCTGTGCGGACCGTGAGTTTACAAGGAGATATTTCCTGCTCTTAGCCATCTAGAATTTTCTGTCTGGAACTTGTTACTTAGAGTTTTATTTGTCATTTAGTGTTTGGCTTCCTTTCTCATAAACGATGAATGCCCACTTCTAACTAAACTTCAAAAATATTACACATTTTATAACTCTTTACAGTTTTTCACAGATCATAAAGGAAGACAAAAAATATTTGGTTCTTGTTGGGGGAAAGAAGAATAAAAAGTTCTCTCATATATCCAGTTTTCCATAAGACGTTAAAACTGAAAGCATCCTGGACCAATAGCTACAGAGAGTGCTCTGGAATGGGCTGGGGAGGGGAGGAGACACCTTCAGGACAGTAGCCTTAGCAATTTCATTTCCTTCATCCTGGTGAACATCTGCTGATTAAGCAAATGCTCTTACAGGAGGCATTCAGCAACCTCTTGGGAAACTAGGCAGGGAAGCAAACAACAGTATTAGTCCTCTGGGTCCAGAGAGCCAAGCCAGATTCCCCAGCACATATACAAAACTGCACCCATGCCAACAATAAAAGATGCCTTCCTTAAAAAAGAAATCAAGCAACCAGGTGGCCCACACTGGTTCTATTCCTCTATTACAAGGGCATTGTCCTTACAGTAATTTCAGAGGAAACCACCCATATGACCTTGTTCAAAATTACTATCACTTGATCAACCTAAGAATTGTGCTCAGTGTATTTCACACTAAGTAGACAAGTCTGTAGTCCAGACACATGAGAGGCAGAAACAGGAAGACCGTTGCAAGAACAAGACTAGCCTCATCTACATGGTAATTTCTACTCTAGCCTCATCTACATGGTAATTTCCACTCATCCAAAGCTAAATAGCAAGAAGAACCTATCTCATCATCCCATCTCTCTCCCTCTCTCTCTCTCTCTCTCTCTCTCTCTCTCTCTTCCTGTGTGCGTGCATGCATGAGTGTGTGTGTGTGTGTGTGTGTGTGTGTGTGTACGTATGTGTACAAATTACTTGAAGTAACATGTATTATTTTCAGCCACCATTTGGAAGTCAAATTCTCATCAATAGAATGTATCTATTTTTAGATTGTAACCATCATAAACAAATATCTTCACGATTTAATTTTAGAAATAAACATGTCGGTACTCTTCAAATCCTAAACATATCCATTGTTAGAGTTCATCTGTCATGAACTTTGGAGATTTTATTTTTAAAGGTGAGAGATTAATGTCTGTGGGATTAGTATGTTGCCTTCATACATCCACAAAGTGGCTTATAGTCATCCTCATGCTTAGTGGTGACACTGGAAGGACTTGTTTTTGGTGTCTGCCTTTTCTCTACTGTCTCCACAGAAAATCACAATTATGAAGGAAGAAATAAAGATGAAGAAAATTGCAACCTCAAAGCAGCCTTCCTTCTTAGAGTTTGGTTTGATAGAATGGTAACTGCCACATCTTGACCTTTTTTTTATCAGATGCAGCAGTGCCCTGTGGATAATGCAAATGCAGATAACGTGAATGGCTTATGGAAAGTGAATTAAACACAAGAGAGCTGGAGGGCGATGTTGGGTTTTAGCGCTTAATAGACCTGGTCATTTCTATGGAAACAGATAAATTCAGACTGCGTATTAAGGCCTGTTGAAATTGATTGCTAATAAAAATGTGCTGAGAAAAATAGCAAGGGTGCATGTGCACCGGTGGGTACAGGAACTCAACAAGTAATAGAAACGTGTTCCCCTTTGTCCTTCTGTAAACCTCACCACTAACCCTACCTAGATAGATCGTGGTAATTCCTGCGTGTGACTTTACTGTAGTTGGTAGCAACACTCAGGTAGACAGGAGTTAAATTCAGGTTTCAACAAGAGAGTGAGAGAGAAAGATAATTCTGTCAGATTGTAATGTTCCGCTAGGCTTGGTGGCGCATTCCTCTAAAGCCAGCACTAGGAGACAGTTCCAGGACAGCCTGCACTATATGTAGGGAGATCCTGTCTCAAAAACATAAAGTCCAGACATGCAGCTCAGTGGCACCGTGTTTGCCTGTCAAGGACAAGGTTCTGGCTTCAATCCCCAGTAAACCTCCTCCTTGGACCCACAAAAAGCTTGAGAGATGACTCGGACCTTAAAATCTCAGATAAGTGGATTTTCTGGTCTCATCTGAGTACCAGACTCAAAGCTCTACCGAAACTAGGATGCCCTACTAGGGTTGCAGGAAGAAAACACAGCCAAGCAAGGATGATTTGGGCAAGTTAAAGGGGAAATGTCCCTTTATTAATATGGATTTCTCATGACTTACTGGAGAAATAATCTTTGAGTGTACTATAGCATACCCAAATGATTTAACCATATTTATGTGTACCAGGTATGTAAATTGCAAAGGAAAGCAAATCTTCTGTTCATTTCCTGCCTCTGGTCCCAAGATCCTGCACAGGCCTGGGAAGCCCCCAGGACCCTATGCATGGGAGCTAACCAACCCTCCGAACTTGGCCTGGGAGCCACAAGACTCTGTCTGTCTGAGTGTTCCCACGCTCAGTCCGGGTGAGGAGGCCGCAGCGACCCCAAGGGGCTTGATCACGCGGCCACGCCCCGGCCTACCCTCCTCTCCTGGTCCCAGCTCCGGAGCGTGGGAGCGGAGACCGGAGGATGCGCACCACGACCCTTCTGGGAGCAGCCAGGGAAGCGGGCGCGGGCGCGGTGCCAAAGCGCTGCCCTGGGAGTGGGGCTGTTCACTTACTTGATGTCTTCCCACACCTCGGGACCGTAATTGCGGATCACCAGCAGCTCCAGGGCATGGTTCACAAAACCGTACTGCAGGGCAGAGAGACCACGGTCAGGGACCCTCGCCTTGCGACCTGGTCTTCCACCCAGTGCTTCTGACCTGTCATTCGCCTTCTGGCTACGCTTTCGGGGTAACCTGTCTTAAAAGGGGGGGGGGGATCTGCGGGATCTTTGAATTCTCATCGTCACCTGCCTCCCTCCCCCATCTTCTTACCCCTGCTCACCTGTCACCGTGGTGCAACAGGGGCAGCACAGAAACCTGAGCCCTGAGCCTCCCACACCACCCCGCCGGCGGAACCCAGAACCGCCTGAAGTCGGAGGCTGGGATTGAGCGGTGGGGACCCACTCGGACCCAGAGACTCGGAGCACTCCAGCAGATCATATGTCCCCACCTCCCACTAAAGGCGCTGTTCCTCGCGGCCCTCCGCTCTGTGTGCCCTGGGCTTGCTTCTGCAGCGCAGCCCGCTCTCTAATCAGTCAAGGTCCACCCGCCCAGGTGTGAGGTTCCGTTGACCGTCCTGACAGCACTCACCATGGTGTCCGCACCCGGAGCCTGGGAGTCAGCCTCCAGGCAAGAGTACCGCGGAAGGGACCCAGACAGCGACTACAGCGGCGACAGTGCAACCAGATCAGCGCAGAGCTGGAGCTAGGGCATCAGTCTGGGCCAACCCTGATTGCCACCTCTTCTCAGCCAATGGCGAGTGGAGCCGCAGGAGGCTGGGCGCTGTTTCTTCCCATATCTTAACCAATCAGAGACAGAGGAGGGAATTCAGATGGGCTCAGAGCTACTGTGCTCAAATATTTTCCCGCCCCAGTCTGGTGACAAGTCATTCTTTTGAGGCCTTAAGGCAGATAGAGCAGAGCAAGCTGTGCTCCTTCCAGCATGGATGGGAGTATCGTCCTTGTCATTCTAGTGCATCTATTCCAACCCAGAAGTCTGCCCTCGAGTTTGTGTCTGTGCATTGCTTGTATCCAGTGTTGATCAGCATCAGCATCATCATGTTTACTGTAGTGATGCACGCAAACATTTCCTCTGTCACTTTACCTAGCAACAGCTGGCAAGCATAGCTAATCCTACAAAACTAACATTTTACTTTTAGTCAATGAAAAAGGCAAGGGTACAACCAAAGATGTTCTGTAATATACAAGAGGTTTAGCAACGGTGTTAGACGTTTTGTCATTGAGACAACACACCTGCCACTAACCAGAGGAATTCATTTTTGCCTGTGGTTTCAGAGGTACATCGTTTTTGTTTTTGTCTCCACCGCTTTGGAGCTTGTGGGAGGCACAGCTCGATGGTGGCTGAGCAAATGGCAGAGGCTGTCCAGTTCATTACAGAGGCACGCAGATGAGTCTGGTAGACCCTACGGTTCCCAAGGACACCCACGGTGGTCTACTTTCAAACTCCTAAAAAGCTTCCAGAAGTTTCCAAAATGGTATTTCCCAGCTGGGTATTACGCTCTCAAGTACCCGAGCTTCTCGGAGGACACTTCAGGTGCAAACATAAGCAAAATGTTAAGCCATCTCTGTGTGTCTGTGAACTTCATAGGACAAGCCATATTACAACCCAGGAGTTAGAATTCCAGAAGTTTTAGATTTGTCTTGTGTTTCTGTTCTGTCTGTTTGTCTGTCCGTCCATCCATCCATATCTATCTATCTAATCTACCTACCTATCTAATTGCCATTACAAAAAATGTGTGAACATTTAATTTCCCTCCAGTATGTCTTTGTTTCTTCCTTTGTTTCTCTCTCTCTCTCTCTCTCTCTCTCTCTCTCTCTCTCTCTCTTTCTCTCTCTCTTTCAAGTTGTCCCTGCTCCTGTAAGTACCCACTCATTCATATTCCCAATGAAATCTCATTGGTTCTCCAAGGTGGGCAGTGATGTAATCATTACTCATCTTTCCTGGCTTCTCACTCTAAGGACAGTAGACACATGCATGGTGTCTCCTGAGAAAAGGTTTTCTACACAACACCTCCTGAACCTTTTGACTCCACAATGGTTGACTAGCTAAAAATATATATTTTAGCTGTCTTTATCTGTTCTCCTACGACAAGCAGAGCAGGATACCTACACTGTCTCCGTGGGCATCTTGCAGTGGTATGTGCCCTATACTAGGCTTAGACAGGGAAAAAGGGGGGAGAAAGGCATTTTTATTTTAGGCATGAAAAATACTGAAAATTCACTTGGAAAAGATGTCAGGGGAGCATTCACACTCTCTCTCCTTCCTTACACCCCCCTTCCTTTCCTCCCTCTCCTGTGTCTGTTTGTCTCTCTAATTTGAATATCCTTTCTCATTTTTAATTCAACAGTTATTTGCATTTATTGTTTCTCTCAGCACACACTTGCACTTGTAAATGGCTTAAGCTGTTTGTTTTCTAATCTCTCTCTCTCTCTCTCTCTCTCTCTCTTTCTCTCTCTCTCTGAATCTATAGGCACCTTTTGTTTACTAAATCTTTACTAATTTTTATTCTGTTCACAAGATACCACAAAACATATGATTCTAAGAGCCAAGAGAGTTCTCAACAGCCATACCGAGCCCCAAAAGAGTGACCATACTTGTGTGACTCCAACCTCAGTGACACCACTGTTGACCTAGGAGGACAGAGCAAGACTATGAGGTGACTTATGTCTTACTTCCAGAAACATTATGCTACATTCTTCTCTGCAAGTTCCAAGCTGAGGAGAATCAGTTAAAGGGGGGAGTAGGAATTTAGGAAAGGACTTGGATGACCCTAAAGTCACAGTGTTCGCTGATCAGTCTGATGGATAAAAATAAACAGGAAGTGAAGAGTGGCTTTTAGGAATGTCAGCTGAAGGGACTCATATTTTCAGCTAATAGAAATGATTTTATTTGGGTGATTTAAAAATTGATAATGTTGTTATTTATAAAAATAATTTTATTGGGGGGATCTTGCCATAATCCAGCCAGAATAAAAGACACAATGTCTTAGTTATGGTTTTACTGCTGTGAAGAGACACCATGACCAAGGCAACTTTTATAAGGACAACATTTAATTGGGGCTGGCTTATAGGTTCAGAAGTTCAGTCCATTATCATCAAAGTGGGAGCATGGCAGTATCCAGGCAGGCATGGTAGAGGGGGAGCTGAGAGTTCTATGTCTTCATCTGAGGACAGCTAGGAGAAGACTGACTTCCAGGCAGTTAGCTTGAGGGTCTTAAAGCCCTAGCCCACAGTGACACACCAACTACAACAAGGACACACCTCAAAATAATGCCACTCCATGGGCTAGACATACTCAAACCACTGTACACAGAAACCCAGTGTTTTTATTAACAAGCTGTAAGCCTAAACTGTGCAGATTGTGAGCTATTCTATCCTACACCCCAGCTATATGCCCCATGTTACTTGCCAACTGAGTCTTGCTCTGTTTGCTCTGCCCCATGTATATCATGGGAGATTTTCTATTGGCCACATGCTCATGGTCCATCCTCATGGTCCATCCTGCCTCACCACTACCTCCTCCTTCCCTTAACTTTTTCCTTCTCGTGGTCTCTACCTGAGATTTCCCCCCACTCGATCTCAAGCTCCACCTTCCTCTTTCTCATGCCTGGTCACAGGCTCTAGCCTTTTTATTATCCAATCAGAGATTATTGGGGGGCATTCTTTATATCCCATTGGTCCATACAATGCCCATGTCCAGACTGCATCCTGACCTTGAGGCACAGAACTCAACATCTGAATTCACAGTATACAAGACCAACCCTAACAGGGACTATTGTGTGTAAGGCTTTTCAAATCAATATGAAAGTAATGAGCCTTATTGAGAATGTAGAGTCGATTTAGGGGTGCTCTGAGTCTGTGCATGTGCTTTACAAATGATAACCCTTTTCTCTTTTGTTCTGTAATGTAATCAGGGTTTGCAGAGCAGCACGTCATTTAAACCAGTAGTACTTATACAATGACTTGCTTCAATTCACATTCTTCTTTAATTGGCAAAGTTCAAAACGAAATTCTTATTATTTCTTTGAGCTCCTGGTACCAGCATTACGTAGGTATGCCATATTCATATCTCTTCTTATATATTTTGCTAAAAATCACCCAAAACTTAATGCAAGAAATTCAGGATGCTTTGAATAAAGAGGAATTCCAGTTCAACATGATAGCTTCCCATGTGGTTTTGCATCAAAGGAAAATGAAAAGTCAAATAACTTAGATTCTTATAGAAGAAAGAACACATGTATTGTACTATTAACTGGGCCCCAAATGGGGCCAAACTGGCTGGCTGGGTCATGGGTCCTGGTATTACTACTCTCCTAAATGGAAATAACATTAAAACAATTTCGAATGACTTCTTGCTATACCCAGAGATTAATATATCTCTCAACCATCATCAGAGAAATTTTTGGTGCAGTAGAAAGTGTGTGACGTGGAGGGAGAACCATGATGGATCAGCAAACAAAGAATAAGCGTCCAGGTAATGCTCAGCCTTAAATGTGCTACATCATCATCACATACCCTTTCCCAACACGCAAGAGACCTTGAAGAAACTCTGCTTGGGGTCAACACAGGCTCATGTTTAGCTAGCTTTCTTATAGAGCCCACTACTACTTCCCGAGGGAATTGTGCTCTACACTGTGGGCAGGTATCTCCTAAATCATTTAAAATCAAGACAACTTCTCATGGACATGTCCACTGGTCATTCTGATATTAACAATACCTCAGCTGAAACTCTCTTCTGTGGTAACTAGGCTCTATTAGACACTGAAGCTAACCAGAATAATCGGCTGCTCACCTTTTTTGACAACAGTTCATGGATGATCAAAAGAAAAATTACTCTGGAAAGCTTTGCTAGGTATCAAGCATTTACTTATTGATTGTATGTAATATATCAATTATATATCAATATATATAATATATCAATTAGTAATTGATTAAGCAAGCAGCAAAAGAAAGGACATCATTCTTTGTCAAAACATGAGAAGAGATCCTGAATCTTCTAAGTCCATTTGTGTAGTTCCTTGTAAATTCCCCTTTCCCAAAAATCTTTATTACATAATTTAGAACTACTTTGCTGCCTGTCAGTTTGCAGTCCATATTTGATCATGCCCTCACCCTCTACCATCATCTGATGACGCCTGATCACCTGGCCAGTCTTTAAAAATCCTGATGTCAGGAATTTCATTGAAATGGGACACAATTGTGTTGAATATAACTAATAGTGTGCTTACAAAGAGTGCCTTGTGAACAAGACATCATTTAGGAGTCATCCTGAAAGATTGTTAGCTATGATTTTTGGTACCTCTATATTATAGTTCCTTCTCTATGCCAAAGGATATGTAACTGCAAATCAGAAAGAGAAAATCCCAAGGCAGTTTACCCACATTCAAAGGGCCATGAGTGATGCTGCCCTTGGGAGCATCAACACCCAAATGAAAAGTGTGAAACATTCAACTCAGTTAAAAGCAAATTTTGCTTCTAAAAATTCTTAGCAGGTGACAAGGTTACAGTATCAATTACTTCATCTTTATATACCAGATATATATTATTTTATTGCTTTTACCTCATATCAGGGGAGCAAGATTGGCACACAAATAAAGTCATCTAGTGACATATTGGTGAGCACTGACTCAAAACCAGGCTTCCTTCCTCACAGTAAGCTTGTCTTTTGTGTGTTAGGATCAAAGGCCACTGTTTGTTACTATACCTCATGGCTATAAAGAGTTCAGAAGGGAATTAACTGCAATTATCTATGTAAGTTTGAGGAATTTATGGTCAACTCTCTATGCTTCACTTAATGTCTCTGAAAAATTAAGGCACTGTAAATGGGATTCTTTTATCCATTTCTTTTGTAGTGTTCTTGAATGAAGTAACATATAAGGAAGGATTGTGTGTGTGGTATAATAATGTACATCCAGTGCTCTCCTTTTATCATATCATTGCCTGAATTCATTGGCTATTAAACATTCTGCATGTGAGAGAAATTCATGAAGGAGACAGGATAATGATATCCATAGAAGCCCTGCTCTTTGGCCAATTGTGAACATTTTGAAGCACCAATTTCCTCTTCTAACATAAGCAAATCCAGAGTATTCAATGTAACAGTATCTTAAAGGACATATAGTGCTTTACATGTGGCAAACTCTTACCAGACAGGACCTTTATAATCCCTTTAAGCAATGTGTTTGTTAAAAATTCAGATAATTCTTATTCACACATGCTGCATTTAAGTTAAAACAACGTGGTTAAATCTCATACCAGCATTATAGAGTACATAAACCAGATTCTTCATCCCTTCCCTTATCCTCACTTGAGCTCAAGAAGCAGTAGCCAGTGTCAACAGAATAAAATGGGCCCAGATGTGTGTTATTCCATTAAGCCATGTGAAAGAAAGTAGTCCACTCTGGGGGTCTGTCTTAATTCATTATCTTCTAAATTAAATGTATTCAGCTTGTGGAACTGCTCTCATTTATTTCGTCGTTGGAATTGATTACTTTCAGTTTTATTCTTGCCAAGAGACTCTTTAAAATGTCCATAAATAATTGATCTCTAAGAGCAGTCTCACTCTTTAGGTATCCCATGGAAATCAGTGGTTTCTTCCATCTGAATGAATGTTAAGACTGACTTCCAGAAGCAAGGTGTTACTTAAATGGAAAAAACAGCGGAGTTGACAGAACTGAGTCAGACAATACTGAACTAGCACTTATTATGGGAGACAGAATAAGATCCTATCTTGTTAAATGTCTATCTCCTCATCTCCATGGCCTATGAATTTATCAAATGACATAGCAAAGGGCGTGTAGAAAATGTGACTATTTCAAGTACACTGATATGGGGACATTGTTTTGAAGTATTGAAATTAACACAAAATGTCAAAAGTTTTAGTTTTAACCTAAAGGTAGGAATAATAGTTTGAAGAGGCTGTGAGCCAACAGACACAGGTGGTGTCTGGATGCTGGAAGGAGTTGATTGCCTCTAGAATCAACCCCCCTCCGGAAAAGTAGCCTAGATGACACCTTGATTTTAGGAAGTCTGGTCCGTAGAATTACAAAATGAGAATTCCTGCTGTCATAAGCCTCCAAAGTTGTGGAATTTGTTATAGTAGTATAAAAACACTAAGAGAGTAGCCAGGGATTTGTTTCTGAAACAAATTCTGAAATGATTCTGAGAGTGTGCGTGGACTGAATGTATATACCCCTCTAAAATGTATATCCTATATCCAGGAGACCCAGTAGGGTGGTATTTGGGGCCCACGGCAGGTAAGTGGATTCAGAGGGAAGCATGAAAGCAGGGCTTGCAGGATGTGACAAGAATTTACCTAAGATAAGAGTGGCTAAGATCCTTTTCACTGGGAGAGAGATAGATGAACAAGCAGGTGTATTTATTACTTTTCTGTTGCTGTGATGAAATATGATCAAGATAATTTACAGAAGTAAGAATTTTTGAGCTTGTTGTGGCAGAGGGAGAGTCCATAATGGTGGAGAGGCATAGCAGAAAGCAGCTGGACCAAGAAGCTGAGAGTTCACATCTTCAGTCATAAACCTGAAGAAAGAATGAACTGAAAGTGGGGCAAGGCTAGAAACTCTCTAAGCCTCCTCCTAGGGATGTACTTCCTCCAGCAAGAATTTACTACTCCATAACCTTTCCAAATGGAGCTGACCAATCACAGAGTCAGATGTTCAAAAATATATAATGGCTATTTCTTAAACCGGCAGCACATTGGATCAGGACACAGGGCCCTCATGAGGAACTAAATTTGCCATCACTCTGGTCTTGGACTTCCAGCCTCAGGAATGGTGAGCAATAAGGTGTCTATAGATTTTGTCTACAGGATGTCTAGCAGCAGACCAAGCTGACTAAGACTCTAAGACCAGTGTCCAGATTATATTTCCAGCTGAATATTTCAGAATGTCAATATCAGCAGAACATCTTCATACATAATAACTCTTATGACTATATCAAATTTCTATTCTCTTGTTGGCCTGTATTTAGTTGAGGAAATGACCACATTATTAGAAGTAATTCCTTTAACAGAGAAACAAGTTTTCTTATTTTTATAAAAGATTGTCTCTCCAGGATAGTCAGTGATTTTTTTTTTTTTTTTTTTTTGCTTTTTCGTCATTGTTCTATATAGCAATAGACAGAAACAAACTATGACTGACTTAAACAAAAAGAATGCAGAATAAAGTAAAACAACTAGAAATTCTGAACATTGTTACATAGCTTACAAAACCATAAGGTAGACTAAAAAGATAGTGAGAGAAGCACAAACTGTATATAAACTCTACTTACCTTAATGAAAGTATTCTAAAAATCAAGAAATCAAGTCAGTGTGCTGTTTGGATTACAACAGTCTGAAGGAATTATATAAAGGAATTTTTAATCCAGCAACATGTCTGCTTTCGCAAGGGATTACATTCAAAGACCTTCTAGGTCTGTGTGATCCAGCTGGAATGTAGACAGACACCCCTAGTATACACCTGTTGGTGGCCAAGTTTGAAAGTGACAGCTAATTGAGGGACAGACAAAATAATGAATCAGAGAAAGACTTAACAGAATGAGTCAGAGATAATATATACCCAGCTATCAAGGTGATAGACAGGAATGAGAGAGTGCATAGGAGCAGTGAGGGAGAGTAGAATGGAGTTCAGTTCACAGGAGTTCAGTTCAGTTCAATTTGGTTCGGTTCGGTTCAGAGTGGCTAAGTTTAGAGCAGTTCAGTTCATGGAGTACACAGGCAGTCTTTCCAAGCGGAGCAATTCAGTCAGAAACCAAGAGAAGCTAATTTGCATCAGTCAGCTTGGGGAAGAGTTTGAACCAAAACAGCTGAGTTGAACAAGCCAGCCAGAGTTCAGAAAGAGCTAAAAAGGAGTGTGTTTATTCAGTAGTAAGCATCTGAGGGTAAAACATTCTAGGCCTACCTTAGCAGACAAAGGCTGGAAGCTGAAGCTTTCAAGGCCCAGGATTGCAGAGAATTAGATTGTATAGAGACTAGAAGTGTCTAGGCCTAGACCTAGGGATAGTTAGATAGAATCACGCTGGGCTCACTCTAAGCCGTGTATTCATTTGTCACAGGTCTCATCTCATCACTTCATCTGAGAAAATAAAATCATTATTTACATTTACAGACCTAGGAGTGATGTTTTATGTGGAGACAGTAATATTTAATAGTTACTTTTTGAATTAGATTTGAACAAACACCAACTATAAAGTGAAAGGCTAAAAGAAAGGCGGAGGCCATATGGCCATATGTAAGGCATCTTTTCTGGGACAGGGAAATCAGCCTGTGGAGTTGAGGCATGTTTCCAATATAAACTGTGAATGAAAATGAGAACTGTCCCTTGTTCTGTGTGACACTGCAGGTTTACTGAATATGGAAATACGTATAAATGCAGAAAAGCCCTATGAGCAACCAATTGCCTTTCCTAGAGCCCAGATCTCTCATTACTCTTCAAGCTTATAGCTCAGCAATTAGCTAAACACGGATTCCCCAACTTTACCCCAGATTTAGCCTTATGTTCTGCTATGGCATTTGGGCCATACTTACCTTTTCTATTCTAATCTCAGCATATTGACCTTTGTTATCTTCATCATAACCTACAGAGTCTAGAAGAGAGTAAACAAGCCAGAAAGCATCTAAGGAGGCTGAATGTGCCACGCCCCACTTAATACACTAATGATCTAAGAAGCACGATATACTGAAATGGTTTCCAGGTAACACACATAGTTATGGAAATCCCAGCAGCCAACCATGCTTGCCATCTAGTAGGGCACACATCCTTTGTGAAAGACACTGACACGAACTCCTTGATTTGAAAATTGATTTTAAAAACTTCTTTAGAATTTGATTTAAAATGCAGACCTCTGTGATCCACTGAGATTTTTATTACTAGTTAGGTGGTGGTTTTGAGGAATCAGTTGAGCTAAAAGACATATCTCTTCTTGCAATGACTTTTAAGCAAATGGATCAAATATAAAGCAACTATTTATTTTCCTGTCTTCCTCTCACCTGATATCAATAATGAAAAGTTAATGACATTCAATGTAAAGAAAACTCGGTGAAATTCTCCTAGTTCCCTAGCTATGCTGTATTAGCTACAGGAAGATTCTTTACACTGTTTCCAAATCTTACATACGAGAGTCCCTTAAGTGCTTGGCCACACTCCCATTCTTTATGCTAAATTCCTCCTGAAAAGAAGTTATTCTCAGTTATAGCTAGGTAGGTAAGGCAGCCAGACTATAAGAGCTGGTTGTCTAGAAACATTCATTTTTCATTGAGCCTACAGGAAGAGAAAGGGTAAATTCTGCAATCCTTTCTTAATCCATGTGGAGGCCAATGACACATAACAGCATGGCCACACATGTCAGAAAGAGGCATGTCCCTGCTTTTGCAAAGAGATAGCAATGTTTTTTCCAAGTGTGTTTTTTCGGGATGCCCTTCCTCCCTCATCTGTAAACAATGTAAGTGTATAAGAGGTAGGATACATTTTTCTCTTGGGTGTGTTTCTTCTTTCACTGGAGCCAGTGGATTCCAGACAGTGTGAAGTAAGCATTCTAACTGACAGACACAAACCAGAGAACATATCAATTATTTGCCTGGTTCAGCAAGAAAGAACTTCAGTTTCTCTTTATGGAGGCTTGAAGGTGTTGCCCCATGAAGATGCTGTCTCCACTGTCACTTCCTAGACTCTCAGTACTATGTGTACTGTCTTGACCTACTCTCAGCAATCCCATAAATCTCATGATAATGTGGAACACTGAAATAACAGGCAATACAAGGTGTAGAATAATGTCAGACATGAGTAAACCTTCAATAAATATTTATGATGCAGACTGTACAGAGCACCTAATTGGTCCAATTTCCCCCTATCATTTCACACAGTAATGGTGATCATTTACTTAGTCTGAGATTATAAAATGTGACCAGGATGGAATTAGGATATCTTCAGGATTTAAGAGATGTTAACTATCTGGTGAACAATGGTCAGCCAAGATTTTCCTCTTATTGACCAAGATAGTCTGTAGTTGGCAATGCACCATGCTGCTCTATGAGGATGCTTCTGATCAAGTGGAATGGTCAATAGAGATACAATAGGAATACATGTGGTGTAGTTTGTTTTACCCCAAAAGGATTCATGATTTGGAGACTTGGACCTCAGTGAAATGGTATGAGAGGTGAAGGTACTCTTAAGAGGTAGAGAGTAATGGACAAGCCTGAAGGCTTAGAAGATAGAAGATCTTCTTATTGGACCTGTATCTGAATCTGAGAAAGAAGGGTAAGGGTTTAGAGAGTTTGCCTTAGTAGGTAAGAGCATTAATTGCTCTTCAAGTTGACTTGGATTCAGTTTTTACCAATGCCATGTTGTGGTTGCTCACAATCATTTGTATCTTCAGTCCCAAGTGTTCTGACACCCACCTCTGCCCTCCCTAGACATCAGATAAGTACGTGGTACACAGACATACATGCAAACAAAATACCCCTACCTGCAACATAAATAAGAGACTTTCTTTTTTTTGTTTGTTTTTTTGTTTGTTTGTTTGTTTGTTTGTTTTTAGGCAGGGTTTCTCTGTGTAGCCCTGGCTGTCCTGGAACTCACTCTGTAGACCAGGCTGGCCTCTAACTCAGAGTGCTGGGATTAAAGGCGTGCACCACCACTGCCCGGCAAATAAGCAACTTATAAGGAACAGTGATGTCTTACGAGAGACCTCTTGCTCCTACAAACAATCCAAGCTCACCATGAGGTCACAGCTCAGTCAACTTGTGTTATTTATTATTTATTATGTTTCATAAGATATGTTTAGCTTTTAAACTGAGCTGTATTTTTTTCTAGTGTCCATAGTGTGGAAAGGATGTTAAGAATGAATAAGAAAGAGTTGAAGCATCCTAGAGACTCATTGATTAGAACTGAGTGGTGCTAAAAATATAGACAGGAGAGAACACATTGTGAGTTCTTGGGTGGGTTCTGATAAACACAGCTCTGTCTTGCACCCTTGTTTCTCACATGAACTAGCAGAAGTGGATGATATGTCTGGTTTCTGCTCAGAGTGGATACCTCCAACATAAATGTGTATTTCTACATTGGCCTAAGGGCTCAACTTTTCAATTAGGCAGGATGGATAGGGTCTAAAGTTAACAAAAATGTCCTGGGAACTTGTGAATTATAGGTAGCTATTGTGAATAAATACTGCCTGAAAGTCACAGAGCTTGCCTTAGTCACTAGAAGTGCTACAATATTTATAAAGATGCAGGATCCACAACCACTGTCACCATATCACCATAGCTTTGAAATGAATTCGTTTCTCTGCTTCTACCATGTGGATTGCCTAACACAGTGTTCGGTCCAGTTTCTATAACAGCGGTTTTTGCTTTGTTTTGTTTTGTTTTGTTTTAGTTTTAGTTTATCCTGAAGTTAGCCCATAATTCTTTCTACCATAAAGAAGGGATTGGCAGCATTTCAGAATAAACAAACATCTTAGCAGGAGATTTAGGACTTGGGCACATGCAGGCATTTTCTGCTAAGCAATTTTCTTCAAATTCTGTGAGATTCACTTACAGTTTCTTTTTCTGGCATCATGTGTTCAAAAAAAATTAAAAACCTTGAAAACACTTCTCTCTACAGTCTTTTTATGGAATATCTTAGATTAAGTCTTGAATCTGCCATTTAAATTTTGTCTTGGTTTTAACTGCTATATTTAAGTCTAACATAGTAACATATCATGAAAGTAACTTGATTTTGATGGCAGCAAATCTAACTTGATAATGGAAGAAGCTTATTTTTGAGATTATTACATTTTTCCTTTTACTTAACATTTGGAATTAAAATCTGTCCATTTATGAAGAATTTTCTATTTTATTATAGGAACATCACATTTTAATGAGGAAGTAAAATTTTAGATTAAAAAATATGGGTCATGTGAGTTTCTCACAATAGATATCTGTGTGGCAAGGAAACACAGAGATTAATGACATGCACAGTATTTGAAGCGGCTTCAGATCAAAATATTACATGGGTCATATCATAAGTAGAATAAAAGAAACATTTAAAGGGAACATCACCATCAGAAAGCTCGATTCTGACTTTCTAAGAGAAGGAAACTGGTTACAACAAAGACGACAGGAGACTGGCTGCTTCCACAGCAAATGTGATTCATCTTCATATCTCTAAAAGACACAAAGACTTTCCAGGATCTGAAAAGTCTCCTGATCAAAGACTGTACGTTATATTTTGTATGACACCGTAAATCCTGGTCTGAAACGATTTGTTGCTATTTTCTGCTTAATAAAGCAAGTTGAAGCTGCAACAACTGTTCACTTGTACTCATCTCTGCTGAATATTTCAGCTTGGAGAGAGAAGATAGTAACTGCCCTTGCACACTTCACAGGTAGCATGTATTGGCCTCATAATTTAAGTCTTTTTATAACTTAGGGTGAGTTAACGCCAAAATGTGTAAGCAAGTCAAATCAAATGGGTGGAAAGCAGGGAGTTGGAATTGTTTATGTCATGATGGCTCCCCCAATGGCCTACATGTTAAGGGTTTAGTTCTTAGCATGGCAGAGTTGGCAAGCAGAGAACACTTTATCATGGAGGGACTAGTGGAAATCTGTCAGCAACTGATGGCGTTCCTGAGGGAGTAGTGGAACGCTTCTCCTTTCCTTTCCTATGTTTGTTCCATTTCACTTCCCAGCTATGACATGAACACTTGGTTCCAACATGTTATTCCACCATGATAAGCTGCCTCCCCAACCAGAGGTCTGCTAATCTTAAGATCATCCATCATGGACCAATGCCTTCAGGACTATAAACCAAAGCAACCCATTTCTCTCTACAATTTGATTTTCTCAGGTTTGTGTTGTAGTGAGAAGCTGACTGATGTATGATCTATCAAGATACACTGTCTACACATATAAATTATTCATATTGTGTTTTCAAGTATATTCACATAAAACAGTTTGAAAAAAAGGTTGTGTTGATTAAAACCAAAATAAGACTCCATAAAGCTATCTGTAGCTCAATTTTAGTGAGACCGTCATGTACAGCCTGCTTTAGGCAACTTCCTAACTGAGTAATCTCTAAGGGCCCATGTCTATACCCACCAATATTTGGAGCAGACACTCCTGTTCATCCATCTCCTTGATTGTCTAGACCAACATAAGAACATCATGTTCAGAGTTATGCCTTCAAACCTGAGGGGAGGACAGGTCTGAGAAGGGGCAGGCACTAGTAGGATTCAGAAAACAGACAGTGAAGTCTTCTGCTCCTAACAATGAATGAAAAGTTCTAAAGACCTGAGGTTTATATGTGATACCAGTGTTAGCTCCAGTTTCTGTTCTTGCTGTTCGTGTGTGTGTGTGTGTGTGTGTGTATGTGTGTGTGTGTGCGCGCGCGTGCGCCTATCTACTGTGTCTATCTATTGGAGGTGGTCTCTATAGGTTCTATCTCCCCTTTGTTGCATATTTTGGCTAAAGTCATCCTTGTTGGGTTCTGGAAGCCTCTCCATTCCCTGGCATCTGGGACTTTGTAGTAGCTACCCCTAGTTCCCTATTCCCCACTGCTACATATTTCTATTAGATTTACTGACCCTCTGTTCTTCTCCTGTCCCTCCCAGTACCTGATTCTGCCCCCCTTTTCCCCTCCCTCTCCTCTCTCTCCAAGGTCCCTCCGTCCCTCTACCTCCTGTGATTATTTTGTTCCTCCTTCTATATAGGATTGAAGCATCCACACTTTGGTCTTCCTTCTAATTAAGCTCCATATGGTTTGTGGGTTGTATCATGGGTATTCTGAGCTAATATTCACATATCATTGAGTACATACCATGTGTGTTCTTTTGTATTTGGGTTACCTCACTCAGGATGATATTTTCTAGTTCCATCCATTTGCCTGCAAATTTCATGAAGTCATTGTTTTTAATACCTGAGTAGTACTCCTTGTATAAATGTACTACATTTTCTGTGTCCATTCCTCTGTTGACAGACATGGAGGCTGTTTCCAGCTTCTGGCTATTATAAATAAGGCTGCTATGAACATAGTGGAGCATGTGTCCTTGTTGTATGTTGGAGCATACTTTGGGTATATACCCAGGAGTGGTATAGCTGGGTCTTCAGGTAGTACTATTTCTAATTTTCTGAGGAATTGCCAGATTGATTTCCAAAGTGGTTGTACCAGCTTGCAATCCCACCAACAATGGAGGAGTGTTCCTCTTTCTTTACAGCATCTGCTGTCCCCTGAGGTTTTGATCTTAGTCATTCTGATTAGTGTAAGGTAGAATCTCAGGGTTCCTTCCAGTTTGCACTTGTACCCAGAAGCAGAGCCTATGTTTTGGATCCCCACTCACTCAACCCACACCCAGAGACAGATTGATCCCCAGGAGTTCTGACATCCAGGGCCACAGGTGAGGCCCTAACCCCAGCCCCAATACATGATCTAACTGGGACCCTCTAGGACCCAGGGGATGCAGGAACCCCCTCCCAGCCAGAGGGTTTCTTCTGATTTGAACCTGCACCAGGGAGCTGAGGCTGTGCTCTGGCCTTCTCCAACCCTCTCACACCCAGAGATAGCTTACAGGAGTTCTGACACACCCTGGATCTGCTTTTCATTTTCTATAGTTACCAGGCGCTCATAAGCAGGTCTAGAGAACTGATGACAGAGAGTTGTGGCAGGAAAATAAGTTTTGATAATGCTTTTATTTAGATAAAATGACAAAATAATAGAAAAGTTATAGGAACCATACATGGAGCTGCCATACTTCTTTTACTTGAATTAGAGACAGTTCCTCCATTTGCCCCAGGTATGTACACAGGTGACACAGGTGAGTGTGATCATACGTCACATGCACATGAGAGATGCATGTAGTTGCTTCATGCTGCTTGAGATGGAATTCAGGACTGCCTAAACGCTAGGCAGTTACTTTGTCACTGAGCTCTATCTCCATCCCTAAAAGACAGTGGGGAATTAATTCTAGTCAGTGTGCAAGCTTTTGAATCTGATTATTACTAATGTAGCAACGACCTAACTGCACAGCTTAAGAGGATGGCATCCTGTTTTATGCTTTCTAATTGTCTGTGATTCCTATTAGTTCCCCTGTATTGAATTTTAGTTCCAGAAAGAGAGGGTATTTACCTCTTTACCTTCTTAATATTCATTGAACTAAACATCATTGTGACATCATAAATACACCTTTGCAAGGCCTGTGACACTCTCCAACATCAGTATGACTGTTTAATGAGACATCACCAGCCTTTAAAGAAATCCACTAGAATGGTTTAGTCGTACCCCTTGGAAACTAGAGCCAGGCAAAAGATGACTGTTATTCTGGATGCTTGGAGACTAATGGAGGTAGAAAAGGACTTTCAAGCTGAGTTTCTTTTCAGATACACACAGAGGAAAGTCAGCATGTCTACATTTCCGCTACTACTGATTAAAAAACTCAACTGTGTCAATCTCTCGTGGCTTTGAAGTTGGTCATGTTTTAAAGCCATATCCTTTTACCGAATTAACCCTGGGGAGTATACACTGTCATCATTAGCAATAAAATCGAAGCTCCATGGTGAGGAAGTTACTCAGTAACAGAGTCCTTACCCAGCATGCACAGTCCCTGTGCTCAGCCCACAGAATCACACACGCATGCACAATGGGAAGGGAAGAAGAAGGACTTGAGAGGAACGCGGGGAAAGGAAAGGACATTAATTCAAACTCCAGAAGAAAACCAAAGAAACATTCTGAGGTCTCCACAAGGAAACCACAGTGATGTTTTCTTCATTGATACTAATGGTTTCTGAAGAAAGCGTTAGGCTGTATTAACTAGACTAAAACTTCACAGGTGTACACTGAGTAATACAAAATTTGATTCTTAACACATACACATACACTAAAATGGTCAGTAGAAATTTTAAGAAGCTATCAAAAAAAGATAAAATGAAGTCTCATTTTCTACCACTGACTTAAAACATTTCCTCTTGGATTTGATGGCTCAACATGGCAGGAGAGGATCATTTAAACACGTATGTGTGAACACTTTGCCACTGTCCTCTATAGTAGGTTCTCGGTGTGCAGATGTTAATTCTATGCCTTAATTCAATTGGAATATTATTGCACTTTAACTAGGGCTATAAGTCTTTGTATTCTGAAAGTTTCGCTATTAGTAACTTTTACATGGATTAGTAGGAAGTACATTGTTACTATTAATTAGAATGTTTTATCACATACAGCATCATCAAAATGAAAAGTATTGGTTGTATTATATATTGTGCTATAGAGAATATTTTAAATGAAGAAAATGAAATTATTCTTTGATACTTACAGAACTATCTTGTATCACATTTCATCTAATGTCTAATTGCTTATTTTCTTAAAAAAAAAAAATAAAGGAAAGGAAAACACGTACAGAGTCACAAAGATATAGCTGGGAAGGTGGTGCTGGCCTATTGTGTAACATATGCCACAATTAAATAATGAAATCTAATTTAATATAGAGTCCAGAGGCGGGAAGCCCTTGCAGAATTAAACACTGTCATTTCTATTCAGAGATTTTACAGGCAACATTACCACACACGCACAGTTTCATAACCACACCTTGCGCTGGCCACAGACCACAGGTGAAACCATAACTTCAACACTTAAACTTGACTACAATTGCCTAGAATATGTACAATGTGCTGAATTTTGAGTTTAGGTAGTGACTGTTCTAGAACAGAACTATGTCCCCAAAAATCACAGGTCACTTTTGAGGTTTGTTTCTTAAATAGAAGAAGGTTGAAGCACTGAAATGAACACTTTTTCTGTTTCCATCTTAAATGGGAGACAGAGGAAATCTGTGTTTGACCTCTGCAATTTTAACACTGCCTTTTAGCTTCTGTAATCCTAAAGAAATTTCAGAGGCTCTGTACACCCTCAAAGGCATCAACCATATAAGCATGTGCCTCACTAATCTACCCCTGACGCTTTGCCTAAGAAGTTGGCGTTTCCATTTTCAGCATCTTTCTGCTGGGACCATGGCTTAGTATTAGGTCCTTCATGTTGATAAGCATCCAGAAAGTGACAGATTCCAGGAATGTCTCTAGGGAAGTTTGGTGGAAGCTCCTCCCTGGATCTCGGGGTAAACACAAAGCCAGGGCAATCTTTGAGTAATCTGAAAAAAAAAAAAATTAAATAAAATGAAAACGTAATGCTGGCAGAAACACTTGGCAATTCAGGACAAGAAGACAACAGAAATAAATCAATATTAATACTTGTCATATTAGGTATGACTGACTAATGGATTCCCATAAGTCAACAGTCTCATGAAAGAAATGCTACAATGAATCAAATTCATGGAAAATTCTACTCACTCATACATTTGGCTCAAATTAAAAGACAGATTGATTATATGATAATAGGGGATGATGTGATTTATATAATAGTGGAATTCCTAAACACAAAATTAACAAAAACATATCATTTTAATGTGATTGAGAAGCATTTCCTAAGTTAAAAATAATGTTATTGTCCATCCATCCATTCATTCATTCATTCGTTCAAGAAATACAACTGTGAAGAAATCCTGGACAAGAAGTCATGAAAAAAAAAAGGTAAAATGATAAAAGTGATATGAAAATTACTTTTTGAAATATTAATGGATTTTTAAAATAAATTCCACAAAGGTAGGACTTAAATGTGCCTTTTGGTGGGAGGAGCTTATTTGAGACTATGCCTCATGTAGCCCAGTTTGGCTTCCAACTCACTATGAACCTAAGGATGACTTTGTACTTCTGAACCTCCTAACCCCCTCTTCTAAGCACTAGGATTACAGGCATGCACAACCACTCTTGTTTTACGCAGTGCTGGGGATTCACCCCAGGGATTCAAGCATGCTGGGTAAGCCCACTGTCAGTGGAGGCACATCTCCAGCCTCCGAATGAGCTTCAGTTGTTCATGTGGTCGTCTACTCTTTGGTGTGTACTTGTCTAAAGGGACTTAAATATAAAGGAACAGCAAGACTTGGCAATAAGCAAGCTTTTATGTTTTCAAGAGACTACATAGTATGATACTCTTGTGATCTGGATGGATCTAAAATCGTTTCTGTTACTTGGGAGTTTCCATTAAAGGATTTTTTTTTTTTTTAATAAGACAAAATTTGTGGAATAAATAAAAGACCATGGACATGAAATGGCTGCCTGGTGAAATGAAGTTAAGTGTTACCACAACACAGGAAGTTGTGGGCTGGGGACGCCAGCTGCACATCTTTAAAGAAGTAGAAAGAAAGCTTCACTTTCGTTACTGTTGTTGTTACTGGTTTTGTTTTCTTTTCTGTTTGTTTTTGTTTTTCTGCTCTACTGGAGATTGAATCTAAGGACTCATGGATGTTGGGGTATCCCTTTAACACTGAGCTATGTCTCCAGTTCTACTTTAACATCTTAAAAAAGATTTATTTATTTATGTTTTATGTGTATGAGTGTTTTGTCTGCACATACACTGCATTGTGTATGTGTCTGGTGTCTACAGAGGCCAAGAGAAGGTCCTGGAACATCTGGAACTGGAATTTAAAAAGGTTATAAGCTACTGTGTGGGTGTTAAGTACTAAACCTGAGTCCTCTGGAAGAGCAGCAACTGCTCTTAACTGCTGAGCCATCTCTTCAGCCTCCACCACCCACCGCCACCCCCTACATTTTCATTTTGAGACGGTGTGTCATAAATTTCCCAGGCTAGCCTTGAACTTGATCTCGTCCTGCCTCAGCCTCCCAAGTAGCTGGAATTTCAGGCCTGTGCCACCACACACACTAAGAGGGCCTCTTGATCTTGGATGAAGTTTAATTCCTGTGTTATGATGTCGCCATTGCTGGTCCTCAAGAATACAGAGTGAACTCTTTAATGATCTGACAGTTTTGTCTGCTGAGTCTTCCTTTTGTTCCTACTGTTCTGAAACAGGGGATTTAGTTCTTGTCCTTGGTTTCAGGGGGTGACCCTCGAACCCTTGGAAATTTCCTGAATTACAGAGTTATTGTTATTTTCTATGAGCCCTTTGAATTTCACTTCAGTTTATGTTAATGAGGTGACTCAGAATGAGATCAGGATTCCAAAAATATTGACCAGGTTAGGAGAAGGCTGGACCAGGGGACTAGAAATGGAGTTTCATTAACCCAGCCAGCAAGCCAGTCCATCCTCCCTCCATAAGGGAAGCAGGGAATGAAGGCATCAACTCTTACCAGAACTTCCTGGTTATGACCTCACTGCTGTGGCGATAGCCAGTAATACGTCCAGATTGCATGGGGGAGGGAGGGGAGGCACAGGGGCTCTGCATTTGGAGCTCAGCCAGGCCTTACCACAGATGCCTTTTCGTTTGGCTGATCCTGATTTGTATTCTTTACATGTAAGGTGTCCTGGATTTCTCAGGTAACACTTACCTGAACCTCGTTTCATTCTAGAAGACCAGCTTGAAGGAATCAGGGGGAACCTCATATTTGTAGTTAGCTGGCCAAAAGTGTTATAGCTCAAGCACCCCTGAAATGTGGCTAGTGTCTGATCTTAATCAGATTTGTTAAACACGACCCATATAAAATGTTATCATTATGTTAACTCTGGGTAGCGTCTGCTAAAATTGTACCAGAGGACCTCAACTGGTGTCAGAATACTCACTGGTAGACTAAGAAGGTTAACGCATATTCTGAATAAAAGGTTGTGGAAGAAATTAAGAATTAATGCCACAATTGTCGCTCCCTGAGGACACTGACCGCCTTAAAGCATGTTAAAGTAGGAATGCTAAAGATGTTCATTTCATTTTCCCGGAAGATCTCCAAAAGAGAAAACAGAGATGGAGGGACAGTCTAAGATGACAAGTGTGTCGAGTGAGAAACATGCATTTCAGGTCCTTACTGTAATCAGTACCTGTATGTGGTGGGGCTGACATTGATTTTCCGAGGCACACTGCAGGACTCAAATTTGTTAGCCAGGGTGACGTTGTTTCCAAACAGGCAATACCGGGGCATCTTCACGCCCACAACTCCAGCAAACACTGACCCAGAATGCAGTCCAATTCTCATCTGAAGGCAAAACAACAGTGTCCCAGTTCACTCTATAGTCACCTCCTACCTGATGGTATTGTTTGAGTGTCACCACTAGATGTTTCTAATCAGTAACTAATTTCCACCGCACCCCTCAGTTCCTTGAAAGCTCCAGCGAGCCACTGCTTTTCAAGCAAGGCTACATTAGGAGAACAGAGTCAGCCTTCACACCTTCTCACTCTGCTCCACCAGGTGTTCAGTTTTACCCCCTCCCCCCTGTTTTTAACATATGGAATAAATGTGTTCTCAGGCTTCTCAGGATGGCTGCAGTAGAATAACAAAGAACCCGTGGGCTACTCCCAGGAAACTGTTTGGTCCTTTACAGAAAAGAAAGGTGTCCTTTCTAGATTCTAGAAGGAAATTCTTGCAACAAAGACAAAGAAGGGCACACCTGTGCTTCCAGATACTCAGGCTATTGAACTGTAGAGTTTAAGGTCAGCTTCGGCAAAGCAGACAAATCCAATTCTAAAATAAAATGCATATCTAAAAAACATTTTGCTTTAAAGTAACTATACGCCAAACACTAGTCCTTTACTTTGATGACTAGGACCTGGGAAACAGGAATTTAGTACTGAAGTGAAAATGACAGAGAACAAAGAAAATCAGAGTGTCTCGGGCCCAGATCCCTGTATTTACAGTCTAGACAGTCTAGACGTGGGGACCTAAAACTCAGACCCACACATCATAAAACAGAGGCAATGCCTAGACAGAACACACGGTCTGGAATGGATCTTAGAAATTCTGAATGGTCAGAGGAGAGGAGCCTTCAAATGAAATATTTTCTCCTGATTTTGAGCTCTATGAAAGCTATATAATAGAGGATAGTCTTGAACTTCTGAGTCTCCTGACTTCACCTCCAAATGTTGGAATTGACATGAAATGTTTTTAAATGAGCTATTCTAAAAGATCCAGTTCCTTGATGAAGTGAGAGGATGCTCACATTTTTTAACTGACTGCTACAACAACCATGTTAACTGATAAGGATGTCATATAAGGCTCATTATTTCCAGATTCTATGTCTATCTGACCATTTGAAAAGTTTTATTAGCTACATGTCCTTTAAAAAAGTAGGCAAAAATTCAGTTATTGAGGTACTGCTTGTCATTAAAGGATTCTGTTTTTAATTTTTAAAATGTATTTATTATCCTGATATGGTGGTTCATGCCCTTAATCCCAACACTCCAGAGGCAGAGGCAGGTAGATCAATGTGTTTTGATCTACATAGTAAAAGTAGTAGCAGTGGTGAGGGAAATGTCACAGCAAGTCCTGATGGTCAGAGTACAGCTCTGGAGAGTGGGCTCTCCTACCTCTGAGTGCTGAGGATAGCACTCATCAGGCTTGTTGAGCCATATTTCCAGCCCAAGATTTTCTTACTTTTACAATTAACTTCAGGCATTTGCTGGAAATGAGCAAGAGTCACTCAAGATGTCATACCCAAAATCCGAATTTCAAACCAACACACTAGGTGAAGCATCCTGCTGAAGACCTGCTTTCTGTACCTTCGGTTCTTTTCTGGTTATTTCCTCACTTATTAAACACAGGAGCAGGTGAGCTTTTCAGCCAGAATTCCACATTAAGAAACAAACTTAGATGTCTACTGCATCTAGGTTTTCATCCTTAGGAGAATATGGATTTACACACCTAACAATTGCATAATATTAAATTGTCCATAAAGACAACCTTAGCACCACTGTGTTAAGGAGGCTTTGCCCTCTTGGATGTACTCCCTGAAACCAGTGTCTCTATGTATGTTAATGTTCTGATTGTTTTAAGTGACAACTTTACCGTAGCGTTTTATTATTTTACTTCATTAGTAGTGTGTAAGTCTATCCCCTCACAGATAAAGGCAAGCCCACGTGTTCCTCCCACACAGCTCTCCCTCTCTCCCCTTCTCTACCTCTCTCACTCTCACACTGCCCTATAATTCAAGAAGAAAAGTTCATCCATAACAAAAGATGAGCAACATATCTAAATGGACTTCTTTATATCGGGAAAAGACAGTGAAATAGTAAAAGGTGAAGAGAATTTCATCCCCCAGGAGCTCTTGAAAGGGACCTTCCAGGGAAGCTCTCTATTTGAGGGCTCTTTCAGAATTGCTCATGTCTCTGCCTAGTCTCTGGGGTTAATCAAGGAAGATGCCTAATGTGGGTTCCTCTCTTTCCTGCCTCCTCTTGGCTCTCACTGGGAAGTCCGTCCACAGTTGTCCACCCACAGTCTACTCAGTTCTCAGAGACTGAGTGGCTGAGAATGAATGAGGACCGCAGTAAGGAGTCAGGAGTTCATGACTGATACATACATGGAACTGTACCAGAGCACAGCACGCAGTTAGAAAGAAAAATAAACAAAAGAAAACAAAAACTACCAGTGAAATAGTTTTTACTTTTTTCATGAGGAAACCAGATAAAAATTAAGGAATGTCTGATTGTTGAATCCAAGACTTTAAATCCAGACTCCCAAGGAACTTGGCCAGTCTTCAAACTGTTGTCTCCCAGTTTAAATGAGGCAATGTCTAAATCACAATATGCAGCCCTCCCTACACACCCATGTTTCCTTATGTGCTAATAGCACTCCCCACTCACCCCTGTATTGTTCTCTGTGTCTAAATCCATCAAGTGCTTCCTAGGACAGCAGTGAAGAGACAATGAAAGACCTATTTTCTGTCTCACTTCACAGGTCACTAAGGCTAACCTGTTATTACCCAGGTATTTATCTTTAAGGCTAACTATAAGTAATTCTCCTAGCTATAAAACTAAGAAAAAAATACATTGAGACAACTAACAAAACCCTGCCATTAATCTCCTGGTATGGATTAGACATCTAAAAATAATTTATGTGGTAATAATTCACCTTATTGATAATAGTCTAAATATTTTTAATATCTATTGTGATGTTATGGAATCTCTTACCAAATATTTAAAAAGAACCTCATGTTTCTTCTCTAAAAACACAACTATAGAAGATAGTTCTATATCTTAATGTGAGATGCTGTCAAGCCTTTAAAACACAGTTGCAAACTATTCTACACTCATCTTCAGATTTGGGGTGTGTGACCCCTCCTATGTGCAGATATGTGATTGATCTGAACAATAGAATAAATGGAAACTGCTCTGTGTGCTGTGTAAGCTTACGTGATAAAAGGCCATACAGCATCTACGAGTCATTCACTGGGATGTTAGCCACTATGGGAAGAGTATGACTACTCTCATCCCACCATGTTGGAGCATGTGGCATGTGAGTAGACAGTAGCAGGTGATACCAGGTGATCCTACCCAACAGGCAGGTAAAGCTGCTATCTTGGAATGGATCCTCCTGTTTATGCAGTACAATCCCAACTCTACCATATGCCCTCATCTTCTTGGTTGACTTGGGAGCCTTCTAACTTATTTAAACTCATGATGCACAAAATCAGTACACAATGCGTGGCTACGGATTTCTACTAGTAAATGTTGGGAATGTGTGACACAGCCGTATATGAACAAGCTAACAGCTGAATTTGAAAATGTTGTGAAGGCTTTCTCCAAGGCTACAGAAGGCCAACACTAATCCCGTCTTTACTATAGCTTTCTTTTTATTTATTTCTTGTCTTTATTAAAACTGGATATTGGAAAGTTGAGTGTATAGAATTTTATGTTATTTTAAGGGCTCATTGCTGAAAAGTCATCAAGTGAAAAGTGTTCTGTAAGATTAACTAGTAAATGTACTATAAAACAACTCCTATAATCCATAAAATTCTATTAAATCAATACTGCACATGCCTGAGGTATTGCTTACAATGTCACATGCCTAGAGAGTACTGTTGGCTCCAAGTCAATATTTTTCAGTTTATAATTTTTTTTTTTAATTAAACCCTCATTGTAAGGAACCTGCAAATAAAAAATACAAGGCAATGAAATTAACCATACCCAATCTGTACATTCCCATGAACCTCTACAGAACTGGAATAGCCGCTCCATAGTCAGTATCCTTAGGGGATAGCATCTGCTACTGCTCAAAACAAATTATCTGGCACTTGCTATATCCATTAAGTTGGGTGAATTCTATACACAGGCATGGGCTTTGAATGAATAGCTTCCCATGAAGACTGTCCCTTGTGTTTCCAAATATGAGTTCTGCTGAGGGAGCTTTGTAATATTCTATGAAATGCTTAGTAAAGAGCCCATTTACCAGTCTCATATCCTGCAACAGTGGTGATACAGAATTTCCATCTTGTTTGTTCAATTTGCAGCAACCAGTGTAAGATGCAACTATCTGCATGTGATGTTTTTCTACTATAGCTACAGTGATATAGCTCTGGCATATGCTTCCAGGCCATAGGTAAAACAGTGGTCTTCTGTAGATCTTTAGGAGCTGCTTTTGAAAACCCAACATGCAAATGGCATTTTCATACATTTAAAATATCTTATAAGGCTATGCAACAGTTTATGGTAAATTTTCCCACCTAAACAAGTTTGAGAAGACATTTCTCTTTAAAACAAAACTCTAGTCAATGCACCAGACTTTTGACAACCAGTTAATATGCAACTTGTCATTGCCTTACCTTGATAGGTTCTCCATGGGGAGACATGACCTCATTGGAGAGTTCCATCATCTTCAGGGCCATCAGTGCTATCTGGACAGCATGGGTGTCACTCTCTCTGTGCAATCCCCCTGCTACACAATATGCATCCCCGATGGTCTCCACCTAGATATAATATAATTTGTCCCTTATAAATAAAAGCTTAGAAGAAGACAGCACAACAGAGTCATACAACAGAAACTGGAGTGCTCAGGACCCATGGAGAAGCTGGGTAAGTGAGAGTGTCAGAAGGAACTTTTCACTATCTTAGGGTAGTGAACTGAAAGACATCACAGTCTGTGAACACACTATCAGATGATCAGATTGTCTCTGTTGTAGACTTATTACTAACCACGTGTTCTTTCCTTAAAGCCAAAAAAAAACCCACCCCAAAACAACAACAAAAACTATATAAAATGGCTTTTATATAAACAAATGGATTTGTTCAAGTTTCTAGATTTTATTTTTATTCACGATTTCATATTTATTTATGTGTATATTGTTTGTAACTCATATATGGGTGGGTGCCTATAGGTGCCAGAAGAGGGCATTGGGTTCCTTGGATCTTGAGTTACAAGCAGTGGTGAGATACCCAGTGTAGTTGCTTAGAACTGAACTCATGTCCTCTGGAAAAACAGGAAGTGCTCCTAATAGCAGAGATGCTTCACCAGCCCATAGTTTGCATTTCTAGTAAGTTTTGATAGTAGGATCAATTTTCCATCACATATTCACACAGAATGAGTTTCCCATTTGTACAAAATTGCATTTTGTATGAATTCACCATCCCAGCAATGTCATATGAATGCAATAAAAAAGTATGATGTAAAACTAAGACACTACTAGCAATTAAAAAAGCAAGAGAGATAGAACTTTTCTGCAGGATTTCTGGGAATTTGGGCAATTATTAAGGGTATACATGAATATTAATCTCAAAGGATGGATAGAAGTCAAATTGTCAGCTGGGGAATGAAAGCAACAGTGCTCACAAAGATATTCAAAAAGTAGCTGTTATGTAAATTCAAACTATGTTTACTGTCAACTTTATTGTTAATTCCACAAGCAACTTTGTATCTGTGAATGTCTACAGAGAGCTATGTGTTCATTTATCAACTTAAATACATACATAATTCTCGTAATTCAGGTAATTTAACTTCTCCTGCCCTTACACTATGCTATCCTCACCTAATGTCCATTATGAATTATAAAAGTAAAAAGGAGACAAAGGGAAGGAGGGACAAACATTATGGTAATATCAGACGGTTTCCATTACTGATGGACCAGCTACAGTCCTTGGGAGCTCTCCAGACTTGTTCTTAACTTGATCCTGCTAAAGTCTGACTCTGTCTTCTCATTGTCCCTCTTGCTCATCTCACGGAAGTTCTGTTATCATTCAAACACACTAAACTCTTCCTCTGCCTAGGACAAACAGCAGATACCTGTTTGCTTATCACTCCTGTCCTTAAAGCATCACGTTATCAGAAGTATCTGTCTTAAGCCTTGTGTAGAGCTATGACCTTTTAGCATCTGTAATTCTTCTACCCCATAATCCTCTTTGCTTCCTCCCAACCATTCATTAATTGGAATGCTATACACAGCTGTACATTCTTCCCCACGACACTAAGATGTAAAGGCTACAAGTACGTCCATTGGGTTCCCTGCCCCATGTCACCTGAACTCAGTAATGCACAAACAAGCAACAACACCTTGCTTTTCCTCAGCAATGGGTTCATAAGAAACAGTCATCCTAATGCAAAATGTATCATTGTATTTCAACAAAACATTTCGGAAGAACACTTCTTCCTACTTGTACTGCAGATTAGGGGCCTATTCCCTCCACTGCCACCATATTTTATATCTACTTGAGTATCATGCACATATCTTCTAAAGACTCTACCCAGACAAAAATCTTAGCATGGAGGAAAAGAGGAAAGAATGAAGGTTTAGCCCTAGCTGGGGAGAAACTTGGTATTTGAGTACTGTTGGTAGAAGAAAAGTTAGTTTTCACTACTAATGTGACACGTTTGATGTACTATGCACACTCTAGGGGAGGCTCTATGCCTAGGACTAGTTGGCCAACCCAGACTCAACTTGGTGGGTTTTAACAAAGAGACAAAGATGAAATTGGGTAAAGTGGAAAGGAGGGAGAGGTTGAGGGAGGGAACCTCTCATGATCAAAATACAATGTACGAAACTCTGGGAGAATTCTTTAAAATGCTTGCAAAAAAAAGACCCTTCTTGTTTATCATAAGCTACTTCCAGCAATTTTTATGCAGATATGGAAATGAGGAGACAGTGGAAACGAGGGCTGGGGAACTGTGATTGGTGGTGAGATCTGGCTCCATCTACAGTCAGTTAGCCAAGCAACTCTCTGAACAGGCTCCTTCTGGGAGGGGATACAGCTCAGGAGTCCTTGATAGAACTGGTGTAACTAAAAGCAGGCAGTGATAAGTACTTCTTCGTTACTCACACAGCTGTCTGTGTAATGGAAAAAGACTTGCTTCTCTCTGTTCTGCGAGAGCAGTCATTCTCTATGGAGAACATAGCTAGAAATCAACAGTAAATTCCACAGAGACCATCAAATGTAACTGAACTGGTGCCAATTATTCTATCTGTAATTATACAAGGGCCTCTTCCCCACCCTCCCTCAAGAGAAAATCAGAACTCCCTCAGATTTCTTGTAAGAAATTTCTCAGACCCAGGGCTTCTAGCATCTCCACAGAAATAAGGCAGGATCTGCCTATTCCCATAAACAATAAATGCTTCTTCCCAACAGTTAATATCCTTTATGTTGGGCTGAACTCCGGAGTAACCAACCGCTGTGTCAAGCTAAACAGATGATTTCAGTCAGAGGGAGATGAATGTTTTATTCTTACTGCTACTGTCTAAAATGAGGCAAAGCAGTGTAAGCCAGTAAAACCTTTCAATTGAATAGAACTGGGAGAATTTGAAATTTCAGTTTTTTCCCTTTTATAATATCTTTTTAAAAGAAATAACATAGTTAGGATCCAGGAAACACTTGTCTTGTCAGATCCTCAGTGTCTAGACAGACACCTAGGTGTTCCCCTAAGACCCCTTAAAGAATCCAGGGTCCTGAGCCACAACACCTAGCATTTAAAAAATCTTTATAACAGTTCTGCTTTCAAAAGTTATGAGACATGATACTTTATTCATGGCTCTGGAGGGGGCAACTGATTTTGCTCGTTTACCATTGGGAAATCACTTGCTCTGTTCACAAAGTAAGAAAAGGAGAAGACAGGCTCTGAAAGTGGGCCTCTTTAATTTGAGTAGATCTGCCTTTGATGAAGATGATAAAATGTTTTAAATAGCTGAATTTGATTTCCTGCTAACTGCCTATGAAACGTATCAAGTAAACTGTGAGCTGAATTAATCTATTTTGGGAGGTTTGTATAAACCTTTTGTATCTTTAAAACTAAAGAAACAAAGGATAAAGTTCCCCTCTGTGAATCATACCTTTAATTAGTTCTTGTTTATCTCAGTTTCCACAGTTAAGTGGCTGGTCCACGGATGTCTAATCTCTACCATTTCACTATAAAAACCATCCATTCACCCTAATCTTGCTTCATTCTATGCTCATTTTTAGAAGACAATGTGGCAGACCTCTCTGGGAACAATTAGTTCTTACAGAGCTATTTTCGGCTGGAGAACACCCACATAATTAATGCACAATGTCTGACCCCAGATATAGCCTGTGTGACCCAAATGCAGAGAGCTATTCATCAGCACTGGAGTTTACTTGGGTGCTGGGCCTTTCCAAGGTGACTTCCACTTGCTAAACTATTCTTGTTCCACCTCCCCTACCTTATAGACATCCAGTTCTCCACACTGCTGGTCAAAGCGTGTGTAGAGAGCGTTGAGCATCGTGATGACCTGCAGAGGGGAACACTGAGAGCAGATAGCAGTGAACCCTACGATATCTGAGAAGAGCATGGTGACCTCGCTGAATTTCTTGGCTTGCACAATTTGTCCTTGCCACAGCTGCTGAGCAACCTCAGAGGGAAAGATAGAGCACAACAGATCCACAGTCTTCTTCTTCTCTTCCTCCAGGGCTTGGTGGGCGTGCTCTAGGGTTGCCTTCAGCTTCCCTAACCTCTTCTTGAGGCCATCTTGAGCCCGTGCCTGCTCCCCTATCAAGACCACATCCCTCAGGGCATTATGAATCGGGATGTCAGATAGATAGAGCCCCCGTCCTGTGAAATCTTCCAATCTGTCCACACAAGGAGACCCTAAGAACAAGATGGCACTGGATTCAACGATGTAGATCATTTGACCTTTGAGATCCATAACCTGCAAAGGAACAGAGAACCAGTTACAGTGGGTTAGTCATATTCCCCAATCCTTCTGAAACCAGAGAGAGAGTGGATACTAGGGTAATCTTTTTGCGTCTGACATTAGAAGTGGAAAAGAGATAAGGTATTTTGTTTCCAACTAGCTATACTTTTTAATCACTTCTACTTTGGTCTCAGTTCTGAAATTTATGCAGACATTTGAAGAATATACTAGGATATACTACGCAGAAATTATGAGCTGTTCTGAGAATGGAGAAACCTGTCTTGCTCTACGGCCCCAAGAAGCCCCACACAGGTGCTGTTGCTGCCAGCTTCACATATTCTCACATAGTTAACCTGCAGTTCCCACCTAATGCAGTGCTTATAAAAACCTAGTTTGCATTCAGCCTGCCCTTCTCCACCAGTTGTTCTCTCTTTGCTCCCTATGGTTTCTTCCTCCTTTTTTTGATCTTCTATTTTAGCAAGCTTCTCTTCCCCATGAGTTACTTGTTCCATCTGGCAAGCATGGGAATTAAAATGTCTCCAAATATGTATCCAAACTTTTCTTTCTTTCTTTTTTTTCTTTCTCTAGACTGATAGAGAAACTCATTTTGGATATGCTTATTTCTCCAGGGATTTTACTCTAAGGTAGCTGGGTCTTACAGAAGAGACCATGTCTGTGTTTCAAGTTTGCCTTCAGCTTTTGACAAAGGCTGTTCTTCAAAGTGTAAGGAAAAGTATAAACCAACGTACAGACACAAATGTATCCAGAGGACCTTGCAAGAGGTAATGCTTAAAGAAAAGGTCTTGGACCACACATTCACTTCTATACAATATATGGAGAAGTATACATGCATGCGTTTACAGTATATCAGAGTCCAAGCAATCCAAGTGCTCAGCAATGGGAGACTGAACAAATAAAATCAAGTATAACTACTCAGTACACGTGTTCATCATGAGAGACTACACAAATAAAACCTAGCATAAACACTCAGTGCAATAAGCTACAGCCTCCAAACCACTGAGATAGACCAATGTCCAACAGCAGGGATGGATGACCGAATTCTGTCCTTCAGTTACAAAAGTAGCTGTAGGGATTTGATTCTGTTGCTGTAAACATGTGCACATACACACATACATACCACTTCTCTTGTACTTTGCTATAGTGCACGTAATTTAAAGATAACTAAATATACTTTTTGGTTAAAAAAATAACAGTTCAGCTGTTTTCATTTTGAGGAATAGTCCATGCATCTGGAGGTTTGTTTTTCTAAGATCACTACTTATTTATGCATATGCATGACATCATCACCAAGAGGTTAGTAAACTTTCATTCCTGAGATTAAATAATTGCCAACACTCTTTACCGTGAAAGCATGCCCTTCCTTCCACACACATTCTGTAGCAATTCATCAAGTTAGTTATTCTTCCATGTATTTATATATTGATTAAAATTCATTTACTCACTTCTTACAGCACACAGCTTTGTTCTTACAAAACAATTCCTTTTATTACCCAAAGCCAGTGACTCATTTGATAATAATCAAAAGCAGATTTTCATACGAACACTTCTAGCTGGTTATAAAGCTCTCCATTTTGATTTCATATTTGCTCACTTATCTTGAATGTCTTTACCTTTATGTGTATGTGTGTGTGAGGGCATTCACATGCTGTCGTACATGTGAAGATCTAGAAACAACTTGTAGGAACTGTGCTTCCTTCCTTCCACCCTGCAGTTCCAGGGACCAAAGTCATCCCCACATTTGGTGACAAGCACCTTTCCTCACTGAGCCATCTTGCTCTGCACCTTGTTTTGAGATAGGGTCTCATTTTCCTGGAGCTGGCCTTGAACTTGATATATTATCAAAATGGCTTTGAACTTCTGATTTCTCTACCTCCTGGCTGATAGGATTAAAAGTATGTGACATAACCCAGTCCAGTTTTATAGGATGCCGAGGATCAAACTCCAGCCTTCATGCAGGCCAGGCAAGCATTCTACCAATGACAAGTGCATGTCTACATCATCACTGCAATTTTAAGAGGCAAATTGTATTCAATAAATATTTGCAATCAATGAAGTAGGCAAGAAAAATGATCGTAGGAAGAAATTCACTTTTAAAATCATTTAAGAATTTTAGACAGATGTGTTAGCCAAATGGCACCTGCTCATTTGTCATGTGATTTCTTTCCTTTCAATATGAAACAACTGGTTTTATTTTGCATACATGTTACATTTTCCTTACCCTTGATGATTTCTTCACCGAGTTATCCCATCTCCTCACCCGTATGACAAACTGCATATTCAACATTGTCATGATGCCGCTGAATGTCTGGTTGATTTTGGGAGTTAGAATTTCAAAGAATTCTTCAAAGTTGGGCTTCCCTTGGAAGTCCCTCTTGTTCACCAGCCTTCTGATGCCATTACCCAGCTGCAGGATGGCCAGGTCACGGTCCAGCATGAAGTGGAATGGGAAAGTCTTGCAAAAGAGCGAAGCGGGGATCACCAGCGAGGACTGGGGCTTGCCTGGGGACAGAGAAGGCTTGGTGCTCTTCACATGGACTGAGTAGAGCAAATAGGGCTGGTTCACAAATTCGGTGCAGTCACTTCGGAAGCAGGGAGGCATCAGGGACACCCCCACGTGGCTTTCGTAGAGAATGCGAGCAGCCGCTTTAATGATACCGGGGAGAAGCAGGGCTGTGGTTCTCTTCGGAAAGAAGTAGTAAACATTTAGAAAATCCTGGTCCTTATCCAGGCATAAGATGGAGGCATCTTCCAGTCGTCCCCGCCTCTCTGCCTCTTGGCAGTGGCTGCTCTGCTTCAGGAGCGTGCTGAAGCTGTTTAGAAAGTCCTTCAGGGTGCCGCCAACCACACCCAGGATGTGCTCATCCTCCTCATAACAGATCTTGAACAGCTCCTCACCCAGAGAGTCTTTGAGCTCCTCTACCGGGACACCTGCAAGCACACAGCACAGTCGGCCAGGCCATCAAGTGTGTCAACTCAGAAGAGGGTGGCTGGTCCTTCCCTACGCAACCTCCCTCGATTTGTGATTAACTTCCTTTGCTATTTTCGAAGTTCTAACTCAAATCTAATGTGCACACTCAGCTTACCCACAGAGGTTCACTTTTAGAATTCTGGCAACTCTGATTACCCATCCACAAATGGTTTATGTTGAACCAAGAATGAGTAGTTAAGTGAAATGTGTGACTTTTTATCTCTCACATATATAAAGCAACTGGAGTTCCAAGGTTGAGTCCATTTCAGAGGAAGCCTATCTGTCTGTCTGTTAATCATATAATGTGCCTCTTCTAAAAGTGTTCTCTACCCACAGGGGTCAGAGTATCCCCCTCGTTGTAAAAGTTACAACTGACATTAATTTAAAACATGAAACTCGATTACATCCGGAGATGATTTCATGATAGGTTCTTGGTTATGTGATGTCCCTGAGTGAATATTTCCATGAGTTGTAGCATTCACCTTGAACAGCTTCTTCCTAAGCTTCCTGCTTGTCTCCATAGTCTGGGTACTACGTTTTTTACCATTTCTTTTGTGATCATAATTGCATCATTCCCCTTTCCTTTCTTTCTTCCAGATCCACCCATATACCGCTCCTTGGTCTCTTTCAAATTTATGACCCCTCTTTTTCAGTAACTGTTGTTACATACATACATGCATCTGTATATTCATATATATTTCTAAATATAAACTGCTCGGTTTGTATTATGTTACTTGTATGCATGTTTTCCAGGCTGACCATTGGGAACTGGATGATGATGAATCAACATGTTCTCCCAGGAAGACTGTTTCTGCTACACGGTGAATTTCCTAGCTGCTCAATTTCTTAGGCTTGAGCCTTGTGGGCTTTTCTCCATCCAGTTTGGTCTGCCCATCGGTGTGGCCCTTGATCAGCTCATGTTTGGACAGTCATGTTGGTGAGACTTTATGGGTGGAGCCTCTTGCATTACTAGAAGATACAGTCTCACAGTCAACTCTCTAGCCCTTTGACTCTTCCAATCTTTTCACCCCCTCTTCTACAATGTGACCATTGGGACTGCGTTTCACAACTCCATACTTTGATTGGTTGTGGTATTCTGTTATTGTGTCCTGTTGCAGAGAGATTTCATACATTTTTCCCCTTTGTAAAGTGGGAAACTATGCTACTCTTTCTGAGGAATATGGTGATGTGTGGAGTTATGTTTTATCTGTCTCTCAAGATGGTTCAGTATAAAGTAGCCATTGTTACCACTATATTTCTTAAAATTACTACTTTTCCTAGTCTGTAACCTCGAGATTTTCATGCCTATACACTGAAAAAGGTTGAACAGCAGTCACTATCTAGCTTTCTCCTGAGGCTATTTATTAATGTGAGCGCTCTGGAAGACTGTTTTCCCATGAATGTCTCCAGCTTTTGAAAATACTCTTTAATTTACCTTGTTGAGCAGAATTTTTCACATACAAATGAGAAACACTTTGGTTTAAAACCAAAGTCTGTGAACGTGCAAGTCTGGGAATCAGCTTTTCCAGCCAGGCTTATCTAACTCTCAGTAAATAAACAGCAGGAAAAGAGGAATGTTTGAGACCACAACACAGCCTGTTGTATAGAAAGGGTGACTCTGCATCAGCACACAGAGTTCAAGGACTTCAGGCTTCGAGTCACTAACAACCAAACACAAACATGTTGAGAGACATATTCGTTATCCGGGGATGTGCTGTGCTTCCTAATTTCCTATACTCAAACAGTTTTATTTTTTACCTGCTGCAATTGCTTCTTCTGCAATTATTTTTTCCAGGTCTTCTTTTTCTGAAGGTTTCCTGGGAATAATTGAATGTTTTAAATTAAAAACTGATAAATGAGTGCTGAAAATTCAGATTATATACAACATATAGATAATATGTGAGAGTTCTTTTCCAGAAGCAAATTTTGACTTGCTATATAAGCAATGACCTAAACAACCACTGTTGGGAAAACCCCAGCGTATGCATATGGAGTGTCTCCTAATTCCTCATGAACCATCTTTGCCTTTGGGGTGCATTAGTCAGTGTGAAAGAGAGGCTACACCAGCATGCAACATGGAGTGGGCAGTAGTCAAGAAGATAACGGCAGGACAAGGTTAAATACAGATGCACTGCATTGAATGTGGAGGGCATGAATTCCACCCCAAGCACCAAAATAAACAAAGAGATGTTAAGTTCTCAAGGACAATCATCTAAATGAGATAATAATCTACCTACAATGGATCTCACGGTTCTTCGATATTGTCTTTTTCTAATGCTAAAACATAAAAAGCAGGACTTCTTACTGTTGAGATTAGGAATCTTTATCATTTTACTTCTGATCTTAGTCTCCCAAATTTTATGCCTAATCTTACAGACAAACTAGTTACAAATCATTTTTTTTCATCAATCATCACATTCTAGAAAATGGAAGCATAAAAGAATAGTAGATACAGGTCAATAGAAAACTGAAAGAATTTCAATCTGAAAACTTTTAAATAAGCTGTATGTTTTTTTCCTTGGATTTTAGTTTTTAGGGCTTTTTTTTTCTATGTTTATTTTATTTTATTTTTTGGAGATAGAGGCTAAACTTAGCATCTTCTGCTTTGATTTCTTTCAATTAGCTCCTAATTGGTCATTAACATTTTAGATTTTTGTGTGTGTTTACAAATCACATTTTCCTCATGACCACTGATGGTCAACAATATAGAACGTCTGTGTCTTCATACATCAACTGCATGGCTTTGTCATTCACATCTGCCTACTTGCTTTTTGAAACCTTATCATTATAGCCAGCAAACCCAGCTTGCTCTCTCTCTCTCTCTCTCTCTCTCTCTCTCTCTCTCTCTCTCTCTACACACACACACACACACACCACGTTATGATTTTGTCCACAGGGTAGGAGAGGGAGGACAGAGACAGAGATGGAGAGAGGGAAGGAGAGAGAGAGAGTTGCCACAACACTTCCCTGAGGTCACAGTGACTGTATAGATAAGAACTGGGCTCTCATCCTTCATTCAAGGACAGTGCACTCCTTAACCCATTATTTGTGTTTGGTTTGATTGCAAGTGCCAGAAATAAGCTGCATGAAACAGGGTTAAGATGTATTCGTCCACTGGCAGACCAAGGATGGCACAAACAGGAAAGTGAGGCACCAACATGCAAATGAGAGAGAAAAGTACTCAGAGGATGCCCAAGAACAAGGCAGAGCCACTGAATGCAGGAACAGGCAGAAAGAAAAGCCAACAGTCAGCATCATGGACCAGTGTTAGCATCTGTTTTCCTTAAGATTTCAAACGGAAATAATTGTTGCCGATTTTACTTTTGAGGGCTCTTTTACAGGATGCACCACAGAAAACAGATTTCCATTCAGCAGCAGGGATGTTTCAGAGCACAAAGGCCTGAAAATAAATCTCAAGTGCACTGGCTGCCAAGGACTTGAGCCAACAGCTCCAGTAGCACCGAAAGATTGACTTGAAGCTATCTTATCAGCCTGCCTGGGAATTAGGGGCAGAGGCGCCTGGGATGCTTGTCAGCTCAGTCCAGTAAAGAAAGCTTCTGTCAGACACAGATTCACACTCTTCTAGGCTGTTCATGACCCTTTCTTGGCTCAGCTGAGCTGCCTGTATAAAGTCTAGCAGCAGCAAGAAATTTCAGCCCAGATTATCCATAGGTCAGACTACTCAATTATAGGAAAGAGAGACACATGCAAGTGTTTGTAGATGGTACCCACCATGGTGTTGGTTTACAAAACTCCAAAATTCCGCTCTGCAACATGTGAACTCAGTATTTACTCTACTATTCACAAGAGAATACTTGGAACAGAGATAGTCAATTTATCCACCAGAAGCATGTGAACATTTTTATTTTAAATGCCAACTATGCAAATCAGATTTAAAATAGAATAAAACAAAAACACAATCCTACTTTTCTTCTGAAACCTGTAAAAGGTTATTTGTTCTCAAGTTTGTAGTTGTTAAAACTTACTTCGGTTTTGGATATATAACAAAAATCTAGTAAGTATTAACATAGTCATTACGGATTTATTATTTTTAAACAATATTTGTGGGATGAAGGTTCATAAAACTAAAGTAGTAGAGCTTACCTGTTTTCTTTTATTTTATACTTTGCCAATGTTCTCTGAAGTGCAAGGTTCAGTCGTTCAAACTGGAAATAAAAAGAAATATTTGTAGCATTTCCTTAAGATGTCTTAAAAGGATTGCGAACTTGTAGTTGATGGTGAGTGCCGTGGATCTGCTATGTTGGGAACTGAGACTTCTTTCTGAAGTGTTTTTCAATCCCGGGAAGAATCAATGAGCTCAGATTATTTTTTGTTGGTGGTATAAGGGTCCCTGGGTCTTGCTCTTGGCCATAAGTCTCACAGAGAATCAAGCTTAGTCTGAACCCAGACAGAAGATGTCAGCTCTTACTGTCAGGTCTTCTCTAATGCACGAATCCATGTGGTCACTTCCTTTGGACCAGGAAATCTCGCTATACACACTCCCAATATTTTCATCGTAGAGCTCATTCTCTTCCCTTCCTAGATGGCATCTCCTCCACCATTCACCCAAGGGTTCAGTGCCCTTACCCCACATTCTACTTACATTTACCTTAGCCTAGTCTAAGAATCTGCAGTTATCTCTGCTGCTGCCCTTTTAGCCCCGAAAACTAATCTGTCACCAGAATCGTGTAGCTCAAAAGTCTTGGGTTTGTTATTGTAATTCCCGTTTTTGAACTAATCATCCCTACCAAATATTGGTAGTTTCACTCTTTGATTTCTGAGAGTTTATGGGATTTCCTTTCTTGTAAGACACATATATGCAAATCCCCTCCACCCAGTATGTGCCTTCTGATTATCTACTGATCTATTTTAATGTATCTTTGTTTCTACTTTTGCATCCTGGATAAAAATCACATGTATCTATGCATGGGTACATGATCTTTGAGTCGTAATTTCAGTTTACACAGATGAAAGTCAAGAACTTTCTGGATATGATCCAAGTTGGGAAATTCATTTTGCCTTACTCCATTTATATCTCTCACGGAGTTTCCACTACTCGCAGAAGGCAATGTTGGTTTGCTTTTTGTTTTTTTAAAGGAGAGCTTTTTTGAAAAGGACTTTGAATTTTAAATATGTAAATCAAGCTTAAAAATACATACAAGATTTATTCAAGGAAAATGCAATCACTAAAAAGAAATTAAAAGAGACTTTCAATGTAAACTGAGGAGCACATTTTTTTGATGGTTTAGGAATGGAGAAGGGGACACATCCATGCCAGGATGGATGAAGAGAAAGTGGTAGTAGAGTCCAGAAGGTAAGATCTGGAGCAGACCCTGTTGACGCTGTGACAGCAAAAAGTCTGAAAGAACACTGAATGGAATGTTTCCTAGTGGTCTTTCACATCAAGGGTAAAAAAAAAATTAAATAAAAAAAAAATTCCAGTGAAACTCATGAGATTGTAAAGGAGCATCTCAGGCAGGTGCCTGGGAAACTCATTTTCTCAACACTCTTCCACTCAGCAGTTACTCTACATCACTAGCCACAGGACACCAGTGTGATACAAACCCAGGGAGTTCTCCCTTCTGCAAAACATACTCATGTGATAAGGACAGGAAAAGAAGGAAACTGCCTCTCCTCTACTGCAACTTAAGGTTTTCCTCTTACTGCCTCTCATCTAGAGGAGTAGAAACCCAGAAAAGGCAAGAATAATCCATTTTGCTCATCTCTATCAACTCCTGGTCAGAACTTTCAATGGGTTGTAAAAAAGAAAATATAACCAGTTCTCTCACTAGGAAATTTGTCCATTTTCCTATATGGTGCTATGGGATATAAATTTCTTTTGCTCTCCAATTAAACCCTCAAGGGTATTCTTTTGATCTTAAAGAAAAAAGCTCATTTCTTGTGTTTCTAGCCCTTCACATGGTCTCCAGATCAACTTTGTTAGGTCCTTGCTTCTAACATGCATTGGCATAGTAAGTTGGAGAAGGGTAAAGTTGATACCTTTTTCCAGCATTGCTGGAGATGATGGAGCAAATGTTTTTCCAGATAGTCCACTCAGATTAGACTCATTTTCCTTTAAATGAAACTATAGACTTCTTAGAGAAGTATGAGTAGATTACTGTACTGAACTGTTGTGGGGATTTAACTTTGTTGTATAACAGTGTTGTAGTGGGTGGCTTCTTCTAGGGCAGACAGGACCAAAGCCTGACATGACCACCAGCCATTCATGAGGAGAGGTTGCTACTCTGAGCCACCCTAGCTATAGCAATGGAATAAAACAATACAGAGATAGCTAAGTCTATTGTTATGATGTAGAGGTTCCTAAGACTCCCTAAAGCATAAGCCGGGACAGGCACAGGGAGTCCTTCCTCTAGGATTCCAGCCATTATTTTCTGCTACCCCACAAATGTGCTTGATCTTGCAGGATGCAGGAGTCCATAGAGGTAGAAGATTAATTAAGGATGAGATTCCTTTTTTTTCAGCTTTGTGAAGGCATCATTCACATTGTGTTCAGGATGATGTAGCTGTTTTTGTGCTACCCGTAGTCTTGTAAGTAGCCGTAATAAACTCATCAAGCTCCTGAAGCTGTATTTGGATGCTATACTTACACTTATTTGTTCTGTCATCATAGCCTGTCTTGGGTGACTGGAGCTTTTTTCACAGCTCCCTAGGAAAAGCCAGGCAACACTCATTGCTATGAATAAGTGCAGGTTCAAATAAAATACACAGCTTTTTTAGCAAGAGGCTAGGGAAATGGAGTTTCTTTTCTTTTCTTTTCTTTTCTTTTCTTTTCTGTATTTCTTTTAATTTATCAATCTAGACACTGCGATGAGTTTAGACTGTAAGGCCATAGGCAAGATGCATGTAAAGTAGAGCCCATCACAAAAAGTCAATCTAGGTTCATGGTATAAATTCAGACAGCATGGGACTTCTCAATATACACAATAAATCTATATATTGTTTTTCTTTTTAGTTTAGTATAATACTTTTGGACTAAATCTACTAATTGTTTTTAAAATTCATCTCAAAATTCAGTATATACACAGAGTAGTAGTCTCTATGGAGTTTTGTTTTGTCTCTTGATCTCTGGGCCTTCTTTATATTTTGGAAGTCTCTATTCTGAGATTGAAGAAATTATCTATAACTTTTGTGTTTTGCAATATTGTGGCTTTAATTCTTGAATAACAGAAAATTTGTCTTAGAAGTAAATCCAGAATTATTATCAATTTTATTTGTCTTAACAATTGTCATTTGGTATGATAGAGAACATGTAGGAATTCTTCTTCATGCATACCTCAGTCATGAATATATCTCAATGACAGTTCAGGAATACTTGCTATTAAAAACAACATTGGGGTGAATGCTCTGAAATTTTAAATATAGAATTTCATTGTCATAGTTAATGGATGAGCCATGATTTCAGTTGTCTACTGCAGTTATGTGTATGCATGTATGGAGTGTTATTCTGTACACAAGTTCACCCTTGTATACCAGTAAACTCCAGTGATCAAACCTGGGTATTATTTCTTTGGCTTTTTTTCCCCCATATTAACACAAGATACATCATCAGAGTTATCCAAGTAAGCTTATCTGACTAGCCAGAAAGCCCCAGTGATCCACCAGTCTCTACCTCCCTAATGCTGGGATTACAAGCATATGTCACCACACCCAGTGTTTTACATGAGTTCTAAGCATTAAACACAGAATCTCTTTTATGCTTGCATACCAAGCATTTCCCCCCTTGAGCTACCTCCCTGAAAGCCCCTTCAGTTTTTAATGCTTCTCTAAACCAATAAAATTTATTTCATAAGGATAAATTATAATGCTATGAATTTTCAATGAGATGCAGAGTTCTCCATCACCACTTATCTCTTTCACTTTGAACAAATGATACAACTCTATGTGCCTGAGTTGATGCTTTTCAAGTAGAAATGGTAAGTGTCATTGGGTGATCAAGAAACCCTCTTAAACTCAACATCTCACTTCTCTGGAATGAGAGTTTCTATTATAAATCTGCTCAGACTAACGGATTTTTATACTTACCATCCCCCATGAATACATAATTGGAGAGTTAAATCTAATTATCTAAAGCAAGAAGTAGGATGTCAAATTGAATCTTGAATATCTTTCATGAGGTTATTGAAGTAACTGAAACTAAAATGTGAGCATTAAATGTGCCAACCAAGAAATACTTCATGAAAAGCTGATGTAACTATAAAAATACCAAGCAGATATTTGGACAGTTGATAAAGTAATATAGTCTGTTTATTACACATTTCAAACATATTTAACATTGGAGCATTCACTGCCATAAAGCAAATGACCTTAACTTTGGAAGAATGCCAATGAATAGTGCCAAAGTTCTTCCTCCCTACAAGAATTCCTATAGACTCTTCCTCGCTGCTCCATGGCACTCTAGTGAGAGCTCAATATTTGCTCTTATGAATCCAGAAACAATCACCAGCACAGCACAGCTCATTCTAACTAAGACTGTTTGGTACCTCACACTAGATTTTTCATAGACAAAAAGAAGAGCAGTTTGCAGTAGTCTGCCTGTTTATTCCATATTCTGAGAAGGCACACATGTGGCTTCTCCTCCAGGAAATAGGGAGAGAAAAAGAAAGTACATGGCATACAAAAGATCTCAAAAATTCCCAGAACTTTGGGCTGGATGGTCACTCATGGTATTTCCAATATCAAAATCAGTTAACAGAAGTTGGCAATCTGTTTTCTTCAATACATAGACAGTGAAGGAAAGTAATGGCAAGATTCAGTAGAATGTGAGAGAGGGCAGTAATAAATCTCCAGCCATCAATCCTAAAGACATGACAAAGAATTCAGAATAATAAAATAATAATCTCTAGGAAGTTTAATATGCTGTTGGAGAATGTAGACATCAAAGACAAGGAAATTATCCAAGAACAAAAGGAGATGTCAATAAACAGAGATCATTGAAGAAAATATTGAGCATCATCCATTTGTTACCCTGTATCTCACTCTGTCCTTGGGTGAAAGCTCCCAGACTGCAGGGCAAGTCATCTCAGTGAGAAGGGCTATATCTTCCAATCTCAACAAACCTGGATATCTAAGGACTGAGATTGGGAAAAATGATTAAATATTTTTATTTCAGATGTCATTAAGGTGCAACATGCAATAAATACCATCTTGGTAATCAGTTCTTTCTGCTAACTCTATCTTTCCTTGAATTTTCATTTTCAGTCTCTTCTTCATCAGGCACTCCATGCCAAGCTCCATCCCCACTCAGTGCATAGTAACACACAAAGGTAGGTATATAACTGCACTTTACAGGTAAAGGAAGCTGAAGGTGACAGATAAGGCAATGATAGGAATTTGTCACAGAGTCTAATGATTGTTTGGAAGGAATTCAAGATGTGACACTTTTGAAGATTACACACAATTTAGAATACTGTTATTTTAAAAAGATAGCTTTCATATGTTTCAAGGGAATTCTGTTTACCGTGCTCTTCAAAGTGAGAAACTACATTTCTAAACATTTTCTTTTGAAAACCTTAACGTTTCCAATTTTGAAATACCACTATCATTGCTAAAGGGAGAACACTCACCTCTGGGAAGATGAGCTTGCAAATACTCTCTGCTAGGGTGTGTAGGTAGACTCTGTTGCGGCTTGTCTTTCTTTGGGGGAGACTCTTTTCTGCATTCTTCTCAGGAAAGTCCTGGCAGATGGGCAGAGTTGCCTGGCAGCTCTCAGAGCCTCCAGCTACCTCTTCTGTTGGCTCCGTAGGAACCTGACCAGGAGCCAGTAAAGAGAAAGGACATTCCCCTGTGATCTTGAGATCCTTGAACTTCCTGCAGAACATGGTGCTCCTGGAGTCTGGCAGTGGTTTCCTCCTGACTAGCTGGTGTTGATGTGAACTGATAAAGATCTGCTTCTATAGACTCAAGGACACGAGTGATCCAGCATCTATGATCAGTGGAAAGTCAGAAGAGAAAGGATAGATGACTTTACCCACAACAGAAAACTAGGTGCATAAAGAAAGACTGTACAACCATCCAAGGGGAAATTGCCAACAGAGTATCAATTAAAGATAAATCTTATTTTCTCTAAATGTTCTTAGCAAAAACTACCAATTTTCATCTTTCCACCCATTTGTTTCTGTTTGATTTCAAAAGAATTATCTTCATTATTGCTTCATTAATGCTAGAACTACTGTATTTCATGTGTGTCCCATCTAAACATTCTGCATGAGGTAAGAATGAAACTTGGGTCAGCTACAACTTAGATAACCAGCGCTGGGCCGAAACTTCTGGAGTCTGACCCCAAGAGATTTATTTGTTACATATTTAAATATAGTACAACTTTTGGGGAAAGTTTCCATATAACAATGAACACAAAAAGCTTTAGGCATAGTTACATCAAGGAGACGCCTTTGCAAAGTATATCTCTATAGAGATACCTCTGACCTTTCCTACCAGAACGAGTTCTATTGACTAAGACACAATGTTTAAGATTTGGGGGTTCAGTGAGGACTGGCTTTCAAAATAGCAAAGAAAACCAGGTATTCACACAACCATTCCCAGTTTTCTGGACAGAAAAGAGGTGTCAATTTCTACTTTGGAGAAAAAAAAAAAGCCTGTATGTCTTGCAATTTGGATTTTTGTAGTACTGTCTCTAACTACATGGACCTCATATCCTCCATGGTATTTTCAGAGATCTCTGTATAGAACCGTACAAGTGACGTTTAGTTAAACCAAGGAAACTTCCATGCCAGGGACAGGCTGAGGCCCTTTATGTTGCCTTCAGCATGTTTTCCCTGTGCTTCTCTGCTGGTGATAATATTTCAAGTCCTCACACAACCCAACCCATTATTGCTAGCTATCTGCACTGAGGCTCTAGATGGGATTCAGCATATCAACAATACCAACTGGGTGCATTAATGATTTCTTACTCTTGAAATATCAAAACCATAAATTAAAAATGAAAAGAAAGCTCTCACATCTGCTATTTTTTACATGTCTAGTACAGAACTGGAAACTTGAGATATGCATTTACTCCTTACAGCACCTTCTGGATACAGGTATTCCACCCCAGAGGGCCAGAAACTTCAGGGGATTTGCCCTCATTTGAATTGCTAAAAACACCTCACAAGAAAGTCTATCTGTCTCTCTAACTAGCATGTTTTCTACTGCTACAAATTCACTCTAATGTGCTGAGTTCACAAACTAAGATTAGCTTATACAGATAATAGGATTTACATATTTACATCAAAAATCAGTGAAAATCTAAGGTTCAGCCTTGTATTCTCAACATAAAGGATAGCTATGTAGATTCAGAAAGACCTAACCAGGTCTTTTACCAGGAGATACACACACACACACACACACACACACACACAGATATACTGTCTCAGTCTTTATTTTATCTCAACATAAGACAGCCATTATTATCATATTAATTGTTGTTTGCTAACTTCTATTCTTGTGTATGGGTGAAACATATGACCAGAAAGGTTTTTTTCTTATTATAAAAGGCTAGAGATCCTTTCAGATTTGCAGGCTATATATAGTCACCACTGCAACTATCTCGTTCTACTTTTGCACCATGAAGAGAGTCATAGGCCATATACAAACAGGCATGAATGTATTCCAATGAAGCATTTGCAAATCAGGCTGGGAATCTGGAAATCTGGCCCACAGGCTGGAACTTGCTGACCCCGTCACTCTAAAGAGCTGAGTAAATCAATGGAACCATTTGAATCTAAATGTAAGGACAGAGTGACTTTTTATCTTCTCTATCCACTCTTCCCTTAAAAACTTCAGGTACATGGATCCAATGTGGATATGAATGTTTGCAAGGAATAAGAGTAGCTTCACAATTGCCGGGGAAGTACCCTCCTCTTGAGCTCCATCCCAACACATGGATCAGGTTAGGTGGGTGTGTACGATTCGAAGGAAGAATCTAGTGCATCACATGTTCTCACTGAGCACTCTCCTCCTGACCTTGATCCCAGAACATGGATTGGTTCTGGATAACTTGAAAATAAGTATAATAAAAAATAATTTCAAATATATATTTATTTCTAAAACAATAGTAAGTAGTGAGAATTTTGGTGTCTTTAAAAACACAGAAATATCAGAGTGTTTTTATTTTAATCCCAGGTGTGAGATATGGGGCTCCTTTAGACTGTCCACAGCAGCTGACTATGATTTGTCTCATGCTCTAGCAGGGGCATGGTTTTGACCTTTGCAGATAGTTTCTGCGAGTGTGTGATGTTTGGAATTCTGAAGACTCTTCAGAGGGCATATAAATGCTACAGCTCCATTGGAAGGGGCTGATTGGCTGCTTGGTGATTGGACGCTGTTGGTAGTGGTTTGTTGAGGTTTGTCAAGTAGACATGTGCAAAGAGATGAAAAGAAAGTTTGATCTTCCAGACGGCAAACATCAAACTTGTCCCAAGGGACTCAACACTCCTAATCAGGAGGAAGTAGTCTAACAATACCATCACTTTCCTCTTCCTTTTTTCTCTTTTCCTACTGTTAGAGGCATGAAAGGGTGGAAGAAGAGCAGTGAAGGGTGGAGGAAAAGAAGGACCCACAAAGCAGTAAAAAGTCCAGTTAAAATGATGACATTGCGTTGACATTATAATCCAAAAGAAGTATCTGTAATTATTTTCAGAATTTTCAGTTCTCTCAAACTATGAATATTATAACTAGAAAAGGGTACTCAAAAATGAAAGGAAGATAATGATAAAAAGATTATGGGTTGAATCTGCCAGAAATATAATGCTTCTTAAAATAAGTTCCTCTAACACATACTAGAATTTTTACAATGGCCTTGGAGGCTTGGCAGAGTAGTTTATGATAAATCCTTCCATTACTGGATGTGAACCCTGGCCCCCAAGCCTAACACTTCCTTTCCTGCTCAGCCCATCTGCACTTTATACATAACCCATCAAACTGCCCATGACCTTCTCTCTTCTCTTGAACTGCACAATGCTCTCATTTCCAGAAAATGTGTTTGGCATGATTTTTATTAGCTTAAAAACAGCAATGGGAAACAAGCTGCACTTACTGAAGACTGGCTAAGTGTTTAGTCTCATTAAATCACACATGTGTAAACAAAGTAATTAGCATTCTTCATCTGTGACTGATGAAATTACACTAGGAAATAGATGTACAAGTACCAGTAGGCTTGAAACCTCTGTGTGTCTTGGGTTTGCCAGGAACACAGGAGATATTCTTCCTGTGAATAAAACCAGAGATCATCTTCATGTGTAATGTCAGCACTCACTTTAGAAACAGTGTGGTCACTTAATGAGGTTGGTATAGAGCTGGCTGGGAAGAAGGGAGATATACTAGGGGGAAAACAGATAAAATATGAAGTTCAGTGACAAGGTCTTGGCAAACAATGATATAGTGTGGTCTCAGAAAACTTGGAGAGTTTCTTGCTGTCCCAAAGCTAATGATTAAACAGCTCCCTCCCACAAATTACTAAATGTCTTTTCCTTTTCCTAGTGAGAGATGAACTTCACTGTGATGAGGATAATAGGCTTTCCCTGGGCTTATGTTAACAACAAGGTAATTTATTATTCAGGTAAGGGAACTCTTCCTGATAAACCCTGGTATTTGGCAAGTCATAAAAACGGTTTGCTGATACCAATAGGGTCATATAGACCTGAGGCAAGATCTAACATCACACCTAACATCAAATGCCTCTTGAATAGAGGACATTGAAAAGCAGATTTTAAATTTAGTAGTTGCTCTGAGGTTAAGGACAGCTTGGGAACAAAGCTTCCACCTGAAGAGCAAGCATCAGCCATGTCTAATGCTGACTGCAACATGTAAGGCCTGCAAACCTGTGACAGAGAAATGGTGTACCTATTTGACCACTGGGGTTCAAAGTTGAGGCTTTTAAGACTAGTCAAAGGGGTGAAACTAAAATTTCAATATCATGGTACAATTTGCATACTTCGATACAAATTGTAACTTTTTAAGTAAAAGGAAGGACAATAGTAAATGTTCAGATAGACTGAAAGACTAGAAGATTTGAACCTTCAAAACTAGGGAAATATCATGTATCTACCTAGTTAGCTTTTCTTCACTTTACAATAGGAGATATTTAGAAATTTTTTTTCTGTGATCAGAAAAGCTAGACAAGTAAAAAATCAGGGAGCATGTCTAAGTTTCCCCAGTACTGTTTTGTGTGTGTGTGTGTGTGTGTGTGTGTGTGTGTGTGTTTGTGTGTTTGTGTGTAGGGTGATACAATTCAGTGTAAGATGAACTTACAGTGTCTACATGCTCCTTAGAAAGTTGAGGATGTGGCTGAGTTCATTTTCATTCATAACCTTTATTTTCCAGGTCACAGCTTTCTGGCTTTTGCCTCCAAGAAGTGATTGAAATTCCCTTGTTAAATCGATGATGCTCACAGGAAAATGGCAAGATTCTATTGCCTCTCAACAAATTTGAACTCTTCATTTATTTGCTTTTTTCCTTTACATAATTTTGAGCCATGCCATCTTTAAAATTCACTGGATTTCCTTCTGCTCCATTTATTCTGTTCCACAAATGTGGCTGCCTTGCCACTTGCCCGACAGTCTTCAAGACACAGAGGCCCAGTGATAGCTTAGGGCACTTGGCTCTAACAGAACATACGCTCTATTGCTCTATAGATAACGTACATCTGGGACATCAATTCCCAGAGTCAGTGCTCAGTGCTGTAGGGATGCAAATCAGGACCCAGATTTACCTATGAGGAGCATCTAGCTCAGCCATGTGAAAAGACTTTCAGAAAAAAAATTACCATGCTTGAATATTAAGATGTCATGTTTAAGGGCCTGAAATGATTTTAGGCTGACACAAGAAGATGTTTAAGAAGGAGAACAAGGGGAAGGGATGAAAGGTTAAATGAATGTAGATCACCATACAGCAGGTGTCTATGACTAGGTAAAACAAGTAAAATTCCCTGTGAGATCTTCAAATCAGACAAAGGATCTCAAGTGTGAAAAACCAACTGCCTTTCTAGAAGACTGTTGGATATGCACAGTGGAAACTGGGTTAGAGTTTCACAGATAATAGGGCCAAGATGGACTGAATGGGAACTCTGTGGATGTTGAGCTCCACAGAGTTTTGAGCTCCACAAGTGTTTTGGGTAGAAAACCCACAGGCTCTGGCTAAAAGAACATTCCTGGAACTACAAAGTAACCACAGCCACAGAATATTCTCTCTCTCTAGACTATAGAGTGCATCAATAAAGGAAATAATTCATTGACCTTGGTTATTTGATTATAATGATGTTCATAATTGAGGTTTTGGTACACTATTATTCCTGGTAGTATTTTACAGCTGTTGGAGCACATCAGTTCATCAGACAAATCTCTCCTATTTTTTTGAAACATAAAATATAATCCTAATACTTGGGAACCTAAGGCAGAAGGAACAAAAACCAATGCTAGGCTGGGTTATTCCCTGTGGCCTTATCACCAAGAAAATAAAAGAAAAAATATGCCTTTAACACTAATCCAATTTGCTTTTATTTAGTGTTCACATAGACATTATGCATGTCTATAATGTTGGCCCAGAAGAACCTGTGAGTAGAAGAAATTCTCTATGTAAAGTTGTGCTCACAGGAAGTCACAGATGATTTTTTCTTTTAACTCAAACTGACCAAAGTCTATGGTTCATTCCTGTTGGGTGTTGTGCACTGGAATTCAACACTTGTCTTTTAACTAAGCTTATGTGCCTTTTAGAATTGTTATTGCATTTAGTAAGATGCATAGATAATGTGAAGTCTCACAAAAACCAAACCAAACCAAACCAAACAAAGCACTTTCTCAGACATCTTATATGTGTGGTGTGCAGTTTCTCAGTACTCAAGAAAGCTTTGCCAGATATGATGCATCATGTTGCATCAGCAAAGCTTCTTCCCGGGTTTACCAAGTACTACGCCTAATGGAGGAGGTGCTAGCCCTTGATGGTGGCTGTGCGGGGAGTCAGTTTTCTTCAGGGATGTTTCCCCTGATAGACTGCTCATTATACAACGGCTGGTCTTCTACAAAATGGACTCAGTGGGTTAAAAAAAAAAAGAGCACATAAAGCTAGATGTAACAGTTTTGATGGAGAGAAAACTGATAATAGAGCTAAAAAGAGTGGATTTGATAAAAAAACTTATGCATGTATAAAATTCTAAAATAATAAAAACATCTCTGCAGTTAATGTATGGTTGAAATTTGCAAGTTAGGTAAAAGTCAGATTTATTTAAGGGCACATATTCTAATAGACCACTTTTGATTGTGACTTACATAATAATATTGATGGAAGTCTCAAAATGAAAACAAATCCTTGATTATTAAATAATTGGAACAAATGATATATTAAATAAAATAGAGATATTTATTTATATATTAGACTTTGATATTTATACCTCATGTAATACTGACATATTTAGTTTCATGATGATTATATTTATCATCATAACATCAATATTTCCTCCTCTTTTAAATTGTCTTCAGCTAGGAAGATCTGGAAATACACTCTTGATGTCTTGACATCACACATACACACACACACACACACACTCACTCACACTTACTTTACCCATATTCAACAGTGATGTTTTATATGTTGAAGGGACAAAGGTCTAAGGATATGAGTTTCATGAATACTGATAATCAGCATAAGAGGGACTTCATGATTTTGATTCATATTTAAGTAGGCCATGGGAGTCATGCTCTGAAGCATCAACATTAATGTGTCAATTGAGGGCTTAGGTAATAGTGGCAGATTTTCCTCAGTCTGAACAAACTCCAGAGCTTTCATCAAGGTATAATGCCAATCTCACCTGAACATTCTCCATCAGGAAACAAGAATATTGGTACTAATTATCATTTAAGTATGTTGTGAGGGTAAAGAAAGCAACAAGTATGAAGTGCTTAGCGTTATGTCCAGTAGTGATGGCCATGCTTTGTATAGCTTGTGGTGACATGGCACTGGACAATTTCATAACCTCACACTAAGCTTCTGTTATATCTCCCACTAAAGGGCGAAGTGGTGATAAAATGCAGCTTAGCTGAAGACTAAATACAGTACCCCACTTTCACTGGTTTCTGCAGTTTTAAAATTAAAAAAAAATTCCAACCTTATTTTCAAGTTTCAAAAACATAAGACATAATGTCACTCTCATTACTTATCAGGGATACTTCTTATAACACACATAAAATTATTAGGATGTGGTTGTTAACTTTAGAGCAGCCCATAAGTGTGCTGTGGGTACATCCAACATAACCATGGTGTAGCATACCCTAAACTTTACCTAACAGTCATGCTAGTAATCATTATGAGCTCTACTACTGACAAATCTTTTATATTCTCAGAAAGACTCAGTAATGTTTTATACCTGTGAGAACATTTTTAACCCCTTATCAAACCCTGCTCAATGGAACTCTGGGTTACCTCAAGTGTTTATTGCCATGAAATTCTCAGAAGCAATATCTGTTTGAAGAATGAAGAATACCAAGAGAGTAATGGCCATGCTTCTTGACAGGAAGCTAGGGGTTAGACTAAGAGATCATGATTGATCCAGAAGATGAAGATAACAAAATTAATTGTGTACCAATTTATCTTATTTAGAAAGAAGATCCTGAAAAGGAGGGACAACAGGGACACCCATGGTTCTTTTAATGCAGCACTGGGGACTTTTTCCCTGACCAAAAAAAAAAAAAAAAAAAAAAAAATCACACTGTGACCTAGCCATGGCAAGTCCATGCTTTAATGCACTATTAGAAACAAAAACTTTTCAAACATGATCAAGATCTAATTAATCAAGAGGCAGGCTTGACCACAGAGAAAACACCAAAGAGACTGGAGAGAGCAACCACAAGAATGTCAGTCAGGGAGGCAGGCAGTAATGAAAGTGTTTTCTAGAGTTTTGAAGGCCTAGAGAGAATGCAATTCCCGAGGCTGCCTGGTGGCTGAGCCACTGACCAGTTGGTCCTGTGAACAACTAGAGCCTTCCTGAATTTTCAGGCGAACAGCACAGTTCGTTCTTATTGCTAAGACAGAAAATGATCTTTAGTTACTAATACTGAGTTAGTAGAACACATCTCCCTAAGTCATACTAGGCCTAGGTTAGCAGCAGCCACAGAAAATGCTAGGACAAATCTAATTCATTTAGAATATATAATTAATGATTAGTTCTGAAGAAATCATGACAAAAATGCATTTGGCTTCTTAACATGTACTTAAGGTGTGTATTTAAATACTAGAGAGGAATGTGGGGGGGAAGGCTGCATCTTTCCCAACTACTTTCAAAGCTACAACTGTATTTTCTTTTAAATGTTTTCTGTTCTCTTATTGATACAAAATAAGGAACTAAAATAACACAGTAAACCTCAATTATTACTTTTGCTTTTGTATCTTTTACATAAAGTCACTGAAAATGTATGAGTTGCATAATAGAATTTTGAACTGAAATAGATACTAGAGATCTTTTTCTGTGGTCTCTTGTATTTAACAGATGACAGATGTCTAGCTATTAGTGATGGTACAAGCCCCAAAGCTTATCAAGGACAAAGGTGATGAAAGAGTTCAATGTACCCCTAAATCCAAACTCACATGGTTCACCCTGACTACTTCCTCAACCAAAATGCAAGAACACAGCTCCTATAGACTCCCCCACCTTAGCCCTTGTGGCTCACACATGCTGGACAACTGCTCCCCCAGTAATGGAAACATGCTTGGTCCATCCATATATCTTTTCAGTTGTCTATATTTGAAGCTTTTAGCATTAAATCTTTCATCTCAGCTGAATTGGAAGGCTGCACATCCTTATCCATATCGCACAGAATACTAAGATACTTTTGACTGTCTATAATTTTATTAATCTTTTTTCCAGATTATTTTCTCATCTTTTATATGTTTTAATGTAGTTTTAGTCACTTCTAAATTCTTTAAATATAACTTTAAAAAAATAACTATTATTCTGTTTTTGTCACTTTACTAAAACTCAGATATGATTCTAGCCTTCATCTCAACAGTTGTGTAGATTAGAGTAAATTTATCCAAGATGGTTTAACCAGCCCTTTAATTTCTCAAAGTAAGATCCAGAGAAAGGGACGATTGATGTGAGATTCTGTCTTCCAAAATTAGAGCTATGCCCATAAATTTTCACCTGTATCACTGCCCCAAAATAATCTGCAAAGGGACAACAATGGACAACTGAAGTGGATAGGAGGAAGTCTGTGAGGTATCCACCCTTCATAAGAACTACAGACAAACCATTGTCTTCCTTAGGGAAGAGCACACCAATTGGCTATCCAATAGCAAATGATCAGCACTGGAAGCATACATACAAGGAACATTATATAGCCTAAGCAGATTGTGTTTATATATTGATGAATATATATCTGTAAATATATAGATATAGTAGCAAAAATTAATGGGCAGAAAGAAGCCATAAACTGGAAAGAGAGCAAGAACAGCTGTATTTGGAAGGATTTGGAGGGAGAAAAGGGAAGCGAGGAATGATGGAATTGTATTATAATCTAAACAAAGCAGGCATGGTGGCTTAAAAAATTATCAATTTGACTCATTTCCCTTTAGTTTCCTTAGCTTTTATATTTGATAACCCAAGCATACACGCTTAAATGTCACGTGACTTAAGAAAGCACTTTTAAAGGTTTCTATACACTTTCTTTTTCTCATTTACTAGTACCTGTAGTTTTTAAGTTTTGTGAAAATAAAATCTTAACGTAAACATAGGTTTCTAGATTTTCCTAAAGTCTGCGGTTGCCACTGAAGTCTATGATGCCCATAAAACATGTATGATGCCCATGAAACATGCTATTTCTGTCCCATTGCATGGGTTCATCATCTAAGGAACAAACAGCCTGCTTTCTATGTTTCAAAACATTTTTTAAAAGCTTTTTGAAAAGTTTATCCTGTCACTGAACATTCAATGAATGTAGCTAATAATTGATAAATATATTAACATTAAACATTCTAAGTAATATATAGAACAAAACACCAGCAATAAAAATTACAAAATATAAATAAAATTTAACTAGATCAGAGCCTACACAATACCTTTCAGAAACAAGGTTGAACACAGGTTGTTATTATAAATTTATTTACAATTTAGTCAAAATTTAGAGACTGTTAAAATACTTAGTTTCTTTCATATCCCTCAAATACTAGTATGAATGATGCACACTCATGCTAATTTCCTTAAAGGGACATGATGAAGGCTGAGTAGGAGACGAAATGGTTAATGGGCAATATGCAGTAGAAACATCACTTTCAGGCACTGAGCGATGGGAAAAGTAGAAGAGCAGCTGGGAACAGGTAGCATTTGAGCAATAGTGTAAAGGCAACTAGATTTAGACCCAAAGACTGGCAAAAGACCACAGAAGAGCTATTCCCTCCCCCATGCAGGAATGGAGATGTGGGAAAGAGGCAGGAAAGGAGGTTGCTGAAGATAGTGTGAAATTAAAGAGGACATGGCCTGCCAGCTGAGATCTGAGGACCACAGTGGCTCTGGGGTTCTGTCTGAAAAGATAACTAGGACATTAATAGGAAGGGGTAACAGAAGGAGCACAGGAGGTCCAAATGGCTGTCGCATTGTACTTTTGTTTTGGTGGCTTTTGACTGTTAGCAGAATATTTGGGGAGAAGTGTCTTTGAATATGAGAGGTCTCATTTCAAGAGCAACACACTGGAGACTTTAACTCCCCCTAATGGAAACCAGTGAACCCAGCCCGGGACTTTAATTCAAGGCTCAAATGGGACACATAGAGAAAGAAAATGGCTAAATTTAGACTGTGGGACCGATCGTGTTTAAGGACTGAAGAAGAATGTTATGATTAAGACACAGAAGTAGCAATTAGCAAAGTATGATGGGAATGAACACACGGGGAGAATAGTTCAAAAAGGGTGGATGTGGCAAGAGGGAAGGAGTCTGAGGACATCGTTAGCATGTCAGACTGGAAAGAAATTCATGAAGCTTAAACAAGAAAATCGAGAGGCTGTAGAGGGGTGGAGTGAAAAGAACGGGAATTGAGATACTGATATGAATACCAAGAGTGATCCTGATGAGCACTTGGTTGATGGACAGCAAGTTCAAAAGAAAGTACTTTTAGGATACTTTTAGGCCTCTTTCCTTTGTCCACAGTCATTATAAATGAAAACAATTACAACACAGTACAAAGCTAAATTTTACAATATACATAATGTCGTCGATTCTGGTCAAGTTAACCATGAGAACAAACACTGACTATTTTTTTCACCATTATCAGGAGCAAAAGAAGAATGAATCCTCTCACCACTTCTAACCCAACAATACTGTCAGACCAGGGTCACTGAATTGTGTTAAGAAAAAAACAACACAAAATGTCTGGATTGAATGAATTAATTATGGAAAAATTCTGAAATAATCTATGAAGGAAATGTGGGATCAAGAAGAAAATATAGTTCGAGTTCAGGTCTACACCGCTGATACAGGCAAGTGTACTACAACTCTACTACCAAGAAGAAACATTGGGAGATGTCTACTTTGAAACATTATCTATCAAGTCAACGAATACAAATACTTCACATTAAGTCTAACTTTAGTTTAGAAAGGTTGACCCCACAATACCTACAACTGTTGATGGAAAATATTAGAGACAGCATCAAGAACTAGAGATCTTTCCTAATATGGTTAATATATTTTTAAAAAAATATATTGTTAAGAGACCAACTTTTCTTACATTGCTCTTTAGATTGATTGTAATTCTTGTCAAAATCCCAGGCAACTCTTCAGTAGAAACTGCCAAGATGATACTAACACTGGACGGAAGACACAGGTTAGCTAAATCAATATTAGGACGAAACTCAAAACATTAGGACTCACATACAATTGAAAATTCAAATAACTATTGCCTGTTTGTTTTCTCAAAGCTTAACTGCTCACCTCCATGCTCATGAGCACACATTTAGCTCCAACTAAGCTGTCTATATTTGTTAATACCTTTAAAAACTTACAATAAAGCTGGAATACTCTAGAGAGATAGGAGTCGGTTCCATGCCTGCAGTTCCAGCTATCCTAGGAGTGCTGAGGCAGGGGAGACTGAGATCTGCCTGGAAGGTACAGCAAGACTCCACTTGAGAGGACAGGAGAAAAAGAAATAAAGAAAAAGGAAGGGAAAAGGAAGGCGAGAGAAGAAAGGGGAAATGGGAAAGGAAGAGAAGGGAGAAGGAGGATAGAAAAGAATGTGTTTGGCTTGGGTTTGACGGGGATGATATAAAGATCAAACGTATCAGACAAATATACAGACAGAACAGTCAAAAATTGTTGTAATATCAATCAAAGTTTCCAGGCATTACAAAAAGTAACATTTTCTTAATACATAACACTGAAACAACTAGAAATCCACATGGGAAAGGAGATCTTTGCTAATACTTTATACTAACAAAAATTAATTATAAAGCACCATAGATTTAAATGTAATTGTTTTAAACATGAAAGTACTTTAAGAAAACATAAAAGAAATACTTTTTGGCTCTGCAAGAGATAAACACTATTGTTCTCTGAAGATAGAACTAAGTTATCGAAAAGATAGACAAGCAGCCAGACATCAGCAACACATCTATCAGCAAGAGCTGACTCTTAGATATACAAAGCATTACAGCGCAATAAGAAAACAGGTGATTAACTTTTAAAATGGGCAAGACCTGATTTACATTTCACTTAGAAAAGCTGGGAATAGCTAGTAAACAGCTTTCGCACATGCAGAATAATATTATAAGCCAGAAGAAATCCACTAAGCTATCTAAAATTCCTGTGTGTGTGTGTGTGTGTGTGTGTGTGTGTTTATGTTGTGTTGTGTTCATGGTGATCAAACTCAGGACCTCATAAATGATCTGCCACGGGCATAACTTATTCTCTTTTTATTTATTTTTATTTTGAGTCTCACAAAGTTATGCATGCTGGCCTTGAAGTCACTTGGTAACACAGGGAGGCATTGACCTGGTAACTTCCTGGCTCACCCTCATCTTCAGCTGGGATCATATACCTGTGCCACCAAATCTAGATGCAGTCTGAAAATATTAACGTTTTTTACAATGTGGAATAAATAATGTACCCATATGCTGCTGATGGGCAAATGATACAAGAACATAAGTTTGGCATTTTCATAAAAATTTAAACATTCCCTATGACATGATGTATTTTTTCAATTTTGCATGTTTATTCCAAAGAAATATGAATGTATATTCAAATATAGATTTATATGCACATGTGCATACCAGCTTTATTTGTGGTTTTGGCTGAGCCATCTCTCCAGCCTTCCAGCTTTATTTGTAAGAATGAAAAATTGAAAGTACTTCTAATGCCCATCACTGAGTAAATGCATAAATGAAACACTGTGAAGACTCACATGAATGGGAATATCACTCCAATGATGCACACAAAACAGAATAGATGTGTTTCAAAATCATTATTGTGATCATTGGCATAGGAGAAGACCAACTGTGAAATTGTTTTATCTAAAACATGAAAAGTAGAACAAATCTGCACAATCATAAGGCAGAGTTCTAGCTGCCTGAGACAGAGGTGATGGGAAGGATGAATCGAGAAATTACCCAAGAAAACTTTCAAGGTGCTGGAAGTGTCTATTATCTTGATTTTAGCCATTACTTCACAGGTATATCTAGCCATATGCGCAGTTTATTTTACATACATTTTATATTATGAAGCTATTTACAACAATAACAAATCCCAGAACTCAAAAATTCAAAAAACTATGTGACCCACTGATCACAGGGTAGGAGGCTGCTTTCTGCCCTCCGCTCCTCACAGCAACTTCCTGCCCCTGATCAAGGCAGCAAAAAAGAGCTGGCACGTGAGTGGGCTCTGCACACTCAAGTCGCTCATGCTGGACACATGCAGCAGACTGGTCAAAACTATTTTCCCCACAATACAATGATCTTAAAAGCTTTCCAGACACTATGGCATATAATGACATCATCATTCTAACAGTGTTTATGGCTGTGTTAAAGTTTCTATATTAGGTCCAGTGTATGCACTAGAGATTAGCACAGTACATGCACACACCTCTATCTTCTATGACTGGTGGCTTCATAACACCTTAAATAGCATAACCAATGTAGCTCCTTGGTACTGAGGAATGGATCATGTTGCCATGAAACTCTGTAATTTTCAATATTTTTACAGTTTCCAATGGACTAGCATGTTACATGACAAAGCTGTGTGACATCAGGCAAGTGAAACGGTTCAGAAATCATGGCAGTTTAGGGTACAAAGATCTTCATAGCTAACACTGCACAGTGGCTTTTGGAAATTATCTTAATTGAGTATAGTACCAGAAATGTATGAAAGTACAATGTATGATAGTAAACACTAAAATACTCTTTTCATGTATGTATCAGGGCAGCAGTTTATTTTTCATATGTTTCCAAGAAAATAATCTTCATTTGCTCAATAATAAGATCCTTTTTATTTTTTATTTTGATTTCAAATAATCATATTACATGATTGTGGATTCTTTTACTAAATTTATGCTTACTGTCTATTTAGAAATTGTATGTTCTCAGTTTATATTTCCCTAATCTTGTGGGTGATGCTATCATGTAAGTTAAGTGCCACAGTAACTCAGTGTGTCTGAATGCATCATCTTCACACATGGTGACTCTTTCCACTTAAAGCCCAAGACTCCATCACACCATTCATTCATTCTTCAGGACCTGTCTTTGATGACATCTCTACCTGTGCTTCCCTTTGAACTCCCATCTATCCTGTCAATCACACATTATTTCATTATTATCCATGTGTTCAGTCATCCACAGATCTCACCAATACTTGTCAGTCAGCCATTCTAGGGAATTGAGTTTTAGAAATTTAGAACAAAACCCCAGACCACACCCTTAAGGCAAAGGTTGCACATGGAGACTGAGGCCACACAGATTCAGCTCAAGGGGTATCCTGTCAGATTGTCATGGTGATGTCAGAAGCTTGCATCAAAACATTCATATCACATTGGAGATTTCTTTCATAAGCAGAGCTTATATGCTTATGTAATAGAAGTAGGAAACGCAGGAGTAGAGAAATCAAGAGAGACTTTTCCAGGATAAAATATTGTAAGTGGGCCAAATACAGAGATGTAGAAAGAAAGAAGGAAGCAAGAGGAAAAACAAGGCAAGGTAGCAGGGACAGCAGTGTGGCCCTTAGGTTACCAGCTTGAACTTTTGAACAGGTGAACTTTAATCCCATTTATAATTATGCTAAATGCATGGCATTCAGCAAAAATTGTTGAGATTTGTGTTACCTGAACCAAGTGTCACTTATCAAGGAGGCTTCACGCAATTCTATCCAAATAAAATTTACTGTGTAAAACTTGACTGGGACACAACCGCTGATAATTTCTACTATGAAATGAAACACTTTCTGTGATACCACACGAGTACCTAATCTGGCTTCTTCTGGTTTTGGATAATCAAACCTTCGAACTGCTGGTGAGAAGAAATGTCATTGCCATTCCCAATAAGGAAGACAATTGAAGGCAGCACCAAAACGAAGCTACTTTTCTGACTACCTTCCTCCCTTGCGTGTAGCATGTTGTTCCCCGGAACACCGTATCTGGGCCTGCCTTTCTTAGCTATGCCCCACACGCAGGACATTCATTTATTTTCATTCCTTAACTTTCCTCTAACAGTCTTTTCCCACATGTCAGGTTCTTGATTGAAGTCAGCTGGCAATTGCTCCAAGACAAGCAAGGTAGTGCTGGATAAAAGTTCTCCTGTGGAAGCCTAGAGGCACACTTGAAAAGACATCAGCCCAAAGGAACTTAAGGCTCAGAGCAGAATCAGGAGGACAGAAACTGGGTGAAGGGTAGTACCCCCATATACGGACTTGCTCTTGGCCACGCCTACAAGTGAGCTGAAGTCTTAAGAGATTGAAGTCAAATGGAACCCATAGCCTTATGATAGAGGAACATCGGGAAAAGAAGGTCCAGGGGCTTCAGTTAGGATGATTTGCATTTTAAGTAAGATGCTTACTCAACCAGGAAAGATCACCACTCTCTCCCAAACACTACAGAATGTTTAACACAAGGCAGCATATCTAGGGCATTAGAATTACTCTAAAGCCATTCTCTAGAAAAAGACTCAGAAATAGATGCTGTGCCACATTCAATTACTACTTGGCATCCACGTGGGCAAGGAGAAATGCCAGATACAATTAGTGATGGCAAATCTTCCAAGACATTTTAAAATGTCTTAAAGAATCCTGCTCTATGTCAATCACATTAACAAACATATACAGCCAATCCGATGTAAAAATATCTTGTTTTAAGTTAGTATAGTGGAACGTCCTAGCACTTGAGAAGCTGAGGCCTTGAGTCTATTGGAGGCTAGCCTGGGCAACTTAGTGATGCACTGACTCAAATGAAAACAGAACAAAAGGGACATTCTATAGGCAGATTTAAATTTTGTCATCTCTGAGGCTGATCCCTTTAATGGATCTACCCAAACCTCCCTCAGTGACACATGTACAACCTTCTAAGTAGTTTAAACATGTAGATACTTTTATGAAGCTTCATGATAACAAAGGTTTTATGCACAGCTTCATACTGAAATTCCTTGTTCGGTGTTATGTGAACTCAATACTATATTCCCATTGATTGCTAGGGAAGCATTGTAAGAGATTTCTCAGATTCTTGAAATCATTAATACTCTCATTCCAAATGTATATATGTTGTTATTTTTATAATATATACATGAATATCTATGATAAAATTCAACTTCTAAACTGAACAGAGCAAAAGTTAGGAAATATTATGCTATAATAAAAATCTATAATAATACATTGCCACAGAAGGTATAGAAAACTTAAGGATTGTTTATGTCTGGAATCTTTTATTTAATATTTTCAGAAATCAGAACTACAGAAATCAAAACCAAAGGTAAGAAGTCTACTCTAATATATATTTAACTGCTTCTAAGAAAGCATTTCTGAAGCTGCATTTTGATGACTGACAAATGAGACTAAGCAGCTAACAATTTTCTGTGTTAGTGTGAGTGTATGTGTGTGTGTGTGTGTGTGTGTGTATTTAGACTAGAAAAATAAACATCCTTAACATAATCATGCAGAATTCAAGTCGAGATTTTTTGCTTTTATGAAGACATACAACATCAGACAAGACTTGAATGTTTGCTTCCCTACCACTTAGACCCAGCATGATGGTATGTGTACTTAGGGATCTTCGGAATCCTTCATGAATGAATGCAGTCTATGACCATTTCTTACAATATGGTAAGAGCATTGAAATACAATACCAGACAATATTATGATTAATTCCCAAAATACATTTAGAACTGTGAAGACTAGAATTGATTTATGAATGTGTCAAAATGTATCAGTCAAAACTGATATGTATACCTTAACACCCATCCCCCAACTTTAAAAAAGCATAGTAGAGTTCAACATTACCTAATGAAGCAAATACTCTGCCTAGCATCCTGGTCTTGTGATCTAATCTCTTCTTATCTTGAGTGCCTTGCACAAACATACTCTGAGATAATCTCATGGTTCCAAGAAGGCTAAATCACCCCACACATTTTACTGTGTGCTTATGAGACATTCAGCACTTTTCCTAAGTGTCTGTGCACAAAATGGGGACTTAGGCTAGCATCTCCCACCCAAATCATCCTAAAGGGGGAAAGATGATTCCAAATACAATTATAATATAGTAAGAGAACACACAGGGAAAGTACAGGGCCTTGTGAAAGAGTGTAACAAGACATTCAATTGAGAATTGGACAACAGGAAAGCTGAATCTGTAAAGAACAAGTCAGTGTGGCTCTTCCAATATTAGAGCAAGAAGAAGCAGAAACACCAGAGCAGAGTAAGCAGAAATGCTCTTTCCTAAGGAAGAGGTACCACCAGGCAGTGGTACACAGTTGTAGGTACTCTAAGGACTGAAGCATGAGCTAGGGCTAGGCCAGTCAGACCTTGTCTCAAATGAAAATGAGCTGTGGTTTGCAAAATGCCTGTGCTACTCCCCCTGCCTGATACTTTGATCATGCCCACTCGCCTGTAGTGCCCCTTGCCTACTCCCCTGCCTGGCACACACTCCCCAGTACTCTAAAATATAAGCCCTGTGGGTTCCGTGGAACCCAATCCCCTGGTCATGTCCTTGGAACTTGTTCCTCAGTTTTTCCATTGTGGAACTGTCTCCCTCCCCTGTTCTTTAGAACCCATTAAAACTGCCACACACATATCAAGCTGCTCGTTAAGGGCTGACATGTATAATTTGGAGACTATTTCTTGCTTTTGCTAGCTGCCATGTACAGACTTTAAATTCCTTCCAATCAAGGACTGTGTCATCAACGTGGTTGTGTCTCCCCAGTAACGTCTCCCCAGTTTCAAGTATAATCCATAATAAACTTTATTGAGAAAAGAACAAAAGAGTGGCTGGTCCTCGAAGAAGGGCACCATAAATTACAAAGCATGAAGCAAACCGAAGCTTTTAAAACTTACAATAACAAAAATTGTCTTTTGATCCCTGTTACTGATGGCTAGATAAAGCAGTAATGATGGCATTTTTATTAGATGTGGGGAAAGTGTTCTGCCTTCAAGAAGACAAAGAAGGTCAAACGGTACCACATCCTCAGACAGTCTGTGTGACTCTAGACTTAGTGCCATGGCTGTTAATATTGAGACAAAAGGCAAAATAACAAATATATTATTTGGGTTATACAATCTGATAAAACCTTCAAGGTGAGTTTAAGTCCAAAAAAATGGGGGAAAAAAATTACACTACAGAGTACCAACAAGATTTGTGGGTAAGATAATGAAATTGTCCATATATTTGACACATTGATAATGAAATTGCCAATGTATTTTAAATAATACAATGGTGGTGCATTTGGGTGGGGGCAAATGTGATCGTAACTCTCTGGAAGCTGAGGCAGGGGGATCATGAGTTCCAGGTCACTGGTTCTGAAATAGCTCACTATATCAGAAGATCGTGTCTCAATATAGGAAAGGGGAGAAGGGAGGAGGAGAAGGGAGGAAACAAGTACAAAGTAGCATAGGACAAGAAATCCAGCCAGTGCCTCGACTTTCAAACTAGAGAGTGTTTACTGACTCTGACCCAGAGAGCTCAGCATTAACAGCAGGCACGATTCCAAAACAATTCTTAAAAACATACTATTTAAGCACTGAAATGTGACATGTTGTTAACAGGTCATTATAATTGAACCAGTGATACTGATTTTGGCTTTTGATAAAGTTGCTTATATCAATTCTGCAGAAAACGGAAACAGATTCCAGTCAGGAATATGACTATGTCTGTCCATCCTTGTAAACTTCTCGATCATTCAAAGAATGCAAACTCTATGAAAAGAAAGGCATGAGCCTTAGTAACCTACAAAACTGTCTTGTAAGAGGATCAATTTACTGATGACCCTGAAACAGAAAGAAGTGTCTGGGACCATGTTAATAGTCCTGCTTACTCTTAATTCTATAGTTAATTGTATAAATTATATACTGATAAAATCTGTTAATGCCTCTATGGAGAGAAAAGTTTAATCTATATCATCAAATTGGAATACAAAGAGACTCTGACATTTCTTTGAACCTACCAAAGAAAAACCCATTCAAATGAGCCTTACAATAATATGTCAACAGAGACCTCAATCTTTCTAACTGAAATTAGGAAATACGATTACCAGCTAAGAATAAAGTTAAATATAATTATGCTAAGTAGCTAAGTGTGTGCTGTAATTCTTGACTTAAAGCAAGTATAATAGCAACCCCCCACCTCCAATACAAGCACTATGTGGAAGCAGGAACATTGAAAGTTCAAGGCCACAGTGAGTCCAAATCAGGCAGCCAGACATAACATTGGGGGAAAGTAATGCATTTGTATACGAATATGCAAAAGAGATGTGGAAGAATGTGAAATAAAAAAATGAAAGAGAGAGAGAACGAGAAAGAGAGAGAACGAGAACAAGGGAAAGAAGAGAAAGCAAGAAAGAAAAGGAAAGAGAAATGCAGACAGAGATACATGGACTCACAATTACAGCATCCAGTGTAAATGAACCAGTACACTGACAGCATTACCACAGTCGTCACGTGTGTGTGCATGTGTGTGTGTGTGTGTGCTGTGTGTGTGCGTGTGTGTGTGTGTGTGTGTGCGTGTGTGTGTGTGTGTTGTGTGTGTGTGTGCTCAGCTGTGAGAACTACACCTACTGCGAAGCCCCTACTGCGAAGCCAAAACTTTATTCAAAGGAGAAATTTCTCTATAGTCAAGAGCTCCCCACAATCAATATGAATGAAATCACACTGGATATTACCTCAGAAATTATAAGATCTATTACATGTAAAAGAATTTTACTCAAAAGCAAAAGTAAAAAAATACTAAAAACTAAGTAATATGTCATTTGGTGCAAGAAAAGAGTCTTTATGTTTAAAACTGGCTTATCAAAAAAAGACCGACTCAAAGAAGCCTTAAAATAATTTGTCAAAAGTGACTTCAATAATTCTAACTGAAATTAGGAAATATGATCACTTGCTAAAGACTGAGGATTATCTGAGTAGACCAAGAAAAGTGATAAAAATCTAGAACATGTGCTATCTATAGATATAGGTATAGAATAAATCAAGAAGAAAAACTAAGTTCAAAGCCTTGTCAACATTAAAAAAATAATCAATGCTACCCATGAAGTATTCATTGATGAAAAGGTAAAGCAGGTGAGTTGGTGGTCAAGCAATGGAGGCAGCTGAATTCCTTCTCTCGTTGCATCCACAGGAAGGAAGGCATTAATACAGACATTTCAAGGGAGTTGACAGAGTCTGTTACATCTTTGGGGAAAGATTTAGGACTTGAGCAAAGTTGAAATTAGAGTCTAAAATGGGTTGGTAAATATAGGAAACCTTTAGAAAAGGAGAAAATGAGACAGAACTCTAGGAGGTTTAAGTTAGTAAAGCTTTTGGAAGGACAGGGGAATTTGCTCAAAAAAAGAAGATATATCTCTTAAGATGTTTTTAGCTGAGGCTTAAAGTGATGAGAACCACAGGAGACTCTGAGCTTGATGATTCTTTAAGAGAGGGGAGGAGGTTAAGGTCAAGTCTAAATATAGTACATTAGTAGATACTGAGTGAAGCCCTGAACACATAGGAAGACTGAAAAGCAGCATGTAAACCCTCTGTTAGTCTGGTTTATAAGGAAGAGGAACTGCTCAGAAGGTCAATGCATGCTGACAGCAGAGATGGGTAACAAGCACAATGGTTAAAAGTGCAATTGGACAGAAATGGTAGGTCAGGTGGTTCTGAACATGCAGAACAGCCTTATAAAAGTACAGAAGGACACCAGCATGGTCATGCTCAGAAGAATCCACCCAAGTGCTCCCCAAACAAGTACTGTGCTCTGCATGGTGTTCTTGAATAATATAACCTTAGGCATGAGACACAAAATACCCTATCTCGGTACCAGCAAATCATAACTCATTAGATGCCTACTGTGCACCAAGAAAGTTTTGTGAATACAATGATAGCTGGGATTGGCCAGAGATGCAGATATTGAAACAGTGCTTCAGTGTCATGAAGCAAAATAGAAAGGGTTGCAAAGCTGAGGTGGCCATAGGGTGAAAGTGGGAGCTTGCCTAATTTCCTTTCAACCGTCATCTCTTGTTGACCTCTTGCTAACCCTTACTATGTAGGAGTAGTTGGTAAGTGAGTCAGAGCTAGCTTCCATTTTATAAAAAGAAAGGTCTGTTTTACCAAAGGATTAATACTAGACAGAAAGCATGCCAGACTAGGGAGCTTAGTAACCATAGGCACAGGTTAGAGGAAGGGCAAGTTTGCCGACCTAGACTCACAGAATATATATTTGTGTGTGTGTGTGTGTGTGTGTGTTAGATAAAGTATTTCCAGAATATTCTTTAAAAAGATAAAAGAATAAGAGAGCTCATGAGATGGCTCAGTGGATAAAGGTTCTTGACACAACAGCTGAGATTGTGGGTTTGATCCCTGGACTCATATAGTAAGAGATGACCAGGTACCTGAAAGTTATCCTCTGGTTTCCACATACATGTCATGGTATGAACATGCCCACAAATGCACATACCTATGTATATGCACACACCCACAAAATATATGAGTGGAAATAGAAATGGTAAAGAAAATGAGAAATCAGATAGCATACAGAATGGACAAAAAAGCACCCCAGCCTCCACTAAATTGAATGCTCCAAAAACACAGGTTCAACAAAAGAACTCAAGGTTGCTAAAAAGCTCTTGTGACATGGTAAGAAGGTGACAGCTAAAGAAACTGCTGCTCAGACATTCAACAGAGGCTAGACCTAGACAGCCTGGAAAGAACAATCGCTGTCATTATGGATGCCTCGAATGAGAGAGAATCCCTTCTACAAATGTACAGAGACATCATAGATAGGATGCTTGAGGAAAGTCTCTTGGGCAAATAGTTCTAATCAACTGGCATAAAAATAGTTCCATAAAAGCTGGATATCCTCCCAAAGCAAAGGAAAACGAACAATTTCCCTGTGCATCTGACAGTGAAAGTAATTCTAAAACACCATTTACAACAATTCCCCCTGCTCCCCCATCAATAACAGATCTGGCTTGTTTTGTCCAAACATTACTGTCCTATTTCCTCTCACTTAAGGAGACTCATTCCTAAAGTTAATTTGGTATTTATTTCTTAAAGATTCACTAAAGACTTGGGGGAACATATCATGCTATCTTAAATTAACTTGCAGACAAAATCAATATTCTCCCCTCCCACAGGCACACACTAACTAGTGCTAGCAAATGTAAATAAGAGATTTCATGTTTCTTTCATGGTTTCTGACACAATCCAGTGTTACTTGGTTTCAGTTTGTTCAGTAACAGAGGTTTCTTTAGTCTGAAAATATCTATGACAAATTATTGAAATTTTAATCCTCTAAGTATTCTACTGATCTATTACTCATAACAGCATAATTTAGTGTCACCACTTGAGCTCGTAGTGAAGTCTACACATTAAAACAACTTTTCAGAATGTCTTGAAACAAGATTCCCTAACAAGCCATAGTTATGAGACATCAGCCCTAAGTACTGTGAATTGTTTCCCACTGCTGGATATAAATCATAATTCCATATTTCCTTCCTCATGCTCAAATGGCAGAAGATAATCATGTATTTTACCTGAACATGTATGATGGGCTCTTTATGAGGCTGTTTCCATGTCGTGCATTATGAGACACTGTAGCAAGTAAACTACTTTATATTTCAATGAGAAAATTGCATTTTTATTTTCTGTCATAATCTGGAAAGATCGTACTGTGTAAATAGAAACAAAATCTACACATCAACACACCACACACTTCTATTAAGTAAACATCAAAGAACTAAGCTTGCTCAGTGATACATTTGATACTGTATTTGTGAGTCTATTTCATATGAGTTTTCTTCTTTTATTGGTTTATTCTGTACACAAAGCAGGGGTTTTTATTGTGACGTGTTCGGGTACATGTATGTGTGTACATGTATGTGTATACTATAGATTGTTCTGAGTTGCCCCCTGCCCTCCCCATATTGTGGGTCTTCTGTTTCCCCCAAATGGTTTCTTCTTGTGTTTTCACATCTTATAGATCCAGTTGTTCTTCTTTGCCTCCAACCACTCCTCTCTTTCGCTCCCCTCCTCCCTTCTCACAGTCCTTTCATACATGTACATATAAAACTCTAGATCCTGCATATGAGAATGTCTGCTGTCTGTCTTATGGACATCCACTTCCATTCATTTCCATGAAGATGTCGTAATTCTAGTCCACTCTGCAGAGGAACAAATGGGTAAATGCCCATCATGCACACCTCCTGCATGCTCTTCATCCATTCACTTGTTGCTAGGCACTACACTGGCTCCATATCTTGGCTACTGGGTCTAGTAATTATCTCTGTGGTGGGTTGACACAAAACTCCTTCCTGTATATACCTGAAAGAGTAGAGCTCGATCATGTGGTTTTTCTATTTTTAGATATTTTGAGGAACCTCTATCCTGACTTCCACAGTAGCTTCTCAAGTTTACATTTCCCCAGGTAGTATATACAGATTCCTCACCCTCCACCACCGTACCAGCATTTGAAATGTTTAGCTATTGCAGCACTACCCTTGAAGTCTCTGCTAGTCTGTGTCCACATACTTTTGTACAGAGGCTAAGATTTGGACCAGAAAATGTTCAGCTTATGGGTCTTAACTTCGGTTGTTATTTTGCTAATGGATTCTAAATGTCTCTGCACTGCAGCAGAGTTTGTTCCATCTCCCTAAAAATGCAACAGCTCAAATATTTGAGTATAGTTTTTGAGACTACAAGAGTCCTCAAATAAATCCATGGACTATACCATTTAATAATTGATAAAGGCAAAGCCCTAGAGTTGCTTCAGAAATCCAGATAGTTTTGTGTTATCATCCTTTGCCACCCTTGATTACTGCCATTCTGCATAATAAAGTACCTGACGTGATCCTTCCTGAAGGGGGAAAACATGGCCAGTCTAAGAAGAACAACAGATTGCACTTTCATTATGAACAAAAATTCAAAACTGCTTATCTGTATGTGTCTCCAAGAGCATGCAACAGAAAGGTGAACGCTGCACCTACTAAGCCTGGTGCTACTCTGAGTATAGACAAGAATTATTTGGGGGCTGAGGATCCTAAGAAACCATTATGAAAATTTAAAGGTAGGTAATCTATCTTCCTTTAAACTGAGCAATATGTTGGAAACCAAGATGCATCCAATCACTTATGTGAGTGAGGTGGACAACCATCTGATTTACCTCAGAAGATGTAAGGTGCTTATTAATTGCAAACGGAAGGAACAACTCTGTGAATCCCAGAAAGCAAAAGAAAGGCTCAGGAAACCCTACTGTGGAATCATGTGACCACACTGCGATGCAGCCCCTCACACAAAAGTCACTTAGAGACAACACTAAAGACACGGGACAGACTGTCCACTTAGATAAGCCCAAGAGAAAGCCCTGATGCCTGGCCACTGCCTTCCAATGTATCCGAGTAATAACAAAAGAAAAGCAGCTTAGAAAAGCAGCTAAGGAGCTGTCAGACACAGGCACCCGGCGTGCAGGCACACTTTGCTGCTGTCCCAGCAGCGGCTGGAACTTTGCAGTTTGCACAGTCTAGGGTTTTGAGCGGCTTGTCCATCCTCGGGGAAGGAAAGCCAGCATGGGACCACAAGCTGGTCTCTCTAGGTCCTGACGTCCCTGCATTGCTGCAGAGAGAGGGAGGCCACCCAGCTGCTCAGGGCTGGAGGCCTGGCGTGGGAGAAAATCGCCCACACCTCGCACGTCCCCACTGAGGGCACACAGAGCCCAGCCAGAGCTGCTCTCGGGGACCGCGATCCCTCCCGGGAGTCCCTTCCTCGCTTCTTCCCAGCGTGGGAACCGTGATCTTGCTTCCCAGGGATGATCGGGGGAGGGTGTGGGAAGGAATTTAGCCAAGACTCTGCACAGGGCCATATACCCAGGCAGTCCCGGCTAGTGAGGGCACCGCTATCACTTACTCAGTGGCTTCCAGTCCTGGGCACCGCGGTTCGCGACCTCCTGGAGCTGCCAAGCACAACCCAGCAGAGCACAACCACACTGGATCACAGAGGAAGGGCGGCGGCGCTGGCGATGGACCGAGAGGTGACGCTGGAGTCGCACCTGTCGATCCCGAGCGGGTTCACGCAGGGCACTCAAGGCCACGCCACGCACACCCCGGTCAACTGCGCGGCGGGACCCACGGAACACCCCCAGAGCCTGTTCCCTACCATGCAGCAAACAGTCACTTCTCGCCTTTGTTTCTCCCTGTCATGACCCAAAGAATTCTCGCCTGTTTCTTCCCTACCGCACAGGACTTCTTTCCACGTCTACATGTTATGCCTCATCCCCGTCTCCAGTCCCCAAACAGTAGAAAAGCAAGCAGCTGAGCAAACCCACCATGATGCGGTCACGGGAGGCCAGGGGCATCGGGCCGCAGGTGTCTTCGCTCCGCGGGCTCCCCAGACTGTGCACTGCTGTTCTTCGCCTTGGGGTCTGGCTGGCAGGCACTGGAGGAGGACTGCCTGGAAGGCTGTGTGTGAGAAACCCCGCTGCTCCGAGTCCCTCCCACTCCTCCCAGGCTCAGCTAGAGAACTGAGTCCTGCTCCCCGCCCAATCGCCATCCTCCAAATCACCAAAGCCAGACACACACACAGCAGGGAAGGGGACAAGGAAGAGAAAACAAAGGAGAGACTCTAGGAAAAGTTGGCACATTAAAAACAGAAACATTTCCTCTAGTATAAGCTGGTGCAAAACCACTGTAGTTTCCGTAATTAGTAATTCGAAACTCCAACCCTTGTGAGGAAGTTTCTCTCTCCTTGGTTGGCTTTGGGGCCTGACTTTTAGATTGGAGGCCAATCTACTCCTTTCGAAGGTAATTTTGTGGTCACCGAAAGGTTTCTTTGGAGTAAGGTCTTGCCTCTATTTGGTTCACTGCACTCAGCCCTATTTGCTGTTAATACATCTCTGTGTGTATAACTGTTATTTTTAAAATCATTGTTCATACACACATATGTTCACATACACACACACACACACACACACACACACACACACAGTCCAATTACACCTGGTGTCTTTTCAAACCTTCAAGTCCAAGAACTCTGAGACAAAGAGTTCTCTTGACATAACTGCTTCCTGACTCATCATCGACTCTGGTCTCACTGAAGCTCCCCACATATGAAAAATGTTTTTTCCAGTGTTGTCTACTATGTAGAAAGCAACCGTAAGAATCGGCCTAAAGAACAGATCTAAGTAGGAAGAAACAGAATTAGCCAGAAATACCAAGACAGCTACAGGAACCAGGAAAGCTTTGGCCTTAAGATCCAACAAAACCTCCTAGCTCTTTTGCTGGTTACAGTTTGGGTTTTGATGTTATTTTCTTGTCTTTTCATAAACTTCTCTTACTCCCAAATCAATTCATGAACTTCTCTTAGGTCGGTAGGAAAAAAAATGTATCCTCAGATTACCATGAACATAAGACCCAGAAGGAAACACAAACGGAACTCATAATGAAAAGGAGCCAGCCCTATCAGTTTTAAATAAAACGATAGAAACATCCAGAGGAGGAGGGGCATCACTGTGGCAGATAAAATGTGTCTGAAAGAATGGTGTCAGTGTAGGATCTTGAAGAGTCCTTTATTTCTGGAAGAGGATAATGTGGAAGGAACTGCTTGTATCTAGCAGAGGAAACTAAACAAAGGTCCATAGCTGGGTGGCAAGGTGGCAGTGGGGTGGCCAGGAGATCAGATGGGGTAGATGTTAAAGGTGAGTCAAGCATAGGAGGATGCAGGGGACACAGGGTGTTGTCTCTGCTGTGCTGTGGGGTTCATATAAAGACTTCTGTGCTACCTTTCTACACTGGCCTCCCTCTTTCCCATAGTCCCTCCCTTCTGAGACAGAACCCGCTGAGCAGATAAGGGACACTTCAGTGTTATAGCATCTTCAGGTCTGACATACCGATGGCACCGAGGTAAAAGCACACTTGTCTTCAGTCTACTGAGAATAGAAAATAGAAGAAGTCTTAGGCAGACTGTGGCAGGGAAGTTTTGTATAGACTGTAGGCAAAGAAAAATGACGTTTCTGCCACATGCAGTGCTTGTGAGTGGAGGTGGAGAGGCCTGGGGTGGCTGGTGACTTCACGTGAGGGGATTGGGACAGCTTTCAGGAAAGTCAGTAATGCAGTAATGCAGGACTAGGCTTTTTGTCAACTCTTTCTGTTCATAGGCTTTCCAAGTAGTCAGGGTTGGAAAGAGAGAAAGCGAAATGAAATTTACTCGACCATGTGAGAGTGTGTGTGTGCGTGTTGGTGTCTGTGTATGTGTGGGGTGGGGGGCAAGCCAGGGACTCTAACACAACAAATAGCAAAGTCATGAGAGTTTAATATAAATGCTAACAAATACAGTTTTTCAGTGCAAAGCGAGCCTTCTATAACCTCCTTGCCTCTTTGCAAAACTGTCAACGATTTAAGCAGACCCATTATAGGCAATAAGTACATAAAATATATTTGATCTTGAATATATTCAAATAATTCAAAAGTTCACAATTTTCACTGGCTATTCCAATGGTAGAGAAGTTCGTGGTGATGACTTTTTGCCTGGTTAAGTTTCTGCATTTTTTCCATAGATTCTTAATACTGAAGTTTAATGAAAAAAATAGAATTTAAACGAATAAAGGTTCATAGAACAGAGCAGAAAGTCTGTCGTGGTCCTGGGCTTTCCTGGGAGGGGAAACTTTAGTTCCAATTTCATTGTTTGTAACAGATTTGTTAATATTATTTATATCTTCTGGCTTTAACTGTGGTAGGAGTCATTTGTTATGATAACAACCAGGAAATTCATAGAGTATTTTGATAGTGTAGTAAGAAGGCAGTAATTGAACAAATAAATGTCTTTGGAAATAGGTAATAGTAGAGTCTGGGAGAAATTTGTCTAATCAGCTTTTGAAAAGACTAGATTTTTGTTAATAACAGTTTTCAAAAGAAATGTAAATATGAATATTGGTAGTGATCTCAGGTAAGAATCATGATGGAATTAAAGCCTGTCAGATTAGAGAACACGTAAATCATTAGGAACAGACTGTGGATAAAAAGATTAAATGAGCATTACCTGTGGATGAAGATGGTGGGTGAAGTGTTAAGGGAAACTTTCCAGAACAGCACCCTCCCTACACAATGGTAAGAAGCTCAGCCAAAGTGTACAGCAAAGATGTGTGCCCAAAATGATGTTGGGTGCTTAGCAGAGATTTCTCCCTGAGTCTTGAAGTTTTGTCCTCATTACTTCTTTCTGCGTGTTGAAGTGTATGAGAAAGGTAGACTGAAGCAAGCACTGTTAAGCAACATGAAACAAGAACATTCAAAAAGTCCTGTCAATATGTTTCTTAGCGTGTGTGTGTGTGTGTGTGTGTGTGTGTGTGTGTGTGTGCAGGAAGAAAGAGAGACAAAGGAAGAGGGAGAGAGGGTAGGAAAGTAGACAGATATGTGTGGGGGGGGAGAGAGAGGGAGAGAGAGCGAGAGAGAGACAGAGAGAGAGAGAATGTATAGTATTTGTGTGTGATATATGCACATGCCCAGAGGCCAGAGGAGGACATCAAGTAGCTGTTTTTGATGCTGTCTACTTTATTCCCTTAAAATATGGTCTCTAATAAAAACTGAAGCTAAGTTAGTGGTCAGAAATCTCCAGTGAGAGTCCTATTTATGCATTTACATGTGGGTTCTCAGGATTTGAACTCAGGTCCTCATGGTAGGTCCATAAGATATTCCTCACAAATAAAAGTTGACTAATTTTAAAGCAAGAATTCAGCAAAGTAAGCCTATGACGTCTATGAGAAAGAATAAAGAAAATCTATAAGAAGATATCTATAATTAGGGGCTTACTTTAAGTGGGCTCCTCATTTCCTTGTTTTTCAAAAATTCTTTGCCCCTCTAGCCTGGTCACTCTTATCCAAGCCTTACATTTTTACAAGGACACTAGGCTCCCTAAAATAATTGAACATTTGAAGACAGATTTTGGTTTATGTGTGTTTGAAGTGCTCTCTCTCTCTCTCTCTCTCTCACACATACACACACTCACACACTCACACACACACACACACACACACACACACTTCAGTCTTATCTCCACTCCAGTTTTATTTTATTCATTCTTAATTAGGTTTATTTATTAAAATTTTGTGAGTCTTTTACCTGCACATACATATGTGCACCACATGCATACTTGATGTCATCAGAGGTCAAAAGAGGGCATTGGATTGCCTGGGTTTGGAGTTGCAGATAGTTGTGAGCCACTATGTAGGCTTTGTGAATGAAACATGGGTCCTCAGCTATAACAACGATCTTAAACACTGGTCCATCTCTCTAGCACTTATTTATTTTTATGGTGCTGAGGAACAATCAAAAGTTCTCATATAAACAAGGCAAATACTCTACCACTGAATTAAATACTATGCTCCTGACTTTTCTATTTTGTTAATAAGAAATGAGTGCCAGCTTCCAACATAGAGATTAGCAAAATAATGAGCAAATGGTTCCTTCACTGTGGTTCAAACAAAAAATAAATGTCGAAAGAATTATGCCAGCTAATATTGTAGGATGTTAATTACATGCAAGCACCATTGAAACCAAGCAATATTTATATATGCTGTGAATAGATTAATTGAAAATAATTGTATATGTGTAATTTATCTTAAAAATCATAATTATATTATGACATCACCTTTTTAAAAAGCTGAGATATAGAGATGTTAATTATGTTCCCTAAATCATACAGTGAGCAAGTGGGAAAGTCAAGGCTCATACTCAAGTGCTCTGAGAAAAGTAATCATACAGGCAAGTCATGTTGAAGAGTTCTTATAAAGTATCAGACCAAAAGTCCCCATTTGGGCTTGATAGATCATCTTTAAGGTAGGCACCAGAAACTGCTTCTTGACAAACATTATAATTTTGATAGCCAACTTTCAAAAACGAAAAACCATCATATCAAGAAGGTTCTTGGGCAGGGGCACATGGAAGACTGCTTTCTGTCATAGGCCAGAGTCACAATGACAGTCTCCCTATCATTTGATCTCAGCAATTCTTTGCTTGCTATTAGTTTGAGTTGCCAATTGATCAGTGTGGAACATGAATCAAAACGTGATAGGCTGATAGAATGGTTCAATGAATAAGATATACTTTGTATCCTCTTCAAGGTCATGTGTCAAGGTCTGGTCTTCAGTGTGGTACATAATGCAAAGTATCCATTTAGGTCGCTCTATGGGTGCTCTCCAAGGAGATAGGCAGACACCCAGCCTCTTTACTTCCCTCTCACCTCCTGGCCATGTGATGAACAAGGTTTTTCTGCCACATACTCCTACTACTAGGCACAGCCTCCATCTAAAACATGGCCGACCAGTTGTGGAATGCGGCTTCCAATCTACGAGCCAAGGAGAGCACTTACTTTGGTGGGGGTTGGGAGAAGGAGGGGAAGGAGGGATGGAGAGATGAAATGAGAGAGGAAAGGAGGGAGGGAAAGAGGTAGGGAGGGATGGAGAGAAGGAGGGGAGGAGGAAAGGAGGGAGGGAGAAAAGTAGTTTACTGAAGCAATTAGGCAAAGCACTCTAAGCACATGCAGCAGACTGCTTGGAGAGCACACTCTCAGGATATAAGTCAGCCAAGTTTTTCAAACGTTGTAAAAGTTGCCATTCCCACTTGCTTTCTTGGAAAGACTTATTTTAAAGATCGCTGATTAAATAAATGTCTGTTTAGAGAGTTGAATGTTTTTTATGCCATCTATTTCTGGACATCAGATGCATAATCAACCCCAAACTTCCTGACACTGAATCTCCTGAGAATCTTGTTAGTGGTGGAACTGGCTCTTTGAGCAGTTTTTTGAATAGCTGGATTGAAATAGAGTTTAAAGTCACAGCTCTACGCTAAAGATCTAGCTCATTACTAGGTTATTTATCTAGCTCTTCTAAGAAAGGTGTTAGGAATAATCCTAAACACTCTAAAAAAGGAAACAAAAGAATAATAAAGAATCACAGTATTAAGAGACTATCACTTCTCAGAAGGATACATCACTTTTTTTTTAGAAGGATACATTTCCTGAAATTTGATAATTTCAAGAATGAATTTCTCTGAGCTTTGATTATTCTCTTCAGGAGATTAAATCCAAGTCCTTGCACGTCCTAGCCAAATGCTCGACTTATAGATTTACATCCCCACTCTTTAAAATGTTATTTTTATTATTTTTCTTTATGTGTTTGTGCTTGGGGTGGGTCTCAGGAAATGTCCCGTGTCTGAGTACCTGTGGAGAACAGAAGTAGAGCTTTGATCCTTTAGGGTGGAGTTTCAGGTAGTTGTTAGCCACCTGATGTGGACATTTTGCTGGAGACTCTAAACTTTTATTAACCACTGAGTCATCCTATAGCCCCTCCTTACTTTGTTTGTTTTTTTTTTTTATTCTTTCATATTTTTAAAAATTTATTCTCTCATATATTACATCCCAACTGAAGTTTCTTCTCCCTCTGCTCCCTCCATTTGGTTCCTCAACCCCCTGATCCTTCCCCCTCCAGTTCTACTTCTCCTCTATTTCCCCTGAGAGAAGATCAGACCTCCCATGGATATCAACCAAACATGGCATATCAAGTTGCAGTAAGACTAGGCACTCTTTTCCCCACATTAAGGCTGAAAGAAGCAACCCATAGGAGGAAAAGGGTCCCAAACATGTCAGAGACAACCCCTACCCTACTATTAGGTGTCCCAAAAGAAAACCAAGTTACACAACTGTAACAAATGTGTAACAATGCAGACAACCTACGTTAATTACACGCATGCTCCATGGTTGGTGCTTAAGTCTCTTTGAGCCCCTATGAGCCCAGGTGAATTGATTCTATGGGTTTTCCTGTGGTGTCCTTGACTCTCCTTGTTCCCACAATCCTTCTACATTCTTTCACAAGATTCTCTGAGTTCGGCCTAATAATTGGCTGTGGGTCTCAGTATCTGTTTCTGTCAGTTGTGAGATGAAGTCTCTCTGATGACAATTGGGCTAGTCACCACTTTATGATTACAGCAGAATATCATTAGGAATCATTTAGGAATCTTTTCATGTTTGGTTGTATCTCAGCTCTCTGATCTGTCCAGTTTCTGTATCCTGGCCCTCCATGCAATCTCAGGCATGGGTTTTCAAGCTGGAGCACTCACTTGCTTGATCACCCCTCAAGTTCTGCACCACCCTTACCTTAGCATGCCTCGAATGCAGGACAAATTGTAGTTTGAAGGTTTTGTGGCTGAGTTGATGTTTTAGTTCCTCCACTGGAAATCTTGACTGGTCTTAGCTAAGGTCACCCTAATAGATCCCTGGGAGTTTCCATGGTTCTAAGTATCTACCTTGCCCCTGAAATGCCACCCAATTCTGGGTGTTTCTCTTAGAGCTCTCTCCTTCCATCTTCCCCCTGCCTGATCCCTCCTGTTCCCATCTCCACCCACCCCTACTCCATCCACAGTATCTATTCTATTGCCCCTTCCCAGGAAGATTCATGCTTCTCCCCTTGTGCCCTTCTTGTTACTTGGCCTCTCTGTTTCTGTGGACTCTAACATGATTATTCTTTACTTTACAGCTAATATCCACTTATCAGACAGTACATATCATGTTTGCCTTTCTGGATCTGAGTTACCTCACTCAAGATGATTTTTTATTTTAGCTTCATTTGCCTATAAACCATGATTTATTTTTAACAGCTGAGTAGTACCCTATTGAGCAAATGTACATTTTCTTCATCCATTTTTTTTTTTTTTGGTTAAGAGATATCTAGTTTGTTTCCAGTTTCTGGTTATTATGAATAAAGATGCTAGGAACATAGTTAAGCAAGTGTACTTCTGGTAGGATAGAGCATCCTTTGGGATTTTTGCCCAGGAGTGGTATAGCTGGGTCTTGAGAGAAACCGCTATGTTGACTTCCAAACTGGCTGTGTACTTCCACCAGCAGCAGAGGAGTGCTCCACTTGCTCTGGATCCTTGCTAGCATGAGCTGTCACTTGTGTTATTGATCTTAGCCATTCTGACAGGTATAAGATGAAATATCAAAGTAGTTTTGACTTACATTTCTCTGGTGGCTAAGGATGTTGAACATTTCTTTGTTTCTCAGCCATTTGAGATTCCTCTGTTGAAAATTCTCCCTTTAGATCTGTATCCCTTAAGGAAATCCAGGAAAATAAATAAATAAATCCCTTAGAGAAAGCCAAGAAAGAAACAAACAGGTGAACGAAATGAATAAAACTGTTCAGCACCTGAACATAGAAATAGAAGCAACCAAGAAGACCCAAACTGAAAAAAGCCTGGGGATGGAAAATCTAAGTAATTGAACAGAAGCTACAGATCCAAGCATCACCAACAGAATATAAGAGATCGAAGAGAGAATCCCCAGTGTTGAAACTATGATAGAAGAAATTGATACATCATTCAAAAAATGTTCAATCTAAAAAATTCCTGACACAAAATATCACACAAAACATCTAGGAAATCTGGGATACTAGGAAAAGACTAAACCTAAAAATAATAGCAACAGAGAAGAGGAAGAATCCCTCCTTACTCTTTAAAAAAATATCTCAAAGTCAGAAGAGCCCCTCCATCAAGCAAAGAAAGACTGATGTAGAAAGACCAGGTTGCAAATGTTTCAAGGGTGTCAAGAACAATGAAAGCATATTTTAGTCAGTTAATGGTCCTCTTGTTTTAATATGGTACAAGGAAAGAGTTTTCCTTTTTTTGTATTATACTTTTAGAGTGGTAATAACATCTGACAAAAATAACAGCTGTTATAAACACACTGTAAGAGTAAGAATGGTGATTTTCATTATTCCCAGGTCACCAACCTACGATATTTTCATTAATGAGATAATTGGAATCTTTTAGCAACATCGAATTGGTAGGTGTTGGTTCTGCCTTTGATTCTCACTTTTCTTGAGAAATCATGATGTTTCTTTGATCATCACACATCTTTGTCTCAAGGGTGTTGTTTCCTCTGGGTCTCAAACTAGAGAAGCATCCAAGAAGAGTCAAGTCTTCCAGTAACAGTCTTACCGATAGGACCAAAAGACACATCCTGTGCCACGGTTGAAAGAGAAAGTGATTCAATCAGCACAGTAAAGAGAACTGTATTTTGACATAAAAAAAAATTGCAATGGAAGACTTGTTAGAATCTCACCTTATGAAAATGACAGTTATGACTGCTATGCTCCTATTAAGGAAATACTTAGCTTAAACAGCTGAATATATCACCTAAGGGAAATAGCATTTCACCAAATCTCTCCCTTACCGTGTTTTTTAAAAAAGAGGTCTGTTTTGCTGTCATTTTAAATTGAACACAAGATTTTTCGCTTTGTAATATGCAGCGAAATTCTTCCCCAAAGTAAATATTTAAAGAGCAGCTAAAAATTAAATGTCACCTTTGAGGTTTAGCATGACTGTGTGTCTAGAAACAAGTTGAGTCTAGACTCAGTGAGAAAAAATAAAGGGTATCACTATAGAGCCAGTGGTCCAGCTGGCAGTGTCCCTTAGATCACTGGGCCTTGTGGGCTAAGCCCAGGAGATTGGACAGAAGAGACTGTAGATACAACTAGCCAATCCCAGGTAGTCAGAGCACACCAATAGAAGCCACATGGAGTGAAGGGTCAGGGAGAGTATTTTCACACTAAATGCCTTGTCTTTGTGGCTTGGAAAAGAATGGGAGAGAAATATCTCATTCTTGACAGTTTCAGACCTCCAGTCTGTATTTTCACCGTGTTGTATTAACATCAGTTCTGTAGCTTGAAAATGTCAGGTAGAATATTTATTTTAAAGTACTGAGAAAGCTCTAAGAGTTCTGCAGAGACAAACACAGATCTTTGCTGAAGGAATCCACTTTAAAGATAAGCCTTTATAGATGGAGTCTCAAAACTAATCTTTATAGATGGAGTTTCAGGAAAATAAGTCGCAATAAGAAAGTGTCTTAGTTTCATTGGTGTTTCTGTGATAGAGTAACCAACAAAATACAATTTAGGGCACAAAAGAATTTACCTAGTTTTACAATTACAAAGTAAGAGGCTGGAGAGATGGCTTTAGCAGTTCAAAGCTCTTGCTGATCTTCCAGAGAACCTAAATTCAATTTCCAGGGCCATCTCTGAGTGGCATATAACCAGCAATTCCAATTCCAGGAGATTCACCACCCTTTCCATCCTCAACATGAACCTACACACATACATGTCAGACACAGAATATGTAAATAAAATAAAATGAAAAATCTACTGGAAAGCCTATCTATGTGGTTAAGTCAATGCAGGGGCAGCTAGTCATGACACATCTTCAGATAACTGAATGTACACTTAATTATCTCATTTCCTTTCAGTAAGCCCTATAAATTAATTTTTCTACCTTCCTGTAGCACTACAGGGCAGAGACCAAGCCTTTGACACTTGGAGAACTTTGGGGATGTTAAGTAGCCCAACAATATCATTATTCAAAATAGAATACAAAGTAATCATGTTAATATTTTTAAAAATAAAATGTGCTAGCTATATAGTGTAAACAGTAAAGTATGAACATTAACTAGTTTGAAATTAGAATCAAAGAGAATATTCAGGGAAAAAATTTAAATAATTAAAAATAATGCATTATGGGTTAAATTGTAAAATAGAAAATTGAAGATAACACTAATTTTATCACTCAGAACTAGATCTAAAGGAAAAATCCAAATTAAAATGAAGAGCAAGATAAAAAGAGAAAGAATAGTATAAAATATATAAAAAATATTACAAAGAGAGAACAGAGATTCAGAGAAAGTCAATATAGTCTGTGAGACAGCACCTGAGATTTTCTGGACTGCAGGTCAATACTTTATTCTCTGATTAGCACAACAATTCCAAATAATAACTTTTTAAAAGTTTTTCTTCAGGTAGGCTTTCATGTAGTCCAGGCTGTCCTCAGACTCAACTGATTATGTGGTCAAAATGACTCTGCACTTCTGGTCTTCTGTTCCTACCTCCAAAGTCCTGGGAGTCTATGTCATCCATGCCCAGGAAATAACTAAAGTTTTAAAAGACTACTCATACATTTTTTGTTTAAATGACTAGACCAGAGATAATGAAATGTTAGAAACAGCAAGAAGCAGGCACATTATGAACACCAGGAAATCTGTAACCAACTGCCACATTTGCAGGCTTCTTAAAAGATGCAAGTAAAGGCGAAAGAAAATAGACTGTGATATAAGAAGTTCAGAAAAGGAATTTTAAAAAGAAAGAAAAAAACCCTGACAGAACAGTTTTAGATTCAGAAAACTGATCTTTAAGAATTGAAGACCCAGGCGTGAGGAGAGGATGCTGTGGAAGCAAAACACCCTCATCCCTGTATCAATGATAATTAAAAGTAAAGGTCACCGAGATGAGAGGGAATGTGGAAGACATAGAAGGAGTTGGAGGGGTAGAGTGTGGGGCAGAAGTGATACAGTGCAGAGCTGGAGAGATGGCTCAAGGGTTAAGAGCACTGACTGCTCTTCCAGAGGTCCTGAGTTCAATTCCCAGCAACCACATGGTAGCTCACAATCATCTGTAATGGGATCTCATGCCCTCTTCTGGCCTGTAGACATACATGTAAACAGAACACTGTATACATAAATAAATCTTTAGAAGGAGGAGGAGGAGGAGGAGGAGGAGGAAATTTGGAGTGGTTAAGAATATTTTAAAGTATAGTGCTCAGCAGTAAAGTGCCAAATTCAAAATAGAGGTTGCTAGCACCAACTTGTAATTAGTATATAGACAGGTAAGCCATACTTTGGTGTCCCAAAAATGATTGTACATGCTAAGACTTGTACCTCCAAATTCCAGAAAGCCAGATATTGTATGATAAACTTGAAAGCCTTTTAAAATCATGTTACATCTTAAGAGAAAAAATTCTTATTTCGACAGTAATCTTTCAAATAATATGAACAAGACAAACAAAGAAACAAAAATGAAATGATTCTTTAAAAGCTACATAGAGCTGGATAACCAGCAAAACAAGAGGGAGGCTTAAAAGAGAACACAGCTATATTTAAATTTTAACTGCCATTTTGTATTTAATAATGCCACAACTGCTACTCAAAATTCCTAAATATCGTGTATCTGCTTTTCCTCAGATGTCTGTAAGACAAATTAGAAATGAAGAAATGACTGAGATTCTGAAACTTTTATTTCTTACTATTTATAAATGTATAATGTCAGTCTTCAGGCCACAGAAGCTGTCAATTCCAAGCTCTCTTAGGGAGCTACCTTAATCTATTTCTTTCACAGGACAGCAGTGCAGACATTTATTTATTATTATGTACATTATCTCTCCTTTAAAATAAGCTGTGTTTTACTGTAGAATCAAGATGTCTAGGTTAAATAACAACACGTTTGCTATTTTAAAGAACAATCTGCTAAAGAACAAGACACAGTAACAGCAGCAAAGTTTGTTGTACCATAATGTTTTCCTTCTCCGTGTAAAGGGAGTGTGGTGACTTGAACAAGAATTGCTCCCATAGGTTAATATATTTGAATACTTGGTCTCTAGTTGCTGGAACCGTTTGGGAAGGATTAGTAGGTGTGGTCTTACTGGAGAAGGAGTGCATCTAGTTTGTGAACCTCAAGTTTCAAAAGCCACACACCATCTTCTTGCTCTTGTGAGCATTTCACATGCATAAGTCATAAACAGTTGCAGGTAAAACATCCACATACATAAAGTAAAAGACAAAAATCACCAACTTTGTCAGAATTAGCATTAACTGTTAACTGACTGCTCTCATTTTAGTGAACTGAATCAGCATAAATGACTGTTCATCATCCTTTAAAATTATTGAAACATTTAATAATAATTCTTTTATTAAATGAATATGTAACAGAAGATAGGAACTGAAATTATGATAGCTCTTAGGAACCATTGATAAATAGTTAAAGGTTGATGACATAAAATCACAAGCAGCTGAAAGAGTCAGATGCAGATACTTACAATGGACAACCAATGGACAGAAGCCAGTGATCCCTATGGTTGAATTAAGGAAAAACTGGAAGAAGCTGAGGAGGAGGGCGACCCTATAGGAAGATCAGCAGTTTCAACTAACTTGGACCCCTGAGATTTCTCAACACTGAGCCACCAACCAGGATGCACAAACCAGCTGATATAAGGTCCTCAACACATATACAGCAGAGGACTGCCTGGTCTGGACTCAGTGAGAGAAAATGTACCTAACCCTTAAGAGACTTGAGACCCCAGAATGTGAGGAGGTCTGGTAGGGTGGGAGTGCAGTGTGGGGGTGTGGGGACATCCTCTTGGAGATGGTGGGGGAGGGGAGGTGAGGGATGTGGAACTGTTGGGACAGACTGGGAGGGGATAAAGACTGGACTGTAAAAAATGATTAAAGAATAAAAAAAAAGAAGTTATATATGAAAAAATATAGTTGTATCATTTTTAGATACAGATTAAAACTTAATTTATCTTGTTAAATGCTTTTCTTTTAGAAGAAGAAAGAAAACTTGAAATAACAATTATTATGACAACTATTAGCCTATTCAAGAAGTAAGTTTAGAATTTGCTTTGTTTTACCAACATAATCTACTAATAAAGGACCAGAATCATCTATTAACTAAAATTAGATAAGGTATAATTAAAGTGAAATTTATAATTTAATATTAGTTTTATCATTATTTCAGCATAATCTTCATTTTTGGGTCTTTAAGTAACACTGACTTTATCAGATTACTATGTAAAATGAAGAATTATATAAGTTTCCTAGTAAGCTGAGTCATTATATAGACATTTAAAATCCATCTTCTACTTACATCTTAAATGCTATAAGGAAAAATAGTTTCTGTTAATGTTAAGAATGGTCAAAACTCAGTCTTTTAAATATCCACTAACTTCCCAATACTTATATACCAAAAAATACTATTCATTTCATCATCTCCAGCTCTATAAAATCATCCTGCTATTCTGTATTTTATGTAGTTTATCACCATACCACTCTGAATGTGCCTAATCTCTTTGTGTGGTCAGAAAATATGAGTACCCATAAAAACTTGTGCAAATGCTTGGCATTGAGCTCGTGGTGGTTACAATACAATGGTGCTTTAGATCACTGAACAGGAGTCCATCAGAAAGGGGCACTGTTAACTCGTTGTAGTCCAAAATAAGAAATGTAAGGACGATACATATACTTGGACTATGATGATGGCAAAGCCAAGTCATACTGAGACCAGAATTAATCTTAGTAGAGTAAACTAAATCAAATGAGAAGGAGCTTTAAGATAATTGAAATTCTCCATTTAAAAACACTATATTTTTATTTCCTTAGAATTTAAAATGAAAAAAAAAAAGTAAATATCTGGAGGTCTTTCCTTGGCAATGACTCTTTTGACTTCATATCTCATGACATTCAATGGGAGATACTGAAGAAACTTAAACCTATGAACCATTGAATTGTTAACATATCTACAAAGAATTACCCCAAATTTTAAGACGACCATAACAAATTGTCACAAATCTGGTGGCTTAAAACAAGAGAAACATGTTTTTCTCCCATATCGAGGGCACTAAATCATGTGGTCCAGGTATGTGGAAGATGTATTCTCCTAAATGCTTGTGGGTGTTGCTAAAGCTTAGGAACCTTCTTGTCCCATGGCTTCATCTCTGCCTCCTTTTGCTTGAGAAGTTTCCTTCTTTGCCACATGACCACTTTAAGTTTACACAAAATCTCGCATCATTGATTTTGTAACCCCATAATCCGTGAACATTTTTCTCCAGATTCTTGCCTGAATGACAAGAGCAAGATTCTTTATTCTAATAAAGTGACATTCTGAGGTTCTAGATATTTTGAGGGCGTCTCACTTTAACACTGGATAGAATAACTAGGCAAAACTTAACCATTTTTATGTGTCCACATTGTTCAATGTTTTCTTTGAAAGTTTATAGGCTTTTCATGCCACAAAAAATTAATCATTATAACTCCAGCCCAGAGAAATCATCCTGTCATTCTGAACTTTATAGAGAAAACAGAAATAACCTATGACCACACCACTCTGATCATGCCTAATCTTTTCAGGGAACAGATACAACTTAGTTCACATTTTTATTGAAAAGATCACTGTTTTTCTAGTAATTCTAATCTTACATAGATTCATAATTTTAAGAAAAAATTATCGTCCAATAAATAGGAAGATGATGATAAATTTCTTGTACCAAATTTGTAAGGAATGGCTATACAACTGATGAAGCATTATTTATAAGTGTTATTATTATTATTATTATTCATTGAAAATGTTAACATATAATGTACAAATGTTCCACAAGTTCTGTTTTTGTAGAAAATTAAAACCATGCCAATGGTTTTGGGTTTTACTTTAAAGACCAATAAATATATTAATTGTTAATTTTTACTTTCTATTATAAAGTAAATACTCACTATCCCCTGCACTTTATTTTCTGTGCCATAGCTATGTCTGCACTCTAGGAGGCCTGCCAGCATCATGGACAACCACGTAAGACCTGCCCAACAATCCCCTGCCTGCCAAGTCCCCCTAAAACACAACCAGCGGCACTGAAAAGCGCCCTGTATGCTGTTTTCCATTTTCTGGCCAAAAACTCTGCCTGCATTACTAGAGGCCTGATGGCAACAAGGATAATCAGATGGCTAAAGGCCAGCTTAGGAACATAATGAATAAGAGCCAGGCAATATGGTACCATCAGAACCCAGTTCTTCTACCAAAGCAAGCCCTAGATATCCTAAAACAGTTGAAGCACAGAATATAACCTTAAATGCAAACTGTTGAAGCTGACAGAGGCCTTTAAAGAGGAAACTAAGAAATCTGTTAAAGAAACACAAGAAAGTACAATAAAACAAATTAAAAAAATGAGTAAAACTATTCAAGACCTGAAAATAGAAATAGAAGAAATAAAGAAAACACAAACTTAGCGAATCCTGGAAATAGAAAACCTAGATAACAGAACAGACACTACAGACTCAAGCCTCACCAACAGAATAAAAGAGATGCAAGAGAAAATCTCAGACATTAAAAATATGATAGAAGAAACTGATATATCAGTCAAAGAAAGTGTTAAATCTAAAAAGTTTTTCACAGAAAACATGAGGGGAAATGTGGGGCACTATGAGAAGACCAACTCTAAGACTAAAAGGAGTAGAGGAAAGAGAAGAGTCCCAGCTCAAAGGCCCAGAAAACATTTTTAACAAAATCATAAAAGAAAATTTCCCTAATGTAAAGAAAGAGATATTCATAAACATATAAGAAGTATACAGAATGCCAAATAGATTGGAACAAAGAAGAAAATCCTGCTGTTACATAAAAAATATAATAAATGTATAAAACAAAATACTAAATGTACATAACAAAAAATAATATTAAGAACCACAAAGAAAAAAGGCAAAGTAATGCATAAAAGCAGACCACTTAGAATTGCACCAGACATCTCAAGAGAGCTATTAAAAGCTTGGGCAGATGTCTTGTCATCCCAGACTTATACACACATCAAAACTTTCAATTACCATAGATGAGAAAACAACATATTCCATGACAAAACTAAATGCAAACAACATCTATTCATTTATCCTTCCCTACAGAAGATAATAGAAGGAAAACTCCAACCCAAGGACATTAACTACCTCCAAGAAAACACAGGAAATGCATAATTTCACACCAGCAAATACAAAAGCAGGGAAGCACACACACACACACACACACACACACACACACAACATATACATGCACACACACACATTATCACAATCAACATCAAAATAATAGGAAATAACAATCATTGGCCTTTAATATCTCTCAATATCAATGGACTCAATTCCCCAATGTTTTTGGGTTTTTTGTTTTTTGTTTTTTTTGTTTTGTTTTGTTTTGTTTTAAATAAGCTATCTTAATGGATGCGAAAAGAGGATCTATCATTCTGCTGCATACAAGAAACACAACTCAACATCAAAGATAGATATTACCTTAGAGAAAAAGGCTGGGAAATGATTTTTTAAACAATCTGTTCTGAGAAACAAGTTGGAGTAGCCATTCTAATATCTAACAAAATAGACTTGCAACCAAAAGTAATCAAAAGAGATGTAGAAAATTTCATATTCTTCAAAGGAAAAAAATCACCAAGATGATTTTTCAATTATGAATATCTATGCCCTAAATGCAAGGGCACCTAGATTCATAAGAGAAATATTACTAAAGCTTAAATCACACAATGAACCCTATACATTAATAGTTGTAGACTTCAATACTTCATTATCACCAAGGAACAGGTCAACCAGACAGAAACTAAACAGAAAAATAGTGGAAACAGCAAATGTTATGGCTCACATGAACCTATCAGATATCTAAAAAAAATTTTACACCAACAAAAACCTTACAGAACCTTCTCCAAGACTGATAGCATATTCAGTCACAATGCAAGTCTCAACAGATACAAGAAAACTGAAATAACCCTTTTTATCTTATGAGAACACCATGGATTAAAGCTGGACTTCAACAACAACAAAAAACCCACAAACTCATGCAAACTGAACAACTCTCTACTGAATGATCACTGGGTCAAGAAACAAGTAAAGAAAGAAATTAAAGATTTTCTAGAAATCAATGAAAATTAATGCACAACATAGCCAAATTTAT
>JADRCH010000009.1:8354756-8394681 GCA_019843965.1 Rhynchomys soricoides | reverse complement strand
AGAAGAAGAAGAAGAAGAAGAAGAAGAAGAAGAAGAAGAAGAAGAAGAAGAAGAAGAAGAAGAAGAAGAAGAAGAAGCAAACTTACCAAAATGAGTAGATGGCAGGAAATATTCAAAGAATTAATGAAACCAAGAGTTGAGTTGGTTTTTTGAGAAAATCAACAAGATAGAAAAACCCTTAGCCAAATGCCAAACTCCAAATTAACAATATCAGGAAAAAACAATATAACAACAACAACAACAACAAAATCCAAAGAATCATTAGGTCTTACTTCAAAAACCAATATTGCATAAAATTGGAAATTTAAATTCAGTGGACAAAGTTCTTGTTAGATACCACTTACCAAAGCTAAATCAAGATTAGGTAAACAATTTAAATAGACCTATAACCACTAAGGAAATAGAAGTAGTCATTAAAAATCTCCCAACAACAGCAAAAACAAAAAGCTATTGCCAGATGGTTTTAATTAAGAATTATACCAGGCCTTCAAAGAAGAGCTAATAACAATAGTTTTCAAATTATTCCACAAAATAGAAACTGAAGGAATACTGTCGAACATATTTTATGAGGCCACAGTCACCTTGATAACTAAACCACACAAAGACTCAACAAAGAAAAAGAATCTCAGACCATTCTCCCTCATGAACATCAATGCAAGCAAATCATACTCAATAAAATATTTGCCAACTGAATCCAAGAACACATCACAAACATCATAATCCACCATGATCAAGTAGGCTTTATCACAGAGATGCAGGTATGGCTCAACACACAAAAATCCATCAATAGAATTAACCTAATAAAGAAACTGAAGGTAAACAGACACACACACACACACACACACACACACACACACACACAAATCACCTCATTAAATGCTGAAAAAGTCTTTAACAAAATCTAACACCTCTTCATGATAAAAAGTCTTGGAGAGATTAGGGATATAAGGCAAATACCTAAACACAATAAAGACAACATACAGCAAGATGATAGTCAACATCAAATTAAATGGGAAGAAACAAAGCAATTCCACAAGACAAGACTGTCCACTCTCTCTGAATCTATTCAATATAATACTTGAAGTTCTAGCTAGAGCAATAAAACAAATAAAGGAGGTCAAGGGGATACAAATCGGAAAGGAAGAAGTCAAAGTATTTGCTATTTGTAGATGTTATGATAGTAAACCTAAATGCCCAAAAAGAATCTACCAAGGAACTCCTACTGCTGATAAACACCATGAGCAAAGTGTCTGGATACAAAATTAACCCAAAAAATCAGTAATCCTGCTTCAAAACCTGTACTCTACAAAATTGAAAAATCTAAATGAAATAGACAATTTTTAAAATAAATACCATGTACCAGAGCTAAGTTAAGATCAGGTAAATAATCTAAATAGATTACCTTTAACTCCTAATAAAATAGATCAATAGAAGCAGTCATTAAATTGGCTATATATAGCCTATATACTTTGTATATATCCTACATATTATGTATATATCCTATATACAAATTGTAAACAAGCTAAGAAAGAAATTATGGAAATAACACCCTTCACAATAGCCACATATACTATAAAATATCTTGGTATAACTCTAACCAAGCAAGTGAAAGACCTGTATGACAAGAACTTCAAATGCTTGAAGAAAGAAATTGAAGAAGATATATCAGGAGATGAAAAGATCTCCCATACTCATGGATCTGTAGGATTAATATAGTAAAAATGACCATCCTACCATAAGCTGTCTTCAGAGTATGCAATTTCCATCAAAATTCTAACACATTTTTTTTTACAGACATTGAAATAATAATATTCAACCAAAAGACCAAGGATGGCTAAAACAATCTTGTATGACAAAAGAACTTCTGGAAGCATCACCATTCCTGATTTCAAGCTGTACTATATAACAGTAATAAAACACTACATGGCATTGCCATAAAAACAGACAGGTTGGCCAGTGGATTTGAATCAAAGACAGAGAAGTAAATCCACACACCTATGGACAATTGATTTTTTGACAACGAAGCAAAAATTATACAATGGAAAAAGAGAGAGAATCTTTTAACCAGATGTCTGCATGTACAAGAACATGAATACATCCTGCACAAAACTAAAGTCCAAGTGGATCAAAGACTTCAACATAAAATAGGATACACTGCATCTAATAGAAGAGAAATGGGGAGCAGTCTTCAAAGCTCTCATATAGGAGAAAGTTTCCTGAACAGAGCACTAATAGCTCAGGCACTAAGATCAACAACTAACAAATGGGACCTCGTAAAACTGAAAAGTTTCTGTAGTTCAAAGGACACTGGCAGAAGGACAAAATGACAGGAAACAGACATTCACCAAAACCGCATCTGAGAGGGCTGGCATCAAATATATATATACAATTTAAGAGACTAGACACCAGCAAACCAAATAACCCAGTTAAAAAGTGGGGTACAGAACAAGAAAGAGAATTCTCAATAGAAGAATCTAAAATGGCTGTGAAGCACTTATAAAAATGATCAATATTCTTACTATTAGGGAAATGCAAATCACAACTCTGAGATTCCATTTCATACTAGTGAGAATGGTGAAGATCAAACATTCAAGTAATAGCTCATGCTGGGGAGGAGGATGCAGAGTAAAAGGAACACTTCTAAATTGCTGATAGGAGTACAAACTTGTACAGCCACTTTGGAAATCAATTTGGTTGTTTTGCAGAAAATTAAAAATAGATCTACATCAATACCCAGCTATACCACTCTTTGACATATACCCAAGAGAACCTCTACCATACCACAAGAATTCTTGCTCAACTTTGTTCATAGCAACTTTATTCATAATAGCCAGAAACTAAAAACAAGCAAGATGTCCTTCCACTGAAGAAAGGATAAAGAAAAGGTGATACATTTAAGCAATGGAGTATTACTCAGCCATTAAAATTAATGAGATCATGAAATTTGCAGGCCATGGGATGGAACTAGAAAGATCATCCTGAATGAGGTAACCCAGACCCAGAAAGACAAACATGGTATGCACTCACTGATAAGTAGATATTAATCATAAAGTAAAAGATAACCATGCTTTTAAAAAAAAATCCACAGACAAAAAGAAGCTAAGTAACAGTGAAGGTCTAGGGATGGATGCCTGAGTCTCACTGAGAAAGGGAAACAGACTAGACTTCAGGGCTGGATGGAAGGATGGGACTGGGTTGGGGATTTGTGGAGATGGGAATAAGAGGAATGAGGTGGGGGGAGGATGGAGGGAGAGAGTACTGGGGAAGACAATTGGATGGGAGTGGATATCTCTGGGACAAGCTAGAAAGTCAGGACAATGGAAACTCCCAGGAATCTATGAGGGTAAACCTTGCTAAGAGTCCAACCAATGGTATAGAGCTTGAAGCGCCATCTTCTGAAACCAGGCAAGATTCCAATGGAAGTATTGGGACACCAACCTGGTCACAAAACCTTTAACCTCCAATTTGTCCTCTTTTAAGATACGCAGAAGTGAAAGATGGAGCAGAATTTGAGAAAAGGCCAACCTTTGGCTGTCCAGCTTGAGACCCATGCTATGAGAAGGAACACCCCCCTCCCCCGCCACTTTTAATGAGACTGCTATACTTGAAGACAGGAACCTAGCATAAATGTCATCAGGGAGGCTTCACCCAACAACTCATGGAAACTGATGCAGAGAACCACAACCAAACATTAAGTGGAGTTGGCAGAATCCTGTGGAAGAAGGGGCAGAAGGATTGAAGAAGCCAGAGAGGTCAAGGACAACGTAAGAAAAACCTATAGAATTAACTAATGTGGATCATAGGGGCTCACGGACTGCACTGCCAATCAGAGAACATGCATGGACCTATGCACTCTGCACATATGTAACAGTTTTGCAGCTTGGTCTTCATGTGGGACACCTAAAGCACGAGCAGGGTCTGTCTCTGACTACATTGCCTGCTTTGAATCCCTTTCTCTTAATTGGGCTGCCTTGTCTAACATCAGTAGAAGAAGATGCGCCTAATCTCATTGCAACTTGATGTGCCAAGGTTGGTTGATATCCATGGGAGGCCTTCTCGTTTCTGAGGAGATGGGAAGGAGGGGTGGATAGGGGACAGGTCCCTACTTCTTATCTCTCCTGGGAGGAGAGGAGGAAGGGGAAGCTACCCTTGGAATATAAAATAAATAAATAACTTAATAAAATGTCTATACTAAAAGTTAAAATATATAATAAAAATTATTAACTTACCTTTAGTTTATAGAGGACAAGAGTTAATACAGCGTCCTAACTAGGCAACATGTTAAAAGCAAGAGACTATGGAATCCTCTTCCCTATATGGGACATCTATACCATCCCTCCAAAGCTCAGTACATGAGAGAATGGGAGAAAAAGTATCTGAGCTGGAGGTCAGGAATGAGTGTTGTAAATGACTGGAGATATGACCTGGATGGTTCACAGAAGATCTCACAGCATTAGTGGCTACCTATCAGACTTATCAACATTCTAAAATGGATAGAGGAGGTACATAAGACTTGTACCTCCCAGAGGAGTTCTTGATAGCTAAAGGTTGCAGGGAGAGGGGATAGAGATATTCTACAGTGATGTGCCTGTGGTAGATTGTCCCTACTCAATGAAATAAGCCCCTACCCACATTAACACGGGATACTCCAATTGGATGCAGTCTGTCACAGATGATGATGATGATGATGATGATGATGATTATGATGATGATGACACCGAACATAGGCCTACACTTTATTGTTAGGGATATTTGTCTAAAAAATAAATGATTTATTTTTATCTTTCTTTTAGGTAATGAAAAATGTCTTTTTAAAATTCTGATTGAATTCAATTGAACCAGAAAAAATCTTGCAAGAAGTACTCTTCTATAAGAAAATTGTATTTGGGGTTTACAGCTCAGTGGTGGGCAACCAGCTTGCCATGCTTAAGGTCCTGGGTTCCAACCTCAATACTAAGATAGATAGATAGATAGATAGATTCAATCCTTTATTGGCATAAACTTACTGATGATACTAAAGTATTTGGTATTTCTTTTACAAATGGAATATCAGAAAATCTTTTATTCTCAGAGTATTCCAACTCTGGGTTTAGACACACATATTAAATATACACCACATATTACACAATGCATAATTTAGTAATGTGCATACGTAATCATTTTCATTCCATATATGAGCATGTTATTCATAATGTATATGAAGTACACATAGTACACATAGTATTACACACCATGCATTACTATGAATACATTTATGTCTATTGATACTTATTCATTTATTGGTGCATTCTGTAATAAAATATTAAGCTTTACCAAAGTTTCATTAGAATGGCCTTCAGCCACCTATACTTTAATGTTAATTACAAGAAAACCAAGCAAGTTTATTTCACCTATATCATTTCTTTGCAGACTTCCAATGTTTTCCTCAGCATTTGAAATAGCGGTCTGTTAGTCAAGTAAAGTTTCAGTGAGATCCAGAGCAATATAATGAAACTCTGTCTTAAGGAGAGGGGAAAGAGATATGTTTTGGGGAAACTTTTAGGACTCTCAAAATGCACCCCTGCCTCCACAGCTTTTAACTTTTAAGTGAATTGCTCAGGAGGGAGACTCTGGCCAGCAAACTGCCTACAAATTGTTCAGAAAACTCCAGAGTTACAGTTTTTGTAAATGGTCACCCATATTGAAGTCACCATGTTCAAATGACAGAGTTGCTTTTGAAAAATCCTTGTTCCAGTAAGTAATACCTCCCCTTGCTTCTGTAAGCAGTTCCTCAGCTCCCTACCCAAACTTCCGTTAGGAACCGCAATCAAACTCATTGGTTTACTAAGTTAGACCTCGGTGTGATCATTACTTTAGCCTGCCATAGGTTACCTTTCTGTCCTGAGTAAAATGTGTGTGTTATGTCTCCCAAGAGAGTCTTTCAAAGAACATTAGCTGAGCGTTACTTATTGCTGTGAATTATCTCTGATTATAGTCAGAAGCTGGCCCACTGAGCTAGGGAACGATTTCTCTGCGGCAAAACTGTTAGACTCTGGCTCAGGTCTGGGAGGCTGAGAGATGCTGAGCCATGCTGGGGGAAATTTTCAGGAAAGTTATTGGAGGAAAAAATTAATCACACCAATGAAATTCCACAGAGCTTAAATCTCTCCTGAACACAAGCTATGGTGGGGACCCAGGGCCTGGGACAGAATGCTAATCTGTTGAAATGCAGAGCCATTGCAAGGGAAGACTACCCTGCAGTACTGGGCACCGTCATCACATAGAGAGGGAGATATATACAACGGCATAGTGGAGGTTTCCTGTCCCTGTGCCAACTCAGGACACAAACGAGTTCTTAACTGGGGAAAAGGTTATCTGGATGATATAAGGGGTCAGGTGGCATGTTTTGTTTAACCCCGGTGACCAGAATAGCTGCAGAAGTCTAGCCACGAGAGCTCAAGGGATGGGGGTAGTAAACTGACAGTGATCCTCTTACTGCTTTCACCAATAGCCATATCTGATGTGAGCTTCGATTATTTACCAAAAACAATATCATTGTAACATCTGTGGATTTTGAAACTCTGAATCACGGATATAGTACAGTGTTTCACAGAGAACACTTCTCAAAAATGTGAGTTTGCATTTCTCTGAACGAAAAGCAACATAACACTATAACAGAATGAGCATGACCCATGTCACTAAAAGATGTTTCTCTCCATAAGACTAAAAAAACATTTCGGGAGGGTGAATGGAAGAAGATGAGTCCTACAAAACCCTGACTTTCCCAAAGATCCACTTAGCTCAGTCAGTATATGCATTCTAAAACTGACTACTTTTCATGCTCTTAGAATATTTGTAAAATATGCTTGAGACACTTCTCCTAAGAAGTAGTAGACATTTCTATATGTAAATTGGAATGCAGAATTGGATGTGATGTCCCAAGATTGGAAGTAATGGTACAGCAGGAAGATCTTAAGCTGAAACCCTGTTCTCCTACTCCCGAACAAAAAAACAACAGCAAACCACCTAAGCACATGGTCCAGAGACTACCTCAAAATCAGTCCCTAAAACAGAAATCACTTTGGTTCAGGACCAGTGAATTCTTTTACTCACATAAGTCATCGTGACTAAAAGTCTCAAGAGCCCTTTGTGTGTATCAATATTACCTAGCTTATACTTGTGTATGTAGTTTTAAGATCTTTTCTGAAAATGCTATTATTTTATAATTGAATGTAGTAGACTCTTAATTAAATGATTATTTTAATGAGGTCCTACACTGATCTTTGGCCTGAGACAAACACATCTGGAATGAAGTGTGCCTGTTTTCCAGGGTTTCTGTTGGCAATAAAATGAACTGCTTTAGAAGTAGGAAATATTACAGTTTTTAGCAGCCAAAATCCCTATTACTTTCTAAATTAGTCACTTCCCTATCACTACAGAAAATTGGGGGAACTCCATAATAAATCACAGACAAGATTTTACGCACATCAAATATATGTTAACATCAGTATTCCAAAAAGCATCCAGTTTGCTTTCCTGTGACTGCGTTAAACACCATGTCCAAAAGCCACTTGAGGAGGAAATCATTTACTTCATCTTACAGGTCATAGTCTGTCACTGAAAGAAGCTGATAAGGTAGAAACCTGGAACAAAAAATGAGACACCATGGAAGAGCGTTGATTACTGGTTTGCTTCTTGTGGAATGTGAGGCTACTTTTCCTACAGCCCAAGCCCATCTGCTTAGGTATGCTTCTGCTCACAGTGTGCTGGACCCTTCTACATAGATTAGCAATTAAGAAAATGGCCAATAGACAAGTCACAGGACAATCTGATCAGGACTAGTCTTCAGTTGGGGTTCCCTCTTTTCAGGTAATTTTAGGTTTGTTCAAGTGAGCACCAGAAGCTCACCATGACAGTAAATAACATTCAAAGCATACCATATGGTTTCCTTATCTTTCTTAGTATATAAAAATTGAAATCTTGTTTTGTCAGTAGGTATTTTGTTATAATAGTATTGTAATGTATTTTTTATAAAAATGTATAAGGTATTTGAATTCTATAGCTTCCATGGATCAACCAAATAAAAGGTTGTATACTGCTGTGTTGTACACTCATATAGGAACTGCCATCAAGTTCTAAATTTCATTTTGTTCATATGTACCTGGAAGACTCTTTAATAAAGTAGTTGAGCTTTAGCCATCTTTTCTCTATAACCTTAGCATAGACTATTCTGGAATAAGACATGATGCAAATTCTATCAAAAGGTCATATAATTATCATACAAATATTAATTAGCAAGTAAACATAAGGCAGTTCTTATAAATTCACATGTATGCCAAAAAAGACCTCCCCAAAACCCTTTCTCTTCCTAAGTTGTTTTTGGAGACGGTATTTATTACAGCAACAGAAAATAAACCAGGATAAATCTCATTCTCGAAGAAAACAGAACAAAACAAAACAAAATGAAGTTTTAAAGGAACAAAAAAATCAGAAAGCATAACCTGGCTGATCACACATTGGATTTACTCTATTATTTTTGTCTACACCCATGTGGCATAATTGCTACAATTATTAACCAGTACTGATGTGCTCCTATTAACTAGAGTTTACACATCACTACAATTTTCTTAGCTTTGCCGTTCTGTTTCTCTTCACGGCACGGCAGTATATTTAGTGATCATGTCTCTTTATGTTCCTTTTGACTGTGATGATTCCTCAAGTTTTCATTTTGTAGAATTGTAAGGTACGTTATATTAGTAAATTGTCATGTGCCCTTAAAGCTTGTTAAAAGCAGAGTTTGGGCTTGAAGAAGGCTCTCCTGGCTTAGACTCCAATAGTTTATTTCCAGTATTCTAAAGAATGTTTTTTAAAATATCTCTTCCTGGGGCAGGATAGCTCCCTAACTTTAATTTTGGGCAAAGTTAATAAAGCAGGCCAAGAATAAAAACATTGCATTTCTAAAAACAACTAAAATGTAAAATTTTAATAATGAAAAGATGTTGCTATTGTTTATCATGTGACATGGAAATTTTGCCATTGGATTGAGGAATCAGAAGTTATCCATAGAAAGCTCATCCGTGGAGAGAAAGCTTGATGAGACACTTTGGCTGACTTGCTCACCTTCCCGAGTCCATTTCTGCTTTCTGTTGATAATGCCTGGTTTGGCAATGCTAGATTTCTGCTGCTAGTCATTCTTTCACTTGGAAACAGAGACTGAAGAACACTTGGCTCTGCCCAAGACTATGTCTTAAGCAGGAACTGTCAACAGGATGTTTCAGAGTCTATTTCTACTCGATGTTCACAAGCCCCCAGTTTGATGCTGGTTCTCTCTCTCTGGTATTCGCGGTTTATTTATTTTTGCTTGCCATACACTTAATAAAATCATTTATTCAAATCCAAAGTCAAATATTGAACACAATTCACGTAGTCAGCAAGAGCCATAAGATGATATTTTTGTTTCTTTACTTTATTTTTTTTTGTATTTTGATCATATTTCTTCCCTTCCTCTAAGTCCTTCCATATCTTCTCCTGCTCCTTACCCACTTAGCTTTAAATTTTTTCTCAAGAAACAAATAAAATCCAATAGAATAAAATCTCTCAAGAAACTAGGATAACAAAATAAAACTATACCAAAATTGAAAAAAATACTGCCAAACTAATCAAATAAAAGAAATACAAAGACTGTGGAGTTCATAATATGTTGGTCAACTCCTACTGAACATGAGACTTGTCCTAGAGTATTTGATATACCCAGGTATATGTGACAGTTCAGTTGTTAACCTTTGCCCTAACAGGTTTTCATTCATTTTTAAGAGTACAACAAAATAAAATATAATCAGATAATGCAAAAACTATCACTTCAAAGTTGGATTGTGCTTGCAGCTTCAGTTTCTGTGAGTTCATAGGACCTTTGTTCATGTTGATTTAGAGAGCCTTGTGTTTTTGGTGTTGTCCACCCCTCTGGCTCTTAACCTCTTTCCACCTCCTCTTGGGGAATAACCTTGAACTCATTGGCACAGGAAAAGACTTTATGAACAGAACACAGCACAGGAACTAAGATCAACAATAATAAATAGAGCCTCATGAAACTGAGACATTTTATGTTTCAAAAGAGTAAATATTCCAAGGTTGCTGAGGAAATCTCTGGCTGAGGACACTTCCCTTTCTGCAAGTTAGCTCAGGAATAGATAAAGCAGACTGGTTGTTGTGAACAGTGGTCTAGGAAGCTGGAAGCTTTTGAGCTATAGCATGTGTCTCAGGCTTTGAAAATGACTACTTGGAGAAATTATCCTATGCTTTTGACCTGGTAAGGCTGGAGATACAGACTGTCTGTCAAAGGCTATGGAGAATTGAGATTAGGAAAGTTGTGGAAAAATTCATTTAAAAGAGGAAGTAGCAAATTTACAGAGCCCCTAGTAATGTTTCTGTGTTAGACATCTATCCTTAGGGACCAAGTGCATAGTCACCAAAATGTAGTCAAGAAAGCCACACATAGAGGCTTCAAGACCAGGAAAGTTTATCTGACAATTGCTGCAACAGGGCCAAATTGGGACTCCAACACCTGGGCTGGTGATGTATGGAATTATTGTAAAGGCCTATTGTATGTCTTCTGATGAAAGAATGAGGAGAATAAATGTTGTCTGCAACCAAACTGCAAATACATAGTTAACAGGTTAAGTTCTTGGCTCCTGGTGTGTTTTTCCTTCTGCCTTTTCTTTTTTACAAAGAGTGCTTACTGCTCAAGGTCACTAACATCTCAGCATTCTCCTGTAACTCTAAGCTCTGAGAAAACACACACGAAGACCACACACACACACACACACACACACACACACACACACACACACGATATAATATAATATCTAACCAGTGAGAAAGTTTGCCTAGGACAGAAAAACCATTATCTTAATAGTTCCTGGCTTGTTTTGCTCATCCATAAAGATAATTTAAGGACTCTATTAAAGACAGTAGGTAGTTAAAAGAAAGATGTTTAAAAGATACAAGGTTAAAATATTTTAATACAAAAATTCATGTGATAAAAGATAAAGTAACTACACTTTTCCAAAATAAATAAAAGATAAGAATAATATCAACAAAGCTTAAATCCAAGTCACAAGGAGTTGGGTAAGTCACCTAAGATTTGTTAAGAATAAAATTTAATAATGATATGTTTAATAATTAAGTTTATTAAAATCCCTGATATGCTATCAGTGTGCTCATGAGAACATTTATGAACACTGATCCACCCCCCCAGATAAAAAAGGAAAGAAATAGAAAAAAAGTACCTCTAATCAAGATAATTACTTGTGTTTTCCTAACTTTAATAGGCTTTAATCACTTCAGAAAACTAATGTTTAACCAAATTGAGATTTATTTAAAGCTGTTTTTTTTTTTCTGAGCTTTACCTGAATGTTACACAAAAGTTACACTTACAAGACTGATAAAGGTGTCCTTCTGGGTGTTCAAGAGGCAACGTGTGGAGGCCTACACCAGTGAGGACCAGAAGGTCAGAAAGGACAGCAAACCTTTTGGTCCTTGCCCTCTAAAGGGAGTTAAGATCCATCTGGACCTCTCTGGTAACTTACCTGTTCTCAATCAGAGGTGTCATGCGGTTTTCAGGCATTAAACTCTAACCAGGTGACATCCTTCAAGATGGGCGTCAGTAGAGATGGCCGTACTTCCTGTGCTTCTAACGGAAGCTGTGTGGGCAGCACTAAGACCAACCCATCCCTCCAAGGCTCCTCTCTCCTAAGTACCTAAGAATAACCCCTGAAGAGTCTCAACTAACTTGAAACATTATAAAGTTTAGGCTGTGGCCATCCACAAGACCATCCAACAGAAAGTATAGCCCCACCTTGTAAATAATGTTGCCAGCTTTCCCCAATTTAAAAGGAACAAATTGTCAGCTTCCAATACATGACTGACTGGGCTCATCTGTCTAGGATTAAGTGCTACTTAAAAAACAAACAATGACATCCAAAGTGAATAGAAGGAGGGAAAATACAAACTAATTAGAAGCATATAAGCACTCCAGACATAAGTAAACCGATAGTAAAACCTCCCTCATGAGAAATGTCTTTATAATATCATAGCCAATCTTGCCTGTGCCCACCATACACATCATCTCTTGTACATTCCATGTCTATTTAAATGGCTAAACAGATTTACCTCTTTCTAAATGTGACAAGTTGATCCTGAAGCACCATAGACAACATAGAATAGAGCAACACTGGTTTGGGTAACTGTCCCTCTACTTCAATTTATCTGATATTTTAGATAGGATTGTATCACATTGAAATGAAGATCACAGATGAGCCACGTTCATGACATAATATTTATTAATGTCTTAACAAATCTGGAACTTTATTTTTAAAATGTTTTACATTTATAGAAACATTAGGAAGGTCACTGAGTTCTCATGCCAGCTGTTCCTATTTTAAAATGTTGATGCAACGTACCACACATGGTATAAGTAATAGATCCAAATTTATAAACTATGAACTGAATTCTATGATAAATTCATATTTTGTTTTATTTATTCTTTGAAATTTCTATTTATTCATAGAAAGTATTTTGATCATATTTACTCTCAATTTCTCAGTTTCTTTTCCTATCTCACACAATTCCTCCTGGAAGCCTTCTTCTTTCTAGCACAGACCCCACTTATTTCCAATTTTTAAAAAATAAAATCCAGTGAGTTGAAATAATATTAATTTGATGTTCATCAGTCCATAAGTATAGGGTTATTTATTGGATAATGGGAATCTTGCCAGTGGCTACAAACCTGCATAAAGTTGATGCCCAGCATCTAGGAACAACCGATAATTCCTCATCTGAGGGTGTTATTTAGTAGGCACCTTCACCATATATACTTCAATCTTAGAGTTTAATCTTGTGTAAGTAAGTTCAGCTGCTGTGAACTCATGACTGCAATAGTAACGTTGTATCCAGAGAGTAGCATTTCACTGAGCTCTTCCTCATTGTCTAGTACTTACACTCTTTCTAACTGTTCCTCTATGATATTCCCAGAGTTTTATATGGCATAGTAAGAGAGACAGGAGATCTATTTAGGGCAGAGACCCCAATAGTTACTTATCTTCAGTACTCTGACAAGTTATAATTTTCTGCATTAACTGCTGTTTATCGACTAAATAAAATAACTTCTGTCACTAAGGTCTACTAGTGTACTCATAATCTGTGGGTAAAATCACAAATATTCAGAAGGCAGTTTGACAATATATTCATTTATCAAGACAACAGTGGAAGGTAATCTTTAGAGTTTACGACATCCTTGGTCATGGAATTTTCAAGTTTACAACAGTAACATGAAGGCCTCCTATGCTCAGGCCTTAAGTTCAAGCAGAAATTGATTAGTTGTACCAGTAACATTCATGCCACTGTTAGAGTAGTGCAGTGCTTCTCAAGCTTTTATTTGGGGTTTTATTCCCTGTTAGGGCCAAATGACCCCTTCACAGGGTCATCTAAGACCACCAGTAAACACAGATACTTGTATTATGATTCATAACAAAATCACAGTTATGAGTAGCAATAAAAATAACTTTATGGTTGTGGATCACCACAACATGAGGAACTGTATTAAAGGGTCACTAGTGGATCTGCACTAGTGGATCTGCACTAGTGGATCTATCTTGCCTAGCATTTCAGTACTGTAGCAAGGTCCAGGACTGGGTTTGAGTATTAATGATCTCTCTCTCTCAGCAGCCTACATCGACCTTCAGACAATATGGAAACTAGCCAGGAGAATGGAGATATCTAGGTCAATTTAAGGCTAATTTCTCCATGTCTTGCAACCAAAGTTTGTGGTGTCTTCAACATCTAGTTACAATGAGCAACCAAGATCAAAGGCAAAAGCCTGTTGTTTTGTGTGAATCAAGGGCAACTCTTATCAACAACTCACAGGGAGCTATCCCATACCTGGCAACAGCTCTTGCTTTAATAACATATTATTTCTGAAAGCATCATTATCTAGCCATGTCAGTCACCTCCATTCAAACACACTTTCAATTATGTTCGTATAAAGTAGCAGGTTTCTGTAAATATTTTCATACAATCTCAGTGTTGGTGAACTCGTCCCCCACTCCCTTTTCCCTTCATCAAAACTTTCGTTTCTGGTATTAGTAATTTATGTTGTGTCTATTTTCTTCTTTATTAGTTTGGCTAATGTTTATCAACTCTGTTTATCTATTCAACTTAGACCTCTCTTACTGATTTTCTGTCTATATTACATATTAATAGCTGTTATTTTCTCCTACTCAATAGATAATCTTAGAGCTGATACTTTATAAAGAAGAGAAATTTATTTCTCCCAGCATGGGAAGCTGAGGAATTCAAAACCAAAGGGTGACATCACGTTGAATCTTCTCATGCTATACTAAGGTGATGGAGGCCATCATACAATGAGCAGCATGTGCACAGAATGAGGAAGAATGATGCTGTAACCATCATGTTCTGCTTTGACCCATTACTTGGGCAGTTGCATGAATTTATTCATAAGGGCAGAGTTTTGGTCCTCATTAACTCTTAAAGGTTTCATTTAATGTTGTTAAATTGATAGTTGAACATTGCCTTGTGTTCTAGTATCCTAGGAAAAAATTAAATGAAGATATTGAAGCTCCCAGCGACCTCAGTTAAATTGCTTATAGGTTCAACTTGTAGCTGTCTTACAAATTGTGCTTTTTTGTTCTAAACGTTCATCATTAATGCTCGTTAATATTTTTGGATAACTAACCCATTTAATTTAGGGGATTACTATGTAATCCTGGATGACCTGAAACACCATATATAAATCAAGCTAGCTTGGAACTCAGCAGTCTATTGGAACCCAAATGTTTTTCCCTTTCTGGGTCTCCCCTTTGGAAAACCCCTATCCCTTCCTCTATCCCCTGCCTCTATGAGGGTATTCCCCCACCCACCCACCTACTCCTGTCTTCCCTCCCTGGCATTCCCCTATACTGGGGCATCTAACACCCTCAGTCCCAAGGGCCTCTGCTCCTCCTGATGGCTAACAAGACCTTCCTCTGCCACATACGTGGTCAGCACCATGGGTCCCTCCATGTGTATTCTTTGGTTGGTGGTTCAGTCTCTGGGAGCACCGGGGGGGTCTCATCAGTTGACACTGTTGCTCCCTCCATGGGGCTGCAAACTCCTTCAGCTCCTTCAGTCCCTTCTCCAACTCCTCCATCTGGGACCCCACGCTCAGTCCAATGATTGCTGTGAATTGAATCTTGGGTATTCTGAACCTTTGGGCTAATATCCACTTATCACTGAGTACATACCGTGTTCGTTCTTTTGTGACTGGGTTACCTCACTCAGGATGATATTTTCAAGTTCCACCCATTTGCCTGTGAAATTCATGAAGTCATTGTTTTTAATGGCTGAGTAGTATTCTATTGTGTAAATGTACCACATTTTCTGTATCCATTCATCTGTTGAGGGACATCTGGGTTGTTTCCAGCTTCTGGCTATTATAAATATGGCTGCTATGAACATAGTGGAGCATATGTCCTTATTACATATTGGAGCATCTTCTGGGTATATGCCCAGGAGTGGAATAGCTGGGTACTCAGGTAGTATTATGTCCAATTTTCTGAGGGTCCACCAGAGTGATTTCCAGAGTGGTTGTACCAGCTTGCAATCCCACCAGCAATGGAGGAGTGTTCCTCTCTCTCCACATCCTTGCCAGCATCTGCTGTCAGCTTAGTTTTTGATCTTAGCCATTCTGACTGGTGTGAGGTGGAATCTCAGGATTGTTTTGATTTGATGGGTTTTGTGCAGAATTCTATCAGACCTTCAAAGCTTCCTTTCTTTTTATGTTTCAATTTTCAAGAATGCATTGCTCTATTCCACTCTGCTCAGTTCTTTCCTTCATGCAATATTCTTACGAATCAGTCAAAAGCATTCTTTCTTTCTATTACAGACATTTTTCTAACATTTTCTCTTTCTTTGCATTTACTTTCTTTTTCTTTGAGTATGTTTTTCTTCCATTCTCATGAATTATCTATTTTTCTCATGATCCCTGATCGTATTTATTGAAATTCCTGGTCTGGTGAATCCAAAATCTGGGTTACATCTTAATCTGAGTCCAATAAGTTCTCTGTTGCTTTTTTTTCCCTCTGATCTTTGAAATCTCTCATGAATACAAATGACTTTGTATTAAGTAATGGAAATGGAGAGGAAATTGTCTTATATAAAGACTTAACATTAAGATAGCCATGGTGTCTTGCTAGATGTTTGCTTTAGCCATTACCAAATTCCTTTCTTGGTGTTTCATTTATCTTGCCTGTTGACTGTAGGCATTTCTAAATATTACCTTCCTTAAACCGTCTGAGTTTTGCAACAATTTCAGTCAAAGTCCACTATTGTTCTTCAGGAGCTCTATGGTGTGGTGCTCACTTGTGGGTAATAGGGAGAGTTCCGTCAGCTTATGACCAAATTTCAATCCTTGAGTGACCTGGTTAAGATGAGCAGAGTTGGTCACATGTGTATCAATTGGCATACTTTCTGATTTGTCCTCTTAGGTTAAGCAGTGAGTTTGGGGGGAAAGGGCCCTTCTTCCAAATAGGATACTGGTTCTCACAAAAACACATTTCCCTAAGAGAGCAGGGAGCTTGTCATGGAGATGGCCCTGGAAGTGCTTCACCCACAGTTCTCCTTTCTCTATTCTACAAAAGCCAAGAGGAAATATTTTTTTGTGGATTTTTTTTTTACTGTGAATATCTGGTGACTCTTTAGGATTCCTAAAGTTTACATGTTCTTCTAAAGCTGTGCCACCTAATGACTCTTGGTGTCCCTGAGACCCAGTTCCCTCTGGGCACCCAGAATGTCATCAGAATGTTCTCTGAAATGTTCATACCAATTCCTATGCCCTATGGCTTCTGTGACTGCTGAGCAGACCCTAGCTGTGTTTCCAAAACCTCAGCTCTCTCCCATTTTAGAGTTGTTTTATGCAGCTTCAGCTCTGGCTGGTCAAAAAAAAAAAAAGTTAATTGGCTTTCTGTTCAGATTTTTCTTCTTATAAAGTTAGGGAAATAATCTTCAAGCCCTCAATACATCAAAGCTGTAAATAGGAGTTCTACTTATGTCATATCCAAGATAATACAGAGGGTGAAATGCTTCAGTCTGAGTTTTGTTAGAGTTTTAAAAAGAAAGTGAAAGACAGATACATTTTGGGAAAAGATGTAATGCAATAAAACCATCATAATAGCCAAAAGTAAATACTTCAGTATTTATAAAATATTCTAGTTACTTTTATTAGCTCCTTCTTGCTGTGAAAAGTGTTTGGTTTGGAGCATTACTGCTATGGGAGGCCTTCATCACATAGAGCTGTAAATCTCCGTGAAAGTGCTTGTCTTTTATAATGTCAGTGCGTTTTAACTCACTGTCCAGTGTCATTGCGAAACCATGTTCTTCTTCTCAAACTATAACAACTTCCCTTTACAAGTAAATAACATGGACGCTGTAATGAAATCCATTTATCTATATTGTATGTAGAACAAATAGCCATATCAAACTAATGAAGAATTTTGCTTAATGTCTGTTTCTTTAGTTTCTATGATGAGGAATTATCTTTGATTTGTGTTAAACTTTTTATTGCTAGGTGGTAGTAGATGTGAGCAATAATAATTTTCTAAGAAGTTATGGAGGAGGAAACATCTGACTTCCTCTGTTTATAGCAGAATTTCCTATGCCCTACATTAGAAGGCCTCAGGGTTCAAAGGGCTTTTCTTTCTCAGAAGAAAATTTTCATATCTGCCAAGTTAGATAAATCAAAAGAATAGCAAAGATGCATAAGTGAATGGAAAAGACATTTTCTCCCTTAAATCTTCTGCTCAAAAAGCAGAGATCATTTGCCTCAGGGTACCTGAGATTTCAGCATTGAAGGGCAATGGCCCAGATCTAACACGTTTGCTGTGAGTGTTCCATGTGAGATTCAGAAATGGATAATATTAGAACATTAAAGGGGAATGTTGAGTGAACTTCAAAAGTAAAGTCACCATAAAATGTGTAATGAATGCATATTTACACACCTAGAGTACCTGTGTCATCTCTATACTATGTAAACAGAGCAATGCTAACTTTCCATAATAAAAATTAATTTTGCTACATCCAAGATTCAAACTGGCTGTTTTTAAAAAATGAATTATCTTGTTTCCAAGTGTGAGTTTTACTTCCACTATCATAAAAGGACTATGAGGTCCATGGATAAATGGCTGAGTATTAGTCTGGGCCAAGGAACAGAGACAACCACAAGAAACAAAACCTGGGGGTCCACAGCTGAGGAAAAACTATCACAAGTGCAAAGCTTCCCTGAGTTTCAGTGAGTTCAAGCTCACTTTAGGTAATAAAGTGTCTCAGAATTAAAACAAAACAACAAAACAAAACAAAACAAAATATGAAAAGGACTGATGATATAAATATCCTAACATGAATAAGACTTTGGTTCAATCCCTAGCACTGCTGAAAAACAGACAATGGCCACAATAAACCAACAAGTAAAACTAACTTAACTGGACCATGTCAATGTGTTTAACAATAATAAACACTGAAATCATGTATAGAAATGTAAAAAGAATGACTTTTTAAAACTTTCAGGAGGCTGAAGATACGGCTCAGCAGTTAAGAGCATTGACTGCTGTTCTGGAAGACATGAGTTTGGTTTCCAGAGCCCATGTGAGGAAGCTCATAACCTCTTGAAACTCTAGCCCAGGGGACTTGACATTCCATTTCAGCCTGCTCAAGTGCCTGCACACACAGACACATGCACGCATGATCATGTGCATACACACACACACACACACACACACACAGAGTGAGAGAGAGATTATATGTTTTGTTTAAAAACTCAGTTTTCAAAAATGGAAGCTTTAAGTAAGAAAGTGGCAAAACATAATATTGGATTATAACCTAAACTCAAAAATAAATATTCATGAGTTCATATAACTAATTATGTAAACAAGCAAGTGGTTTAATGTAGACAAATATCCATATAGAAGAATCTTAAATAATCAGTGTAGATGATTCACATCCAGCGGTGCAGGGTCTCCTCACTCCTAAGCTGGGGGCTACTCAGTGTCTTCCTCATAGAGAGCAAGCTATGCAAGGAGACATGGGAATCTTTACAAGAAGCCTGGAAGTTAGTTCTTAGCCAAGAATAAACAAAGGATGGCACTAGCAGTCCTCATTCTGATGGACACCTTTTGTCTGATAGGAAAGACATTATCCCTGTGTGGTCTCCACACAACACTGGTAACTGTTTGGTAACTTTTGTGAAACTCTCAGAAGAACACATTGTGAAACAGTGAACAATGAGCTAATATCTTTTCAGGATTGAGAAGGGAAGCAAGTTTGGATGAAGCCACTTACCAGGCAAGAGGTATGAGATGGAGTGGGGCATGATATGTGGATCATCATTCTTTAAAACTGAAAAGACCTTAGTCAAAGAAATTTTAATGATGTCTGTACTATAGTTAGTAGGGAAAAAAACATTTGTTCTTAGCTGTGAAAAATTAATTCTCTTCAAATAAGATGTTAAATATGGTCACACGGAAAAGAGAAACAACAACAAAAGCCAGAAAAATCTTCTATGGATGTATATATAAATTAAGACCACCCTAAAATTTTAAGATGTTCATTATGTCATTTATCACAAGTTTCCAATTAGGGTACAGAATTAACTGGAGGAGAATCAAGACCATATGTTTATCTTAGTTATTTTTCTGTTGCCATGACAAAAATATTAAGACCAATGCAACTGATAAAAGAAAACATTTAATCTGTGGATCAGAGTTCCAGAGAGTTCAAGTTCATCTCCATCATGGGAGAGAGCATGGCAGCAGGCAGGCAGGCATTGTACCAAAGCAGCAGCTGAGAGCTTACATCAGATACAGAAGCAAGAGGCAGAGAGAGAGAGAGAGAGAGAGAGAGAGAGAGAGAGAGAGAGAGAGAACTAGCTGAATATGTCTAGGGTTTTTGGAATCTCAAAGATCTCTCCTCAAATACACATACTTGAACAAGGCCACACTTCCTAATCCTTCCCAAGCAGTTCCACCAATCAGGAATCAAGTATCTGAACATGAGGACCTATGGGGGCCATTCTCATTCAAACTGCCACAAGGACAATTAAGCATAGTTCCTCCCATTTTAAGTTCCCACCTCAGTGAAAACTAGAGCTCATCTACTCCCCTATTTAACAAGTGTATTTTGAGCACATATTGTGTGTCTTCACTTCCAGGCAGGTAGAAGGACAGTACTCGGCAAAATAGTTTACTTTTTCTGTTCCTGATCATCGTGAGAAGGGTAGCAGCTAAATATATGATGATTACGTCAGTTGGCATTGATTGAAGGTGGAATGTATCCCTCAAACAACAATGCAAAATGAACTCTCCTTCCTTTAAATTGCTTCTTGTCAAGTATTTTGTCACAGCCATGAGAAAAACAATGAATACCATGATTTTTTTTTTTTTTTTTTTTTTAAGCCTCAAGTCCTGGGGAAAGAAAATTCAGAGAAGCCTGAGGTTTTTTTCAAGTCAAATTTAGCCTTTGTATGTTGGGGGCAGTGATGACATTAAATGATATGCCAACATCAGGGAGGTTGAAGCTAAGTTTGAGGGTGTGGATAAGAACATAGGGCTTTCTGAGGACCAGGGAAGGTTTCTGAATAAAGGAAGCTACACTTGCACAGCCCTGAGTGCAGAGGACAGAATGTACTTAGGATCTAAAAGTGGATAAACATGGATGAAACCAAGAAGCTAGGGTCTAGCTAAGGAACTGACCATCCCTGTAGATGTTGTTTTGCTTTAAAAATACAGAAATCCCTGGAGGTCTTGGAAGTCCTTCTGTCCTGATCACAGCCACCAACTTCCAAATTCTTCTAAGAAGGGACTGCACCCTGAAAGAAGCAGAGAAGAAGTGTGGGAGGTCAGGCTCTGTCCTTGGCAGATCCTCTGAGAAGAGGAAAGCTGTGACTTCTAATCTGTCACTGTACATTTCCAATCTGCCTAGCACAGAGTGTGCCATAGCCCTATTTCCACACAGCCTCCGATCCTAAGAACACATGAGGATACGAGCAGTGCAGAACTGACAGAGCCCTAGTGATCCTGACCTGCATGTCATTTCTCTCTCAAGTTCAAGAAAACATTTGAAATATAAACAAGAGTGACACTGGTGTGGGGTGACCCATAACTTTGAGTCTATTCTGTTTTCAAGGAAATCTTGCATAAACTTCAGTGCTTTCTGAATATCATGAGATTTTAAACAAATCCCACAACTCAATTTCAACAAAATAGAATGGAGAGCTACCTTCTTATTTGATACACTCACTTTTAATGAGAGGGATCCAGGACATAGTGAATCTATGATGAACAATTAAAAACATGCTCCACTATGTTCATAGCAGACATATTTATAATAACCAGAAACTGGAAACAACCCAGATATCCCTCAACAGAGGAATGGATACAAAAAAATGTGGTACATTTACACAATGGAATACTACTCAGATATTAAAAACAATGACTTCATGAATTTCACAGGCAAATGGATGGAACTTGAAAATATCATCCTGAGTGAGGTAACTCAGTCACAAAAGAATGAACATGGTATGTACTCACTGATAAGTGGTTATTAGCCCAAAAGTTCGTAATACCCAAGAGTCACATCACAGCACCATTGGGCTGAGCGTGAAGTCCCAGGTGGAGGAGTTGGAGAAGGGACTGAAGGAGCTGAGGGAGTTGGCAGCCCCATGGAGGGAGCAACAATGTCCACTGGCCTGACCTCCTGATGCTCCCAGAGACTGGATCACCAACCAAAGAATACACATGGAGGGACCCATGGTGCTGGCCACATATGTGGCAGAGGAGGGTTTTGTTAGCCGTCAGGGGGAAGAGAGGCCCTTGGGCCTGAGGGTGTTAGATCCCCCAGTATAGGAGAATGCCAAGGAGGGAAGATGAGAGTGGGTGGGTGGGTGGGTGGAGGAATTCTCTCATAGAGGCAGGGGGAGGGGGAGGGAATAGGGAGGTTCCAAAAGGGAGATCTGGAAAGAGGGAAACATTTGAAATGTAAATAAAGGATCAAAAAAAAAAAAAAAAAAGAACAGTTGAAATAAAAGTGACATTTTTTATCACAATATTATCAATCAAATAATTAAAATCCAAATTTGCAAACGTAGTTTGTTCATGTTGTATGCAACACAAACCCAGTAGTATTAGTCACACAGACTGTTTACTTATTGTGCAGTTTAATCTCATAATTGCTTATATCTTATCCGTTTTATGGTTGCCTGGTGACATCTTAATAACATGTTAAAGAATACCCTGGGAAGACATCAAGTCTTAGGTTTCTAGTTCTATAGGGAGAACACACATTTTCCACAACCAAGATACTTGGGTGATGGGAATCAGATATTATGTACTCTCTGGTACTTGCCAACATGACACAACTTTGGCATGCATCATTTTAATTATTGTGTGAGAAGTGTGGCTATTCAGAGAGCCAGCCTCAGCATACTGAGGCTTCCTTGGGGCAGAATAATTTCTAGAGTAGAATCTGATAAGTTCTCCCCCTCAGTTGCTAAAAAGTGGCCAATTTACTATACCCATTTTGTCAATGGAAAAATTAAATAGATGAACAAATATTGAAATTATTGTTAATAGTCTACTAGTAATGATTATTCTGTGTATTGGAAACCATGGAGAATTTTCACATGTGCAGAAGAACTATCTACAAAGAAGCATATGAAAGGCTCCTTCATATGGAAAGCACAATTGAAACTAATGTTCTCGGGTGGTTGTTTACAAGAGCTTCAATTTTGCGATCACATATCATAATATCATAAGCCATGAGATATTATCATATTTTCCACTGTACTTAAAAATTATTCTAGCTAAAAAACCATGCCATCTGCTCAGCTCTGTACAATGCAATAAAGTCACAGAGGCCTGAGCCAAGAGTGCTCACTGTACAATGTCACCAAACAGGCTTGTCTTAAACACCAAGCCTTTACTGTAAGCGAAGATGACTGAAGTGAATCTACTGAAGGTTTCACTTGAAAGGGTACAGTTGTAAACTTTGGCCAAAGAGATGGAATGTGGAAGAGAAGCAGCTGCTTACTGACATCTAGTTTCCCATAGCACATCTTTTCACTCCATTAAGACAGATTCTTCAAGGCTGGGAATGATACTTCATATAGCCTTTCCCCATCCCAGAACCTCTTTCTCTGTGATCTTATGACTCTACAGTGAAATTAGTGGATATATTTCAAAGAGTATAACAGGATCTTGTGACTCTACAGTGAAATTAGTGGATATATTTCAAAGAGTATAACAGGATATAAAAAAAGGAGAAACATGCCTTTCACTCAGAGCCAAAGGATGTGTCCTAGAAGAGTAATGATTGCTTTCAAAGTTAGGTTATTATAAATGTCCAATTTGTTATGGAACCACAAACCACAGTGAAGATATTAGCAGAAATATTAAATAAACAGGTTTTAGTCAGTAAGTGATAAAGCAGTTGCTTTGGGGTTCAAACCAGCCCTCTCTCACCTCTCCACATGAATGGTGGATGAAAAATATAGCCTCTATGTTAACTGAACAAGGAACACTTGACATTTAAGAGTTGGCAAGAGTTGCATTTCCTTGGAATATCAGTGATGGGTGACTACCAGAACAATGGCCACGATTTACTACTCCACAAGAAGTGTCAAGACATGTGGAGAAAGAGATAGTTGCCTGTGTGCTTTAGTATTTGGGTTATAAACTAACTTATAAAAGACTATTTTATATCCAAGGATACAGTCTCTACTCAAAGTATCTCTGCAATACATAAAGGGAAGTAAAATGCATGTGACTCTTGGTATTTGTCACCTATACAGGGTTTTGGGCCCAGGAAGGCCTTTCTAGAAGCAGGGTGATTAACCAAAAGTAGTTTCTTGAGGTGTTTTCTTCAGAAGGATGGTGAGGACATGGTGATAAAATGTTAACAAAAATGTTTGATAAGTTGTGTTGATTTGGGGTGGAAATAGCCAACAATGGCTTTCATCAATCAGCTTTGCAACACTGCAACACATACTACAGATGACCAACTTATAAAGAGGAAACGTTTCCATGGGTTCAGAGTTTTGGAGGCCAGTTTACACTGATGTTTTAGGGCCTAGTCAAGATGAAAACATCGAGTAGAAGAAGTTGTTCACTTCCACATAGCTATCAAGCTGAGAAGAGAGAAAGGGAGAGAGACAGAGACAGAGAGAGAGACAGAGACAGAGAGAGAGACAGAGAGAGATTTCCCAAAGTCCCATTATTCTCTTCAAGGACACCACAATGGCTTATTTCCTCTCTGTAAACCCCCTCTTCTAAGACTTCCACCACCTCCCAATAACATTATGGCCACTATGGCTTGGAACCAAGACTTCAACTGGCCCTTGAGGACAATTAACCATAGCATGCTCATCTACATAATAATATTCCCATGTCTAGTAGCAGCAATTAGCCGAAAGAGAAAATGAATTTAACTATTTATGTAACCCTAAGTGTTTATTAACGTTCTTAATTCATCAGGTTTTCTCACCAGAACCTGAATAAATTCAAATAAATATGTAAGAAAACCTCTTTTTTCTTTCTTTCCATCATTACTAGTATGTAGTGTTCTCACATTTTTGACACACTTTTAGATTCATGGAAATAAAATGAAAGACTGATATAGTTAACAGAAATTATGAGTTCTCTGAACACACACACACACACACACACACAATTTCTTACAAACTCATTGGAGTGTAGGCATAAGCATGTTCCTAAGCTGAGGTTTCTGAGAACTCAAATGCACAACGAAAATGATGTTGACTTTTAGCTGAACAGTTAAGGATGTTTAGAAAGAAGGCAATATCTGTGAGTTAAGAGTCTAAGTTATAGGAAGCACATTCCTTGGCTTTGCCTGCAAACACAGAAACTCCCACTGGTGGCCACAGACGAGTCTTCTGGGACTCATTTTTAGTAAAACTATAAGACGGTTGTCAACTGAAAGAGCTTCAGAAGAACTTGCTGAAACTTCGATTCTGTAAGCAGTCTCCTCATGTGTTCATAACACCAAACAAATATGCCTGAGTTGATGGCAAACCCAGGAACTTGCTGATCACCAGGATGGAGGTCAGCAAAGACCAACTTAGACACAACTCTCAGATCATATCCAATGAGCTGGGTGAAAAACACTAGTCTTGCTCAAAATGACTTTCACACTACTCTGGTTTCCATAGGCTTCTCTTTTTAAAAAAGACTTGACCCTTAACTGAGAGCTGGTCTTCAAAGGGAGAATTAGTCATGCCAGAAATGTCAAGTGTATTTTGTGAGAATAGGCAAGAGAGTTTGTGTTTTTTCCCCTATTTTATGAGATCTAAAAATAGTTTTAGGAATTCCCCCTCTCAACAGAGTATTGAAATACTAACATAGTTTTAAAGACTCCCAAAAGCTCTTGTCTAGGATCTGCAGCTTTGGTGTGAACTTCCTGTGTAGAGAATGAAGCCATTGCTCCCCTGCTTTGTACATGAGTGAGTAAACATGTTAACTGGGCATTTTCCAAGATTCATGGTTGTCATGGGTCAAACTGAGAACCAAGCCCAAGTATCTGAGTCACTCCTTAATAGCTTTCTTGAGCACTTTACATTGAGTTCTAGGGAAAGTCTCAAGGACCTTCAGAAATAAATGTCTGCCTCCTGAGAATGTTTGTAGGTATCTGTAGGTTTTTTTTTAATTTTATAAAATTTATTATTAAAAACTTGCAAGTAAATGAAAATATCATACACCAAAGTTAACTAGACTCAGAGTTTGTAGAAGTCAGTGAACATCTGTATAGTTAGAATAGGCTTTTGGAATGGAAACTGGAGCTTCACATTACATTTGTAATTTCAGTATAAATTATGTTTATGCACTTATCTACCACCAAAGCCAAATATCCATGACAGAAACTCTGAAAGCAATTGACTTTATATCCTTTCTCATAATATGTGCCTATTACCTGACTCAGTACTTCCTCATCCCCTGATATTTATCTTTTCTTGTTATTTTATTCATACCAAACTGTACCTACACATATAAAACCGTTTTTAAAATGACTACATATTATCTTTCCATGGGAAAAAGTTTAGGTGCTGCGATGCGTAATCTTTCTGTCCTTCCTCCCTTTGTGTCATATTCTGGAAGACAGCAACATCTTGGTCCATTTGTATTACTATAACAAATACTTTTACTCTTGGGAATCTTACAACAAGAGAGGTTTATTTAGTACACAGTTTTCTTTTTGGAAAACATAAAAGTTGAATTACTCGACCCATGGGAATGGTTTCATAGCTCTCGTAAACTCGTAGATGGTATCACATCAGCTTAGAATGCTCAACTCCAGCCTTTAGCTCAACTCCAGCCTTTAGCTCAACTCCAGCCTTCAGCTCAACTCCAGCCTTTAGCTCAACTCCAGCCTTTAGCTCACTGAGATGTGTTCTTCATCGGATCCTAGCACCTTTACTTTCAGTTTCTCTTCTTTTGCTATAAACCTCACTTCCAACGTCTCTTTCTACTCATTGTGTGATATACCCTGTGCTTTGGACTAGATCAGGCCCTTTGATTTGTCTCATGATAATGTGACCAGAAGTTGTCTGTGTTAATTTTAATGATAACTGAAAATGTAGGTGCTTTCATATATATGATCACCATCTTCATTCTGCAATTGCATATAAAAAGAATGATGTAAAACTCTGTTTGGAGGGAAGGTGTGGGGCAGAGAAGACTGTGACTTTCAACTTAATTTTACTCTTATATCCTGGAAAGCCTTCTTGGTTTTGACCAGCTAGTACTATCCTTCTGGTTCCTATTTGTGTCTCTTCCTGGATGACCTTAGATGGTTTACTCTTCTACTCTTCTTTCTCGTGAACGTGAATATCACCATGTAACTGTGTCAAACTAATCAAGGAAAAATAGACAAGAAAGGGAAGCTACCAAGAATGAGTCAGTGCTCTTGGCACCAAATGCTGTGGAGCCTCCAGATCCTGTGAGCGGTAATTATGCTATGACATTTCCTTTGTAATGGTGACAGATGGAACACCGAAGGAAATCTTACTACTGCTCTGTTGCATGCAATGATCCCACTTTCTGAAATCATGCCACCAACGTTTATAGATCTCCATGAAGTTTTCATCATAAACTGCAGCCAAGATTACTATTTTGCTCTACATATGTCCCATTTATATTCCATTTCCTGGCAGGTGTACTCAGTTTCACTGGTTACCAAGAACTGTTTCCCTTAGGATCACAACTGAGTGCTAGTAAGCAGATCATTCACTCTCAGGCAGATTTAACGATCATCCTTACTCTGGCATATTTATTTACATTCTTGTATGTTTTATTTTGTTGTGTTTTAATGGTGCTAGGAATCAAAGCTACGACATTAGGGAGGGTGAGTAAATGCTCTACCACTGAGCCACACCCCAGGTGTATAATGTGTACTTTAAAAAATGCTTAAAATGAAATTTTGGTCTACCATTATGACAACCTTAGTTCTAAATTAAAATCCCATAATGCTTTTCGATCCATGGTTTGTTATGCATCACTAACTTGGTTTTCCCAAATTTTCATTTACAACCCATAGATTCTTCTTGCTATTACATTTACAGAAACAGATTTATTTGCATATTTTCAACAATGTTTTCTCCCTTCTCTTCGGTTTACTACACCACACTTTAAGCTATACACATCGGCTTACCTACATATACATAGGAACATGTACAAACACTCCAGAACACTAGCGTGCTCCTGCAGGGGAAAATGTTAAAGTAAATTTCCTAGAGTCTCTTTTCTCTCTCAATATCCATATTGTATATATTTTTATTTTTTGTATATTGTGGTATTTTGATACCACAGAAACCTTTATGACTGGATGACACGGGTCTGATTTGTGCTTCTCAATCCTTAGAAAGCATCAAGGGCCTAGTAAGAGAGGGTATGCCTGTCCACTTAATTGTCTAGAGGCAGATTCTGTACTCCAGACTGCCAGCAGGCAATCTTCCTGTGCCTTAGGAACTTGGAATGTCACTGAGGGACATCTACTTACCCACAGCCCACTGAAGTCATTCAGAGCAGTCTTAGCTGCTGACTTTTGCTTTACACTTTCTTATCTGTAGAAACTCTAGTAAAGGTCTTAGTCTAATGCTTTCCCTGGATGCTGCCACTTCCTCTTCTTCCTCCCTCCCTCTACCTTTCTTTCTCCTTTCTTCTCTGTGCTCCCCTTCATTCATTCCATCTTTCTTTTTTCTTTCCTTTTCCTCTCTGCCTCTTCCTTCCTTTCTTTCTGTATTAAAGAACCTATTTCTTAAATTCTGTCTAACCTCTTTGGATTGACTATTGTTGGCACTGAAATTGTAATCTATTGCAAACCAAAGGCAGAGCCCCAAGCATGCTGCAGTTGGGTAACTAATGGGCAACAAATCAAATATTTATAACCTATTAGGTCAAAACCTTGAACAGAATGTTTTAAAAAAAGCAGTTAACTGATTATTAAAATTGATTCCATGTTCTCAGCTTGGTGGAAAGACAACTGGGTGTGGGCACTGGGTGATACTAGCTGGGATTTTTTTCAAAATATCCATAGTTCTATAGTTAAACATACTGAATTTGATGACTACACTCCTACCACCTACAACTGCAGTCTGCTGGCAAAATATAACTGTGTGATAATGGCACAAATGTTATAGGAGTAACCAACAACTTTTCTTTCTTTTTTTGGTTTTAAAGCCCACTCAGTAAGATGAATCACATACATAACACTGCTAAAGTTGCCAGGAATCTGAGAATAGACAAGTCATAGTCCTAGGGGGAAACTTACTACTATTATTCTGCTAAAGGGACACAGCAATAAAATGGCCCCTAATGATGAATTGCTGTACCCATAGAGCAGAGTATGGCTCAACCCTCATCAGAGAAGCTTCTTCTTGTAACGTATGGTAATTAACAAGGAGATCCACAACTGAAAAATGTGCAAAGAGTGAAAGACATTGGAACATTCAGTCCTAAATGGGACATCTTTATAAAAGTCCTGCCTTCAAGGCTCAGAAATACAAGAGAAAGAAGAGACAAAAAGAATATAATACCCAAAGTAATAGATATCATAAAAAATTAGTTTTATCTCAACACAACATAAATGATGCACATGAGAACTCAGAGGCTATACACAATGTCTGCACAAGTTCAAAGAAGACAAACCCCTAGCATAGAAAAGGAGAAGTGAATAAAATACCTCATCCCTAACTGAGAAGCTATTTGCAACTGATACATATTAGGGAAGGGAAAACAAGGGTTCTCCAATGGAGTGAAACAAAGTTTATCAAGCACACTCTAAGGCAGAGGCCATGCCCAGGAGTAGCTGGCCAACACAAAACAGACTCCATGTTATTTTTGTATGTGATTTTTGATATTCTATTTATTATTATTTGTTTATATTTGTTTTTCTGCTTTGGTTTTAGTGTTATGTTATTAATTTTGTTTTGTTTCTTGGAGAGAAAGAAAAACTCATGAAGTTGGGTAGACAAGGAGCTGGAAAGTATCTAAGAAGGAGTTGGGGGAAAGGAAGGAATATAATAAAAATAATGTTGCATAAAACTTTCAAATACATTTTAAATAACTAGCTGAGTTTGAGATAACAGGAACTCACCAATGTGGAAACATCCAAGACAGAGAAGATAAAGCATTAACAACAAAAAGGAATGTGCAAGATCAGGAAAGGATGCGTACCTTGAAGGCATTCTCTAATCACATGGTTTAACAGTAAAGAAAATACACAGATAGGCAAGTGGTCCTTGTGATCACAGTTAGCAATGGAAACAAAGAAGGGCAACCAGAGGTACTCTTCCCAGTTGGCTGTGGGGTAGTTTTGTGGATTGAATATGAAGTATTCCCAATAGCCCCATGCCATGAAACTGTGGTTCCTTCAGGTGATGAAGTTTGCTGAAGAAATGTGTCATGGAGTATGGGCCTTGAGCCTGTATAGCCCATTCCACTTTCTGTTCCCTAAACACCTTCCTTTCAGGTTCTTAAAGGTGATGCATTGTGACCATCCAGCTTCCTATCTCCTGCAATGTTTTTCTCTGCCATGATGGATCGTATTCCTCTGGAACTATAAGGCCAATTAAACCTCTTTTCTCTTAAGCTGACAAACTTAGATGACTTCCCCAAGTGCAGATTGGAAGTCATGCTCAGTCGATTAGTATTGTGTTCCTGATAGTGGAGAAGGAAGCCCCTCTGGTACTGGGCTCCAATCCTAGCATCTGAAGATGTTGTTACAAATGCCCTTGGTACTGTTCCTCCAGCAATGACCTAAGCAACCTAAAGCATGACTGAAATCTGTCCCATACAGCTATCTTCTACTCTCTCTTTTTCCACCCAAGCCTCTTCTTGATTTTCTATCCAAAGCATCACAGATATATTACTTTCTTTGTTTCATTCTTGATTCGGAATAAGTAATCAGTTCTTAAAACTCTTATATTTCTTTCTGGGGCGTGAAGATAAAAGAAAACAGTGTGTTTGGCCCATTTAATTCCCAACAAAAACTTCTATAATCACAAGGTTTGTCTGTATTTCGTGAAGGAACCCTCTATAAAGTTACCTAGCATTCTTTTATGTATTGGTACGTACTGAAGACAAAAGGAACAAAATGTGTTTTCTAACTCTTTTGATAATATCTCCCTTGTGGTTTCTTCATGTTTTTTTTCCAAACTTCTCAAGACAGTAATACTTTTTTTCAATTTTAGTGTGTGTAACAAAGTTGGAACTTCACCAATAAGAATAGAAGTCAAATCTTCGGTTGCAATTATAATTACTTTCTCACCTAAAAAGGAAGTAGAACCCAATTATTGGCCTTTCATCAAGTTCACAGGCAAAAAACGACTGAGTTAACCATAGTTAGGGTATTGTTAACATGACAATTTGTTTGGAATTAGGCTGTGGGAAAGAGGAGTTTCTACCAAAAGTTAAGCCAAGTTAAACAGACAAGGGAAAAAATACTGTTATTCCCTCTAATCCAAGTCTGGGTTAAAGGGTTGATTATGTGGGAAGATGGCAAGGGTCAGAAATGCAAAACTCATGGAATCTGGCTGCTTGACAAAGGCCTAAATATAACTTATGGGTTCAAGTGCTTTTTCCTATTTTGTTCCATCAATTTGGGAATTCTGATACAGACTGCTATCAAAACCCAAAGGAAGTTATTCTTTTTTTTTTTTTTTTTTTTTTACATAGGGCTTAGATATTTACAAAGTAAGTAAAATTCACTAAAGCACATAACATACCGTAAATGTTTGTATGATTTTACATGTCATAGTTTATCAATGAAATGAGTATTTTTCATGTGGTTTTGAGACACAGGATCTTGTTGTATAGTTCAGGCTAGCAACAAACTAGAGATTTTCCTGACTCAATGTCTAGGACAAGGGCAAGACTTGAACATTTAAGCTGTTGTACCCAAGCTGGGAGGATTGGCTGTACTATCTCAGATCAAGACTCAGATTGATGTCATTGACATGCTGTTGTATGGGGTCAGCTATATACTATGGCTTGTTTTGGCACAGTCTTGGTATTATACCCACATTGTGCTATGATTCTCTACATTTATCAATATGAATATTAGAGCATTCTTCTTCATATGTACTGATTTTCTTACTGAAATGAAGAGATGCTTCTTGTCCAGGAACCATGATTTTGTTATGTTCATTTAAGCTTTATGTTCTTTTGGTTGCAAATTTTAGATTTAAATGGAAGCTTCTAAACCCACCCTTTTCCCCTTTTCCTATACTTCCCAGCTCAATGTGTAATACCTTTCCTGTTTTAAATCTATTTCAAATTCACAGGTTTTGACAAGTAATAAGTTTTACCAGATTTTACCCTGCTTGAGGATGTTCAGAATAGTTCTAGACACCTTTAGTATCCCTTTGAATGTGCTTTCCTTGCTAAGCAGAGGATGTTGTCTGCCTTTCAAAAGCAGCAAAGAGAAACACCAAGGCGATGGAGGAGCTCAGAGTCCAAGTCTGAATTTAATGATAATGTTCTTTTGCCTTCTTCCTTCACTAAAAGTATTTTCTTCAATGTTCCATGTAGTTTTTGTTCCAGAATAAGTGAAAATGTTCATGATATATTTTTATTCTCTTCGTAACTGTATAGAAAATTGGAAAGTTGGCATGCTTGTCATTCTATAAACAGAAAAGTATGAAAAGCAATTGCATTGTTTATTTTGTATAATTCATTTACATACCTTCTGTGTATAGCATTTTAAAGACAATCAGCAAAATGACACACTATCTCTTATTTCAGCCCCTGATAGTCTGGTTTATCTTTATATTTTTGAAACCGCCATTGAAAATAAGGGAGGGTGGACAGGCTATCATTCTCTATAAAGCAATTGTTTGGATTCACTTGTCATCCAGAGTGGATCCTTTGCCTTTCCAATGATGAACGCTTTGTCCAAGTGGGGAATTGAAAGGGAAGGTAGGAATATAAGGAGGCTGAGAGGTCATCAGAAAAAGCAGAGAAGAAAGGAAGCCATATTCTGAAAAGAAGAAATGTAAAAAGCACAACAAGAAAGCCATATTATTAAGCAGGACAAGAAAGAGTGAACTTACTCAAAAAAGGAAGGAAAGGGGCAGAAGGAAACCATGATATGGGATCATTTAGGTCTCGGTATCTCCCAGAAGTCCATGTGTCTAGGGCTTGGTTACCAGGGCATGATATTATTGAGAAGTGTTTATTATGGATCATTTAAGAGGTGGGATCTAATGAGATCTAATAATCTTTGGGATTATGTTTTGGTAGAGCCCATTTGTTGCTCTACTGATACTTCACTCAAACTAATTTTTAAAAATTCATAACATTTTAATAGGATAGAGAAAGTCTGCTGTTGGACAGGGTCATGGCAAATAATACAAAACAAACAAACACATAGTGCTATGTTTGGCAAATACTGCTTGCCATAGACATGGAACATGTTCAGGGGATAAGTGGCTGTGACCTAGATTGGTAGGAAAGCTTCCGGTGGATTTCTCCAGAAATTCTATTTACTCTGTGGTACTCTTTTGCTTTAAGGTACATGTGGGGAACGACTCTGGGGACTACTAGGCAAACAGAATGCTCTCTGATGTAATGTATCAATGGAGAAACACACCATTTCCTTTCCCTTGTCTTATTCCTTACTGATTGGCAGACAGAAAGAAGGGGTTGGACAAGGGGTGAAAAACAGAGTCTATCGAGTCTGTCTGCTTTAGTTTGTGTGATCATTATAACTCCCTAGTCTCTCTTGTGACCTTGACCAGAAGAGTTCCATGATAAGACTAGCAAAGCTTAGTCACTAAATGATCTTATCCATTTTCCTCTTTATTAGCTATTGTATGTAACTTTGCTGAGATGGGTAGTAACACTTTTAAGCTTTGTAATTAGGCATATAAAAGCACACTACTTCTCAGTTATGTTCCACAGAAATTTGCAGAGCCAGGCACTCTTCCGGCTATAAATGATCATGCCCTGCATTATTACAAAGGACTGCACTTTTCATTAATAGCTGGCAAAGTCTAAAGCAACCAACTCTGTTGTCTCTACTCTCTAGTTATGGGTTCATTTTCTTTGATGAACACACTTCATATTCAAAGCCACGGTGTCTACTCATACACAAAGGAGTGACTCTTCAAGGATTCCTCAGGGGTTCAGTGAATAGGGTCCAGTCTGGTGACTCAGAACTAAGGAGGGGATACATGACATTTCAGCACAATAAATGGCAGAAGTTCTGCTTGGAGGATAGTACAAATGTCACCCATGGCATCCTTGTAGAGTTCTGACAAGAGACTACCCATGTATGTACGTATACTCAGACATTAAGGGGAAAGTGCTCACTTCAGAAAGGCCTGCCCCACGAACCAGTTAGCTATCCATTCTAGGAAGCCAAGTAAACAGGCATGGAATGGTGATAAAAAATGAGATTTAAACTATGATCACTCAAGAACAAAGGGCTAATGACTGAAGATTTGTATTTCAGTATTTGCAGCAGTGTCCAAGTAAACAGCGAAAGAAAGGCAATCACTGGGAGTTTCGATTTAGAACAGGCTAGTACTGCAATGGTCTCATTGCTCATTATCTTGGGCCATTATTTCTGGACCTGCTTAGATGACAGTTTGGGGACCATTGTCTTAAGATGATCATCAATGAGGCTTTCTGTTCCAAAGGTAAAAGACAATGGTGACAAACACTTGGGAAAGCTCAGATACAAGGAAAGAACCAGAATAGAGTCAGAATATGATAGAATTAGTAGTGACTGGGTGACTGGGCATCCTTGGAATACGTACATAGACACATACATATTATATCTTATATACATGTAAGCATATATTTAAATATTTTTGGCTGACTATTGATTTGTAAGCTTCTTTGTTCTCTCTTCATTTGATGGCAATCAGATTACAAATGATAATCGACTTGATTTAATGTTGAAATATTTGTTCCTTGAAACTGAACTACCCAGCCCTAAGTCTTAATAGTGAAACTCCTTTATACTCTTAGTCTTTGTATTCTACTTCAGAAGATTGCTGTGATAAGCAAATAAGTTAACACATATAAAATGGTACTGCAACATCTGGTCATTATTAAGGATACTATACTAATCATTATTTTTGTCTGAGTACTATTCCATTTTACTAAAGTATCATAATCTGAATAACAAATATCAAAATATTATACATATGTGAACACTTCTGTTTTAATTCTTATAAAACGTAGCCAACTCTTGCAGAATATATATTTAAGTACAGCATATTAACTACTTGAAATACTGACTAGTGCTATAAGATTAGAAAAGAAAACCTGTAAATGAAGTTCATTTGGTCTCAGTTGAAAGTGATTATTACCTTAAAGTATACCATCATGAAATTATTTTAATACATGAACATAGAATTTATCACCTTTGTGTTTTAATAGTATCAAACTTTCAAGAATGAACATGAAAGAAAATATGATCAAGAGCATATTTGCACAGGTGTAAATGACCAATTCACTGAGTCTTTATTCACAAAGGATTGAAGAGTATGAGGCCAGGCACCATCAGGAAGTGAATGTAGACAAACTCATTTGCTTATCTTTTCTGAAAGCCTTCTCCTAATTCATAATCTTATGTACTCCCCGCAAATTACATTTCTGTAATATGTACTCTCCACAAATTATATTAAATAATTTAATGTATCTTTATCTGCCAATCTTGAAAATCAAAGATATATTTAGAAAATATATCTGTGAGTTGTGTTCTAAAACCATAAAACTTTGACAGGAGACCCTAGAGTTGTTGGATGTGGCTGGGTTACTAGAAGCAATGGCTGTCATTCTGATCAGCTACCTTGTAAGATCTCAGTAACACCAAGTGTCTAGACCTAATTCTGAGAACATTACATAATTCTAAATCTTCATGAACCAAATCACTTGGATTTTTTCTGTTTACAGAGTGTTGCCAAGAAACCAATTCATTTTTTGTTAGGCTATGAAGTAGTTTTTTAAAAATATTCTATTTAATATACATAGAAATAATGAGATAATTAGAGAGGTCAGCTTTTCATTACTGTCATAAAATATGTGAGATAATTAACTTAAAAAGAAAGGCCATGCTTGTCAGAAAACCTCATAGGCATCTCCTGTGGACCCAAAGGACCATTCCCTCACAGCCTCCCTACTCCAAACTCCAGCAGGTGTCCCCTGCTGAAACAAAGGCCAGGCCTGCCAGAAATCCAGGTAGGCTCCCAGGAGACCTTTTCCTCTGTTACCCCAGGCATGATACCCCAATGTTGTCTCTACCACTACAACAGAATGCCATCTGCAGCCTGTCCTTGCCCCTGTCCCATATCTTCAGTGGATTTCACAGACCATTGCCCCTTAACCTCCCTATCCACTACTTGTTGGTTTTCCCAGACTCTAATGCCAGCAGCCATCCCCTGCTAACACAAGACCACTCCTTTCAGGACAACAAGTAGGATGAAGGCAGATCCACACCTCTCCTATTGTTTCTGAGATCCAATCCTCCCCACAAGTTTCATCCCTACCTCTGTAGCTGGAAACCTGCTGTGGTTTCCCTTTTCTCTCTGACCCCATCCCCAAGGGAACACAAAGACCTTCTCTTCTAACATTTCTTCCCATAATTTACCTTAATTACTCAGGCTTTAAAACCTGCAGGCATTCCCTGTGAACAAACCAGGTGAACAGGCCAGGAAAATAGGCTACACATAGCCATTACACTCTGAAAATCCAGAATGGAAACAGAAACCAAGGAACAAAACACCCACTCAACAAAGTCAAATCCAGAAATCAACACTTAGACCTCTAATCATCCCAAACCCAGATACTGAGATGCAAGTATAACATTAGAAACAAGAGCAAGGCAATATGTATCCACTAGAGCTTTTTGAATATGATAGAGTTCCTTCAAAAGGAGGAATAGATCGCTCAATAAAGTCCAGGAAAATACAAACAGAAGAAATTTTAGAAAGCTATTTAAGACATAAAATTACAAATAGAATCAGTAAAGAAAACCCAAACAGAGGGAATTCTGGAAATGAAAAACTCAGAAATGTGAACACAAACTACAAAGCTAATCAACAAAAGAAAACAAGAGACGGAAGAGATAAACTCCAGCATTGAAGATACGATAGAAGAAATGGATACATAAGTACAAAACAATGTTAAATATAAAAAATTCCTGTCATAAGACATCCAAGAAACCTTGGATACTATGAAAAAATCAACCCTATGAATAATATTTATATAGGAAGGAGAAGAAACCCAGCTCAAAGGACCAGAAAATGCTTTCAAGAAAATCATAGAAGATAGTTTTTCTAACCTATAGAAGAAGATGCCTATAAAGATACAAGAAACATATAGAACACCAAATAGATTGGACTAGAAAAGAAAGTTCCCTCGCCATATAATAATCAAAACACTAAGCACACAAAACAAAGAAGGAATATTAAAAGCTGCAAGGGGAAAACAGCAAATAACATATAAAAGCAGACCTACTAGAATTACACCTGACTTCACAATGGAGACTTTAAAACTCAGAAAGGCTGGGACAGATGTGTGGCCAATTCTAAGAGAGCACAGATTCCAGCCAAGACTATTATACCTAGCAAAATTTTCAATCATCATAGATGGACAAAATAAGATATTTCATTTTATAGCCAAGCTTAACCAATACATTTCTATAAATCCAGCCCTATAGAAGGTGTTAGAAGGAAAACTTCAAAGTTAGGAGATTATAGACACACGTGAAAACACAGAAAATAAATAATCTTACACCATCAAAATCAAAAGAAGGGAAGCACATTACACACACACACACACATGCACGCATGTACAAACACACATCAGCACTGGCACCAGCACATCTGAAGTGGAATTTTCTGGTTTTTCCAACAACTCATTTGTGTCATGTGATGTTTTTCTGAGAACTGTCTTATGAGAAGATGTCTTGCTGAGGGTAGACACCTGATGTTTTTTCTGGAAGCTGTCTTATGAAAGGGCATGTGATGTTTTGTTGAAACAGAAACTTGAGAGGGTGTGCCATGTTTACAAAGAATATTAAATATAATCCCACAGATAATGAGGGGATGCTCTTGCATTGGTTCACCTTGCAAAGTTTTGCTGGTCTTTTACTGATCTTGTCTTATTGTTACTTTGTAAAGAGAAATGTGCCAAAGAACATCTCATGGGATCCCTGCTACTTCTTGCCACTTCCTCTGACTCATGCAGATCCAGTGGTGCTTCGTGGTTTCTTCTGGATCAAGCTGCTGCTACTGATTCATGTTTAGTATTTGTCGATTGGACTGGACTGCCACTACTGATTTGCGTTTGATGTTTTGAATTGGATGGCTGATATATTGACAAGGAAGATTAGTTTTACCCCAAGGAGCTACTACTAAATAGGTCCACAAACCCATTTTCATATAAACCTTCTTCTTTCCCTACCTCTGGTCAGTGGGCTAGAAGGAAAGTTAAAGTGTTTAAGAACCCTTAAGATATTACCTCAGAGTAAAGGGCTAGAAATAGATATTCCAAGCAAATGGATCTAAGAAGCAAGCCAGTATAGCCATTTAAATATTTAGCAAAATAGACTTCAACAAAAAAATTAACCAAAAGAGCTAGGGAAAGACACTATCAAAGGTAAAATCTACTAAGATAACATGTCAGTTCTAAATATCAATGCCCCAAACACAAGTACACTTAAGGTTTTAAAATAAAAATACTACAGCTGAAAGTACATATTGACCCTCCCAGACTAATAGTGGGAGACTTCAATATCCAACTTTCTCCAATGGATAGGCCATCTAGACAAAAACTAAACAGAAAAATAACAGAGCTAACAAACATTATAAACCAAATGCAACTAACCAAATAGCTCTAAGTACATACAAAAATATTGGAGAGATCTTATGCTAGCAACATAACAGCACACCTGAATGCTTTGGAACAAAAAGAAGTAATCACACCTAAGAGGAGTAGATGGGAAGAAATAATCAAGCTTAGGGATGAAATCAATAAAAGAGAAAGAAAGAGAACAATATAAGCAATAATTAAAGAAAAGAGCTGGTTCTTTGAGAAAATGAACAAGATAGACTAACCTTTATCCAAATTAACTAAAAGGAAGATAGGGAATACCCAAAGTAACAAAATAAGAAACCAAAAGGAGAGAGATAACAACAGACACCAAGAAAATCATAAGGACAAACATTAGAAACCTGTAGTCCACCAAATTGAAAAAAAATTAAAAAAGATAATTTTCTCAATAGGTATCACTTAACAATGTGAAATCAAGATCAGATAAACTATTTAAATAGACCTTTAACCCCTAGTAAAATAGAAGCTACAATTGAAAGTTTCCCAATAAAAAAAAAGTCCATGTCCAGAAGATTTTATCATAGAATTGTACAAAACTTTCAAAAAGGAGTTAATGCCAGTATTCCTCAAATTATTCCACAAAATAGAAACAGAAAGAACATTGACAATTTCATTTTAAGAAGCCACATCTATGCCAATACCAAAACCACAGAAAGACTCAAGAGAGAAAGAAAAGTACAAGCTAATTTCCTTATAAACATAGATGCAAAAATACTCATTAAAGTACCTGCAAAGGAAATCTAAGAATACATCAAAAGATCATTCACCATCATCAAGTATACTTTATCCCAGAGATACAGGGATAGGGTTGAATACCTGAAAGTCATTGAATATAATCCACCATATAAACAAATTGAAAGAAAAGAAATCACATGATTATCTCATTTGATGCACAAAGACCTTTGATGAAATCCAATTGCCTTTCATGTTAAAAATCCTAGAGAGATTTGGGATTCATGGAACATACTTAAACATAATAAAGTCAAATTACAGCAACCTGTAGCCAATATCAACTTAGAGAGAAACTCAAAGCAATTACACTAAAATAAGGAACAAGACAAGGATGCCAACTCTCTCCACATCTAATCCATATAGTACTTGAGGTCTTAGCTAGAGTAATAAGACAACTGAAGGAGATCAGGGGGATTTGAATCGAAAAGGAAGAAGTCAAAAAATCTCTATTTGCAGATGTTATGATAATATAAATAAGTGATCCTAAAAATTTTACCAGAGAATTGCTAGAGTGAATAAACACTTTCATCAGTGTGGCTGGATATAAGATTAATTCCAAAAAGATAAGTAGCCCTCCTATATACAAATGACACATAGCCTGAGAAAGAAATCAGGAAAAGAACACCTTCCCCTATACCATCAAATAATTTAAAATATCTTGAGGAAACTGTAACCAAGAAAGTGAAAATGAGTATAAAAGCTTTAAGCATTTACAAGAAAGAAAGAAAGAAAGAAAGAAAGAAAGAAAGAAAGAAAGAAAG
>JADRCH010000009.1:8340915-8354746 GCA_019843965.1 Rhynchomys soricoides | reverse complement strand
AGAAAGAAAGAAAGAAAGAAAGAAAGAAAGAAAGAAAGAAAGAAAGAGGAGGAAGAAGAGGAGGAAGAAGAAGAGGAGAGAAGAGAAGATGAAAGAAAAATCCCAGGATAGGTAAAAAATCCTGCACAATAAAATAAATGCTAGATGTGCCATCATTCCCCATGTACTGGCTGGTTTTGTGTGGCAACTTGACACAAGCTGGAGTTATCACAGAGAAAGGAGTTTCAGGTAAGGAAATGCCTCCATGAGATCCCAGCTGTAAGGCATTTTCTCAATTCGTGATCAAGGTGAGAGGGTCCATTTTGGGTGGTACCATCCCTGGGCTGATAGTCTTGAGTTCTATAAGAAAGCAAGCTGAGCAAACCAGGGGAAACAAACCAGCAAGTAACAACCCTCCATGGACACTGCATCAGCTCCTGCTTCTTGACCTGCATGAGTTCCAGTCCTGACATCCTTTGGTGATGAACAGCAATGTGAAAGTGTAAGCTGAATAAACCCTTTCCTCCCCAACTTGCTTCTTGGTTATGATGTTTGTGCAGGAATAGGATCCCTGACTAAGACACCCCATTTCAAGTTTTACTGCAGAGTTATAGTAATATTGGCATAAAAATTGACACATTGATCAATAAAATTCAATTGAAGACTGGGGATAAATCCATACACATGTGGACATCTGAATTTTTTTATAAAGAAGCTGGGAATACATACAGGAAAAAAAAAACATCTTTAACAAATGGTGCTGGTCAAACTGGAAGTCTACATGTAGAAGAATTCAAATGATCCATATTTATCAGTCTGTGCAAAACTCAAGTCCATGTAGATCAAAACCTCAACCTTAAACCAGACACACTGAACCTGATAGAAGAAAAGTGGAAAATAGCCATGTATGTATTGGCACAGGAGACAACTTTCTGAACAGAGCATACATAGTGCAGGTACTAAGTTAAAAAAAAAATTAATGAGTGAGACCTCATGAAACTGAAAAGTTTATTTATGGCAAAAGACACCATCAATTGGACAAAGCAACATCCTAGAGAATGGAAAAAAGATTTATACCAGCTCCACTTCTGATAGAGAACTAATATCCAAAATATATAAGAACTCAGGAAACTATCATAAAAACAAATAATCCAATTTAAAAATGGGGAACAGATTTAAACAGAATTTTCAATAGAGGAAAGAAATTGCAAATCAAAAGTACTTTGAGATTTCATCTTATACCTGTCTGAATGACTAAGATCGAAAATACAAGTGAGACCTCATGCTGGTGAGGATATGAAGCAAGGGGAACACACCTCCATTGCTGGTGGGAATGCAAACCTGTACAGCTACTATGAAATAAAAATGGTGGTTCCCCAGAAAATTGGGAATCAATCTACCTCAAGACTCAGCTATACCATTCTTGTCCACATACCCAAAGCATGTTCCATCCTACCACAAGGACACTTGTTTAGCTATATTTATAGCAGCTTTATTCAGAAGAGTCAGAACCTAGAAACAAACCTAGATGTCCCTCAACTGAAGAATGGATAAAGAAAATGTGGTACATTTACACAATGGATTATTACTCATCAGTTAAAAACAAATCATGGAATTTGCAAGCATGTGGATGGAACTAGTAAAAATCATCCTGAGTGAGGTGCCTAGCCTCAGAAAGACAAAAGTAGTATATACTCACTTGTAAGTGGACATGAGCTGTTAAGTAAAAGAGTATCAAACTGAAATCCATAGACCCAGACAGGCTAAGTAACAAAGAGGGCTCTAGGAGGGACACATGGAGCTCCCTGAGAAGGAGAAGTAGAATAGATTTTGAAGGTGGACTGTGCGCTGGTGAGGATGAGAACAGTTGAGAACATGATGGGGAGGAGGGAACAGGAGAGAGTATGGGGAGATAACTGGAATTGAGGAGGATTTGGAAGGTGATCTGGAAACCTAGTGCTCTAAAACATTCCTAGAACCAATGAGGATGAGAACCTAGTGAGGACTCCTAGTATAGAGGGTATGGCCATCTTCTGTAACCAGGTGGTGGGACTTCTAATGGAGAGACCGAGACACAAATCCATCCACAAAACCTTCAACAACCTACAATCTGTCCTGTCTACAAGATGTGCTGGAGCAGTGATCACTCAGAGCTTATGGAAGTGGCCAACCAATGACTGGTCTAACTTGAGACCTGTGCCAAAAGGGAGCCCATGCCAGACACTGAGTAGATGTCCAGAAAACCAAAAAGCAGAAGCTGCATAGCATGGAGACTCAGGGTAAAACCAACATTACTGGGGGAAAAAAAATCAATGAAATGATTCCTAATGATAATAATTCCTAATGATATACTGCTATACACATAGGTCAGTGCCTTATCCACTCATCATCAGAGGTTTCCTCTGGTTGCAGAAGGGAACAGATGCAGACACCCACGGCCAGACATTATGCAGACTCAAAATTGGAGGCCTTCAGTAAATCCCTCCCCCCAGAGCTCAGAGAATCCAGTGGAACAGAGGTAAGACTCAAAGTGGATAAAGAACTCCGGAAGAATAAGGTCCTCTGATTCAACTAAACAAGGTGCATATTAGCTCACAGAGACTGAAGCAGCAAGCACAGGACCTACAGTGCTCTGCACCATGTCCTCTTTGCATATATTAACATATTACAGTTATTAGCTTAGTATTTTGGGGGACTTCTGACTGTGAGAGTGGGTGGATATCTTTCTTGTACCAGTGCTTGGGATTCTTTTCCACCTGTTGAGTTGCTATGTCCAACTTTTTTTCTTTTAATTTTTTAATTTTTTTAATACCTTATTTGCATTTCAAACGTTTCCCCCTTTCCAGATCTCCCCTTTGGAACCTCCTTATCTCCTCCCCTCTGCCCTTACCTCTATGAGGGTATTCCCCTACCCACCCACCCACCCACTCTCATCTTCCATCCTTGGCTTTCTCCTATACTGGGGCATCTAACACTCTCTGGCCCAAGGGTCTCTCCTCCTCCTGATGGCTAACAAGACCCTCCTCTGCTACATATGTGGCCAGCACCATGGGTCCCTCCATGTGTATTCTTTGGTTGGTGATCCAGTCTCCGGGAGCATCGGGAGGTCAGGCCAGTGGACACTGTTGCTCCCTCCATTGGGCTGCCAACTCCCTCAGCTCCTTCAGTCCCTGCTCCAACTTCTCCATCTGGGACCTCACACTCAGCCCGATGGTTGCTGTGATGTGACTCTTGGGTATTACGAACTTTTGGGCTAATAACCACTTATCAGTGAGTACATACTGTGTTCATTCTTTTGTGACTGAGTTACCTTGATCAGGATGTGATCATTTTTGCCTCACCTTATATTTATTTTATCATGTTTGGTTGTTATCTATTTGGAGCCTGTTCTTTTCTGATGAGAGACAAAAAAAAAAAAAAAAAAGCATCCACAGGAGAAGAGAGACATAGAGGAACTTAGAGGGCTAGAGAAAGGGGAAACTGTAATCAGGATATATTATTTTATAAGAAAAGAATCAATGAAAAGATGAAAATATCAGAGGCCACTCCATTTTATATGAATGCATTTCTTAAAATACCTTGCTTGATATGTTAAAATAAATGCTGCACCTTTTGCTAGGCCTAGATTAGTGCTAAGAGTAAAGCAATTTCTTGGGTATCAAAAAACAGAGGGAAGGTACTTTGGCTCAGTCAGAAGGTTCTTGACTCACAAGGAATCGATCTGCTGTCAGGGTACATAGCAAGGCAGTGTATCATGGTGATTTAGTAGTTGGGATACATGCTCATCTCATGTTGTCCAGGGAGGTATAGAGGTCAAAGGGAACTGAAGATTCAAAAGACCTGACAAGGTACAACCCCAGTACTCCACTTCTTTAAGGCTCCACTCTGTCACTGGATTACTGCAAATTGAGCAAGTCTTTTAACATGCCCTTCAGTGGGCACGAATTTATATTGTATTAATATTATATTGTATTAATATCTTCTTTATTGATGTGAGAAGAAAACATGACTAAGGCAACTTATAGAAAAAGAGATTATTTGAGTCTTATGGTTTCAGAAGGTTAGAGTCCATGATGGCAGTGTAAAGGCTTGGAAGTAGAAGCATTTGAGAGAGCTGACACTTAAAACTGTAGGCAGGGAAGAGAAAGCTAACTGGGAATAATGTGGGCTTTTGCATTCCATTGACATGCCTCTTCTAAGAAGGGCACACCTACTAACCAAACAGTTCTACCAAATCAGGACCAAGTATTCAAGCGTATGAGCCTCTGGGGGCCATTCGCATATAAACCACCACAGAAACCATGTTAAGCAGAAAATCACTAGCTCATAGCTTATAATGAAACAAATGTTTTAAAATTCTTCCAAGCTGAGGCCAAAAAGAGAAGACTTCTGTCATGAGAAAAACGCTGTCATCCAGACTGGACTGCCATGACAATTGGCTTTTGATATCTTGGTTGCTTTCCTGTTGCTTCTGTGTCCTCTGCATTAAGCAATCCATTCCCTCCTCTTCCTTCCTTCATACTACCACATATCCTTCTAATTGTCCAATCATATATTGATGCTGGAAGATTACAGTGTCCCAACTAACATGGCTTCAAACAACTAGTTCTCCTCCACAACCCACTCTATCCCTAGCTTCCTTCTTCCACTCATGCCATCTGTTGTAAAATACACATACGTTACATTCAACTGGTACTCATATGGTTCAAAACTGCATTGCCTAATTTTCTATTGCTATGAGAAAACACCACAATCAAGTTAACCTGTAAAATAAAGAGTTTATTTGGGCTCATAGATCCAGGGGCTTAGCGTCTCTGAGGCAGAGAGCATAGGTCATAGACATGGCAGCTGTAATAGCAAGCTAAGAATTCACAACTTGAACCCCAAACAGGAAGCAGAGAATGCAAACCTATAATAGCACATGGATTTTGAAACTTCAAAACAATCCATGGTAACATGCCTTTTCCAGCAAGGTCACTTGTCCTAAATCTACCCAAATAGTATCGCAAATGTCAGACCCAATATAAATGCCTAAGATGATGAGATATCTCATTCAAACAACCAGACATATTGTGGTGGCTAATCTTGCTTGTGAACTTGACCTGATCTGGAATCAACTAAGAAAAATTGCTAGGCACAACTATGTTGTATTTTCTTGATCTGGTTAATTTAAATTAGAAGACCCATCCTAAATATGGTTCTCTTCTTCCTATAGCAGCCCAGATAGAAGAAGGTCCCAAACCAATGCTTGCTGGTTTGCCTGTTTGTCTTCACATCTCACTGGTGAGCTTACTCATTTGTGATTGGAGCCTGCTTCATTTGTGATTTCATCAATCTCCTTTTGATGATCTACCCTGATGACATCAAAACCCAGCTTCTTCAGATTTCCAATGTGGACCGAAGACTAGTGGCTATCCAGAAATCCTCTAGAATTTCAGCACCTGATTGGAAGTTCTGAGACAACTATGTAAGAGACTGAGCAGCTACCAGGTTAGCAAATTCTCCAGTGTGATGACTGCCATATTGGACTATCCACACCAAATCATGAAATCCAGCCTGATAAATCCCCAAAACAGTTACTTAGCCAGTGTCTTTCTGGTAGAAGAGATAGCAATTACAATAATATATTAGAAGTTAAGTCATAACTCATGAAGTAAAATTTTCCTGAGTCTACTAGCATAATAGGCAGCCTCAAACTAATGAGAAAGCATCATGGTTGCTTATTTGTGCCATGTACCCATGAAGAATGTATATAAAATGGCACAGGGTAGTTGATTCTATTATGCTTACAAAATTACCAAGACAAGAGGAACAAATAACGAAAATAAATTAGTTATGAATTAAGAATTAGAGATTATGAAAATGAAGCTCTTCAGGTACTCCAAACCAAATATTTTATTATTCTCAAAAACAGAATCTTATTTACATGCAGAACTGAAATAAATGACACAGAGTCTATTTGAATTTTGTTGTTTTCATGGTAGAGTGTTTCAACATGTACTATAGAAAGAAAACTTTTCCCCTGCAAAATAAAAAAATAGGTCAATAAATGAAGTTTTAAAGCTTGTACCTTGTTTAAAGGGAAATGTTTGCGGCTTGCTTTTAGTCCACTTACAGATTAAGTGGAAAGTCAGAGGTACAGATGGCCAAAACAAATGCTCCCAAGCTGGTAACTCGGTCAGCATTCTGAAGATTGCATGCTGCTCAGTGCCACAGGGATTCTGTTTCCCCTGAACAGCTTCTCAAGTGGAAGAATATTCAGCTCCAGAGGCCGTGCATAGTTCTCTTCTCAGATAATGAGCTTAAATGTACCTTTCAACAGTAGCAAGTCTCAGAGGATCCTGACCTTACCGTGCCAGTGTGTCCTACTGTGATTTATCATCCATAAGTGGCAGCATGGAACCAATCATATGTAAGCACTGATGGGGAGGCATAGGTAAGCCTATACTAGGGAAAAAATAACTCTAACACAAAGACAGGAAAAGTAGTCATGGACAGTGATTCCTGGAGCAGCATGAGTTGTTAGTAACTGAGCAAATAGCAACAAGCTTGTCAAGATTTATGGTTGCCAGTGCACTCTAATCCCAGACCAACACTTGGAAAACCAGAGCACAACCAGTTTCTCAGAAAAGATCACTGTATCTTGTATTCCTATCTTGGATGTGCTTATTCACTGTAATGAGGGTGTCTACTCTTGCCTAACGCACTGCACCAAGTGTTCCTACACAGATGTTTAAATTGGCAGATGAAACCCTCTGTGTCTTTAGATCCCTTAGATTTCTTCCCTTGGTAGTCAGGTCTGGGCCCTCCCATGAGAGTTCACTTAACTTGGTACAGAAGCTGAATTTTAGGTTAAGGAGTTTTGACCCAGATGCACAGGAAAGTCATGCGTTACTTTACAAGAAACGTCATTAATTATTGAGCTGGTGAAACAAAATACACAACTCACATCATTATTGTCAATACGTGTATTTTAAAGTATAGAATTTAGTAGCCACTGTGCCTTTCTGAATATGGAATTCAAGTCTCAATGTTGTAGGTCATCCTAAAATGACAAGAACATTAACAAACAGGAAACTGCTATTAACAAAATGTTAAATAGACTATCCTCTTTCTTACTACCTATGTAGCCCCATCAAAAGCATATTACATTTATTGTATATATCTCCACATAACACACAAATATATCTTTGCTAATTATGTTATTAAGCCTGATCTTGGGAGATGAAAAACATTTCTGCGGTCTTGGTGATTGAACCCAGAGTTTCACACATATTGAGTCAGTCCTGATGACTGAGTTACATCCATGGCCTCCAGCATCCATCTCTCTTGCCTTTCTTTCTCTTAAAACAGCAAATACACTCAACACGTTTTGGGAATGTGTTCATTATTTGATGGTAGTAAATACTTTGAGAGAGGAAAAGCATGCTCATGTAGCGTATTTCCCTCTTACGCTTGATGTATGATAACAGTTGCTTAAGGGAAGACTGCATTTTTTAGTGGGGAAATATTTTTAAGTAAGTATTTAGCATCTCTCCTGGATGTTGTGATTCTATGAATCTGGGGAATGTCATAAGTCTATTTCTATCAATGCCCTAGGCAATTGTTTTGGCTCTCCATTTAGAGCATTCTATTTTCTGTTCCACTTGGGAAGTGTCTTTTACTGCCGCCTTTGTCCAGTGATTTCTAACTGTAATTGTTTTCATTCTTTAAGCTTCAAATGCCTGTGCACTCTAATACTGCCACCTTGATTTCATCCCTGCTGTTAAGACATGAGAGTTACAAGTCCTTGGGTTCATAGAGCTGGGTTTTTTTTGTTTTGTTTTGTTTGTTTGTTTGATTTGTTTTAACATTGTTGTCTTTTGGAAGCTTGGGATGTCCTTTACTACTCCTTTATGGAAAAAAAATCTCAGAGGGAATTGTATTAGTTACATTTTGTTGTTATGATAACACACTCTGCCCAACAACAACTAAAGGAAGAAAATTTAATTCTGCTCCCAGTTCCAGAGGGCTAGATGTTCATGAAGGCTGAGGAGACATGGAAGCAGGGAGAGGAAGCTGAAAGATCAGAGAGCACACTTCAAGCATGCACAGGAAGCAGAGTGACAGTACCGGAAATGATGTGAGGCTGACCATTCTCAAAGCCAGGTCTCTAGTGATCTACTTTCTCCATCTATGAAAAGTTTCATTAATCCCTTAAATAGTGCCACCAGCTGGGGACCAGGTGTTGGCATACACAAGACTTTGGGGTACATTCTTACTTAAACCAAAACAGGAACAGTCCTGAAAGTTGCCTTTGAAAAACATGTCCATTGAAAAAGGCACATTAAGTCAATGCAGACTTGACTAACAATTGTTAAATATTTACCTTAGATGTTTTATTTAGCCCTAAGATTGAAGTTTTATAAGTTGAATGTTGTCTCAATTTCTTCCTTTACAGATGACATCTTTTTCTGCTAAAATCTCAACTTGTTTCTTTTTTATTTTATTTTTTATTAATTAATTAATTTTATTTATTTACATCCCAATTGTGATACCCTCCACCCAGTCCAGGTCACCCCTCGCTGAGCTCTTCCCTCCATTCCCCTCCCCTTTGCCTCTGAGAGGCTTTCTTTTAATGACAGATTTGCTAACATACAGAAATGAGATACCTCTGTACCTCATTCTAAGAATGTGTGAGTATAATTCAGATTTTAGAACACAAGAGAGAAAACCTCAAGCTTGTGAGATGAAATGAACTTTTGCTGTTTTTTTAAAAGCAAGCTTACAAAATATGTATAGCATTATTCCACTACTCTACAACACAATAAAGATAAAATAAGCACTTGTACAGGGGAAAAAAGCAGGCTAAAAATAAATTTTTAAGTAGAAATGCATTAGTATGGTAAGGGTAGTTCTGCCTTGTTCCAAAATCAAGGGTGTTCTTTTCCTCTGTATTTCATTGTATTTTAACCATTTTTAACAATTAGAATGTATTGTATTTATCACAGTGTAAAAAGGGTATTTGAAAGGTCTCACATTGCTTTTCCTAGGGTGTAATTTACAATCTGTCTTTCCAACTTACCTTTCTACTCCTCTTTCAAATGGACCTTTCAAAGTTCATTTGATATTTTTTTTCAAACCTAGGCAATAAAATTATGCACTCAAAATCTGCCATGGAAAGTTCAGACTGAAGGGTGTATTTGATAAGATGACACTAATAATATACTGTCAATTCTATATTTATGTGTCTTCAATTCAGGAAGAAATTTTTAGCTCTGGATCGAAACAGTCATCTTTTGTTCAAAAAAAGAAAAAGGGAACAATGTTCTGAAGAAGTAATTTAACGAAAGCTTTAGGGAACAGGCTATACATTTCAGAACGACACAAGTATTTTATGTCAAATTTAAGATTCCTTTTAAAAAACCTTATTTTTGTTTATATTTATTTTGAGAAAAATAACTGTTGCAGTTAGTGTAAAGAAGACTAATTCAGTGAGAACAGTGAGCCCCGTGAATCTACCAGTCTGTGCTTTTTCAGTGGTGGAATTACAAAAGTTCACTACTGCATCCTGCTGCTTTGACTTTTATTATTTTGTTATCATTCTTATTGTGCTTGATTATTTTTATTTTATTTTATTTTATTTTATTTTATTTTATTTTCAGAAGGTTTCTCACGTAGGTTGGACTGGCCTTGAACTTGTGATGTAACAGAGGAGAACCTTAAACCTCCAGCCTCCAGCCTACAACTGCTGGTATTCATTGCAAATGTGCATCAATACATCTGGTTTATGCTGTGTTAAGATCAATCCTAGGGTCTGTCAAGCTAGGCAAACACTCTTCCAACTGAGGAACTAAACACCTTTTAGAAGAAAATACTCATTTCATCATCAACTGACTGCTGCCTCAATAATGCACACATGGAGCTATAAGCAGAGGCTAGCCCCACGCCACCCCTCTCCACCAATAAACTCATTCTTACACACAGATCAGTCATATTAGGTTCATGATAATTATTTTGGATGTCTTCTAGAAACAACTTGTGGAATCATCTCAGTGAAGAATCGTCTAGATTAGGCTACCCCACTGTCACATCTATAGGGGCTAATTAATGTTTTCTTTCCAAGGATATTAATTTAAAATGTTGACGACATTTTAAATGTTTTTCCTGAATAACATAAAATGTGAACAGTGCCAACAGCTACCCTCTCAAGATTCCTCATTCACATTGATTTGCCACAAGCTCAGATTCGAACTCTCTCTCAAAGCTTAAATAGCTCTATTAACTTAAGGCTGGTGAAATGCAAAGATTATATGGGCCTCTTTACAACTAACATAGCTCCAGGTTCAGTGAGACATCCTGTGCCAAGGTGATAACGAAAATAAGAAAGTAGCAAGACCCAGGCCATTCTGATCTAGCCTCCACACATGGCTAGGGACACCTGCACACACATATGAACAGACATGACACACTTTTTCACACAATAGTAGCAATAATCCTGTAAAGCTCTGAGAAAATTCTAGAGCCAACTTTCTAAAACCTTGCCATGATATAGAACTTAGTAGTATTGTTGAAATGTTCCTTATCAAACTGGAAGTAAACATGAAAAATGCCTTCTCAATTTTATTATTTAACACAGCAGTGTTCAAAGGTGAGCAGAGGAGGAGAGTGAGAATGTAGGTCAATAAATACTCAGAAGGAATCACTTAGAGAAAAATCAGATATTTAATTAATTGTAAAGTGTTAAATTGCTTATCATTTCCTTACCTAAGATGATTATGCAAAAGATCAAGACCCTTCAAAATGTGATTCTGATCATTCTGTATGTTGAATATATTTCATTCTTTATAGGTGTGCGTTTATTGATTGGCATAAGCAAAGAGTATCAAGTTGTAAATGGTAATCTGTGAGGTTCTTCTATCAGCTGGTACCAGCATCTTCAAGCAGGTGTCCCATGCATATGAATGATGGGAAGGTTGCATGGCTACAGGGACTGGATGTGCTTTCAAGTTGGCTTGCTTTGTATCTTAAACTGCTTGTTGGCAATAATGGAGGACTGTTTTCTTCCTTGAGTTTTGCAGCTGTGTTTTGAATTTCTTCATTCATCTGAGCAAGCTTCATGTTATTAGAAAAGCAGAAGCATTCTCTGCCCAGCACGACATCTGATCAATCCTCTATGGTGCAGTAGTTTCTTGGTCACAGCCTAAACAGCAGAGGATTGAGTCTATCACATAGGCCCACCTTTGTGTTTTATTAATCTTTAATTCAGTAAACATTCTTCTCTCAAATGTGAGACTTCAAAATAGTTCAAATATTCTTGAGGAGATAAAAATGTCTTGCAAGTGCAACCAGCTGGACTCTTTCATTGCTCAAAATGTGTTTTGTATTACAAAAGAGTTTGGCATTCAGGGGCAACGATTCATAAGGATATGAACTCTGATTACCTAATATTCCAGTAAGGACAAATTAAATAATGCAAACAGGATAACTGGGCACTGTGAATGCTGGAACCTATTGCAGAATTCATTTCTCATAGATCTCTCAGGATGTGTCTAAATAATGTGTATGTCTGGGATTCCTCAGACTACGATGCTGCTGATCAGCAGATAGCCCTTTCTCATGGCTAGGACTTTATGAATAGATAAGGGGAAACATTTTGTTTTCTTGCAGCAGCATTTGTTCACATAAAGGGACAGAAGCTTTTTCCCCCTGAGACGTCTGAGAAATGCATGATTGTTTCTTAAAATAAGCTAGCACAGACCCCTTCAAGCCTCAAAGGAGAATAAACTTTCCTGGATACATTGTAGTATTTGCTTCCTTCAGCCACGGTGACATGGTCACTGTCTGCAGCCATCAAACAATCTCGATGATGACACACAGTTTGCATCATCCCTCTGCTTCAAAAACCCTGCAAGCCCCTCTTTTTGTTTGTTGTCTGGCTTACTTCCTTTTGTAAGATTTGCATATTTTATTGTACATGGATGAACTTCATCTGCATGCATGTATGAGTGCCACCTATGTTCTTAGTGTCCACAGAGACAGGAGGAGGGCATCATATCTCCTAGAATTAGACATACTGCTGCTTGAGAACCATATACTAGTCAAGGAGATCAATCCAGGTCCTCTGCAGGACACCAAGTGGTCAATTGGGCCATGTTCGCCATGTCACACTCATTTCTTTCAAACTATCATCATATGATCAGTACCTCCGTCCAGTCCAGGCGTGCTATAACATCTGTTCCCAGGTAATATACGCACAGGGCCTTGCTAGCCTTTCCTGCACTGGGATGATCGTCAACGTATTTGATTCCCTCATTTCTTCTAATGTACTTAAATTCGCCCCCCACCTCTTGAGTAGTCTCCGAGTAGTAGACACTATCCTCTGTCCTCTCCAATACAGCAAGCAACTATCCACCCCCATTTCATCCTCACACCGTCCGCTCTTTCTTACCTTTCTCCTATTCATAACGTGTGCACCATTATCTAACACAGCGTTTACTTTATTCATACATTATACTGATTTTGTGTGCATCTGTGTCCCACGAGTATATAAGCATGAGATACAAGCATTGATGTGTATTCATTGAGGTGTCCTTTGCTCAGGGAACACAGGCTAGTTCAAAGAATTGTCAAAGAAATAGCTGTCCAATATTGAAGACCTAAAACAAAGACCGGTAAATTAATTTACAGATTTTTTAGTCTGGTGTTTTTAAAATTTATTTTTTAGAAATTAAAACCTCAAGTATCTCAAAGAAATGAATTCCCTGAGAAAGAAAAGACAAATTACTCACAAGGCTTTGAATGTATACTAACTGCTATTCCAAGCAGTAGTCAGGAAATGATTTCTTCTGTGAACTTTTCTTTGTAATCAAAGCCTGACTGGAATACTGCTGTAGCTATTTGCATGGCATGCCAACCGTTTGTGCTTTGATTTATCTTGGAAATCTGGTCACAAACAAAGCAAAGTGGTTACTTACCTTACCTTTCAGGTGCTTGGCCTAGCACCCTTGCTGACAAACTGGAGTCCAGATGTCAGCTAGTATTCAAATGCAAATTTGAGATTCTTTGTTCAAAGAGCTCAGGGGCTTCAAGTGAGAGCTCATTTTTCCGTTTTAGCTTGCTCTTCCCTCTCCCTCTGTCTGTCTCCTGTTTCTTTCTCCCTGTCTTTACCCCTCTCTCTTTTGAGAATTCTACAGTAAATTAAGAGCTTCTTTAGAATTGAAATCTTAGGCGAAAAGGCAATTTGAAGTCTCATTTTGTATTTGTATTGAGAATTCTCCCTGTTCCGTGTTATTTTGCACTCAACTTTGGTATTGTGGTGCACACTACATCTCTCCATGTGCAGATGCCCTCAGTGTCCTTTTCCTATTTAACACCATTTTCTTGGTTTTCTTTGAAAGGTATTGTCAGACATTATTATCCTATATTTATTCTTTCATGATTTTCGTGAAGGAAGATATAATTTTCCTTAACACTTAATTCTGGATGTAGAATCAGTGCACCTTATTTAGCAGCTTCATTGTTAATCTAATAGCTTCATTATAATTAATGATAGAGAAAGGCAGATGAAGATGACAGATGTATCCCGATGCTGAGTAAAGCGTTTAATGCCAGTGCTTTTAAGGGGATGCAATTGGGTGCTATTTTAAACAACATTTAATTGGACGTATTCAAAGGCCCTTTCTTAATAGAAGTTAAAATTAACCAGAAGCATGTACCTGTGTTACTCAAACAAAAAGTTATTTTCCTTAATTTTGTAGGTAGGTATATCTTATGTGTGTGTGCAAGAAAACTCCTTGTTACCAGAGAGGGAGAGGGAGGAAGGAAGAGAGAGAGAGAGAGAGAGAGAGAGAGAGAGAGAGAGAGAGAGAGA
>JADRCH010000009.1:8258764-8337929 GCA_019843965.1 Rhynchomys soricoides | reverse complement strand
TCTCTCTCTCTCTCTCTCTCTCTCTCTCTCTCTCTCTCTCTCTCTCTTCTGCTCAAGACAGCTTTCTCTTTCTATTCTAAAAGCTCTCTGGATAGCTCATCTCTGGTTGATCAATAGCCCAATCTTTATTTAGATATCAAGTCAGTCATCACCGTAAGTTCCCTTTTGATTATCCCATTAATCGGGATCCTACGACCCCTTGAATCTTAGAAAAAGACAGCATGCACAAACACAGAGAATAAGATAGCTGGGTGGGACCCTGCCCTGAAATACGTTTCCTACCATGCCTGGACCTAAACTCCCTCTGTCCCAGGCTGACCTTGAACTCAAGAATCTGCTTGCCATTGTAAGTATAAACAAACAAACAAACAAATGAAAAACTTAGCTAGGTGGGATCTTGCCTTTAGATCATCATTCCTTAAATCTCTTTATCTCCTTCCTTAGTATCTTTCTGACAGCTGGCTCACAGTGCAGCTGCCTCTGTTCCTTTAGATCTGTGAAGTTCCTTATATAATTCATATTGCATCCTTATAGTGTGCATAGTTGAGAAATTATGTATTTTTAAACTCAAGTTTTCAACATTCTCTCCCACAGCCTTGAGGGCTGGGCTGAAGGTCTCAGTGTTTACCATTTTGCTGAGACATTAGCCACACCCTTGCCTTCCAGATTCATGCTATCTCAAAAAAAGGAATGTAAAAATATGCACATTATTATACAAACAAGCCTTATGACCCCAACAGCCATCAACAGGCCTATACCCTGTTGACTCTGTTCTAGGGCCAGGAGTCATTTTATTCAGTCTCTTACATGGTCAAGCAGGACTCCACACTTTGGGGTCTTATATGCGCAAGCTGTGCCCATTGTCACATAGTTCCTCCCTGCTGTCTTCAGATCTATATGTAGAATTCTCAGCTCCTTCTCTAGTACTATGTCTGGACCATATCTGCCTGAATGCTGCCATGTTTCTCACTATGATGATAATGGACTAAAACCTCTGAAACTGTAAGCCAGCCCTAATTAAATATTTTCTTTCATTAAGAGCTGCTGTGGTCATGGTGTCTCTTTACAGCAATAAAACCCTTAGTACGTCAAGTGATAACCACTTAACTTCCTGCATGCTCAACTTTAGTTCACCTCTGCAGCACAGAGCTTGTTAAGACTTGTTTTATGAATCCTCTTACTGTTGTTTAGTTCAGTATAAGTTTTCCATAAATATGGACAATGCATGCTGAGCTGATCATGAGTCCCACAATTTATAGCTGAAAGATTTTCCTGTATTAGACCTAATATTTTTATGAATATAGCCTCACAAAGCTTCCCACAATGTCTTCATATTTCCCCAATTGAATATTTCTCATCAATCCTGTGTTCTTGTGAAAGTTAGTTGTGACATGCTCATTTTCATTTCCTGATTGTTTGGATTACATTATGTCTCCTTCTGTGCTAATCCTTCCCATTATTCAGCAGCCAATTCAAATTTCATTTTTTTCTCATAAATTCCCATGTAAGCAAACCAAATATTTGCCTCCCACATACTAACTAGAACTAGCACAAGCTTTTCCAACTCAACAGTTACCTTTCAAATTCTCTGTGTGTGTGTGTGTGTGTGTGTGTGTGCGTGTGTTTCTTAAGATAAAAAGATTCCTAAAGATAATAAACAAATCTTCATATTTCCTGCTTTCTGTGGTATGTAGAACATTGAACAGATGACAGAAGCTCAGAACATCTCACTACTGTGTGTTAAGTAAACAAAAAGCCAGTAAGCTTCATCTCTTCCTGGTTATGTTTTGCCTTGTCAGAGGCAGCTAAAGTTCCTTTGTAGCAATTTATTCATGAGGCAAGCCGCCTTGTAATCACTCATCTACTAAACTAAATGGAGACTTTAATACTTGCCAGTGTCTTCCTCTTTTCCAAGCACAGATGACTTTTTCTAACACAGTTCTTAAAAAACTAAACATTATTAAAATTAGCAAATAATTTTACATTTTATTTTCACCTTACAAGATACCTTTAGTGTCATGATTGTTTCTCACAGTACAAGTGGGAGCATATAGTTTAACGTTTTTTATGACAATCTAACAGTGAAATAATACATGTCAAGAAAGATGTAGAATCTTGGTAAATTTTATTTACATATCTTAAAGAAGAGTTGAGAAATATGTGAAAAATGTAGTTGAGGGTTCCTTATCAAGAAATAGAAATTATTAATATAAAATTCTGATATATGTGTTGTATATGCATATGTCCAACACAAGTACTTCTAAAAAAATATAAAATAATTTTATATACATGAAATTTTTTGGTAAAAACATGGAGGTAGAGATTATGGATAGTATATAACGTAGGGTATACAAAATATATAAACATGAGGAAATAAATGAGATAAAGACCCAGAACAGTTATTTTAAAAACTCAAACTGGTGTTTCTCCTGAATGAGTAGATTCATATAGATTTTTTGTTACTATTACTCTATATCTATTTTTTGAACATGGGTTTCTTTGTCTTTTAGTTGTGTGTGTGTGTGTGTGTGTGTGTGTGTGTGTGTGTGTCTGTGTGGAAACAGGTACCTGCAGAGGCCAGCAGAGGGCAAACAAAACTACTAGAAGTGTGTCAGGAGCCAAACGTGCGAGATGCCGAGAGCAGAACCCATGAAATTACCTGCTGTCAGTTAAGGTGCAAGGTTAGAAAGGACGGGTAGTTTGCGGTCTCAGGTCCCAGGAATTGAAAGAACATCTGGTATTTCCTGAAAACTGTTTACTGTAGTGGGTTGGCCTTGGGCCATGTGTAACCTTCCAGCCCACCTGTCTTTTTAAGCTGCTATCCTGAAATAAACTTCGGGAGCTTGATCAGAATTCATGACTTGCTCCTCATCCTTGCTGTCTCTTGTCCCCCATTCGTCTGTCTTCTCCTTAGGTTCACATTGATAGCCCTGCGGGCTGGGGCAGAAGTGGAGTTTCGGGTAGTTTTGAGCCCAAGTACGTGTTGGGACTGAATTTTATATTCTTGAAGCACAGTACTCATTCATAAGTACTAAGACATCTCTCCAGCCTCAACTTGAGTTACTTGGCAAATAAGCAAATGTAGAAGCCATTTCAAATTGAAAACATGAACAGGTTATTGTCATGGGAACTTGATAAAGAACTATATCTTGAATGTATTTCATTATGGTTATGAATAATCAGTTAATGTTGGTGGTAGAGATTTGAAATGAGGTTGACATATTTGGTGGGAAAATATTTCTACCTGGCTCCACTGGGGGAAAATACATTTTCTAAAAGCTAATACTCTGTGCACAGCAGGTTTCTACAGCAGTCTGCACAATTTCATTTGCCTTCTCCAAATGAGAAGCAAGCTAATTTACCATGAGATTCTCCTCTGTGAATTCAAGGTCAAAGAGTTAATGGTGTAGGCAAGGTTTGAGAACAGTTATTTTTTTAAACAAACAGTGATTAACGCTCATATTTTGCTTATTATAAATAACTTTGAAAATAACAATGAATATACAAATATTTTTACTAAGAAAAGGAAGGCATTAAGAGAAAGAGACTGGGTAATGTGTTAATGGAAGACACTGACAGGTTAGATAACCAACCATCATTGTGAATGTCACAGTTTCTTTTCTTCTGGCTCCACAGTAATATTATAAACAATAATTAATTAAAATTTGTGGGTGGATTTAATGCCCAGCTTACTGTAATTGTTATAGTTGGCCTAGGGAATATTTCCCATAGACTCATATGTGCATTCGTGGTCTCGGACTAGTGTTACTGCATGGGGAAGTGGTAGGGGAATTATGTCACTGGGGATGTGTCTTTGAAAGATGTACTTAGACTCTAGTTTCTTCCTCTTTTTTGCTGCTTGTATACAATGAGACATGTCCACATGTTCTAGCCACCACAATGCTTTCTCTCATCAGGGGTAGTAATCATAGCCAAGAACTATGAACTGAAATACTTTTGAGACAAACCCTTCCTCGATTAGGTTCTTACTGATCTTTCTTTTCCCTCAGAAGTGATATAATTGACCAGTATAATAGTTTAAGGGTTGTTCACTCATTCATTACAGTCTTATTTATGCACATTGACTATTGTGTCCCCTGCACTGTGCTGAGCTTTAGTCTTAAGGAGTCATCACACTTGAAGAGCTCATAATTTGAGGACTCGATGGATCCCAATTTGCATTTTATGGTTTATGGCTTCCTCTGTTAACTTCACTCTTGGCTTCTAAGCATGCTTCTCTGCTGTTCTATAAAGGTACTTTAAAAAGAAAACCAAAGCTTTCAATAATTCAACAGAATTTATTTGGGTAAATAGCAATCCATTAACTGGAGCACTTCAAGGTAGAAGAGGATTGGGGGAACCATTGGGAACTGTGGAAGACCCACAATAGCAAGAAGAAAGAAAAGTTCAGACACAGTTTGAGCAGTTGCAGCCAGGCATTTACTGTCTTAGAGTGCTCTGCACATGGCTGAGGTCTAGCTGCTATTAAAAAAAAAAAAAAAAAAATTCCTAAATTAGTCTGTGGTTTGTTTATGTACTAAATTAGATTGTATTACCTGGCAACTCAAAGCACAGAGATAGCCTCAGGCCAATGGCTCTTTGCTTATTTAATTTGGCACTTTGGAAAGGAATAGACTGTGATCGGCTGTATTAGTCAGGGAATATATGTTACTAAGGGGACTTATCAGATTGTTTACACAATATTGAATGCTTGGTCTAATAATGGTTCTCTGACCACCAGAGCAGTTAAGAGCTTGATGACTGCCCAGTCTATAGTTCTTCCCAGGAAAATACTCTCAAAAACCCACTCAGGGGCATGTCTCCTAGTCAATCCCAGATCTAATCAAACTAACAAGTAAAATGTGCTATCACACGGAGTTTTCATTTGTTTGTACTTTACTACCACTAAAATGTGTCTAGATGAGCCTTTTATAAATGGTGATATGTCTAATCACATTTTAATCCCACATCAGAGAAGGGAATGATCATGAGTTTGAGATACATCAAGGCTACATAGGGAGGTCATGTCTAAACCAACAAATGAATCTGAGACGCCTATGTGATTTGAGAGGATTCTAGAAACTTAGTCTCCTGGGAAGCCTTACAATAAGATAAATGAACTCACTCTATCACTGCTTTTCCCAATATTGTACCTAATATTCAAGTTCACTAAAACAATTTTCAATTCTGCCTCATGCTCTAGGTCAAATGTGACCAAACTTTTGGTTCTCTGGACCTCATAGGATGAAGAATTGTCTTGAGTCTTACATTAAACATATAAATACTAACACAAGCTCATGGAAAAAAAGTCTATCTATGTTTTTTGCTATCATTTACCACAGATAAGCAAAGAAATCCTTCATTCCCTAATGGTGTTGATACTGGTTTAGGAAAACTGTGAAAATTGTAGAGCAGATTCAAGTTTGAAATCCTTAATGAAGAAAAGGAAAGTATCTAAGTTATAAAAATGTCATTATATATATTTATATATATATATGAAATAAATATATATTTATATATTATATATATGAAATCTATTTATTTATATGTATTTATTTATATATATTTATATTAACATACATATTTATTTTATATATATATTATATATATATATAATATATATATATATGAAATAAAAGAAAACATCACACTGGGATATTTGAGAAAATAATGAATGGATATCAGTCAGTACAATGACATAGCTGCACTTCTTAGGGCATCCTCAGGTGCCCATCATAGATCACGGTACTAGTTTTGTTCTCAGTAAGCTTCTTGAACACAGTCGCTTATGGGCATAGTAGCTCCTGAAAAGTAACAAGAAGACATCAATGAGATGATTGTGGAGTAGGGGATATTGTCTCTGTGTAGATTACACCTATGAAAGTCTAAGAAAGAGACACAATCTAACGTTCCCTTGCACAGAATGCCAGGTTGAAGCTGTGTATGGCCCATTTGAAAACTGGCAGGCAACACTTTTGCCTGAAAGTGGTGCTACACATCTACCAAAATATTCTTTTCTCAGAAATCTTAGAGTCAGTTTCAGATTCTTATCTCAAAAGTAAGACTACATGTGTTCCCTCTGTGGAGATGCTAATTATATGTTATCATTTACATTTCAGAAATAAGATAGCTAAGCCATGGCTAGATGATGAAAGATCATATGATGTGCAGCATAACATCAAGTTGTTTAGTTGAATGTGGCTACTCATTGTGCTCTCCATTTGAGTTTTCTACAACTTCTATTTCCTCCGTTACTCCATTATAATTTGGATCGAGTATTGATACTTTAGTTTTTACCATGAAGGCAAATGTTCAGCTCCTATATATATACAGCTAACTCCACAAAAGTTATTAAACTCTTCCTAGTAACATCCCAAACTTCTGGCCCACATTTTGTTTTTAATAAACTAAACAAATTGATAATAATCTCCAGATTTTAAGACCTTTCAATATCTAGCACATGGCTTAGCTATCTTATTTCTAAATAATAAATGGTATTTTAGAATTAGCATCAATACTTTAACAAATTCCTAAGACTGGAGATGATTTAATCCCTTAGTCTGATAGTGAGACACGTGTGGGTCATGACTCTTTTGGGGATCAAGTGACCATTTCACAGGGGCGCCTAAGACCACTGGAAAACACAGATATTTACATTACAAATAATACTAGTAGTAAAATTATAGTTATGAAGTAGCAATAAAATAACTTTGTGATTGGTAGCCACCACAATATAAGGAACTGTAGTAAAAGGAACTATAGGAGGGTTGGGAACCACTACCTTAGTTCTTACAAAATTCATAATCTTGATAAGGATTTACATCAAATCCATTTTCAGTGTCTGTGTATATTTTATATACTACACAATGGTACTTCATGAAGAAATTACATATTTTCTATTAATTTGCAACGACCTTTCACCTAAAATTACTGCTGCAAATATCAGTAACTATACCAGGTATGCTGAAAATGAACAAATAAACTATTTTAACCTTTTACCTTAATCCTTTGATTTGGCTGTCTTTAATGGCACTAACGAAGCCATTTCTACAATGCTGTGTCTGTCATCACTACTCTAACAAAAAATGATAAGTTGAACAATATATGCAGAATAAAGGATGTCATTCATCCCTGCATATTAAATTTAAAATTTTCTCTACTTTCTCTTGATAGATTTTCTAAGTTCTTCAATTTACCTAGCTATACTCTGATAAATCAAACTGATTTCAGATCTGTACCCCGAAACCCTCTTTAAAATTTTCAGGACATATTGTAGCTGACACTCTTCATATATAAGTTACAAAATTCAGCATATTCTTTGACAATACGGTTTTAACTTTTGCTATAAAGTGTGTAGCCTCTATTAGTTCAAACCATAGAATCTGAGTTGTGATGATTTTGACATTGCTGAGCAGACAGATATTTTCATCTTCCCTACTGTGGCCTTAATGGCACCATCCTGGACCAGCTCTAAACTTAGCAGTATGCTTTCCCATGCAATGCCTTTTCAAATTATAGTTCAAAATGCACAAATTCCCTTCACGCATATACAGTACCTATTTGTCTTGATAAAAATACAGTCATCTATTCACTTTTCCTTCAAGAATCCTTCTTTATATGTCATTTTCATTTTATCTTTTTTCTTTCTTTTGGGGATTGTCATTTTTTTGACACTGTGGAAGCCATGACAGCATGAAAAAATAATAAAAGAATGTATTTACCTTTATTGTGAAAATTAATTGAAAGGAAAATTAAAAGTTAAAATTGGGACTTTCCACATCTTGGCTAGCAATGTACTGGGGAGTGGAGTGTAACCAGGCAGGTGATTACATTCTCCCACCACAACCCAGTTTTCTCTTGGACATATGACTGTGCTTCCCTTGCCTCTTCTCTCACACACTTCCAAATTATGTCATCTATTGCTGTGACATTCATTTCTACCTGTAGAGGAATCTGTCTCTCAGCCCCGAGTTCTAACTCTCTGCTTTGGGCACTATCCCCAGAACATAGCACATTCTCCCTGTACTAAGTGAAACTGGGAAATTCTTTTTTCCATGTAGTTCTCTTTCCTCTGCACAAATCTCTTCAGTAAAGTACACTACATTTCCTTTATATCCAGAAACCTTGGCATTGTATTTAGCCTCTGCTCAGCCACACTGTGCATGTGTATCCATCCTAAGTCCTGTCAATATTTTGAGTCTTCAGAACTTGTCCATTTCTTTACAGGCTCTCGGCACTATTGAAAGTTCCACCTATTCTGAGGTCTTCTTCTGCATTCCCTCCCTTTCAACTTCAGAAGCTGAAAATCTGATCATTATAGTTCCATAAAATTCTTTAGAGATTTCATTAGGTTGTGACAAGGGTCAAACAATTTAAGCTAAATTATAAGATGTGATGGATGGACTCTATGCTGACCCCCCTTGAATCTGTTCCCTTCCTGGTCTCCATAGTTTTATATAAACTCTCCCTTTTAATCTGCTGGTCTACATCTAGCTTCTAAACCATAGCACAGAGTCAAAGTGCGTCAAATATCTTGCTGGCAGATGCTTCAAAGACTTTCTTTGGTCATTTGGTGAATCAAGTGGCCATGTGGGAAGTCATGTGGCAAAGATGGAACACAGATTTTTAGAAACTGAAGGTCTTGAACTTGCTGCTGTAAGAAGTTTTGTGTCTCAGACCTATAACTGCAAGGAATTCTGACATTCTTTTCCTGTTGAGCGACAAATGCAATGCACAGAATAAAATGCAAAATCTGTTTCAAAGAGAAGAGTGAGCAAAGGAGTACAGAGAAGCAAAGATTCAGCTAAGCCTGCCCAGGGGCTTTGTTGACTACAGAAATATTAATGTGTTGCTTTAAGGTACCTTGCTTATAGTTATTAGTTGTAGGAGCAACACACAACTGATATGTAAGTTCCTGGTTTTAAAAACTGTGTAGCTTATTTTCTTCTATTATTCCTGGCCTTAAAGTCTAATGTCCTGCAACAATCAGGAATCCCATAAGCATTTCCTCATCCCCAGCCAGCCCTTCACTCCTGACTTTTCGTTCCTGCCTTGCTCTCTACCCTATACATTACAGGCTATTTTAGGTTGCAGTTTAAAGGCTAATTCTTCAGTGATGACTTCCTAGATACTAAAGCATATTGAGTCTTATGCTAGATCTTTGATAATTCTCTGAACTTCATGTAAACACACATAGTCATTGTATGATAATTTTGGAACAATTTGATTTTCAAACTATAAGTCTTATGAAAACTGGAAATGGACTAGTTCTGTTTATTTTGAGATGTACAGAAAAAATAGTAAAATATTTTTCTCATAATGTTTTAATGAAATAAAAGGGATGCAAGAAAGTAAGAGAACCATTTTAAGCAGAAAAACAGTAATTTTCTTGTGCTTGAATTGTATATTTTGTGAGCTCATAGCAGAAATTTACTATACAGATAATTATAGTGATCATAAAAAGTGATGGTCTTCATTTGTTTGCTTGTTTGTTTATAGGCATGGTCTCATATTTCACAGACTGGCCACTATATAGCCAAGGATTACCTTGAACTCTTAGCTTCTTTTATGACCTTTGAGAGTAAAGAACGGTAGGAGTGTTCTACCACTTTCAATTTCTGCAAGCGAAACAAGACTCTGCTAATTGACCTCCACCTCCAACCCTCCATTTAACTGTTTTTCAGTATACCTAGAAACAGACTTTTAAACTAACAAAAGCAGAGGAGCTTCTGCCAGATTAACAGTAGTCTGGGTACAAGGTGGCTTCTTATATGTGAGTGATAGACAAAACTAAACAAACAAAATTAGGACTAGATATTCATCAACAGATGAAGACATAGAGAAAGTATGACACATATGCACAATGGAGTTTTATTCAGTCTGAAATGAGAATGAAATCCTGAAGTGGAAATTTCTAGTTTCTTTGAAGATTCAGTTGTATCATGTGATATTTTTCTGGAAACTCTCTTATGAGAGGATGTTTGGCTGAGAAAAGACATGTGGTGTTTTTCTGGAAGCAGCTGTGGAAAAGGGCGTGTGATATTTTGCTAGAGCGGATGCTTCAGAGAAGATATGATGCTTGTATAAATATAATCCAACAGTGGACAATGCTCTGTGGTGTTGGTATGCCTTACCATTCTTTGCTGGTCATCATTGGGCTTTGCTGATGCTGGTCTTCACTGGTGATGTTGTATGGCATTGGTTAGCCTTACCATTTTTTGATGGTCATCATTTGTCATGACTTCATAGAGAGAAACACTCTAAAAAAACTTCTGGTGGCTTCTTGCTGCTTCTGGAGATTTGGGGTGATTGGCAGAGCCTCACTGTTTCTTCTGGATCTGACTGCCACTTCTGATTCATGAATCGCGTTTGCTAGTGGATCGAGCAACCTCTGTTGATTCATATGAACTGAACTGCTGATACCTTGACAGCGAAGACTGGATTTGTTCCAAAGAACTATTTATAAGCAGCTCCAACTCCTCCTTTGCCCTATTAGCCTTTCCTTTCCACTGCCTCTGGTGAGTGGTAGGCTAGAAGGGAAGTTAAAGCATTTAAGTACCCTTATTAAAAGTAGGTTTTGAAAAATCTAATCCTACAAAATATCTTCATTTGCAGCAAGAAGAATGGAACTGGAAGGCATTATGTTAAGTGAAATGAGCCAGTCACAGATATCCTCTTATAGATGAAACCTAAAAGATGGCTTTGGACAACAACTGATAGAGATGAGGGAGCCTACAAGGAAACCAGATAGAGTTTGATCAGTGAATTGATACCACTCTGAACTGCATTCATGAGTACAATTAGTACTTATTAATAAAAGTGTAATGCGAATTGTTATAATTTTGAAACAAAAGCAATAAGGCTACAACTACAATAACACAATACAATTGTATTTGGCCCTAGGCTGAGTCCTTGGGATGAAGGAAACACAGAGCATCCTTCATTGCTTCCCTCCAGGGGTCTGTTCAGGGGGCAAGGAAAGAAGTCATGCGAGCACAACAAATAATTGGATCATTGCTTTGTTCTCAGAGGGAATACAGAAAAGCTATTAGAGATATGATACATGGCAACCTTACTAATTAGCAACCACTGATGTTAGTGTGGAAAGGAAAAAGCCCAGAAGCCCCAGGACACATTCAAAAACTTCTATAGAAGGAGTCATATTTCTGAGAGTGAGAATATTTGACACATGTTGTCAGCAGTGTTCTAGAACCAATGAGAGAGATAGACTAAACTGTTAAGCATTTCTGTGAGAATAAATTATAAAGGAAAATAAACCAAGTAAAATAAAAAATTAAATCTTTACTTTACTGGACCAATAAGTATTGGTCAGTTTGGGCTGAAGAATTATCTGTGATGAAATTGACCAGCATCTTCGAGGTGAAATCTTCCGGGGATTGTTTCTTAAAGACTAACACATAGAGGCTGTGATCCAGAGGAAACTAAGTTCACATTCCAAGCTGGCAGACACACTTAGAAATGATGGAATAGTCTCCCACATGGTAATGATTTTGAGGTTTGGCACCATGTTGCATAGTCAGAGTTACTAAAAAGAACCCAGAAAAGGCTACTGGTGAAGGTGCAGCCCCAATTTCAGTGGATACTCTTGTCATATTGGAGATGGCAGGTCAGAGGCATGAACACCAAAAACAGCTTCAGGTGTGGAATACAGCAAGCCTGAGCCTACTAGATGAGCTTTATGTGTTGCAGATGTCAAAGTGAGAGAAATGTGATTGTCCAACCACTTTGGAACCTAGAAGATAAGGGGTTCCAGATGTCAGAAGTGAGCTACAGCATCTGACTTATAATGCTGGATGTTGAGGTTCGGGTTTGCTTTTGGGATGTTGTTACTATGCCCTGGTTCTTCTTTCTTAAAATAAAGTGTATTACTTATTTTGAGTTTTACAGGCACACAATGAAGAGACTAAATATTCTACAAGATATATTAATCTTTTAAATTACAGCATCTTTTAAGATGTTAGAACGTTTAAAGTTCTATTTTACATTGTGATATTAACAGGCAATATTCAAGATACTTAAAAAAGAAAAGGTTCAATGGTAATGTATTTTTGTATCAAGTTGATGTAAGGTTAATTAGTGAGTTAGTTTTTGTCAATTCGACACAAACTAGAGTCACCTTAGGAGAGGGAAACTCAACTGAGGAATTGCTTCTACCAGATTAGCATGTGAATGCTCCTATGGTTCATTTCTTTGTAATTGATGTGGGAGGGTCAATCTAACAGTGGGCAGAGCCACCCACAGGCAGGCAAACTTGGGTTGTATAAAAGAGCAAGTTGACCAAACCTTGAGTAACAAACCAACAAGCACCCTTCCTCCATGGTCCCTGCTTGTGTTTCTGCATCTGGATTTCTGCCTTGAGGTCAAGCTGGCCTTCCTTTGATGATGGACTAACTATAGTATGCAAGCTAAAATAAACCCCTTTCTCCTCAATTTGCTTTTGGATATGATCCTTATCACAGGAACATGAAAGCATAGGAGTATACAGAACTTCCAGCACCCTAGGGCTTTTCTAGACAGACCTTCTAAATTTTTTTCTACACACCTCTTCCAAACCAGTTCCAAAATTCACTAAGAAGCACATTGCCAGGTTTAATCACAGGTTGGCCTTGGTAGATATCCATTTCACTTATTACTTTTCTTGATTCTTTTATTAAATAACTGAGAAGAAGCAACATATGGGGAAGGATTTCTTTTGGCTTATAGTTCAAGGGGACATGTCCATCATGATGAGAAAGTATGCAGCAGGGTCTTAAGGCAACTGGTCATTTCTTCCATAGTCAGGAAGGAAGTGAGAATCAAATAGGATTGGGGGGTCTGGGTATAAAATTTCAAGGCTTATCCACTGGAACTAACTTCTGTGAAGGCTCCACACCCTCATTGTTCTATAATCTCCTAAGCATTACCAGCATGTGGGGACCACATATTCAACACATGCACTGATGGCGGACATTTTATACTCAAACCCAATAGCACCTTGTTCATGTCAGATTACTCACACACTGTTCACGACATGCATTAGGCTAGACCATTAACCTCATTATAACAGTAGTCAGGCTTACTATCTTCACCATTAATTTCCTATTTCATGTCAAACTGCATAGAACATACAAGAAACACTCTGACGATTATTAATCATCATTTGTTACATTTTAAGTGTATTTTGTTTTTATGAATGTATATGTATCATATGCATGCCAGATGCCCAAGGAGCTCAGAGGCTTGTTAGATCCCCTAGAACTGGGGTGATATGGATGATTGTGAGCCACCATATGGGTGCTGGGAACTGAACCCAGGTCCTCTGTAAGAACAATTGGTGCTATTAGTGGCTGAGCCCCCCCTCCTGCCCTCTAACAATTATTTAAATAGAGAAATTAATCAGGGATGGTAAGATGGATGGCCAGGAGAGTTAAAACACTTGTTTGCATAGTCTGGCCATCTTAATTTTATCTCCAGAACCCATGTGGAAAGCCAGATGCAGTGGCACGCATGTGTAATCTTGTCACTCTTACAGCAAGATGGGTGATAAAGACAAGGGAACTGGCTGACCATCTAGCACAGAAGATGCAAAATAGCAGCTGAAATGATGAAAGACCCTGTCTTAACACTGTAGAAGCTGAGAACTGACTCCTGAAAGTTGCACTCAGACCTCCTATACTGTGGGACATATATACCTACACACACACACACACACACACACACACACACACACACACACACAGTCTCCCCCAACCCCCCCCCCACACCTTTTAAAAAAAATAAATCAGTCAGGCTAACAACAATTACCTTCCTTTATCAAGGGTTTTCTGGAACACTCTACTGAGTTATCAGCAGAGCCTGGAGCTTAGGATTTAGAGTGAACTTCTGCCCACTACCAGATGCTTTCAAGGACATTTAAAAGGTGGCCTCAGGGTAGCAAACTCAGAGAGGACAGTTCTATTTAGTACACAGATATGCTATTCAAATATAATACTCACTTTAAAGGGAAATGCAGATAGGTTAATTAATGATCTTTTCTAAGGCCAGTACTTGGATTTGGATCATCTGAGATTGAAGTTCAGACTGTGACTGTGGAAAACAAGCACTGTGTGATGTAATGAAATTGACTTTCTTATCTGTCAACTTCAGTTCCAATTGACATTGTATTCTGCTCCTCTATAAGAAAAAAAGTATGGGATGAGAAATGGTTGCTAAGCAACCAAGGCACCAGGAGGTCCTGGTTGTAGCATAATCAGTTAGAATCTGGCAAAGCTCCCAGGATTGAGGACCATGGATAATTATTTATCTGGCCTCTAATATCCTACCAGGCTGCTTTAAATCTCTTCTATCATACTAAAATCATAAACATTATTTCAAATTTAGCATCATCTAAAATTTAATTACACTTTTAAAGATAACCTAAGAGTCTATTCGATATCAATTTAATCTGTTGGCCAAATCAGAGTATCATCCCTGGGAGAGTTTCTGGATGAACTATCATTTTGTTAAATGATTTTTTTTTCTGATTTTAAAATAGGTATGCCTCGTGTGCATAAGGTCATGTATCTAAAGAATTAAATGCTCTAAAATATAAATAATTCAAATTTGTTTAAGTAGTAGGCTCAAGATTTTAGCAACTGATCAGTGTCATATTTCCAAGAAAGACAACAGATCAGCAAAATTATAGAACATACAGAATAGAGGTTTAAAATACAAAAACAAAAAATCCCACAAAACAACAACAGCAGCATTCTGTAGCAGCTGTACACACATTAAAGTCACTGTGAGTATAACACTGAAGCAGCTCTGATATGTGAGCATTGGGGAGGGTTCTCTGGAGAGACCAGTGCTGTAGAAAGCCCACCCCTTTCTAAAATGAAGTAGAGCTGTTTACCTCAAGACTAGTGAGGGATTTCAGCTTGCCACCAAACAGCTTGGCGGTGTGTCCTTTGCCTTGAAGGTCATATGAACAGATGGCTTACCCCTAAAACTCAACTGCGAACAGCTATCCAAAAGGAGTCTCTAGCGCACAGGGAGGTCACCCTTGTAAAGAGGCTGCCAGTGACAACTAGTTTAAGTTACCCGGAGCCTATTAGAGGGAATAACGGGAGGGGCAGGGTGGCTTAAATGACAGAACCGGAGTAGGTAGACGGTAAGTGGGTGACAACAACCACAGCCTTTTCCCATGAACCTATCTTTCTGGAGCAGGCCAACTTCCACAGAGACTTTGAATGCTAAGCATGTTCAGAGACCAGTCACTGTGGGCCACACACCATTTTAATGAATAAATGGAGTCTTCTTTGGAAAACTGCATAGCCAGGGGCCTTTTGATTACAGAGCTGTGCAGAAGATGCACAGAACCCACCACAAGTGAAGAACTCCAAGGAGACTGTGTGGCAGTCTGGGGAGCATGGCAAGGCAGGCTTCCAGACTCTTAGGGGACCTGTTTCCTAAAAGGTTGGGAAACTTTTCTGATGCGAAGCATTTCACCTTTATGTTTACAGCAAGTTAGTGAGGATGAATGTAGCTGCTCACACCCTGTTGCTGAAAACCTCAGGGGTAAGGAGTCCGATGAAGAGTTAATAACGGCAAAAGGCTCTAAAATATTAATGAGTTTTCATCAACAGAGTGAAGTCTCATTAATTTGAGCTAACTGAGTGGAACGAACACAGTGTTTTCTCTGCATCAGGCACTGAGGTTTTTGACTGCCAGGCTGGAGCCCTTGCTCATGCTGCTGGGAATGGATCTAAGGTGGGCCCAGCTAGGGACAAGTAGGATCTAAAGTGGAGGCAGCCTCGCCTCCTTTCTTGGAGCTGTTAGGGTTTTTCCTACCTTGTTCTGCCTTTGGGGAAGCTGAGAAGAAGGCTTCTGGCCAGATCTCTGAACTAAATAATAATAGTCACATTTAAAATAGGAAATGGAAGCATGCTAACTTCTACGCTTTGTAACATTTTCTTCTAAAACACCAGCATAAGGAGGTTAGAAGGGTTTTCTTTTTTCCTCCCATGACATATGAAGAAGCTTAAGTTTCGAACTAAGATATTTTTCTGAGTACACCTTGACTCCTTGAATAAAGCTTCAGAACAATGTTTTTACAATTCTTGCAACCCTAAGCAATTTTTATAGAGAGCTAAATATGTGAATTGTAAATTAGAATCAACACCCTGAATGTATGATTCTGAGTATCTCAGACATGCACATATTTAACCATCAGACAAAATTATTCAGAGACCCAGTTTTATCCCCATCTTATAGTTTAGGAAACAGACATGATAAAATACAAATAACTTGTGTAGTGGAATGTAGCAAGCAAACAAGACAGAGGATCAGCCAGTCTGATTCTAGAGCCATGCACTTAGCAATAATTTGGCATTGCTTTTTATCTAATTTTTGGTGAATGGTAGATGAAAGAAACTATGAAGAAAGATATATATAACCACAGTAGTTATGTCATGTGATTTATTTTCAGGCTATTTGGTCATAAAGTGAAATATATTTGGGCTTATTTAAAACAAAGCAGACAAAAAAACAAAAACAAAAACAAAAAACCAAAACAAAACAAAAAAAACTTGGAGTGAATAAAGCCTTGCAGAGAAAGTAGCTAGCAGTAGATGAAGAAATTCACTCACAAGAGGTAAAATGCGCACGTGTTGCATGTTTCCACCTAATGGTATGAGATCTTGTAATCAGTCTTTGTAATTTCATTTATATCCAAGTAGGGATTATAATATCCTTTTGAGTGTTAAATGAGGTTTTGTACCTAAAGTGTTTAGCACAGCACCTGCCACATAATGATTAGTTCCTAATGGTAGCTATTATCATGTTCAAAATATAAAATGGCTAAAAATAATAATAGTCACACTTTGCATTTTAGCAGAGCATGAAACTAAATTAGCTTAGAGACACAGATCATGATTGACATATTAAAGCAAAAACTACACATCATTATTTTTCCTTTTTCATATAATAACAGAAAAAGAAAGGGAAACATCAAAAACAATTACCTAAGCTTGCTGAGACTTCTCAGGAGCTCTCCAACTGTAGCTAACTTAAATATTTTGTGAAATGGAATATTTCTTGTAACCACTAGGATATGTCATAGAAATGAAATGGGAATGACTGGAAATGTTACAGTATCCTATAAACTGTAAAATCTTATACAGGTATGAGGTATTATTACAGGAAAGCCTGGTCAGAATGAAGATTTCAAAGAATATCCAGACTGTCAGTTTTTAATATGCATACCAACAAATTTGAATTTCAGTTTGATTTACACTTGTCTCAAAAGGATATTTGTTTATTTGAAATGACATGGCCATAAGAGGAAAACATATCCCTGCATTTTCAAAAACACAGCTGCTTAGGATACAGAGCTCTGTCTAGCTGAACGTCTCATGTTGAAAATGATGACCTTGGGACTGGAGAAATGGCTCAGCATTTAAGATCACGGGCTACTTTTGTTAAGGACCTGAGTTCAGGTTGCAGAAATCATATATATACACACATACATAGTGGCTAACATTCATCTGTTTTTCCAGCCCAGGTGGAGGTACATATATACATATTCAGATAAAAGCACTTCTAGACATAAAATCAAATTAATAAATTTTAGAGATGACATTTTACAAAACATTAAGTGCTGGGTTTTAGTTGTAACTATGACAGACTCACTATGGTTTTACCAATTGATTTGTTCTTTCCATTCTTCCTTTTATATAATGACAGTCATAAAATTTACTGCTACTTAAGTGTGTATTTCTCTTGTCCAGTGGATTTCTTGAATAAAAAGAAGCCACAGTTTTGAAATGTTGATGGTATTTAGTGGTATTGGTTTGTTTCCCACATTATTAAGAAACATGCTCTGACCTATCAGATGAAGGAAATTCTTCAACTCAGCCTTTCAGACTAACTTTCAGCCATTCTGGTTCTACTGTCTATAATTTCAACTCAATACCAGTTTATGGGAAGATAAAGTGAGCACTAGAAGATTACTGCTAGTCTTTACGGGATTAGGGCAGTGTTGTAGTGGGAAGCACAATAAGATTAAGAGAGACAGTATAAACATTACTGCACTTATCAATCTCATTTAACCATACCTTAGAAAAATTGAGTCATGGGCAACCTCAGCAATTGGTTTCTGATAGATTTCTTTTTTATTTTGTTTTGTTTTTATTTATTTATTTTCCTGCTTTATTTACATTTCAAATGTTTTCCCCTTTCCAGATTTCCCCTTTGGAACTTCCCTATTCCCTCCCCCCTCCCCTGCCTCTATTGGGGTGTTCCCCCACCCACCAAACAACCCACTCTCATCTTCCCTCCTTGGCATTCTCCTATACTGGGGAATCTAATCAGGCCCAAGGGCCTCTCCTCCCCCTGATGTCTAACAAGACCCTCCTCTGCCGCATATGTGGCCAGCACCATGGGTCTCTCCATGTGTATTCTTTGGTTAGTGGATCAGTCTCCAGGAGTTTCAGGGGTCAGGCCAGTTGCTACTGTTGCTGCCTTTCTGGGGCTGCCAACTCCCTCAGCTCATTCAGTCCCTTCTCCAAGTCCTCTATCTGGGACCTCCCACTACGCCCTACTGTTGCTGTGAAGTGACTTTTGGGTATTTCGAACTCTTGGGCTAATAACCATTAACAGTGAGTACATACCATGTTCATTCTTTTGATTGTGTTGGATCGCTCAGGATGATATTTTCAAGATCCATTTATCTGCAAATTTCATGAAGTCATTGTTTTTAATTGCTGAGTAGTATTCCATTGTGTAAATGTACCACATTTTCTGTATCCATTCCTCTGTGGAGGGACATCTGGGTTGATTCCAGCTTCTGGCTATTATAAATATGGCTGCTACGAACATAGTGGAACATGTGTCTTTATTACATGTTGGAGCACTTTCTTGGTATATGCCCAGGAGTGGAATAGCTGGGTCCTCAGGTAGTATTATGTTCATTTTTCTGAGGGTCCACCAAACTGATTTCCAGAGAGGTTGTATCAACTTGCATTCCCACCAGCAATGGAGAAGTATTCCTCTTTCTCCACATCCTCACCAACATCTGCTGTCACCTGAGTTTTTGATCATAGCCATTCTGACTGGTATGAGGTGGAATCTCAGGGTTGTTTTGATATGCATTTCCCTGATGACTAAGGATGTTGAGCATTTCTTTAGGTGCTTCTTGGCCATTTGAATTTCCTCAGTTGAGAATTCTCTGTTTTGCTCTCTTCCCCATTTTTTGATAGGGTTATTTGGACCTCTGGCATCTAGCTTCTTGAGTTCTTTGTATACATTGGATATTAGCCCTCTATCAGATGTAGGATTGGTAAAGACCTTTTCCCAATCTGTAGGTTGCCATTTTGTCTTATTTACAGTATCTTTTGCCTTACAGAAGCTTTGTAATTTTATGAGGTCCCATCTGTCGATTCTTGATCTTAGAGCAGAAGCCATTAGTGTTCTGTTCAAGAACTTTTCCCCTGTGCCCATGTGTTTGAGACTTTTCCCCACTTGTCTTCTATTAGATTCATTGTATCTGGTTTTATGTGGAGGTCCTTGATCCACTTGGACTTGAGCTTTGTACAGGGAGATAGGAATGGATTAATTCGCAATCTTCTACATGTAGACTGCCAGTTGAACCAGCACCATTTGTTGAAGATGCTGTCTTTTTTCCACTGTATGGTTTTAGCTCTTTTGTCAAAGATCAAGTGACCATAATTGTGTGGGTTCAATTCTGGGTCTTCGATTCTACTCCATTGATCTACCTGCCTGTCACTGTACCAATACCATGCAGTTTTTATCACTACTGCTCTGTAGTACAGCTTGAAGTCAGGGAGGCTGATTCCCCCAGAAGTCCTTATATTGTTGAGAATAGTTTTTGCTATTCTGGGTTTTTTGTTATTCCATATGAATTTGAGAATTGCTCTTTCTAAGTCTATGAAGAATTGAATTGGGATCTTGATGGGGATTGCATTGAATCTGTAGATTGCTTTCGGCAGGATGGCAATTTTAACTATATTAATCCTGCCAACCCATGAGCATGGGAGATCTCTCCATCTTCTGAGGTCTTCGATTTCTTTCTTCAGAGACATGAAGTTCTTGTCATACAGATCTTTCACTTGTTTGGTAAGAGTCACACCAAGATATATTGTTTGTGACAATTGTGAAGGGTGTCATTTCCCTAATTTCTTTCTCAGCCTGTTTATCCTTCGCGTATAGGAAGGCTACTGATTTGCTTGAGTTAATTTTGTATCCAGCCACTTTGCTGAAGTTGTTTATCAGCTGTAGCAGATCTCTGGTGGAGTTTTTCGAATCACTGAAGTATACCATCATATCATCTGCAAATAGTGATATTTTGATTTCTCATGTTCCAATTTGTATCCCTTTGACCTCCTTTTGTTGTCTGATTGCTTTAGCTAGAACTTCAAGTAATATATTGAATAGACAGGGAGAGAGAATGCAGCCTTGTCTAGTCCCTGATTTTATTGGGATTGCTTCAAGTTTCTCTCCATTCAGTTTGATGTTGGCTACTGGTTTGCTGTATATTGCTTTTACTATGTTTAGGTATGCTCCTTGAATTCCTGATCTTTCCAAGACTTTTATCATGAAGGGATGTTGAATTTTGTCAAATGTTTTCTCAGCATCTAACAAAATGACCGTGTGGTTTTTTTCTTTCAGTTTGTTTATGTAGTGGATTACATTGATGGATTTCCGGGTATTGAACCATCCCTGTATCCCTGGGATGAAGCCTACTTGATAATGGTGAATGATCGTTGTGATGTGTTCTTGGATTCGGTTTGCAAGAATTTTATTGAGTATTTTTGCATCGATATTCATAAGGGAAATTGGTCTGAAATTTTCTTTTATTGTTGGGTCTTTGTGGGGTTTTGGTATCAGTGTAACAGTGGCCTCACAGAATGAATTTGATAGTGTTCCTTCCATTTCTATTTTATGTAATAGCTTGAAGAGTATTGGTATTAGGTCTTCTTTGAAGGTCTGATAGAATTCTGCACTAAACTCATCTGGTCCTGGGCTTTTTTTGGTTTGGAGACTTTTAATGACTGCTTCTATTTCTTTAGGGGTTATGGGACTGTTTAGATGGTTTATCTGATCCTGATTTAACTTTGGTAATTGGTATTGGTCTAGAAACTTGTCCATTTCCTCCAGATTTTCCAACTTTGTTGCACATAGGCTTTTGTAGTAGGATCTGATAATATTTTTAATTTCCTCAGAGTCTTGTTATATCTCCATTTTCATTTATAATTTTATTAATTTGCACACTGTCTCTGTGCCCTCTGGTTAGTCTGCCTAAGGGTTTATCTATCTTGTTGATTTTCTCAAAGAACCCAGCTCCTGGTTTTGTTGATTCTTTGTATAGTTCTTTTAGTTTCCACTTGGTTGATTTCAGCCCTTAATTTGATTATTTCCTGCCTTCTACTCCTCTTGGGTGTATTAGCTTCTTGTTCTAGAACTTTCAGGTGTGCTGTTAGGCTGTTAGTATATGCTCTCTCCAGTTTCTTTTTGGAGGCTTTCAGAGCTATGAGTTTTCCTCTTAACACTGCTTTCACTGTGTCCCATAGGATTGGGTAAGTTGTACTTTCATTTTCATTAAATCTAGGAAGTCTTTAGTTTCCTTCTTTATTTCTTCCTTGACCATGTTATCATTGAGCAGAGCATTGTTCAGCTTCCATGTGTATGTGGTCTTTCTGTTGTTGTTGTTGCCATTGAAGACCAACCTTAATCCGTAGTGATCTGATAGGAGGAATAGGATTATTTCAATCTTCTTATATCTGTTGAGATTTGTTTTGTGACCAATTATATGATCAATTTTGGAGAAGGTACCATGAGGTGCTGAAAAGAAGGTATATTCTTTTGATGTATGATGAAATGTTCTATAGATATCTGTTAAATCCATTTGGTTCATAGAATCTGTTAGTTTCACTGTGTCTGTTTAGTTTATGTTTCCAAGATCTGTCCATTGTTGAGAGTGGGGTGTTGAAGTCTCCACTATTATTGTGTGAGGTATAATATGTGCTTTGAGCTTAGTAGAGTATCTTTTATGAATGTGGGAGCTCTAGCATTCGGGGCATAGATGTTCAGAATTGAGAGTTCTTCCTGGTTGATTTTTCCTTTGATGAGTATGAAGTGTCCTTTATCTTTTTTGATGACTTTTGGTTGGAAGTCAATTTTATCCGATATTAGAATGGCTACTCCAGCCTGTTTCTTGGGGCCATTTGCCTGGAAAATTGTTTTCCAGCCCTTTACTCTATGGTAGTGTTTGTCTTTAACACGGAGGTGCGTTTCCTGGATGCAGCAAAATGCTGGGTCCTGTTTATGGATCCAGTCTGTCAGTCTATGTCTTTATATTGGGGAGTTGAGACCATTGGTGTTAAGAGATTTTAAAGAATAGTGATTGTTGTTTCCTGTTATTTTTGATGTTGTTTATGTGGCTATCTTCTTTTGAGTTTGTTGAAAGATTACTTTCTTGCTTTTTCTTGAGTGTAGTTTCCCTCCTTGAGTTGGCATTTTCCATGTATTTTTCTTTGTAGGGCTGGGTTTGTGGAAACATACTGTGCAAATTTGGATTTGTCATAGAATATTTTGTTTTCACCAACTATGATTATTGAGAGTTTTGCTGGGTATAGCAGCCTGGGCTGGCATTTGTGTTCTCTTAGAGTCTGTATGAGATCTGCCCAGGATCTTCTAGCTTTCATAGTCTCTGGTGAGAAGTCTGGTGTAATTCTGATAGGTCTGCCTTTACATGTTATTTGCCATTTTCCTTTACTGCTTCTAATATTCTTTCCTTGTTTTGTGTATCTGGTGTTTTGACTATAATGTGACGGGAGGAATTTCTTTTCTGGTCCAGTCTATTTGGCTTTCTGTAGGCTTCTTGTATATTTATGTTCATCTCTTCAGGTTAGGGAAATTTTCTTCTATAATTTTGTTGAAGATATTTACTGGTCCTTTAAGTTAGGAGTCTTCACTCTCTTCAATACCTATTATCCTCAGGTTCTGTCTTCTCATTGCATCCTGGATATCTTGGATATTTTGGGTTAGGAGCTTTTTGGATTTTGTGTTTTCTTTGACTGTTGTGTCCATGTTTCTATGGTATCTTCCGCACCTGAGATTCTCTCTTCTATCTCTTGTATTCTGTTGGTGATGCTTGCATCTATGACTCCTGATTTCTTTCCTATGTTCTCTAACTCTATAGTTGTCTCCTTTTGTGATTTCTTTATTGTTTCTATTTCTGTTTTTAAGTTCCTGAATGGTTTTGTTCATTTGTTTGATTGTGTTTACTGTAATTCTGCCCATTTGATTGTGTTTTCCTGTAATTCTTTAAGGGATTTCTGTGTGTCCTCTTTAAGGGTTTCCAGTTGTTTACCTGTGTTCTCTTGTATTTCTTTAAGGTAGTTATATATTTCCTTCTTAAAGTCTTCTATCATCCTCTTGATAAGTGATTTTATGTCTGAGTCTTCCTTTTCTGGTGTGTTAGGGTATCCAGGGCTGGCTGTGGTGGGAGGGCTGGGTTCTGATGAAGTCAAGTAGTCTTGGTTTCTCTTCCTTGTGTTCTTGCCCTTGCCTTTCGCCATCTGGTTATCTCTGGTGTTAGCTGGTCTTTCTCTCTGTGTCTTGTCTTTCCTACAGGCCCAGGTGTCAGTGTTCCTTGGAGACCAGTTCTCTTTCCTGGCTGTTCCTCAGTCCCTGTGTCTGGAGTCCTCCTGTTGCTGGCTTTTCCACACAAGTGGGCGGGCGGGTCACTTCCTTCCTGTGCTGGTTGGCAATGGAGGCCTGTTGGCCCAGGCAGAGGTCTCCCGCCACAGGTGAAGCAGACAGCCTCTTACCTCCAGGCTGTTCTTCCTCTGGTAGATTTCTTAATTTGACTGAAAGTTTGCTTTGTATACATGCTCCCATGTAGGCTGATTTCAAGCTACTAGTGTCACAGTACCAAAAAGAGTTGAGGTTATGATTACAGTTGGCACAGTTAGCATCTATTGCTCAGTGCAACCTGGTCTAGTTCAACACTGGTTGAAGAGTGTGATATTAAGGAAAATGGCCACTTTTCTCAGAATATTATGGGTAACACAAATTGGACGTGTGTCTTTTTCTTCTTTTTTGGGGGGGAGCGGGTAGGAAGGTTATGAGGGTTGAGGATGAATGAACCTGGGAGGACTGGGAAATGAATGTAATCAGAGTGCACGATGTGAAATTCCCAACAAATCAATAAACATATTATCTACTAATAATGCTACCATGCATTCAGAGATAGTTAGAATATAGATATAGATATAGATAGATAGATTGTCTACCCTAAGTCTCAGTGTCTCTAAAACCAAAACTTCAAGATTTACCCTCCACAGTTTGACCCCTAATTTAGGAAAATTGCAGTTATTGAATATTTCCCTTCTTTATAGAAATTTCTATCTTTCATTTTCTGGTAATCATAAGCTTTGTTTTCATAATCTTTTTCTTACCCAGAAATTTCTTTTTGCACTTGACTTTTGAGGAAATAGCTGCTATTTTATTCTGTTTTCCCTTTACTTTGTAGAAGATAACATACTATTTTCTTGACTACTGAGGATGGTGTCTGTAAAGGAGATTTAATCCACAGATGGAGGCATTTTTCTAAACATAAGATTTTTAGATTTGTGCAGTGATTTTTGCCCGTTTATAACCATTGAGTCCGGTCTCTGTGACATTGTGATATGTATGCTAGTGAGACTTCCTCACCACATCCGTGAGTCTTGACATTGAAAGAAAGATTCCAATCTCTGACATGTCTATCATTCTGACCAGGGAGATACAAATCAAGATCATTTCTATGGGAGGTGAAGGTACTAGACAAAAGTTGTTTTATATACTTCCTTTGTAAAACTGGTTTCATCGATAAGATTGATCCAGAAATATGCGATTGAATCATGAAATAGAATCATTCCAGTGTGATTTCCCTTCTTCCCCAGGGTCACAGAGTCAATGAACAGCAGAGCTGGGTTCTCCCAGTTGGAAGTTCTTTCTGTGGTTTTAGCCTACCACACAGTCCCTGGCAGTGGACAGAAACCTTCATTTTCTATTACCAGCCTTAGCCAACTAAGATTTAGTAAGTCCTATGTAAGAACTTACCTCATGGCTCTTAAAAATATACTGAATTTAAAAGGCTGTTTCTTTCATCAGGAAGTGATGTAGAGCCATCTAATGTCACAAGAAGTCTCTTTGTGGCATTCCATCAGACTGGAGGGGGACAGAGGTTCAGAGAGTGGCCTGTGTTTCTTTCAAAAATAGTATTTCCCATAAAGAAGAACACAGGGCTTCTCAGTTGCAGAGAACAGAGATGGCTTTTCCTGAGGCAGAGGAGAAAGGCTTTATTTCTCATCCTGGCACCTGTGAAATTATAATTCATGTAAAGTCCAGTAAATACCTGGAACACGTTAAAGCAAACAATCCCTGAAGATTTAAGGGTTGTTTTACTGCTCTCTAACGTGGCACAGTGTCTTGCATTTTTTAGCAACAAAGCATTGACAAAGAGAAACCACAGGAGTGTAACATATGCCTATAAATACTGAGGTTTGAAGGGAACATTAGATTGTCCTTTCTTAATCAACTTCTAGAAAATAGCCTTTGCAGAGGACCCCAGAAAAAGAGACCTAGCTTGTCATAAATCCTTCCATTTATTTATTAACTTCAAATGGGTATGTTAAAAAAAAATTATTTAAGAACATGTTCAACAAACGATTTAAGTGTTGGAAAGCTTTGTTTGAGAACTGTCTCTCTGACAAGGAGATGAGAAGGCAAACCAGCTTTCATTTATCATGGAAGCAATTAATGACAACACCCACTGCAACACAGGTTCACAGGGAAGCAGAAGGGAGGAATGTGCTGAATTCTCCAGGGGAAAGTGTCAATAAAAATTCAAAGACTCACCTCACCACTGAGTCACAATGGGCTGCACTGGCAGAAATGACAGGTTGACATATGAAATAACTACAAGTAATTTTCTCCTAATATGAAATTCTTCCAAGACAGCTTTGAAAAAAAAAAAAAAAACCTGTAAAGAAAAAAATAAGTCACAAATCCCTTGAAATCCCAAGGTCAAAGGCAAGCAGAAGCCTACTTAATAAAATGAAGAAATGCCACTTCTGCAGTGGTTGATGGGAATGAAATGGTGAAGAGCGTCTGTAAGTGCAAAGGCTTATCCCTCAGTGGCTGCAGCAGACAGGCTATGTTCAGCTCTGCCATCTCAGGCCTGGCTCTTCAGTCTGTTCTCCCTGAGATTAACCATGACAATGGTTTTGGATTTTTTAAAATGTGCCAATAACGGTCTTATTTTCTTCCATTCAGCTTGAGGATGTAGGATTTAAAAGAAAGACCAACTGAGGGGCAGAGGGTATAGCTTAGGGTAGAAACCTTATTTTAAAATCATGCACACGATCTGGAGTTCCACCCCAGCACAGATCACTACCCTGTCAAAGAAAAACAGTTTTGGGTAAACAAAATTGCATGAGGCTTGAAACTGTCAAATGAAGTTGTCTGAATAATACATACCCAGCCACTCCTATATTTGAACACTTGGCCTCCAGCTAGCAGCTGAGCTATGAGCCTGGACTTGGGTATCAGAGGAACTTGAAGGCACAGCTGGCTTTTCCTAGTTTCATGCCCTGTCCTTACCTAGGCCTACGCTTTTCCTTTAGGCTTAGGTAAGTTACCATCTTGGTTGTTGCCTTAGTGGTTAAACCTGGGTAGAGGCTCAGTCTAGAAAGGATTTGGAAAGGTCCTGGGCCAGACCCAGTGGGAAACTGAAGGAAAGAGAGGGAATGCAATGGGGAGAGGGAGGAGGAGAGGAATCTCAGGGCAAAATGAGCTGGTGGAGGGAAGGAGCTGGGTGTATCGTCGCGCAGTTTGGGAGCATTGTTCCGTAGAATCCTTAGGGATCAGAGTTAAATGAAAGCAGTAGATCTCTAGGTGCTGGCCCAGCCCTGCTTCCTGTTCTCTGTGTTTTCTCACTGTGGATATAGTCTTATCACATTTCTTTGCATTTATTCAAGATAAATCCAACACAATTTATGCCTACATCATGTCTATTGCAGGATTACTCACAGCAACTAGACTAGGCAATATTGTCCACCAATAGGCAAACAAACAAAATGGGTGTGGGCCACACAGAGCTGGTTACTCATATAAGTGATCTTCACTCATTTCCTGTCCTACATTACAATCTCTCTAGACTCATCACCAGCTTGGGAGAAGAGCACTTACAGGGGTCTATCTCTTTATTCTACCTCAATTTTATGGGGACACAACTAAACCTTGTGGGAGATCCAGTTTTCCTCCTTTCTGTAGACTCTCAGCTCCTACTTCTAACCCCTTCCTGTTTCTTTACGTTGTCCCCCAAACCTAAAAATCCTATCTGGTACCCTTAATGACTCGACCAGGCAAGGACTCAGGTAGGTAATCATACTATTTTTCCTGTCTTCCATCATGACCTCTCCATTCTCACCCATAGCCTGGTAGCAACCTGGTTCCAGGTGCCTCTTTACTCATCTCAACTCCATTCACTGGAGACTCCAACTCTTGGTTCAGATCCAAAGTCCCTCTTGAAATCTCATCTCTGACTCTCCAGATAATTACCTGCCTTGCTACACCTATTTGTAGGATCCTTCTTTCCACCATACCTCCAACCCTCTGTGGACTCCACCTCTAGATGAGAACAGGATCCCTTTAGATCCTTCCTGAAGGCCCTCCCAGAAAAGGCCCTTCTACCACATGACCTCTATTCCTCTATTCCATTGAGCTGCAAAATCATTCCCTACCAGGCAATCTGCAGCCACTATACTTTCCTGAGATACAGAGACGGTAATAGAAATCAAGGAATAGAACCCCCTCAACAAAGACAAAAACAGTACCCAGAACCTAGATTCACCTCAATCATGCTAACCCTGGATGCCTAGACACTAGTTAACAAACACAATCATTAACAGCTTATTATTAGTGAAGCCTAGTTGTAGCGGAAGACCTCAGTGTATTAGAGATGCCAGTACCGTGTGAAGATCACCAAGAACAACACCAGCAGTGAAGTAGTGTCAACTAGAAGCTAGAGTGCTACAGATGGCAGAGATGGAGAAGTGACACAAGCCCTTTGAAGGAGCCAAGAAGACCATGTGTAGATCCCAGACATTGGAAGAAGAAGCTATAAAGCTAAAGTTGACTTAGAGACCCCATTATGTTAAAGATGACAGAACTGTGAGATAGATACCTGCCAGAGAAAACTGCAAACAGGGATAGGAACCAACCCAGGAAAAGTAAGTTTGTTGTAGTCAACAAGGCTGAAAAAGGAGTTGGAGATCTGAAGACCACTTTGAAATCATACATGAAAATGTAGAGTTTAGAGTTTGCCCATCTGGTTTCCTGTCTTGCTTCAAAGATTACAGCTAAGTGATGAATCTCAGAAAAGGCCTTGAACTTCGGCCTTTAATATTTTTGAGACTGCTATAGACTATGGAAACTTTGGAAGTTGGATTAAATGTAATTTTTTATTATTCTCTGTTTAGATATGGCCCCCATAGACTCATACGTTTGAACAAGCCTATGGGGACCAGGAAGTGGAATGTGATGGTTTATATATGCTTGGCCTAGGGAGTGGCACTAATAGGAGATGTGGCCTTGTAGGAGTGGGTGTGGTCTTGTTGGAGGAAGTATGTCCCTGTGGATGTGGGCTTTAAAGCCCTCATCCTAGCTCTCTGGAAGCTAGTCTTCTCCTAGAGGCCTTCAGATGAAGATGTACAACTCTAAGTTCCTCCTGCACCATGCCTGCCTAGACATTGCCATGTTCCCACCTTGATAAAAATAGACTGAACCTCTGAACCTGTAAGCCAGCCTTAATTAAATGTTGTCCTTTTAAGAGTTGCCTTGATCATGGTGTCTGTTCACAGCAATAAAACCCTACCTAAGATATCCACTAATTATTCCTTCCATGATATCTGATATTCTTAGAGACATAAAACTCGTACCAATCTAGTTAGCTTTTTTTCCCCTCTACTTATTAAGATATGGGTTCTCAGGTGAACCTGCTACTACGCCAATTCATCACAGTCATGGTCTCTAACCCTCATTGCAAACCTAATTAAAAACTTACTTTTATAAATTGTGTTCAGTTTTCAGCAAACATTAACCATTACAGCAAAGCTAAACTGGTAAAGATGCAGAGAACATGATGGTCCAAAGGTTAAAAGTTTTGCATAGAGTGGTGATATTGGGAGGTAGTGAACCTTGAAGAGGTCGGTAGAGCCTGGTGATAGGTCTATAGGTCAGAGCAATTGTGAGACATCAGAGACTCTTATTCCACCGATTCCTGGTCCCTGATATGAATAGTTTGTTCCAGCACATGCTCTTCTACATTGCTACCTAGTATCCTCACCAGAAACAAAACAATTATCTGCTTCTCTTGAGCATCACCCTTCAGAATCATGAGCCAAAATAAAGCTCCCTTTGCTTAATTACCAGGCTGTGTCAGCTATTTCACTACTATGATAACAGTTGATGAACAATGATCTATTTTGTGACACTTTGCTCCTTTGGGTATAAGTCATATGACTGCTTTTGGGGCAGACTACACAGCACATAGTGGATGTGAGCACTGGTTCCTGCTTTGACTTTACTTTGTGAATTCATCTTCTACTGGTCTGAGACTGTGCTCTTTAGTTCCATTATTCATGACACCAGGATTTAGAGACCATATCTCGATACCACCTTCTCTGACTCAAGGTCTATAAACCATTGAAATCTGCTCTAAAGTTTAGTCCTATGAATGCCATTTTCTGTCATCACTTTATGCAATGCTGAGCATTAATTTTGGGAGGGAATTTGTTATTAACTATTATATTACTTAGTACATCCATATTATCATCTTATATACTCATATTTATTCAGCAAATAAGTATCTTCTAGGCATTGGGCAAACATCTGAGACAAATACCATGAGAAATCTTATATTATAAACATTAGGTTGTATGATTTCTGATTTCTAAGTAGTACTATTATTAATTATATACTAAGAAGATCTTAGAAACACAATGCATTCATACTGCCTGTTTTTATAAGCCCAGAGTACTTCTTTTAGATTTATGTTCTGGTTAATGTCCAGTTAACAGCCAACCTCTTACATTTGGGATTTCATAGTGAAATACTCTGGGGCTCTGTAATTAATAAAAAATGTATTGCACATCTGCTTTTACATCTGTGTGAACCATATTAATCAAAGTGAGTCACTGTTCTATACTCGTAAAGAATTGCTTCAGTTTATTCCAAAGAGACCAGTTTATCCAAGGAGAACAGTTTTCTAGAAAAGTAGTTCCAAATCTTCACTCTGTATTTGAAAGGTTGAGTTTAATACTGGTAGAAACATACTCATCGAAGACCTAGTACGCATCATATCCTTAAAAGGGATTGATTTGAATTTGCTTAGGAACTATAAAATAGCCTGTGAATACTTTTCCAGAAGCAAAACCAACAGTATTGTGTACCAGAAGTATGACTGTCAAGCATCTGGAATTTTTTCTTAGTCCTTCAAAGATGGTTCTACCTATCAGAAATTCATCACTAATACCCAAGTGAAAAGAGTACAAAACTGAGCACTGGAAATGCTGTGTTTGAATTGTAAAGCAGTCTCTGAATAAATTAAATGATGCCTTCAGGTGTAAGTCAAGATGGAACTTGTATTTACACCACTCGGCATACAAACAGGGTTATTTTGAGGGCCTACTGTATAAGGTTACTCTAATATCATGTCAATAGCTCTCTACAAAATGTTGGAAGCCTTGTTCTTCACATGCCCTGATAGCCAATTTGAACAGCACAAACAATTGAACAATTGTCCAAGCTAACAGCTGAGAGCCAGTCATTATGGACTTGGACTAAGAGACACAGAAATTTGCATTAGTCCAGGATGGCTCTCATAAATAGGAATGATTGGAAACATGGTAATCAGAAGATATACTGGTGCTGTGCGGATTGGAAAGCACAGAGGGATGTTCTGTAGAGAAATTCTGGATGGGTGGCAAAGAAAGGGAGTATTTTTATTCTTTCTGTGTAGTCTGCACACCTTGACCTAGGAGTTCCAAGACCCCACCTTTAGAGGCTCTTTACATTAAAGCTTCACTTCTGAGAGCAAATGATGATGCTGTAGCTTTGTGCATGCCTGTACAGAGAGCTCAGTTAAGGTGACTGATGTGGCATCAGCACTCGTTTTCTGTAAGTAGTAGCATTTGGAGAGAGTCATAAGGGACTAGGAAATAAATTAAGCCAGTGCTCACGTGTTCAGGATGTAAATAACAAACAGATGCTTTCCTCTTATGTGTGCAGTTCTGGACAAATCAGGAGCCACATGTGGCTCAGAGTTCTGTGAGCAGCTGGAGGAACAACTGGGACAGGAGGAGATTAGTGCATATGCATGAGCTTTAGCTTCCACCAAGGTGGATCTTCACAAATCCTGATTACGTTTGTTTAAGTAAAACATCTGCCAATAAAAAGAAGGTGCACAATCATAGAAAGGCTGGTGTTACTGCTTCTGTCCTCAGAGTGATGATAATATCAACACTGCTGGCATTATCTTGTTCTTGGTGGTTATCTTTTGCTACTGTGATTGACTGTAGCTACAGGGAGAAGGCTGTTTGCTGTTCTTTTTATTTATATATTTTCCTTGATGGAAAATAGCTGATGGCTGTGAAAGAAGAACTGAGGAAGTAAGTGAGTTTGCTATTTGCTAATATAAACCAAAGGCGGATTCCTTTCCAGAGTTTATACACGGGCCAGTTTTGCACTATCTGAGATATGTGGGAATTCTCACAGGGGCATGTTCTCCTCCCTGGAAAGGGATGCAAAAGCAAGCTGAATTGGATGCTGTTCTGCTCCTCTGTACATCATAAGCTTTTCACCTAACTCTCAGCTGCTGAGAAAATCCACATTTCTGCGATGCATTGCCTGGGCTTGTGAAGAGTTAGTTGCCCTTTCCTTTCCCACACAGACAGCTATTAATAGTCCTATTTTAATTGGATAGAACTTTCATTTTCATTTTTTTTTATTTTGAGAAAAGCAATCTGTGCTAGTTGTGGAAACAATTATCCAACATGCAGCTTAAAAGCCTATTAGAGCAATCTCCCAGGAAAGTCAAAAGCCAGGCAGGATTAGCTTTCCAAGAGAGAACATTTGTTTACAGTACAATGTCGCCCAATCCAGCAAATCTGGAGGATTTATTTTTAGCATAATTTCAGCTATTTGATTTTCTTCTCCTGCTGAGAATGTTACAGTGATTAACATGATTTTAAATCCCTCCACACTCTCATGTTAGAATGTCAGGACTTACAGTATGTAAGGAAGAGGAACACGGAGGAGCTAGGAAAATTCTTTCTACCTCCAGTTTTGGTTAGTTATTATCCATATACTCTTTTTTCTGATATGTTTAGTGATTCTATAGTAAACATAGATAATGTAATTTCAAATAACAATAAAATTGACATATATTTGAAGAAACTAAGTTGAAATCTTTGCTGAATTTTAGATTTTCATTTATATTGTGATGATAAATGTAAAAATGCAAACAATACTTATTTATTGAAGTCCTAAGATTGTGCCAACCTGAAAGGAACATAAAAGAAAGTTTGAAAACATTTCAAATGTTCTTCCTTAGATAAGTGAGTCTTAAAAGAAAAAAACATCTGAAAATATGTTAATTTTCTTGAATGACAATACAATTATCTACAGCAACAAGGTGGTGAACATTATGACCTCTAAGAGGTAAGAAGCCATAGACCATATATACACCTGTGAGAGAAAGAGAGAGACATTTGAATGCTAGGAAGTTCCTGTCCCTACTTAGTCTCTACCACACTGAACATCTCCCATCACATTTTCCATCCCAGATCCCCAAAAGAAGAGTCTAAAGAGACTTTTTCTACAAAATACAATTAATAAAGTTCATGGCCTATTTATCCCTTATTATCTATATATTGCCCTGTGAATCATTAAAATGCTTTCTATGACAAAGTATAAGACATTACCAAGAGGTGGTGGCACATGCCTTTAATCCCAGCACTCAGGAGGCAGAGGCCAGTGATCTCTGTAAGTTCAAGGCCATTCTGGTCTACAGAGCAAGTTTCAGGACAGCCAAGACTACACAAAGAAGCCCTGTCTCACAATAAACTTTTTAAAAAATTAAAAAATAAAAATGAAAGAAAGAGTAGGGGTGGATATTTAGAAAGTTGCCCTTTATATATTTCAAGTTCTTGGTTATCAAGAGAAAATGAGCTGGACTCTTGAGTGTGCATTACTTCATCATTTTTGTTTCAGGGGAACAAATAAATTATTTCTTTAAATATTATTATAACATCAAGTATTTAAATAATATAATATGAAATACTTAAAGTACTTATGTACTTCTTGCTCCATAGATGCAAAGGTACTAAACTGTCTTAGAGCCTAACACCATGGCAGCTGTGATGCTTGAAGCTCAGTGCAACTTGAAGATCCACTTGAATTCTAAGTAAGGAGAAAGGTGTCTCTTCTACTGAAATTACTATTCCAGCAGTTATTTTAAAACTGAATAACCAACTGTCCATCAGAAATGTTTTGTTACAATTAGACAAATGAAATAACAATTGGCTTTAATACTCAGAATATTCTACAAGTCATTCATGATTTTTTTGACTAATATTTTTAAATCAAGGTTTTTAAATCAAAAATTAAGACTAAGGGTGACAGCTTGACTTCCAGGAGGTCCCATACAATCAGGCTCACAGGTAAGAAACCCCTTATCCCAATACCTGACCTAACTGGGACCCCCACAGAATGAGTCCAGTCAATGTAGGACCTATCTGCCCCAGGCAGAGTTGTGGTCCAGACGGAAGATGTGTCTCTGGTGGGGCAGATAGGTCCTACATTGACTGGACTCATTCTGTGGGGGTCCCAGTTAGGTCAGGTATTGGGATAAGGGGTTTCTTACCTGTGAGCCTGATTGTATGGGACCTCCACAGAATGAGTCCAGTCAATGTAGGACCTATCTGCCCCACCAGAGACACATCTTCCGTCTGGACCACAACTCTGCCTGGGGCAGATACAGCCCTCCAGACACCCTCCCACACCCAGACTCAGCTTGACTCCCAGGAAGTCTATCACAACCAGGCTCACAGGCTCACAGATTGGATGTTTTAGACCCGCTCGCACATCCAGAGACAAGGTTACCCAAGGAGGTCCATCATAACCAGGCTCACAGGAAGGACAGCCTCCAGTCCAAGATAGCAAGGTCAGTTAATACCAGAGATAACCAGAGGCAAGCATAAGAACATAAGTAACAGAAACCTATGCTGCTTAGCACCATCAGAATTCAGTTTTCCTCCCACAGCAAGCCTTGGATAACCTAATGCACCTGAAAAGCAAGATTCTAACCTAAAATCCCATCTCATGAAGATAATAGAAGTCCTTAAGTAAGACATAAATAACTCCCTTAAAGAAATACAGGAGAACACAAGTAAGCAGGTAGAAGCCCTTAAAGAGGAAATCCCTTAAAGAACTACAGGAAAATAATTAAACAGGTGAAGGAATTGAACAAAAACATCCAGGAACTAAAAATGGAAATAGAAATAATAAAGAAATCACAAAGGAAGTCAACCTTGAAGATGGAGAACCTAGGAAAGAGATAGGGAGTTACAGATGGAAGCATCACCAACATAGCAGATACCAGAGAAGATGTTGACACAACAGTCAAAGAAAATACAAAGTTCAAAAAGTTCCTAACCCAAAACACCCAGGAAATTCAGGACACAATGAAAATACCAAACCTAAGAATAGGAATAGAAGAAGGTGAAGATTCCCAATTCAAAGGGTCAGAAAACATCTTCAACAAAATCATAGAAGAATTCTTCCCTGACCTAAAGAAAGAGATGGCCATACATAAATGTACAAGAAGCCTAAAAAACATCAAATAGATTGGACCAGAAAAGAAATTCCTCCCATCACATAATAATCAAAACACCAAATGCTCAGAAGAAAGAATATTAAAAGCAGTAAGGAAAAATTCCATGTAACATATAAACGCAGACCTATCAGAATTATACCTGACTTCTCAACAGAGTCTCTAAAAGCCAGAAGATCTTGGACAGATGTCAGGCAGACCCTAAGAGAACACAAATGCCAACCCAGGCTACTATACTCAGCAAAACTCTCAATCACCATAAATGGAAAAAATAAGACATTCCATGACAAAACCAAATTTAAACAATATCTTTCAACTAATTCAGCCCAACAGAGGATAATAGAAGGAAAACTCGAACATGAGGAGAAAACTACACCCAAGAAAAACCAAGACTTTAATTATCACACAACAAACCCCCAAAAAGAGAACCACACAAACATAATACCATCTCTAACAACAAAAATAACAGGAATCAACACTCATTGGTCTTTAATATCTCTCAACATCAATGAACTCAATTCCCCAATAAAAAGGCATAGACTAGCAGACTGGATACGTAAATAGGACCCAGCAATTTGCTGCATACAGGAAACGCACCTCAGTGTCAAAGACAAACACTACCTCAGGTTGGAAAACAATTTTCCAAGCAAATAGTCCCAAGAAACAAGATAGAGTAGCCATTCTAATATTGAATAAAATAGACTTTCAACCAAAAGTTACCAAAAGAGATGGGGAAGGACACTTTATCAAAGGAAAAATCCACCAAGATGATTGCTCAATTTTGAACATCTACTCCCCAAATGCAAGGGCACCACATTTGTAAAAGAAACTTTACTGAAGCTCAAAACACAGTCACAAAACAAGCCTCAACAGATAGATGAAGATAGAAATAATCCTATGCATCCTATCAGATTACCACTGACTAAGGCTAGACTACAATAACAACAAAACAACAGAAAACCAGCATACCCATGGATCTAGTCAATGATAACTAGGTCAAGAAGAAATAAAGAAAGAAATTAAAGACTTCCTAGAATTTAATGTAAATTATGACAGCATACCAAAATTTATGGGACACAATGAAAGCAGTGCTAAGAGGAAAATTCATAGCACCAAGTGTCCTAGTTTTAAAAAAAAAAAAAAAAATGGAGAGAACCTACACTAACAACTTAACAGCATACCAGAAAGCCCTACAAGAAAAAGAAGCACACATACCCAAAGGAGTAGAGGACAGAAAGTAGTCAAACTCATGGTGGAAATCAACCAAATAGAAACAGAGAAAACATACAAAGAATCAACAAAAGCAAAAACTCATTCTTCGAGAAAATCAACAAGATAGATAAACCCCTAGCCAAACTAACTAAAGGGCACACAGACAGTATTCAAATTAACAAACTCAGAAATGAAGAGAGAGACATAACAGAGACTGAGGAAATTCAAAAAATCATCAGATCCTACTACAAAAGCCTGTACTCAACAAAACTGAAAAATCTAGATAAAATGGATGATTTTATAGTAGATACCAGGTACCAAAGTTAAATCAGTACCAGACAAACCATCTAAACAGTCTTATAAACCCTAAGAAAATAGGAGTTATTAAAAGTGTCCCAACCAAAAAAAACCTAGAATCAGATGGTTTTAGTACAAAATTCTATCAGAGCATCAAAGAAGGCCTAATACCAATACTTCTCAAACTGTACCACAAAAATAGAAACAGAGAAAACACTACCTAATTCGCTCTATGAATCAACAGTTACTCTTATACCTAAACCATACAAAGACCCAACAAAGAAAGAGAACTTCAGACAAATTTCCCTTATGAATATTGATGCAAAAATGCTCAATAAAAATCTCTAAAACAGAATGCAAGAACACATCAAAACCATCATTCACCATGATCAAGTGGGCTTCATCCTAGGTGTGCAGGAATGGTTCAATATATGGAAATCTACTATATAAACAAACTCAAAGGAAAAAAAATTACATGATCATCTCGTTAGATGCTGAAAGGCCTTTAACAAAGTATTACACCCCTCCATGTTAAAAGTCTTGTAAAGATTCATGAATTCAAGGCACATACCTAAACATAATAAAAGCAATATATAGCAAACCAGCAGCCAATATCAAATTAAATGGAGAGAAACTTTAAACAATCCCACTAAAATCAGGGACAAAACAAGGCTCTCTCCCTATTTATTCAATATAGTACTAAAAATTCTAGCTAGAGCAATTAGACAACAAAAGGAGGTCAAAGGGATATAAATTAGAAAGAAAGAAGTCAAGATATCACTATTTGCAGATGATATGATAGTATACATAAGCAACTCAAAAACACTCTACCAGAGAACTCCTACACCTGACAAACAACTTCAGCAAAGTGACTGGAAATGAAATTAACTCAAAAACAAAAACAAACAAACAAAAAACCAGTAGTCTTCCTCTACACAAAGGATAAATGGGCTGAGAAAAAAATTAGGGAAACAACACCCTTCACAATAGTCACAAATAATATAAAGTATCTTGGTGTAACTTTAACTAAGCAAAAATGAAAGATACATTTAACAAGAACATCAAGACTCTGAAGAAAGAAATCAAAGACCTCAGAAGAGGAAAAGATCTCTCATGCTCATGGATCAGTAGGAATAACATAGTAAATATGGACATCTTACCAAAAGCAATCTACAAATTCAATGCAGTGCCCACCAAAATTCTAACTCAAATCACCATACAGATATAAAGAACAATTCTGAACTTTATCTGGCATAACAAAAAAAACCAGGATAACAAAAATGTTCTCAACAATAAAAGAACTTCTGGAGGAATAAACATCCCTGACCTCAAGCTGTACTACAAAGTAATAGTGATAAAAACCACATGATATTGGTACAGAGACAGACAGGTTGATCAATGGAGTAGAATTGAAGACTCAGAAATAAACCCACAAACTTATGGACACTTGATCTTTGACAAAGAAGCCAAAACCATACTGTGGAAAAAAGAAAGCATTTTCAACAAATGGTGCTGGTTCAACTGGAGGTCTGCATGTAGAAGAATGCAAATTGATCCATTCTTATCTCCTTGAACAAGGCCCAAGTCCAAGAGGATCAAGGACCTCCACATGTAACTAGACATGCTGAATTTAATAGAAGAGAAAGTGGGAAAGAGCCTTAAATGAATTGGCACACAGGAAAATTTCCTGAACAGAACACCAATGTCTCAGACTCTAAGATCAACAAGTGACAAATGGGTCCTCATGAAACTGAAAAGCTACCTTAAGGCAAAGGACACTGTCAATAGGAGCAAAAGGCAACTTACAGATTGGGAAAAGATCTTCACCAATCCTACATCTGATACAGGGCTACTATCCAAAATATACAAAGAACTCAAGAAGTTAGACTCCAGAAAACCAAATAACCCAATTTAAAATGGGGTACAGAGCTAAACAAAGAATTCACAACTAAGGAATCTCAAATGACCGAGAAACACCTAAAAAAATGTTCAACATCCTTAGTCATCAGGGAAATATAAATCAAAACTACCCTGAGATTCCAACTTACAGTAATCAGAATGGCTAAGATTAAAATCTCAGGGGACCTCAGATGCTGTCTTGGATGTGGAAAAAGAGGAACACTCTTTCATCACTGGTGGGATTGCAAGCTGGTACAACCATTTTGGAAATCAATCTGGCAGTTCCTCAGAAAATTGGAAATAATTCTACCTGAAGATCCACCTAAACCACAACTGGGTATATACCCAAAAGATGTTCCAACATATAACAAGGACACGTGCTCCACTGTTTTCATAGAAGCCAGAGTGAAGTAACCAGACCCAAAGAGACACACATGGTATATACTCACTGATAAGTGGATATTAGCCCAAAAGGTCAGAATACCCATGATCCATCTCACAGACCATATGGAGCTTAACAAGAAGGAAGGCCAAAGTGTAGATGCTTCAATCCCACTTAGAGGGGGAAACAAAAAAATTTTGGGAGGCAGAGAGATGGAGAGGGGCCGGGGAAGGAAATGGGATTAGGTATGGATAGAGATATAAGAGAAATCCAGAGGGCCAGGAGAATGAATGGAAATATGTAGAGGCGGGCGGTAAAAGGGGGGAACCACTAGAAAGTCCCAGACACAAGGGATACAAGGGACCTTATGGGGATGGTATTAGCCAAAATACCCAACAGAAGGGAGAAAGAACCTGAAGAGACCACCTCTCGTAAATAGACATGGCTCATAGATGAGGGATGGGGACACCCACCTATCTCAAAATCTTTAACCCAGAATTGTTCCAGTGTAAAGGAAACACAGGGACAAAAAACGGAGCACAGAACTGAAAGAAAGGCCATCCAGAGACCACTCCACCTTGGAATCCATTCCATCCTCAGATATCAAACCCCGACACTATTGCTGATGCTAAGAAGGGCTTGCAGTAGGAGCCTGGTATAGCTGTCCTCTGAGAGACTCTTCCAGCAGCTAAGACAGATGAAGATACTCAGAGCTAACCACTGGACTAAGCCCAGGACCCCAATGGAAGAGTTAGGGGCAGTACTGAAGGAGCTGAAAGGGATTGCAACCCCATAGGAAGAACAATCATCAACCAACTGGACCCCCTCAAAACTCCGAAGGACTAAACTCCCAACCAAAGAGTATACATGGATGGGTCCGTGGTTTTCGCTGTGCATGTAGCAGAGGACTGCCTTATCTGGCATTAATTGCAGGAGAGACACTTGGTCCTGTGAAGGCTTGTTGCCCCGGTGAAGGGGGATACTAGAGGGGGAGGCGGGAATGGGTAGGTGGGGGAATGCAGGAGTACCCTCTTAGAGGCAAAGGGGAGGAGAGATGGGAGGGGCATTTGCAGAGCAGAGACCAGGAAGGGAGTGATATTTGAAATGTAAATAGATAATTAATAAAAAGACCAAATTAATTACAAATTCCATTTACATTAAGACAAAAATATCCATAAGAATAAAAAGGTAAACTTGCTTTTTTATTTTGTTTTGATTTTTTAATATTGTTTGTCTTGAAAGATAGATGGAAAGAAACACAGAAACAGGTGGGTTTTGTACAACATTTGTTATGTAAGTAGAGGCCTAAACTTTGGCTTTCAGAGAAAGTCCTGTTCTGAGAATATTTTTCTATTAAAACAAAGGCACAATGATGAACTACTAAAGCTGTCCAAATGAAGTTGCTTTAGCAGCCATGCTGAATTCTAAAATGATTATAGAAATGAAATAGCTACAAAATTGGGAACGTCCATGTTGGCTGTGGACAGAGTTGGGGAACATGTTGACACCTGGTAGGATATGCATCCTGGGGCTACCTAATGTGGAGGATGAAAACATCAGGTAAATGATAAGTTCAACTATTAACATTTAACTCTTGCAGTACAAAGATTTCTGCTTGAATACCAGGGAGCTAATCTCTTTTAAAGGAAATTGGCTATTTTAAAGAGACTGAAATTTTATTGTGTTTGAATTCCTAGACTATGGTATATTTTAAGTTATTTATTTTTAATGTGAGACCTTGAGGATGAATGAGAAAGGAAAGGTTGTGGCTTTGTGTTGTGGTGATGTATTTGTCTATCAAGTTGGCAAAAAGTCAATTGGGCTGGAGAGTTTCATGTCAACTTGACACAATCTTAAGTCATCTGGGAGAAGGGAACCTCAATTACGAAAATGCCTCCAAAAGATTGGGTAGAAGGCAAGCCTGTAAAACATTTTTTTTAAAATTGGTGATTGATGTGAGAGGGTCCAGCCCATTGTTGGTGGTGCCATCCCTAGGCTGGTAGTCATGGGTTGTATATGAAAGCAGGCTTAGCAAGCCATTGGGGAGCAAGCTAGTAAGCAGCACCCTTCCATGGCATCTGCATCAGTCCCTACCTCTAGGTTCCTGCCTTGCTAGAGTTCCTGTCCTGACTTTCTTTAATGATGAACTATGTAGACAGAATAAATAAACAAATAAAATAAACAAACAAAAAAACAACTTTCTTTCCTAAGTTGCTTTGGTCATGGTGTTCATTGCAACATCAACCCAAACTAAGAAACATAGTATACATAAGATCCTGGGTTCCATCAACATAGCTGAATAAAGGAGAAGGAAGATGGAGAAGAGGAAGAATATGCTGGTCCGTGAGGATAGAAGGTATTCCCTTCAGTAAGATCAAGTGATTTGAAATGTAGTTAAAACATAGCTGTGTTGGGATAAGTGGATCATATCACAAATATTTTCCATAAAGGTGAGACTGAAAAATTCTTATAGAGGTCTTTGGGAAAATGCTGATGCTATAAGGTAAACATACAGAAGTATAAGCAACTGGGAGTTTTTGTTTTTGTTTTTAATGTGTATTTCCTCACTTTCTTCATGAACATGAAGCCATGATGTAGCCTGAGTAATCACACTAACCACCATGAGAAACCATCTGTAAACAACCATCATTTATAAAGTAAGCGGCTCAAAATTGACCAAAATTACTAGAGCTTGAAAATGTAGAAATTCCATTAATAAAAAGACAAGGAAGAGCTACAAATGCCAAGGCAAATCCAAAAATAGGAGGACGAATCCAAGCTGGGGCTGCCGTCTGTAGACAAGTTCTAGAATATGACCTTCCATTGCCAGACAAAAACAATAGAAAGGAAAAAGCTACAGCTGTGTTAAATGGTCCTCAGGCTAAACTTCTGAACTTCAGGGTAACAGAGAGTCAGAATGGTTCAGATCAGAGCCAACTTATCTTGAGCTGTTTTTAGCTCCTTTGAAAGCACAACCCCATGCCTGGCCTAACATCTTTTTAATTTCAAAACCTTTAAGACGCCTTCATAACAAGCCACTAGCTTCCACCAATTTAAGAACCAAGAATTTCATAGTTATCATCTTCAAATTAGGAAGTTTTCTCTACTTTTGCGTTAGTCTGCCTATCTGTGGTTCCCACCAATATACCTGATTAATGCCCTGATTTATTACTTTCTTTGAGATATAACTACTCACATCTGATATAACCACTTCCACAGTGGAATGTGGAAGTTGTACTAGCCTGAATCTGTGTTCCAGGATATGGTCACACATACTTCACTCCAAGATTTCACTACTTCTGCACCCCTTGAGATGAGCATATGATTTTGTGTCAACTACAGGAAAAGGCCCCAGAATCATGGCAAAAATTTCAAGTGTCCAGTTGTCTCTTTTAAGAGAGGTCCTGAGGTCACTGGAGGCACAGTCTTGATGAGATCTAAGGGACCCTGGTCTCCTCTTTACTTCTCAGTTACATGATGAGTCTATTAAATTCAGCACATGACCCTGCCATAGGCCTCACCACAGACTGAAGCCAAACAAAACTACCCAGTCATAAACTGGAACCCCTAAAACTCTACAACATAATGAGACCACCTGTACAATAATGGAACATAACAAACACAGACATCAGAATATACTTTGGTTATCAATTTTAAGTGAGTTTTTTTCAACAAATAACAGGCACTTGAATTAGCAGATACTACTTTTTATTTCTTAAATGACTCCAAGACCTCTCAGTAGAAGACAAGATAGCTCTTACTAGAAAGACCATTGCCAGGAATATTTGAGCACAATGCTTCAAGTTATAAAGTCAGATAAATTCTAATCAACTCCACTGGCTGTTGTTCTTATTTCTAATATATGTTATAGTGGAAATTTTTCCAAAACACTCTAGATAAAGCAATTTGAGAATCACAAATTCCCTCTATGCTTTTACTTAACAAATCTTATTTGGGGATTTGCCTGGAACTAAGAATTTTCAAAATGAAAATCTTAGTGATCTGAGTCATGTTCCTATGGTCTGAGAGAATGTATATCTCTTCAAAGATCTGATTTTAATCCTTTTAAATGAATACTCTTTAAGTTCAAATAGCTGGATCATAGGTGCTTCTAATTTTCTGAAGATTCTCTACAGTGTTATCCACAGGGGACATATTTTGCTTTTGTACCTACAGTGTGCATAAGCTCCAGTATTTTATACTCTTTTATTAGTTTCATAAAAATATTTGTGTATGTGTATGTGTGAGTGCACATGTTCATGGCTGTCTGTGATGTCTATGACAGATAAGTGCTATGGGGTTTTAGGTTCCCTAGATCTGGAGTTCCAGGCAGTGTGAGCTCCTCATGTAGGTACTGGAAACTGAGCATGAACCCTCTGGAAGAAGAGTAAAAGCTCTGAGCACTGAACCATCTTTCCAGTCCCCTCTAATACATTTTTTTTTTCATTTGAATATGATTTAAGGCTCTGCAATTAGATGTTTTCATTTTGGTTCCTTGTTTTCCTTGTTTCCCTGTAAATTTCTTGACCTCATTTTTCTTTACAGCTGAAGAGAATTCCATTGTATATATGCACATTTTCATTATCTATTTAATAGTTGAAGGGCATTTGGGTGGTTTCCATTTCCTCCTTATGGATATATTAGCAATGAACACAGCTGAGCAAGTGTCTGTGGAGTCAAATATCAAGTCTTATGGAAATAGATAAAGTAGTGGTGTAGCTATGTCATATGGAAGATCTACTTTTAGCTTTCTAAGAACTCCACATACGGATTGCTTTGATGAGTACATCAGTTTTCAATCTCACCAAGAGTGAATGAGGGTTTCCCTTGCCCTATATCTTCACCACCACTTATTGTTACTTGTTTTCTTTAGGAAAGTATAAAAGAGACATGTGCCTAAGTGGAGCAGTAGAACACTGCGCCATATCAGGCCATAATTCGACAATGGATAGGGTTTGTAATCTTGATGTTTTTGCTAATCATGGACAACAGCAAAATTCTAGATTGAAACTATTTCATCCTGCATAATAAAATTATAACAAGTTACATGTGTCAACACCAAATTGCATCATAATAATAAAATTTGGAGAAAAAAAGTAATAGAAGAGAATCAAAATTAGCTAACTTATTAATCCACAATGTTTCTGAAGTTTGTAACTGTTTGGGGGTAAATTTTTGAAATATTACTACCTCATTATTAAAATTAGAGAGGCATGGACTGACATAATGAGCCACAGGGAAGTTTGTGATAGCATCCTGAAAATACATGAAGCAAAAAAATAGTTAAGCTAAATGCCTAGTGAGTGCTGTTCTTTGGTGTTATTATTACTATTTAAAAGGAACATATATTATTTGAAAAGTGTGATCAGTACTGAATTTGCATGTATTATTTTGTCTTACCACCCTCCCAAATCTTTCTATGACTGATTTTATGTAATAATTAATTGCATTAATTTCTTCATTAAACACCTTTCTGTCTAAAAGTAGGTTTTAGACAGAAATATGTATTTTAGTACATATGTCACAGCATTGTGCTTCAATATTTCAATTCACAGGGCACATGGGTATTCAATATCTTTACTTTAGTTCAGAGAGCAGGTGAGGGGGAAAGCTGAAAACAAAACAAAACACCCACTTTCTTTAATAATATTGTGTAGTTTCTCCTTGGACAGGGGAAGTTAACACATGTATTAAATGTGCAAAGATACTAAAGTTTGCTTTAATCTCTTGGACACTCAGAACCTTTGCTCTCCTTCTAATACACATTGTAATAGTTTGCACCTTGCAGGTAGTACAGGTCAATGGTGTCCCTTCTGCGTTATTGTGCAGTAAATATATTATAAAATATAGTGTTTAAATCAAAGATGTCTGAATTCTAGTATTTCTTCTGTCACTTTTGGACTATTTTAGCCAATTTAGGAGAAATTAACATTAGTGTTTCTTTGCTAGACCTTCTAGAGTTAGCAGCATTGATTTCCCATCATGCCTTACATGAGGGAAGCAAACTATCAAAAGGTTGCCTCCAGGCCAGAGAAGTCACATAACTTCTCATTAAAAGGCTCCTTAATCACACAACACAGACAGAGCATTGGACTGGAGATCAGAAAACCACGCCCTCCATCTTTCCTTATCTACCATACACAATGTCTTGTTTTGGAAGCAACACTTGACCTCACATGAATCACCACTCAAAGTGCCTGAAATCTGAAAGAAGATAGTGCTTGCAAATTTTAAATAAATCACGGCCCAGAAAAATAACCACAACCCTGTCAAATTGTCAAATAGAATAGTTGGCAGCTGTTTCTTTCCTTTTAGGGGTTTTCTTGCTAGAGTTCATATTCAGGTTACAGCAGAAATTTGTTCTGACTTACTGCAGATAGAAGCTGTCTAAAAATGACAGCAAGCAAATTCCAGTCAGAAACATGGGACACCTGCATGTGTGGAGCATGACAATTTGGTTTCAGTAAATAGAACATGTCAACCGGAACTAAACTCAGTCCTGTCTATGCTAGAAGACACCATCCCACAGAGCAAACACTACTTTTCACAAAGCACCTGCATCTTCCAGCCCTGAGACTCTCAGCATCCTGATATCAAGATGTGTGAAGAAAGCATGGTTGTCATTCCAGCACTGGGCAGTCTAAAGTAGAAGGATTCTATATGTTTGAAGCCAGATAAGGCTATACCTGAATTACAGGTCAATTTGAGGTACAATGTGAAACTATCTCCAAAAATAAATAAGTAGTCCTGAGTCTTCCACCTCCCCAGGAAGTCCTTCAGTTCTCTCCCCTATTTATCCCCATACACACTCCACATGTCGGGCAGTACCCCCTCCCCATGGATCCTCTTACTTGGGTTCCTAGACCCACTTTGGCAAGTCTCCTCTTATAATTTGCAGGGCACACAGTGATTGCATTGCAGAGAGATCATGCATCTTCTCCCTCTTTCTGGCACTTCTATCCCAAAATCTGCTTGGGCTCCCGCTTGCCCCACAGGTAAACCCCACACCTACTTTTTTTCCTGGCACCTCATCCCCATCACGTAAGTTCAGAATCTGAGTCTCAAATCGTTCCACCTTTAGCTCCTTCACTTCCATCTGCTTCTGGGACATCCTCTCTCCCCATTTAAGAACATGCATAGAATATCCATTTGTTCCTCAAATACCTTGACTTATCCCCTTCCTGGCATATCAAGACATGTGCAGGTCATCTGCTTGTCTCCAAAGCCAGAGATCACCCAATGTCCATTGGGAAACAAACTCTATATGTCACACTACCTTTGTGGAGTCGTTCTCACAGAAGCCACATAACTACTACACCTGTCAGGCTAACTAACACCACTGTCTGTGTAGGTGCTAACTCCTCAGTCCCTAGAATAGAGATCACAGCCACATAAGCTTTCAACACTGTCTTAGTGAGTGTTTCTACTCCTGAACAAAACATCATGACCAAAAAGCAAGTTGGGGAGGAAAGGGTTTATTGAGCTTACACTTCCACATTGCTGTTCATCACCAAAAAAAGTAAGGACTAGAACTCATGCAGGTCAGGAAGCAGGAGCTGATGCAGAGGCCATGGAAGGATATTGCTTGCTGGCTTGCTTCCCCTGGCTTGCTCAGCTTGCTTTCTTATAGAACCCAAGACTACCAGCCCAGGGATGGCACCACCCACAATGACCCCACGCCTTGATCACTAATTGAGAAAATGCCTTACAGCTGGATTTCATGGAGGCATTTCCTCAAGGGAGGCTCCTTTCTTTGTGATAACTCCAGCTTGTGTTAAGTACAAACCAGCCAGTACAAGCACCCAAACCCTGGCTGTCTCAAGAACAATTACAAAAGTCATGCATGCTCTCCAGATCAGAGGCAGCATAGCACCCAACCCAGGACACATTCCTGTCTCTGCTTACCAATACAGAACACCCAGGGGCAGTGCTATTCCCTTGTTAAACTGTAATCATTTCAGCTGCTCCACTCAAAAACCATCAAGTGAACACACAAGGCTAAGCTTCAAGTACCTCCTAGCTTATCCAAAACCAGTTATTTTAGCTAGCATTCATTAGCACAGCTTAGAGTCATATGAGAGAAGATGCTTCAACTGGGTGATTGTATAGATCAGATTGGCCTGTGGGGACCTCTATGAGGGACTGTGTAGATTATTAATTGATGCAGAAGGAGGTCAAGCTCACTGCAGGGACACAGCCCCTAGGTACATGGGTCTGGGCTATATAAGAAATCTAGTGAAGCATGAACACGTGAATGATCAGGTGACAAGTCAGCAAGCAACATTGCTCCAGGTTCCTGCCATGAGTTTCTGCCTTGACTTCCTTTAATGATGGGCTTTCACCTGGAAATTGTAAGCTGAAACAAATTCTTTCTTCCACAATGACTTTTGGCCAAAGCATTTTATCACAGCAACAGAGATCAAACTAGGACATCAGCCAAGTCAGGGTAACAACATAAGCCAATTCAAATGCTCACTCAATACAAGGTGGTGCAGAAAATCAGCAGACAACCAATGACCTAAGTTGACATGCCCAAGTCTCACTCTCTTAGTCAGGGTTTCTATTCCTGCACAAACATTATGATCAAGATGCAAGTTGGGGAGGAAAGGGTTTATTGAGCTTACATTTCCATGCTGCTGTTCATCACCAAAGGACGTCAGAACTGGAACTCAAGCAGGTCAAGGAGCAGGAGCTGATGCAGAGGCCATGGAGGGGTGTTCTTACTGGCTTGGTTGCTTCTGGCTTGCTCAGCCTGCTTTCTTATAGAACCCAAGACTACCAGCCCACAGATGGTACCACTCACAAGCGGCCCTCCCCCCTTGATCACTAATTGAGAAAATGCCTTACTGCTGGATCTCATTGAAGCATTTTCTCAATTGAAACTCCTTTCTCTGTGATAACTTCAGCTTGTGTCAAGTTGACACACAAAACTAGCCAGTACACTCACTAAAACCACAAGTAATATGAAAAACCAGGACAATTTAACACACACACACATATAAATCACCAATCCCATAGTAACTGTCCACAATGAAAATAACATAAAGAAAACTCAAGACACAGAATTCAAAAGAACAAATATAAGCACGTTTGAAGAGTTCAAATAAAAAAAGAGAGAGAGAGCAGTAAATAGTTGAGTGGACTTAAAAGGAAACAAAAATAAACTCGTGACTGAAGGGCAAGAAAACACAAACAGCTGAATAAATAAGGAAGACAACCCAGGATATGAAAATAGAATGCGATAAAATACAGAAATAATGAAGAAAACATAAGCTAAGATGGAACTGGCAGTGCACTTTTCAAGTCTAATTAAAAAACCCAGTGGAAAGATTCCCTGGCAGAATGGATAATGTATGAGACAGACTATCAGTGACTGAAGAAAAACAGGAGGAGTTGAATCATTGAATCAAAGAAAATGACATCTTTACAAAAACTCATGGGAAGAATAAGCAAGGTCTTTGAGACACCAAAAAATGAACTGTAAGCAGAGAAGAAAAAGGGCCGGTCAGTTCTAGAAAGTGTTTTCAGTGAAGTCATAGAATAAAATTTATATATAAGGAAAGAGAGGGCCATTTGCAAACAGAGGTACCCAGTGCAAGAAATAGACAAAAATCAGAAAAGAAATTCCCCATACTATACAATTTATTCCCTATGCATACTATACTGTACAGTTTATTCTCTATGCATATTATTCTATACAGTTTAAGCTCTTAGTATATTTTCAGAACCTCAAGTTTTGAAAAATGACAGATGCAAGACAAAGGAAAATGCAGATGCCAAAACAACTATGCATGTCAAAAGTATCTGTTATAAATGAAGGAGAAATAAGATCCGTATATGATCAAAATGAATTTTAAGAAACCACCAAGCCAATGAAGCCCTATAGAGACTACTAAAGGGATACTTCAGACTGAAGAGAACAAAAGCAAACCTAAGAGGCTACAGCAGGAAAAAAGATACTAGGACATTTATTATACAAAGTAGAGCTGAAAACAAACAACGAACACTACAAAATCAGTAAAATGACAGAAATATTAAGCTCCTACATTTTAAAACTTAGAGAGGACTCAGATAAGTTAATAAATGATACATCTTAAGAGTTTGAAAAACAAGGACCAAATAATCACAAAAGCAGGAGGTTGGGAAAGAATTCTGTAGTTGAAAATGAATGGTAGCGGCTGGAAGTGGTGGTATATGCCTTTGATCCCTGAACTTGGGAGGTAGAAGCAGGTGGATCTCTGTGAATTTGAGACTAGCTTGGTCTGAATATTGAGTTCCAAAGCAGTCAGGCCATGTCTTGAAAACAAAATAAAAAGGAGCAAAATAAATAAGTAACTAAAATAAGGGAGGCCCTAGAATATGGGAAGAACCTCTATGGTTACATTGGAAAACTCAAAGATTTGGAAAGTGGCCATCTTAACCAATAACAACTTACAGATTAAATGTCGTTCCAAAAATTATCACACCACTCTTCACAGAAATTAAAAACCTTAAAATCCACATTTTAAGCATTAAAAAAGGTAAGATGGCCAAACTACGCACAGGAGAAAAGACAGCATCAACAGATGGTGTTGGGGAAACTGGATACCTATATCTGGAAAGCAGGGTAGTCATATGCGTATTCTTCACTCTGTGTAAACCTCAACTCCAAAGAACCAAAGGCCTCAAAGAAAAACTTGAAATTTTGGTGCTTCTTGGAGAAAGAAAGGCAGAAGGTATGCTATAAAATAGAGGCATAGGTAAAGAACTTTAAAGAAGTTCTAGTCAAGAAGAAATGAGTCCAACAAGCAACAAATGGAACCTCATGAAACCAAAAAGCTGCTCCACAAGAGAAAGTCTATTGAGTGAATAGACATCTTAATAATGGGAGAACGTTTTTACCAGAGAAGTAATTCCTAAAACAAAAAACTCAAAACACAAAACATCTAGGAAACAACCCAATAAAAAACAATCTACAGAGATCAATGAAGCTTTCATCAGAAGAAACATAATTGAATAATAAAAATTTTTAATTTTTTCTTTTTATTGAAAATAAATTCTCTCATACAGTATATCCTGTTATAGCTTCTGCTCCCTCTTCACCTTTCAATTTCTCCCCACTCCCTTTCTGTCTCTCATTAGAAAAGAACAGGCTCCTAAAAGATAACAACCAAATATGACAAAATAAACTACTGTAAGATAAAACCAAAGCCTTTGAGGCTGGACAAGGAAACCTAACAGAACAAAAGAGACTCAAGAGCAAGCACAAGAGTCAAAGACTCATTCATTCTCCACTCAAGAGTTCCATAAAATACTAAGCTGAAAGCTATAATATATAGGCAGACTACCTGGTGCAGATTCTTGTAAGCACCAGTTCTACTTATCCATGTTCATTGTGTTGTGTGGGTGTTGTTCTTGGAAACAGAGCCTTGCTGTCAGTTTGTAGAAGACAACCCATTGCCTTAGCAACAACCTATGTTGTTTGGGTGTTTCCATGGGACCCCTTGGCCAACATCTAAATTGAATGTAAACTACTCCTGGTATAAGAAGCCTCATTTGGAGAAAGGAAATGCCTAATTGGTAGTCCTTATCCCCTTTGATTAGGAGATCTCATTAGGATCACCATAAATTTCAGGGAGTTTCCACTGAACTAGGTTTCCATATCAACCTTCAAACATCCTTCAATTCCAGCTATTTCTCCCCACATTCCCTCCTTCAACCCCATCTCCTCTCCTTGTCCCCACCTGATCCCCCTGTTCTCATCACCACCCACCGACAGTCCACCCTTAGAATAGCATAGTATTTCCCCCTCCAAGGGAGACCCATGTGCCTCCCAGTCCCTTTCTCTATACCTAACCTGTCTGCATCTATGGATTGAAGGTTGGTTATCATTTAGTTAATAGTCAATATCCACATATAAATGAGTACATATCATATTTATCTTTCTGGGTCTGGGTTAGCTCACTCAGGATGATTTTTTCTAGTTCAATCAATTTTGGTCAACATCCTTAGCCATCAGAGAAATGCAAATCCAGGCTATTCTCAGATTTCAGATTTCTTTCACTCCTATAAGAATGATTATCATGAAGAAGTCAATGCCAATGAATTCTGGTAAAAATATGGGAACCAGGGATCCTATTCTCACTGTTGTTGAGAGAATAAAGTAGAAATTGGTGGGGAGTTTTCTCAAAATTCTAAAACAGAATTACTATATGCCCAACTATACCACTCTTTGGCACAGAAATGTTTGCTCATCCATGGTCATTGCCCCTCTATTTGCAATAACTATGGAATGGAATCATGGTAGATGTTCAATATGATCATATGTATAATATTTTCATTTCAAGTATTTCATTTACATATCACACATCTTATCTATAAAGAAAGACTTAAATTATGATGTTTGCTGATAAATAAATGGAACTGGAAAAATTTTACTGAGTAAAGAAACCCAACCCAGAAAAGACATAAACTGCATGCTCTCTATCTCATATGGTGCTAGATTTTCGTCTTAGTTCTGTGTTTTTAACTAGAAATACCCATGATAGTCAGGAAACTAGGAAGAGACCACTGGTATGGGGAAAGTAGAATGTATGCAATACTTAAGTAGACCTAAGGGATGCTAGAGCTGGAAAGTTTAAGCAGGAAAAGAGGTGGCAAGACTGGGGAGTTAATCAAAGGTTAACTTAATAGATTAAAGTTAAGTTAATGGATGATACATTAAAAATCCATATGGAAATCTGCTATCTCATAAACTACTTAAAATTTACATACATCTAAGTGCTTGAAAGAGCACTACCTTGCATGGTTAACAGTAATGCCCCTAGAAGCTGTAAGATATTAAGCAAAAATCCTAATGCCAGGTGTGAGATGCCTCCATAGGAATTCTTCAAGGAGACCTCAGAAGATCCCAAAGCAATAGAGGCTATTGTCATTCTTCTAGTTGTCACCAGAATTAGATGGCAAGACCTTATTGCTCGAGTTGCCGTATGCCATGCTTAAAAAACATGAAGAAATCAAACTGGAATTGACGTGAAAACTTACTCCTAGGTGGTTAATTTTCATAGTGCTAGGAAGTGCTAGGTGGTCTACTGAGAAAGAAGAGAGCTCAATGGTGTTGCCTGACTGTGACCCCTCCAAGCTTTGATGTTAAGCTACCAGACAAGGTATGTGCATCTGTTCAATAGTGGCAGGTCTGTAATGGAATAACCAGTAGCTCTCTGAGTATATTTGAGACCAAATCCACAGGAGTTAATCAATGTCTAATACTATAACCCTAACCAAACACCAGTGTTTGAGGGGAGGGTTTATGAGCTCTTGGAGGTAACTTACTCCTGTTGTTCAGATAAACTGTCTCGACACCAAACTGCGGTCTAAATATCTGTGTTCATACTCATTGACAAACACTCCTCTCAGTCTTAATCAGACAAGGCTGTCAGCAATTAATGGGAGAAAACAGAGTCTCATGGCTACACAGTGGGCTGAGAATAAGCGATGGTGAGTGATCAGGCACCAAACAACAGGACTAAACCAGACTGCTAAGGATCTGGAAACATGAGTAGAAAAGGACAGAAATAGTGTTAAGAGCTGAGAAATAGCACTTTTTAAGGGTGGTAATAGCCATGTCAATCTTGACCTCACACATTAGCTACACAGTTACCTGAACTGAGTTTCTCAACAGTTGATCACAGACTTGGGAGGGACTCATGGATTTCTTCCCATCCCCAGTGAGTTAATGGCCATTGAAGTTCTCAAGAAGGGACAGTCATTCTCTTCAGTTGTATACTTGCTAGTAACCACCCCAGACTCCACTGGATAGCACATAACCTGTGACCACACTGATGCTTCCGGGTCAGAAATTAAAATTAGTAACTTACAGAATAAAGCAAAAAATCATGAATCTAGGAAAGGAACTTGCAAGGACATGAATTGACACAGGTAGAAGGGGCGTGAGAGAGAGAGAGAGAGAGAGAGAGAGAGAGAGAGAGAGAGTAATCAGAGAGAATTATGAACATGTATAAAGTTGTCAAGTACAAATCAATTACTTTTTTAAAATGCCAACAGAACCTAAAAATGTAAATGGATAAGTTAATAGATAAAGTTATATATTAATATTACTTATATAATAGATGTTTTAAAGAGTTATTCAGAAAATGAATCTGAATTAAGATCTTGGGTATTTGGGTGTAAGTGGCTGAGTATGTGAGCTCTCCAATTCTGCTACACTTAAAGTAAACTTTCAGTTCTTTGTGTCCATATTATTTATGAATTTAGATACAACTATTCTTATTCATTTATCTGTTTACCTACAGATTAGCAAGGTACTATTATCACCTTAGATAAGCATTCTAAGTGTGGTCTCAACTTCTAGTAGTCTTCTCTGAGACAATTTTCTCGGCACATACATAGGAGAGTGAGATAGATCAAGATCTTGGGTATCCCAAAATGGACATGCTCTTGTTTCTGTAATACTATTTTCAAATGGATAAATTCAGACCAGATTCCTGAGATCCAGAAATAAACTGTTCTTCTATTAGAGAAGTTGCAGTCGCATTGCAAATATTGCAACACTGAGACTAGAGGCATGTACCCATTTTGTATAACTGCAGCACACCTCAAATGTGGAGTACAGCCCGCCATGTAACCTCTTTTGTGATGGAGCCTCCTGTGCAAACCTGTATCCAAATCCAAGTGTAATTTGCCAGTCACCATGTGCTTTGTAGCAGTAGTGTGTTCTCTAACTTTTCCTCCATCTTCCACAGGGTCCACCACACTTTCCCATCCTTGATCTTTCTTGCTAGCCATACTTACAAGGTGTGCTAGCCAATTCTTTATTATAAAAATACCTGTTAAATTACACTATACTCTGTGTTATGTAAATGTTATACTATAACAAATGCCATAATCGACTTATGAAAAGTATCATTTTTTACCACAGTTTCAAAGTCTAGTCTCAGTGATGATAACTTTGGCCTCATTGCTATTTTTATTAATTATATTATATTAATTATTTCAATTTAATGCAAGTATTGGAACATATTGACCTCCCAGTTCTTTTCCTAATTCTTCCCAGATCCATCTTCAACACATTTCCAACTTCAGGTCCTCTTATTTTTTGTAACTCACTGAGTGCAATTTGTATAGCCATATACTCATGGATGAGAGGCCATGAACTGGAAGGAATATGCACCACACACCAAGAACCACACCCTTAAGGAAAACTGACTCTCTTTCTTTCTGAAGCCATCAACTGTTACTTGTTCTTCATCTAGAAGTGGGGGATCACGAACCCATCCACCTTGCATTCTAGAGTATCTGTTGGATTGTATTATACAGGATGTGTGTATCCAACCACAACTGCTGTATGTCTGTGAGTACAGTGGTCTTGTTATGTCCAGAAGTCCTTGTTTAGCTGTGGTTTTTCCTCTGACTCTAACAATCTCCCCAACAGGCCCTATTCTGTGATGGTCCTTGAGCCTGTATGGAAAGAAATGAACTTTGAACAGTTGAGAGTTTTTCCATTTACCACTAATCCACTGCACAAAGAAACTTTTTTAATGAGATTTTAGAGCTGGCTAATCTATGCATATGGAGATGTAAATCTAGAGGGCCATCTGGTACTATTTCCATTCAGCAAAATTGTAGTAGAAAGCTTAGTCTTGAGGCCTATGAGCTTCCTATCCATGGATTTTGGGCCAGATATACAGTACCTGTATATCTGTACCTGTAGAGTTGTCCTTAAATCCATTAAATCCAATCAGAAAGCACGAGTTACTGACATAATATCCATGCCACTATTGTACACATTGGTCTATCTTGTCACGTGTGTTATTATTGTAGCTCCCAGCTGAGCACCTTCTGGAACCATGAAAGCTAGCTAGGAGAAAGCTTTCCGGTCAATACCAACACAACTTGGTTTCTTTCTGTCCTATGACCAAAGTGTATGGTCTGTTCAGCAATAATGTCATACCACCAAGTTCTGGTGTACAGCCAAGAATAATGCCAATAGTCTATATTTTGTGGGAGGCGTCCTTGGAACCCTCTGCTAATAATACCTGTCACTTTAAGGTTTTATTGCTTCTGTTGTTGTTATTCTTGTTGTGGTTTTGTTTGTTTGCTTGTTTACAGTTGTTGTTTGGCATCTTATGGCACTATCGCCTGTGTAGGGACACTCCATTTTCCAAAGAGATCAAATATCTCAATGTTAGACCTGAAATTGAGGTTTCTAGAATAGGAAGCACAATTCATTCAAGTTAGAGCCCCAATTGCCCACAAATTAGGACCAACAGCCAATAAGTAGAACTTTGTGAAAATAAAAGGCCTCTGTACTAGAAAGAAAACTGGTCCCTTGCCAGAGATGAAGGCGGCATAGGAAAATTTTCTGCTAGGTAGCTAGCTGACAGATGACTAGTGTCTCAAATTAGAAATAATAATAATAGTAGTAGTAGTAGTAGTAGTAGTAGTAGTAGTAGTAGTAGAGCTAAATACCCAACTGACCAACAACCCCGTTGAGAAATGAGCTATGAGGAGTTGAGATGGAGGAGTACTGGCCTTCTTTAGCTACCAGAGAAATGCAAATTAAAACTATTTTGAGACTTCATCTCTCCCTAGTCAGAATGACTAAGAAAAAGAAAAAAGAACAGAAAAAAAAAAAAAACCGTGAAGAGGTGGAGAATGTAGAACCGTCATTTATGGTTGGTGGGAGTACAAGCTGGTATAGCTCTGTGGAAACGCAACAATACACCAGAGAAATAGAAATAAATTTACCCTGTGACCCAGCCATACTGGGAATGGACCAGCATCTCTGTATCCTACTATAGATACAGATGCTCATCTAAATTTACTGACATTCTTATCGATATTGCTACATGAAAATCACCTAGACATCCACCAACTGTTGATTGGATAATAGCAGACAAGGGATAGGATGTTTTCCTTTTGAGTCAATAATCAGTACAATGGATTTCTAGAGAACAGAGGAGACTCCATTCCACAGAGAACTTTGGAATTTCTTAGCAGAAAACCCACTGGATTTGAGTGGGAGCAGTGTAAGGACCAAGATGGGCAACCTCTATCATGTGAGTCTGTAGGCCCGATGCTTATAAAGTCACTTCTTCATCCACATCGCTGGCAACAAGGGAATCCATTAGTCTTTAAAATACTTTTAGCTTTTTCATGCTTCCCAATGATACAAATATAACCAGAATTTGCTGATGTATAAATGCAATTTAACCCTCACCCCAGAGTTTTGCTGGGCACTAACAGTTTATTAATGTGGTCCTTTAGAAGTCTGTCTTGCTGAAGGGTGGTCTGAACAGGAAGCCACCGAGGACTGTGGTAGGGAATATCCAGAAAAGCTCCAAGTCTACATTACAGGTGGATCCTATCTTCCTTTCAGTTCCATTGGAGAGCCCAGTGGTGATTAATGTCTACCCTAGCCATGTTCAACCTCAAGCCTCTGGACTTCCCATTGGTCTCCAGTCAATGCTTCGGAAAAGCAGGAATCAAAGGCAGGTTCTTTCCTCATGACACATGGAGTGGTGCAGATCAGTGGACCGTGCCAACAGACAGAAGAACTGGTAAGGTAGTAGCAAAGTTCAGAACCCTGATCAAACTCATGATTGAGAACGGCAGAAGTTCGAGTTAGCTCCCAAACAGATTCCTGTCCTGGAGCATGTGACCACAACCCACCAAGAGAACCATGATAGCCAGTCACATAGCATAGAACTTAGAGTTCTCCATGCTAATGAGGTATCTAACTGGCCCAGAATATTTAGCCAATAAGCTTCCCTTCCTGGATATCCCTTCCTGCAAAGGATATTTAATTTCTAGTTTACCCTGAGTAAGTAATATGTGTGGGGCCTTGAAAGGCAGCCTGGTTTCTGGTCAAGCTAAGGTTTCAGACCCTAGTAGACCCAACAGGTTGTCTCCAGCAGCAGGCAACTGTATAAGGGATGGCAGGCATTTACCATGCTCCTAGAAACAGCTCCTGACACATGGCTACATCTCTCCATAGGTCTATGACATTTCATCACGTAAAAAGGGAACGTCCCTCAAGCCCCTCCTCAGGTAGAGGCATGGTCACATAGCCTCAAGTCTTCCCCATGCTAATGAGGCATCTAGAGGCTTAACCACTCTCCTTCCCCGCCACTATTTCAACATCGCCCCTTCCTGAGGTCGAGGGGTTACGGATTCACCCATGCCACTCTCCTCCATGTCAATTTACGCCCTGAAACCGTGGACTGTCTCTTTTCATCCACTGTGGGGAAAGATGGAACTGGCCTTCGTCTAAAGAGCCTCCGGCAGAAGGCCTCCCTCTGTTCCCAGTCACAGCAGCCAACCAAACCAAATCAACGCAGCTAGCCAGTGCCCAAGCCGCAAACCACAGTCTCCCCATGGGATCTGGCCATGCTCCTTTACTTGCCTGCTTCTCCCCTTTCTAGGCCCCACACGCAGGCCCCCACTTTGTTCTCAGCTCTCCTGCGGCATCCAGCAGTGTCTGTGATGCCCAAGAGTGTGGGAATCTGATGGAGCTGGTTCCCTGTGATCCAGAGACTCCAGGCCTTGTCCCCCAGCCCCGGGTTGTGTTTCCGAGGGAGCTTCTCACAGCCTGACACATGCCAGACAGCCCGTGGGGGTACGTGTGGTCAAACTGCCTGCGTCCTGTCCCTCCCAGAGGCTCGAGCATCAAGGGCAGATGCAGGACTTCACTCCACATCCCGCGCCATTGTATCCAACAAATATGTATCCTCATCCACCATGAATAAAGCAGTTTGGACAAACAAGGACTGTCTTCTTTATCAAGAGCTGCCACAGGTGGGGACAGGGTATCTCTGTCACATAGAGCAACGCCTATGTGTTGAAGGCCCTCTTCCAGCTCTTCTGCACTACTGGCATTCACTCAGAGCTAAGTCAGATACAGCCCCCCACTCCTGTGGGCTTTGTTCTTTGTGATCCTCAACAGTATCTGGGTACACAGAAGAATAGTAACCACCATTCCCAACTCTTCGAGGTTCTCAGCTGTGTCACCCGGAGAAACACAGGGGGCTGGGACCCCTACCGTACACTGCGTTCACCTGCCCCATGCGTGTGAAGCTGACCTGTACCACAGCAGCAGCCTAGCCCTAGAGTCCCTGAATTTCACCTTTCTGAATGGCGAATGGCGAATGGCGAATGGGTGGCGTTCCGACACTTAAGTGGTGAGGCATAGAGCCACAGAGTGGATGAGCCTGTCAGTCTCCAAACCAGACCATGTGCTCTGCTGCCCAGGCCTGAACTAAAAATGAAGAGAAAAATACAGTGGGAGAAGTGCTATACAGTGGGCATGAGAAAATGAAGTCAACACGCCTAGGCTGATAACTAGGAAAATGTCACTTCATTAACCATTATAGCTCCTTATTACCCACCTGTCAAATCTCTGTCTCTTACTGTTTCTCTGCCTCTCTCTGTGTCTGCCTCTCTCTCTCTCTCTCTCTCTCTCTCTCTCTCTCTCTCTCTCTCACACACACACACACACACACACACACACACACTCCATCTTGATGGAACAGAAGAGACAAAAGGAAGAACAGAGAAGAGGAGCAGAAAAGAGAGGCATTTTATGGCTTGCTCTTACCCTGTATGCAATCTCTCATTCCAACTATAATCACTGACTGTCATTTCTAGACTTCGGTCAGGCAGCATAAAAGCCCTGGGAGGAGATTTTCCTCCTCTTCATTCCCTGTATGTTCACAATGTCAGAAAGTCACACACAGCTCTTCCCATGACAGGCCTGTCAAGCCCTGGCTGACACCCATCACCATGCGTAGCTGCTATCAATCAATCAATGACACTCTTTGTATTGATCTCATCATTTGCTCCCTCCAGGGAGAGGGTCTTGTCCATCTACTCTCATTGCATTTATTTTTGCAGTAATGTCTATTCTAATTCACAGGGAAAACAAAAGTCATGTAGACTTCTTGGTCAGACAGAACAGTCTTCCAATTTTTCATGGGTCAGGTTCATTTCTTCAGATCACTAAACTAAACACAAACAAAATAAAAGCAGCTAACAAGAATTGATTAGGATGCAACTGGGTCTTCAAGCCGAGTTTCTTCCTTTCAGCCCTCAGGGTCAGGCTGCCAACATTTTCCAAGAAGCCTCTTTTAAGCTGATGTCTTGTGTTATCTGCTGGGATGTAAAATATCAGGTGACCTAGAGTGCTTGGTCTCAGAAAGAAAGGATGAGAATTTGTCAACACCTGCTCAGCAAGGGATGCTCCCATTTTATTTTGAACTCAGAAAAATCTCCCAAACAGATTTTGTAGTTTTTGTGGCTCCTTCTCTACTCCCTCTGCTGCCCCCTTCTTCTTCTGCCCTTCCTTCTCTTTCATTTCTTTCTGTTTTGACATTTTCCTGTAACAAGAAGAAACTCACAGAAGCCTGCATTAACTCTCAGGGTGGTTGTGCTCACAACCACGTAACCTTCTACACTTCTGCCCTTGAAAATATCCTTCGAATCTCAGCATCTTTTGCAAAGCCTAACTCTTAATTTGTAGCCTGATTGAAGTCAAGCCCCAGCATCTTTTGTAAAGCTTGACTCTTAATTTGTAACCAGAATGCAGAAGCACAGCTTACCCTTGAGAGCCATTTCTTAATTTAGGGAGTGAGTCAGAGCCTTAGCAGAGACATCCCATGATTCTACAGTATACAATCCCATTCTTGGCATTAGGCCAGCAAGACCAACTCTTAAAAAATAATGAGAAATCATAATTCTTTTATAAAAATCTCATAAAAGTGAAAAAGAAAAGGCCCCAAATTTGTAAAATTCTTGTTACATTTATAGGCACCAGTGGCTTCAATTATGACATTGGACAAGGAACTTAAAGTATTTATCTAAACATCTGAATAATTAAATCATGCTTTTTACATGTTGCCTGACACTTGCTGGCACCAACAGTGCACTGTCTCCTCACAGGGCCAAGAAAATCAAGGCTAATGATCTCCCCCCACTAATCCACAGGAGGGTTTGTGATTTCACTGTAATATATTGTAAGAAGTGAACTGCACATTTGCCAACACCAAGCAAACAGCTTGAAATGATGGACTGAGACAAAAGGAAGGACATTAGAGAGAAATGCATGACTGAGTGCACCACCCTAAATTTAGGCCACGAAAACTTGTTGTGTGGAAAATGGACTAAAAGTAGGCTTTGTGACAAGAAACAGTTCATCTTTGTAGGTTTAAAATAAATTATTGTAATGAAGAAGCTCTCAAAAAGAAACAAATTATACTTTGGCTTCTACAATCAAATCTGTTCAATTAAATAAAAAGAGATATGTCCATCTATTATTGAGGGCTCTTCCTGCTGAATGGGCTTTCCGACGCAAGGATACTGCACCAACTGGAAAATCACTTCATGAGGAATGGTAGAAGGAAATAAGGATGTTTAATGTGTATGAGTGAGTTTAGCAAGAAAATAAAGGACCAGTGTCCCCAAATGTTCAAAGATAAGTCATCTTGGAGAGGACTTAGAATTATTTTCTTCAGTGTTTGCAGAAAGACTCCAGTAAGGCTTGAGGGTCAGAGTGAAGTTATGCTGTGCTTCTGATCTGGAATTTCCCTCTGAAGTCTTTGGATCAAAGGCTTGATCCAGTTTGGTGCTATTAGGAACAGGTGGAGTCTTGAAAATGTGGAGCCTAATGGGAGGACTTTGGGTTATTTGGGACCAACCTCAGAGGCATTAAATTAATTAGGGTTTCTAAAACAGCAGCGTCAACATCATGAATACATATTAAGAGGGAAGCTGTTAGGCTGACGCATACAAATCCAACAATGACATTCTCATAGCACAAACACTGAAAACCTGATAGTTGCTGAGTCCATGATGCTGGGTGGCTCAGCAGTTCCAGTGTGATACTGAAGGTTTGTAAAGAGCCATTAGTTTTCAGAACACTCCCAACGTTGGAACCAAATATCAATGAAGGAATAAATAGCAGCAAAAATAGCATAAATAAAGTTGAACTTGGCAGTGAGAGTGAAAGGAAGAAGGCAAAAACAAGGCTTCCCCTTTCAACATTTGTCTGGAGTGACACCAAAAGATGTCACTCAGACCAAGAAAATCCCTGTCAGAGAGCCCATTGGTTTTCATTTTAGTTAGTTCCAGATCTAGTTACATGGACAGCCAAGAGTAGTCATCCCAAGGACAACGGGACCCATTATCATCCTCTCTTTTGCTTCCCAAACCAAGAGATGAATAATTATATACTCTGCCATGTAGCTCCCACCATGTTGTATCATCATGAATGCCTGATTAGGAAATGAGTCAAAATGTAGCTTCTCTTTATTATAGATTTAGTATCATAGATGTTTGTTTGTAATAGTGATCAAATGCTAACACATAAATGGGCACAACTTAACTTAAAATATAGTTTCTAATTGTCCTCATTTGATCTTTGCTGCCATAATAAACACTCTGACCATAAGAAACTTAAGGGGAGGAAAGAGTCTATTTGGCTGACACTTCCAAGCTGCAATCCATGACTGAGGGAAGTCAGGACAAGAATTCAAGCAGTTCACAGTGGGCTGGACCCTCCCCCATCAACTGCCAGTGAGACAGTATCCTGCAGAATCACTAACAGGCCAGTTCTATGGAGCAAGTCTTCCATGGAAGAAAGCTTACCTTTTTTCCAGGTAACACTGATTGTGTCAAATCAACAAGAAAAACAAATATGACATCAACTTTGGTCATACATGTCACTGTGCCATCTTTTAAGTATTGGTTTATATTTCTGGTGATGAAAGAGTAGACAGGAAAGAGTGTTGTTTCTGGTAAGGAGTTGTCTATTAAATTGTTACTGCACTCATCCACTCTGTAGAAGGCAGAGCCAACAATACCTTTGTAAGAGTGAGCTAACATAGGCAGATGGCACCTCTTTACAAATGTGATCTACATTGAAAGTTACAATGTGACTCAAACCTCAATCCCATCAACCCCCCCTATGACAGAGGTCTGAAAAGTATATTGAAGGTAGTTTGGGTCCATGATTTTTAGATAGATATTTTTTCATGTTCTTTTAAGAAGAGACAAGTATAGTATCTCCTCAGTCTGTTCTTTGACTTTATAAGTTTTTAAATGTAGTGTTTAAGGGTTATGAAACAATGATCCCTAACCATGACACCCTTCCACACATGGCGTGACACCCAAGCCTTTATAATGGAGTAACCCCAGACTCCAATAATACCATGTCTAATCAGGTTTGTATTATGTCAACACCACAACCTTTCAATGTATCCAAGTCTTGGACATGATCTGAGATTTTAGAGGAACAAATAAGTTTCATCTTTTAAAGGCTGGTTGACACCAGCATGTCATCAAATGTCTCTTCTGGGGACAATGAAAAGTGAAATATGCTTTTCAAGTAAACCATGAAATCCTGGACTATCCAAAACTGTAGTGCCTTACTCTGACTGCTAAACTAATAGAAAAATATATTTATGTGAAGCCATCAGTGTACCTGGTGAGAACGAGATAAATTTGTTAATATCATCTACTGGAAGAAAACCTATTTGGTAGTTTAGTATTAGTTATGTAAGAGGATGAAAGAAGCTTCCAAAGAATATGTTCACATGGCAGGGGTGAGTGTATGTATGCAGATGTCCGTGTATAAGAATGCATATATAGGCCGGAGGTCTACTTTGGGTGTGGTTCCTTAGGAGCCAACACCCTTAATTTTTGACACCGGGTTTCTTACTGGAACCTGGGACTTGCTGACTCAGCTAAGTCATTGAGCCAGTCTCACTCTGCCTGGCACTGGGATTGTGTTTGTCACCATTCTCAAATCAGGTCCTCATGCTTGCTTAGCAAACATTTTGCTAACAGAAACATTGCCTTAGCCAAGCCCTCTACCATGAGCTCTTAAATAAATATAAAAATAGTTTCTCTCCCACACCTCCTCTCTTCTTCTTGCTCTCCCTCTCCACCTTACCTTTTTTTCACCCACCATTTTTCATGGGTCAACAAAAGGCAAAATTCTAGAATTTTCCATGGATAATTTGTACAGAAAATAAAAAACCCAAATTCAACCTACTTGTGTTTGGAACTACTAGCTTTAGAGCTTTTGGAGAAAATAATAGATAATTGCTTCAATATGTCTCACAGTTTTCTAACTAAAGCTTGAAATCAAAACTAGAAAACATTGTTTCTGGAAAGCAGTTTTGCTTTCATTGGTCCTGTAGCGTTGTTTTTCCACTAGTGAACAACAGAGCCAGGTGTCGACACACTTGCAGCTTTCAGGCGCCATTGCTATAGAGGCCAAAGCACTTGCAGCTTTCAGGGTCCTTTGCTGTAGAAGCGGACTAGCCTCTTCTAGGCACACCAGCTTTCCACCAGAGATGTGAGCTGCAGGGGCATTGCTCAAGGGCTGTATTCTACTCAGCAGCTTAAACAGTGAAACAGCCTCAAGGACACAGATTTTCTAAAATGAAGATCATGGGAAGAGTTCTCACAGGGAGTATTAACTCTGTATTAACTTGTAGGGAGCAACTCAGGAAAAGCTTTCACCCTTTACACAAAATAAAAGGAAGCATAGAAATTGGCATTTACATATGCACACGGATTGCATGAATACTAGGCTAAGAACAAAGCTTATAATTTGCTACCAGCTCTCTACAGAAGACTAACACAAGTGATTAAAAAGATATTACCACCTATATGGAATATAGGCTATGTGTGAACACAGCCAACAGCACCAATGTTTCTATTAATCCAGGAAAGTCACTGACTATTCTAAGATAAGGCACTTATTTCCCTAGCTGCAAATTATTCAACACTCTGCTTTTTCGTGATGTGTACATATGAGGATTTGAGGTTTCCTCTGCTATGTTTACTTACTTTCTCACATAGGATTATGCAATAATCATTTCATCCCTGTTTTCATTTCTCCATAAAACAGTGAAATCCCAAACTAATGGAAATGGAGATTCTGAAAAGTCGTTCTTGCCAAAATTTCCCACTTACTATTTCCTCGCGTAGAATGTTCTCATTTAAGGGCTTGTAGTACCTTTAAGAACTGCCTTTGTGTGTGTATGCCAGAGGGATGGCTCAGAAAATAAAGGTGCTTGCCACCAAGTGAGGTGATATTATGTATTGTGTATAGTATATCATATAACATATATCATATATCAATTACATATCATATCATAAATTATATATTATATATTACATATCACAGACCATAGATCATATTAATCATATATATCATGTATCAATTTTGTTATGTTATATATTATATGTTACATGTTACATGCAACATCCTACATGTTATACATTAAATGTTTCATGTTACATGTTAGGCTGTGTGTCATGTGCCATGTGTCATATGTTATATTATCTTATATCAAATACCATATGCCATATATCAATCATACATCATATGTATGTGTGTATATGCACGGAATCCATACCTTTTAACTCTGTTTAAATATATTCATCTTCAAAGCAATGGGGAAGTAAGTAAGAAAAAATTTCCCATGAAGACTTTCAGAAGAATACATACAGCATTGATGAGGGCAAATTTAAGACTTAATGTGTTTTAAATCTATGAATCCATGTGGAGTGCTCTGCTCTGAAAGAGCAATATATGTCAAAGTCCCTTCCCCAAGCTCAAGAAATAATGTGGTAGAGGGACAGAAGGTTTGTGTCAGAGGTAGGGGTGTGCTGAAACACAGCAGAATACTTGCATCTCTGAATCTAGAGCAACTATGGTTGTCTGCACAAGACGTTCCCATGACCAAACCTGTAAAAATCCCAGTGTAGATGGGGTGGTGCTCCAGAGGGTTTTGACAGTTGATTGCTTCTGGTGAGAAGTTTTCTTTGTTGGGGATGTGATTGCCCATGTTCCATGGGACAGCCCCATGCCCACGCACGTGTTGCAGAACTAATTGTTCTAAGTGGAAAGGAAGAAGGAAGAGGAGGAAGAAGGGGAGGAGTAAAACGGGATGTGGTGGAGGAGTCTGGAAAGGGCTGGAAGGGAGTGGGTAGGATCAAAATATACCATATATGTGTACGAAATCCTCAGAGTAAACAAAAATAATACATTAAAAACTTATGAGTTCACTATTTTTTCAGGAATGAAACTAAAGCGCTATTCCAATAAAACTCAGACTCACAATCCACACAGGAGAAGGAAAACATGGATCATGCTAGGGTTTGCTCCATGCTTTCCTTACAGCACATTCCATCCTCCATGTACTTGCTGAAGCTTAGTGCTGGTGGCTGTGTGCTGAACCAGATGCTACATGGAAAGGAACATCTGCATGCAGGAAGCGGGTGCTGCAAGAGACAAAGTATTCACCAGACACCAGCTGAAGGAACGGACAAATCCCAGACAGGTGTAAAAGCACAGCAGCCCAGAGCCTGACAATTGAGGTACTGCTGATAGGACTAAAAGTGTCAACATTCTAAGATTCTATAAGAAAGGTATATTCTATCATAAATTATCGGGCCAATGCTTCTTTAATGCTGTGAAAGTCAGTTACTTCCCTGAGCTCAAACTTCTGCCTGAAAAAAGAAAACAAGTTTCTTTAACTTGTTCATTAGCCTTAAATACATTAAGGCTAATTATGAGTTGAAATGAGGTACCACTACCCAAAACCAAGCAAGTATGCTACATTGTTCCTACCTCAAAACAAAACAAAAACAAAATCCTAGTCCCTGCAGTAGCTGATATACTACAAAGTCTTCAGTAGTCTTGATATCAGAGCAATGATAGTATTTGTACTGTAATTTGGGTTTTTTTGATTGTTTGGTTTTTTTGGTTTTTTTTTTTTTTTTTTTTGCACTACTCACAGAAGTCTCTTCTGGAAAGTAAATCAGGGAGAACAGAAAATGAACTGGTCTGTGACGGTGAAGAAAATTGAACACATTCAAAGAGGTTTCGGGATTGTTCATGTGTCTGTTACAGTTCTTTGTGTTCTCAAAGAGGTAAGTAAAGCAGTGTTGAAGACTTTCAGTGTAGTTCTGCTTAAGTATACCTTCCCACTACAATGAAATTGACTTTCAGATTCTAGCACCTTCTAGTGCAAGGGGAAATGGTTTATTTACTTCTCTCTCTTCCTGTTAGTAATGTTGATCATTTACTATCCCTTTTCATAGAAACTATGAACCCAGGAAATGTCCGTGAGCTGTTGAGTATAAAACAATTGCCCAAAATGTATTTTTTTCACATGTGAACTATGCAGACGAAGACAATGAGCCTTGGTTAACTAAGTGCAGAATAGTCTTTGCAGTTTCTCCTGGTTATCTTAGATCCTACAAGCCTTTCTAGGCTATTTACAGATTTCTAAGAGCAACAGCATTAGCATAGTAGGTAGGAGGCCAGGCTAGACTACTAGAAGCTCTGCCTAGCTGGGCAACGTTCGAATCTATCTAAAGACAAAAAGTTAAGCCTAAACATAACACAAATGAACATGAAAAAATGAATAAGATCAAAACATCTAAGACAAAGAAACATTACGTAGCACTTCAAACAACTTGCCAACAAATACTTGTTGAACACTGTGTTTTGAGGCAGATACCCTAATCTATTCACACACACGAGAACTGATATCAGATGTGAAACGGGTTTCAGGGTTTGGGCTTTTGATTCTTTGTTATTGAGTTTTGTCTTATTTGGGATGTTTGTTTTATTTTTAGGGGTTGATTGGTCTGGGTAGAGTGCTGTCACCATCTTGATATTAGGTAAGAGTGTAATATCACAGAAATGCCTGTACGAATGTGAGATGGCACCTGGCCTTTCCCAGCTTGGCACACTGATTGCCACAGGTGAATCACTCAGATCTGGTACAGGAAGTTATTGTCTCCTGGCTCTAAAGCTGAAGTCTGAATGCAAGGTACAGTGTGCTGAATGGCCAGTTCCTTCTGAAGGAACCTCTGATCCCTGTGTCCCCATAGTTTCTGTCCTAACCAACCAACCCCTTCAAAGTAAAGCAAACAGTCCCCCCCCCCACACACACACACATCCCTCTGCATGCTCCAGGCTTCACTCTGACTTTATCTTCTGGGTGATCTTCGTTCTGTGAGTGTCTCTGACAAATTTCTCCTTTCCATAAGGACACCAGCTGTATCAGATAAGGGCTATCTGTCTACCCCAGCAGGACCTCATGTTAACATTACTAATAATATTTGACAGGACTAACCACTCTAAAGTATTGGGGGATAAATCTTCAACCCATGAATCTTAAGTCATCCCATAATACTTTTTAATGGAAAGAGGGAAGCAGGAATATGTATTTATGCCATAACATAATAATGGTAGTTTCTCAAGATGACCTGAAACTCGGGATTCAGTGTTGATCTGTGCAGTTCACTAGAAGTTCAAACGTTAGTAAAATACATATTTATTTGTAGTCAAGGAAATCATTTTACAGTATAATTTGAATTCCTTTTGTTTTCTTTTTCTACTTGTGAAATGAGGCATTATTTAACTAGCTGTGCAGTTTTCAACGTAAGAGGCATTTAGAATGGGCTCAGCATACAAAGTTTAGTCTATGTAATGACCTGAGTATAGAATGTATTTTCAGTTATAATGTGATGATTTATAGTTTTGGCAAAACAATTTAAGTTAAATTGTATTTCCTTACTCACATATGAGTCTAATTATATACATTACAAACATATTATTTATTGCTCTGATGGAGCGCTATAAAAATATCCTCAAGTCCATTATAACACAAAAGCTGTAGTTTCTATTTCCCTTCATGTGTTAAGTGTTTCTATTTCCCTTCATGTGTTAAGTGCTTCTTAAATATTTCAAAGAGGGAATTAAAATGCCCAGCTTTTCATTATTTGTGGTTGGTTCCACCATCCACAGCTGCTGCTTCAGCAGTAGACTAGGTACAGCGAAAATAAAACCCACTTGACAATGATTCCTGCTAACGCAGTCACTGTGTCGGATGCTACAGTAGAAAAGTATGACTGAAACACTTCTTAGCTTGCAAATGCTAGCTTCATTATGGAGAATAGGACGTCTCCATTTATTCTGAATGTTCTCCCAGGAGAATGGATTTCCTTCTCGTACTGTCAGGACATAATCCATGTCTTTCTAGGCAGTCCTATGACAAGTTCGCCTAGGACTAAGACAGTGTCCCACTGGCACAAACCTAGGACTAGGAATGGTGTCCCAATGACACTTTTTTTTCAGTTTCCATTCCATTCATCTCTCCCTTCCCCATCCTGTATGACAGACATGCCTTCCATGGAACCTGCCCAAGCTCAGTATCTCAAATGTTTGTTTGCGACTCCTTGGCTTTGACTCTGCTAATCTGTATATGTGTGCTCGTGATCCCTTGCATTCTCTACTTTTAAAATGCTTTGTCTTCAAACATGTGTCTTGTGCTTGTCTGTTTGCTGCTAAATTCAGTCCATCCTTATGCAGTTTAGATTCCTTTGCCTTGTTTCATCGCCGTCTCTTCTTCCAGCAGATCCCTTTGTTCTCCAGTGTCCTGCATCTCTGCAAACTACTCAAGTAGCCCTCGTTGGATCCAAAGCCTACTGGGGACTCTTTCATCTTTCCTCCCTTTGAGCATTCTATAGAGTAAAACGGTTTCTGAAGCCCCCTTACATTTCGATAAAACTTTCAATTCTCTTGCCTTTCTCAGCACTACATGACTGACTCCACTCTCCATTAAGTTGACACAGGCAAAGGAGTAGACTGTGTTGATGAAAGACAGAATCATGGTTTCTGCCCTCAATGCCCAAGGTAGCCATGAAACTGCCTGCAGACACCGTGATCATCGTTTGTCCTTACTCCCACCCTCCCTAGCCCCTCCCATCTTGTCAAACTTCCAATGCACAGTCCTCCATCACCAGTCTCAGTTAAGAACCTGCTTCTGCTTCTAAAGCAAGCAAGCAAGAAAGAAAGAAAGAGGGAAGGAGGGAGGGAAGGAAAGGGAAGGGAAGGGAAGGGAAGGGAAGGGAAGGGAAGGGAAGGGGAGGGGAAGGGGGGGAAGGAAGAAAACTCTCAGCCAAGAATTTCCAGATTTGCCTTTTGAATCACCAGCTTACTAAAACTTTTATAGGAACAGAGGACCAACTACCTATGCATTTAGCTAAAGGAAATCCCTCCCTCCACCTGTGCCCAGGTCCCTTCTACCAGCAATTCTTCTCAACGTCTCCTAATTCTCTTCTCAGCAGCATGTAAGCATATTATTCTTTCTCTTGTCTTAAAAGAAATGGAAACTCTCATGTTGACTCCACTTTGTCTACAAACAAAGTGTCCTTATCCCCCCCCCCCAATTTTTCATTGTCAATTAAAAGTAACTTTAGTTTTTCAATAGTTTGAAGTCACTTATGCTTTGTTCAAAAGCACATGGGAGCACATGCTGACAAATGATTGAAATCGTGACAGTGACCTCTGAAGTGCTGAAACACCTTGACGGACTGCTGTAAAGATGGATGGAAAATTGTGCTTTTCTTACAGACTCTCAAAGGACAATATAGTTTGCACTGAAAGAAACAGATGCTCTTGTGACTCAAAGGGAAACTGGGAAAGTGATGAATCTAATAAAAATAAACTATACGGAATGATCAAAGGATTAGTAGCAAGAAGTCACCTCAAAGCCCGGTGGGGAAGGATGGCATTGTTGGGGGAGCAGGGGAGGAACTGGGGGAGTTGAACATGTTCTAGATATGCTGTATGAAATTCTCAACGAATTAATTTTTTCAAATAAACAAATAAATGAGTGTACTTATTTACTATTATCTAACACAGTGGTATTTCTCACTGGTGCTCTTAGTGTCCACTCAGATAAAAATGTTTGCTTTGGGGACACATTTTTATAGTGTTGAAGTAAAAGGAAGGAATATCATTGAAATCTCTGAATCCTGTAATATAGTGTAATTCTTTTTTCCCCATTTTATCTGGTTTCTACTGGTTTGTTCCCAAATAAAGTAAACTGTTCTTATGGAAGAGGAATTATAGGAAGTCTTTCATGTCCTCAGGTTGTGGGCTTTTAAGTCAAGATGTTAAAGGGCCACATCCAGGAACCTTTCTTGCGATATCTGGTGTTTCATGGTGAGGAAGCAGTGAGTCCTGAAGCCACACACTGAACCCTTCACTAATCCATCAGTCCAGAGAGATGCAGGCTTAGGAATTGTGAAAGAGAAAGCACTCAGGATGGCAGTGTCAGGGACAAAGTTCTGTACAGTTCCACTTGGATACCTGTAGAGAGGATGCTGGTCTCCTCTCATCTGCACAAAGTATCAGTTTAAGACGGAAGTTTGAGAAGAGATGGCATTTCCTCAACTGTCAATAAGCTATAAACTTCTGAGTTTCAGTTAAAACATGACTTTTGGTTTTCTCCCTTGAATGCTAAATCTGGCAATGATAACTTCATGGAAGGATAAATTCTCCAAGAAAAGAGCTCATATAAACAAGGGACCAAATATTAAATATAGGATCTCCAAAGTATATAATCCTTTGTCCTTGCATTTGTCAAACAAAGAATCAGCTTAGGAACACATCATATCATCTTTACTATTTGTATAGTGAAACGTTTAATAAATCACTTTGAGTTAGCTAGTGTTTAAAAGTATAAAGGTTCTGGTTTGAGGTGTCCCATTCATGGTAAAAGAAGTAGCTGTAGGAATGTAATTGAATACCAGGACAAGTTTTATGTGTGCTAATTAATGGTCCCAGCTTTTTTGTCCCCCTTTTTCTCTTGTCCCTTCCCTCCATCAAACCTTTCCATATACGCCTCTGGCTTTCTTTGTAATTCATGGCCTCTTTTATCACTAATCGTTGCAACATGATGTCTTAGATAAGGTTTCACATCGTGACATACACCCCAGTCCCAATCATCTCTGCATCCCCTCATATCTTCCCTTTGCCCTTGCAACCTCTCTGAAAATAAAAACACACAAACATACAAACGAACAAAAATAACAATAAAACAAAACGTTTCATCGTGGAAACTGTAGTGGGTCACAGTGTGCCCCACAATATATCCCTCGGTCCACCATCTTCACTTGCCAGTGTTCATTGCGATGATTCATTGGTCTGCTTCAAGATCTCTGGCTTCTATGACACCATTAATACTGAATCCTCATTGGGACTCCTTCAGGTTATTCTGTTGTTGCCCTGTGCCATGGAGATCCTGCCGCTTTGGAACAGCAGGACTGACCCTTTCACAAGTCTCAAGCATCCAAATCATACACAGATGACATAAATTTTGGAGTGGGCCAACTCAGAGCCCTGAATCTGGGCCTGGGTGGCACCTGAGCTGATCAACTCACATGTTCGCTCTTATCCACACCACAAAGGGGAGCTCTCCAGCATTACTTTGGCTAGGCCACTCAATGTCTCCATCAGCAGGAAACAGGGCCAGCTCTCCCAGGTGGTAAGGGGGAAGGCAGAAGGCACCACCACTGCACTCCTGCCACCTCACAGCAGATGAGTGGCAGTGGCACCCGCTCTCCTGCATTCTCAGGGGTCCAGCTCACCTGTGCTCTTCTATCAGGGCCATCTCTACTCTGCTGCCCAGGTGAGGTACAGAACCCAATTTCCCAAGTGCCAGCAAGGGACAGAGTCAGCTTACCCACTCTCATGATCTCAAAGTCAGCTCTTCCACCTGCCTCAGGGGGAGAGGGGTAGAGAGCAGGGGGAACCACCCCAGCACTTAAACCATCTTCCTGCAGATGAATGGTGGAGCCAGCTCTCCCATGCTCTAGCCCTTGCGGCTGGCTCACCTGCACCCCTACTACCAGGGTCAGCTCTGCTATGCTGTCCAAGCAAGGTGTAGGGCCCACTCTCCAAAGTGCTGCTGCCCAGTCCTCCAGTGTACAGCATCCAATGAGGGGCAGGACTAGTTATGCACAGCCTTTGAACATTAATGTGGACTCCTCAGTTGCCCCAACCAGGGGCAGCCTCATCTTTTCTTATTGGTAGTATGAGACACAGTTATCAACACTGACCCCTGCCATTGTGTAGTCACAAACCCAGACATGGCCCTCAGTTTCCTCAGCTCAGGCTGGGCCCTCACCATGACTCCAGGTGGCAGGGCTCGTCACTCATAGCAAGCTACGCCTCTCCACCCTGAGGTCTCCAGTTCCATCTCTAGTCATAATGCTCAAGCTATTCAACTTCTCCTTCTTTCCCATCTGATCAGCACATACTCACACATTGTGGTGGGTCCTGCTGCTGGCTGGCCACATGACTGGCAGGACCCTGGATGACATTCTTCATCTCCTACTCGATGTGTAGCAAGACAGCAAATGTGTGTCTGTGACCTACTATGTCTGCAATGAAGGACAGATCTGTGTGGCATGGTGGTCAACAGCTCTGTCTTCCTTCTTCCTTGCTTCACTGCCTGGATTTGGCTTGATTTTATTTTATTTTTATGAGTCCTAGGCATAAAACAGCATTGTCCACCAAGCCAGGCATCAAGCTAAGATGAATATAGGCCTCCATTTTATCTGCTCCTAATTGATATAAGAACACTACCACCACCAAGGTGTCTCTTTGCTCATTGCCAAGAGGCAGGTGGGTAGTTAAAGTTTTTATTGCTATAAAGGGACACCATGACCATGGTGATTCTTATACACGAAACATTTAAATGGCTTATAGTTCAGAGATTTGGTCCATTATTGTCAAGGCAGGAAACATGGTAGCACGCAGGCAGACATGATGCTGGAGAAGAAGCTGAAAGTTTTATATCTAGATGCCCAGGCAGAAAAAAAAGTGCAAGTGACATTAGGCCAGACTCGAGCATTTGAAACCTCAAAGCTTACTCCAAGTGACATACTTCCTCCAAAAAAGCCAAGCTTACGCTAAAAAGGCCACATACCTTAGTAGTACAACTCTCTATGAGCCTACGGGACCATCTTCATTCAAACCAGCACGCATATATGTATGTATATGCATTGCATATATATTCAGTATAACCTGATGAGTCCATACAATACTGTTTATACATATGCTTTCAGGCTGAACATTTGGTATTAGATACACAGTCATATGTTTTCCCCTAGGGAAGACTATTGCTCCCACTCACCACATCCACTAGTTGCCTTTAGCTCTTGGTGTGGGTCTGAAGCCTCGAGGGATTTTACCCATCCACTTTGGCATATCTGTTGTTGTTGTCCGTGTTCTGGCAGCATGTTGGTGAGACTTTATGGGTGTGGCTTCTGACACCACAGCTTTTTAAAAATGTATTTCTTTGCATCATGTCTGTGCATAGAAAAACCAATCAGAGTTTTGTATAAAAAGTTTCACTAGGTAAAAAGCAGTTGCCACAGGTTTTGTTTTTTTTTTTAAAAAAAAAAAAAAGACAAAAGGATAGAATCCAGTCTACAGCCCCAGGGCTCCTGTGAGGATGTGGGAAACAGAATCCCAGGAATCTGGTGGGGCAACTGGCCTTTTATGCAGAGGGCTGCAATCATGCACAGGAACAGGGAAGGAGAGGGAGACAGAAGGAGAGACAGATGAGTTGGAGAGACACACACACCGAGAGAGATGGGGGGGGGGGGAGAAACTTGGAAGAAAGGAATGTCACTTAGAAAACTCAAGTACTGTGTGGCTTTTAGCTTGAGGGGAAGAAAGACAAAAAAACGAAGCAAAGCCTGGCTATCCACCACACAAAGAAGTTGATACTTTGACACCAAGCTTTCTAAGAAAGTAAAAGCTTTTGTTGCAGGCTAAATGTACACCCCAAATTTGTCAGCCCTTTCCTTACAGGGAGAGGGGATGGGAATGGCTGAGAGCTCGGGGACCCTTTGCACAGGTACAGTCCAAGTACTTCTCACATAGCATCTAGTGTCTCTGCTTTATTCAGAGAAGTATCACCTTCTTGCAGAATTCTGAATCTGTGAAGTCAAAGCATCATAAGACAGATGAGCTGATCTCTTCTGCATGTACCCAGTCTTTCACTTTATGTTCCAAATCATCCCAGAGGGAACTCTAAAGTGATTCCCTGAAAGGTGAACTACCATGTTAAATAACGTTTTTATGTCTGGGTGTGCCCAGGCCTGAGCTGTTCTCAGTGGCTGCATCTTCCATACTCTAATGAAAAAGGAGAACCCGTTTTCGGGAAATACAATAAATACAAAAATACGGGGGCGTGTTTCATCTGAATGACCTGACCGGTAGGTAAGACAGCTCAACCTAACCTCCCATAAGAGTTAACATTGGCATCATCGGAAACCATGGCTAGATGAGGCCCAGTAGGAACTTTATGACAAGAGAAGAGCAGCAAATGGAATTCAGCTGTGGAAATCTTAAAGAGACTGGAGCGATAGCTCACAAGTTAGAAGTATTTACTGCTCTCGTAGAAGACCTGGGATAGTTTCTAGAACCCTCTTTGGCTGTAGTATGCTGTATTATCCATGTGTGAATAAGTATGTTCCGTATTTTCACACATGAGAAAATGGTTTAATGGGGACTTTTTCAAAAATTATCCTCATAATATGTGAGTCAGTGGACTTAGAAGAGTTCTTACAAGTAAAAATGTTCACGAGGGTCAGAGGAGATGTGAGGGCTGGAGCAAGAGTCACTAATAGTGAAATACAAAGATGCTACAATCTAACTTTGAACAAGGAGGGTGTGGTAGTTTGAATATCCTTGGCCCAGTGAGTTGCACTCTTTGGAGGTGTGGCCTTGTTGGAAGAAATGTGTCACTGAGGGCATGGGCTTTGAGACCCTCCACCTAGCCTCATGGGAGACAGTCTTTTGTTTACCTTGAAACAAGATGTAGAACTCTCAGTTCCTCCTGCACCATGCCTGCCTAGACACTGTCATGCAGGAACTTTGATGATAATGGACTGAACCTCTGAACCGGTAAGCTAACTACAATTACATGTTGTCCTTATAAGGGCTGCCTTGGTCATGGTGTCTGTTCACAGCAGTGTAACCCTAGCTAAGAAAGAAAGCAAGGCTGCAATGCAGTTCATCTCTGAAAGCTGCATTGGGCAGAAACACAGATATGTCTCCCTAGAACCTCCAGAGGGAGGTGTGGTTTCTTTGCTTAATTAACTGCAATCAATTTTATTAATATTTTGGACAATTCAAAAATAATAACTGAGTGGTGTGGAGATGGGTTTCATGACAGAGTTCTTGCCTATTATGAGTGAAGAGCCATGTTTTATCTCTAGTGTCAGACAGAAGGAAAAGAGTGAGGAAGTAGAATTGATTTAGTGTATGTTTGAAACAAGGCTTTAGGGTTGTCTCTGACCCTACAACCTACCAGTGCATATGCAGGACATAGCCACATCTATGAGCATCATCTTCCACCTCAGCAAAGCTGAACACCAGGCACACTTTAAAAAATAATTTATATGTAATTTATTAATTGCTTAAATTGTCAGAGATGCAAAGTGACTAGTTAATTGCTTTTATCAGTGGCAGCCAACCTTTTTGGGGGAGGACATTATCCCCAAACATAGAGTCTCTGCACCCATACGTATAACTGTTTGTTGATACACTATTAGCACACGAAACACCCCACAGCCAAACCCATAATATTCAACTTGGCAATTAGCTGCAAGTACATAAAATGTCCAAATTGCAGCCCATTCCTACAAAGTGGGGATCAGGAGAATGTGTACTAACACAGTGTATGTCATCATCCATAATGATCAACGCACAGCCCTGTGGCTATTGGCAAGGAAGCAGACACGCAAAGTCAACTAGTGGCAAAGGCATGTCACTCCCCATTATTACTAAGAGAACAAAATAGACCCACTGTGGTAGTAAAGTACTTTTGTAGTTTAAATTTAGCCTCAGCTCTATGCTCCTTTTAATTTTTGAGTTTTTCACTCTAAAAGTTTTAAGTCAGAAAAAAAAATTTACACTCTGAGCAGTGAATTCACCAAGAAAGTTTAGAGAGTTTTTTTTTTTTTTTTTCAGATGGATATGCATTCCCTCTGGCCCCCTGCCCTGTCCTCAGAGCAAAGTGGAGCTAAGTAAAGCATGTGAAAAATGAAAACATGTTATCACCATTTCACTTTCAAGAACTCAGATTGCTTTTAAAAACCACACATCAAGCATGAATTACATGGCATTTTAGAAGTATACTGGTAAGCAGACAAATGCCATTCTAATATAGTACTCAAAGACCCCTCAAAGAATGGAGTAAAACAGATAGGTGATCACTTTATCTTTTAAGTAAAGTTTCCCAGAATGTAAACAGTCATTAAGGAGTCTGTGTGGGTTAGCTTTCAGGCACTGAGACAAAATGCCTGAGATAACCAAGCTATAAGAAGGGAAGGTTTATTTTGGCTTTCTGTGCCTGATAACTTGGTCACAGCCTGCTGAGAGGCAGCACACCACAGCAAGAGTGCATGACAAAGGGGGTCACTCACATCATGATGGCCAGGATGGAAAGGAAAAGACAGGACAGCCCAAATATTCCATTTTAGGATGCCCTCCTGTGGGCCTCACCTCACACTTCTCAGTAGTATCAAAAGATACAGGTCAAGTCTCCAGGACAGGAGTCTCAGGAATCTTGAACTACAGATCATCTTCTATTTTTCTCTTTCTGTATTGAATTTCTGTACCATGTGACAACTCACTCCCGGCACATGATGCCTAATATAATCTAAAGCATTTATAAGCCAACATAGTGAGTAATAATCACACTATAATAATATAATAATATAATGATAATAATATAATATAACAATAATATATAATAATATATAATAATTAATAATTATATATACTTTTATATAATAATATGATAGTTACATTTTTCTGTCCTCCTCCATTTGTTTATCCACCTCAACAACTCTGTAGGCCTCATCCCTGAACTGACCCCCTCACCGATGGCTATGATACTTTATCCCAACTGTCATGGAAAACAACAACAAAGCATGTGGAAGCAAGGCTCAGACCATGTACCCTTTTGGTATCATCTGCTGAGTCCTAGTACCCAGCCTCACCCAGGATTTGGTTGCAGCTCAGCATCCCAGCAATCTCCGTCAATGCGCTTTCTCCAAACCTTGGCTTTAATCTCCAAATCTACCAGCCCATCGCCTTCCTCTTACTTATTGCAAAGTACTTCATTTTCTATATAACAGGAGAGATCCAGGGGAGAAAAAATATATAAAATAAAGTAAAGGTAAACTGTCAAAGAGCCCATGAATGCCTTGTCTGTAGTCTATGCAAATACAAGGTTTTCTGTCTCTTTTTCATCATATTTGGCAGGCATGACATCACTTCCTGCCCAAATTGGATAAGTCACTTTTCATCCCCACATCTTTAGAGATTCATTTTATCATATGCATTTACCTTCCACATTCTTAGATTCATCTCTTTGCAGTAATCGCCATAAAAGACTTTTGACTTCGAAAGAAAGAAAGAAAGAAAGAAAGAAAGAAAGAAAGAAAGAAAGAGAAAGAGAGGGAAGGAAGAAGGGAGGGAGGGAGGGAAGGAATGAGGATAGAGAGAGGGGGGAAACAAAAACATTTTAAACTCCTTCCTGATTTAATAGCTCCCTGTGATCATTACCCATTCGTTACCACATGGTTGTCTACTGGACTGTCGCTTCTCTCTCATTACTCAATCCATCCTGGCTGGGCTTTGCACCCATCACTTCTTTCTGTCTCTTGTTAAAGTCAGTAGTGACCTTTCTGATGTACGAACCAATGAACCTCTTGCTTTTCTCATCTTTAACTTCTCTGTGGAATACAAAGTTCCCTTCGTCTTGAGCTGCAGTCATTCCTCCCATGCTAGTTTGTTTGGTCTTCATGTTAGGGCATTGCTACAGTCTTCTTTCACCTTTGTTATTTCACCTTTAAGTTGGTACTCCTCAGCATCAGCATGGAGACCTTCACCTTTGCATCACTCCATTTTTAGTTACACACACACACAATGACACTATAAACTTAACAACATCCTAGAGTTCTTGTCTGAGTGAAGAATAGGATTATAGATGCTTTCCTAGGTTCCTCAGTTGTTTATAATCAAATCAAGTTCAAAATACTAGACATTGAACTTTTGTGCCTCTGTTCCATGTCCAAACTCCTTACCTGGTCTAGTTGTCCTAGATTTTCCTATCATTCCCCAGTCCATCTCACTGTCACCATCTCTTAGCTACCTACCCACAAAAGGACTTGGATATTCGAAGTTCTCACTTATTCAACCATTTCCCTTGATAGATCCCCACCAAGTAAACAGGATATGTACATGTAAGTAAGTACACGTACCATAGGTATCATTTGTGATAAGTATTTTATATTTATATCTATATAAACAGAGGAGAAAAACTCAAAATTGTTGGAGAATTCAGTTTCACTTCTATGCTGAGAAAAAATTTATGTGAATTTAAAGAAAATTAATTTCAAAAGAGATTGTCCTTGATTCAATAGAAGGCAAAGAAATCCCTGAATTGAAGACACACCTTTATTTATTTAAACAAAAAGAAGATTTAAATAAAAAGAAATCACTTACTGAATTTGGGAAAACAAAATATTTTACTAAAGCTATATTTTCTAACAAACATAGTTAATTTTCAGAGTACCTGAATTCACCCTTCTGCTTCATCATTTAGCAACTGTGTGATATCCAAAATATGTGATGTTTACATATGTTAAATAGATGTTTACCTCACAGAGTCCTGTGGGAAAGCTTTATTTGAAAATAATAGTACTCTAGTTTAAGAAAACAAGGCAGTTTTCAATAATAAATAGCTAGGATTTTATAGTAGATTAGTGTTTCATTTTGGAATAAACTATACCTACCTTCCAATTGACAAAAATGTCTGTGTGATTTAACTCCACTCTACTCCACAGGGTGCTTGTTATGTGATCATGGACAAATTCCCATGCACACATGGGCACACATGTAGGCATGAGGAAGGCAGCTCAGGGAGGGGCTCACTCTGGCAAGTAGAGTCCTTGATTACTATTGATGCCTGCATACTATGATGATAAAAGCCAGCTTTACTTGTATTTGTTTTTTTAATTCTCAAATGACAGTATATCCATAAATAACCTGTATCCAAGATAATTGAATCTCACTCTCTCACCATTGGTTATCTGTTATATTTATTCACCAATGAGCAATGTTGTCAAGAGGCAGTTAGGAAAACAGCTCTTTCCATTTTCTTTCACTTACACAAAAGCAGGACTATAAATATATATATATATATTATATACACACACACACACACACATACACACACGTATGCACCAAGACAATTATTGATGTCAAGCTATTGGAAACTTGGTAATATATCCACAATAAGTATCAGAGAAAGTGGCTAGCTAGCTAAGGGTTCAATGTATTGATACATCATACAAAACTAAAAACATCTGGTAACTCCTCATTTGCTTTCAGAAGTATTTCTAATGTCTTGCAGAGAATATATTCATGGTTCTTCTCTCATTGGTCATTTGGGGCAGTAGTACTGCCTTCAGCAGCAGCAGCAGCAGCAGCAGCAGCAGCAGCAGCAGCAGCAGCAGCAGCAGCAGCAGCAGCAGCAGCA
>JADRCH010000009.1:8090821-8257087 GCA_019843965.1 Rhynchomys soricoides | reverse complement strand
TGGTTTTGGTTAGCTGGGGCTGAAGAAATCACCTGTGATTAACAGAAAGCCCATTTGGAAATTGCATCATAACATTCAAAATAAAAACAATCATCCAGAGATTATTGAATTGGACTCTAGATGACTTAAATCATTCTTCGTATGAAAGACCAAATGTCTTAATTTTCTCCAAAATAAAGTAGAGCTTTCAAAATTGGAAATGATATCAATACTAAGTAAGATGTGTATATGCAATTAAATATACTTAAGTATACATGTGTGATATCTATTTTTTTGCTTTTTATTTCTTATGACCAACATTATGCCAGAGATGATGATTGGCCAGACTTTGCCAATTATAAAATAAATTTGCTATGCTGGATCCTCTTTACTCTTCCATCTCCAATCAACTTCTAACTAACTCTTAACAAATGAGGGTTTAATATCCAGTAACACAAACTTGAAAGCTCCCAAAGCAGACACACAAACTGATGCCTACCAATGAGGCCTCTAAGTTGAACTAGACTGGAAGCTCCAAACAACAGAAACTGTGTCTTCCTTGTTAAATATCTGCATTTGTTTTCTTGTGCCTAAAACAATCATTTGTTCAAAGGAAGTAGGTGATAAATCATTGAAGGAGTAAAAAAGTATTTTTAAGACTTATGGTTATTTTTAATATTGCTCTTGCCTTTAGTTATATTGAAGTGAGACTTTTGAATTCCATAAATAATACTATTTTTTGTTATCTTGAAAGAAACATCCAGTGGACTAGTACCATCATTTCCTGGTCCTTGAAGAAAATATACATTTTTATTAGATTAAGTATAAGTATTAAGGAGCATTAGCTAAAGTTGAGATAGAAGCCAGAGTAGCTTATACTCAATCCATGTCCTTTCCCTTTATAATAACTCTGAAGAATACTGTTTACACATGTTTTCTGTCACTTGAGTAATTAATTCTCCTAAAATGGAGTCCAGATGTAGTAACTCTATATTGGACTCGACTTCAGAATTCACCAGAGATATCTGAGCTCTAGAGAGAGAATTCCTGCAGAGAACAGAATGAGCCTGTTGATTACTAAAAATAACCAAGAATATTTATCAAAAAATAAATTTTGTCCATATAAGTAATACAAGTTAATCTCAGAGAAAATGTGTTGGTCCCCATCCTAGGATAATATTGGATCTCTGTATTTGTGAGTTGGCAAGAGAAGATAGGGGGTAATAGTTATTTTTATAAATTTGTGCCCACAATAGCACTGAGTGATTTGTCAGATGTAGCACAGAAAGATCATTCAACTACCTGAAGGGTCCAGGATTGTTCACCTCTTCAAAACAGCTGATTTGAACGAACGTTTAACAAAATTTTATCAATTGTCCAGTCTACATACCGGTGACATGTGCACATGCTCACACATACACATGTACAACCACACCCTAAAATTAGAAATTTTCAAGGTAAAATTGCCTTCTAAATTAAATAATTTGATTGTCAAAGGCACATGTCAGTTAGTACTATGTACCAAACATTTCCTAGTTAGTTACATTCAAATATCTGCCATTGCCACATATTTCACGGATTGTGAAATATATAATTGAGCTTTCCTTCCCTATTTGTAGAAGTATATGCATTCTACTTTCCCAGATATTTTTTCTTTACCTATTTTGTGATCATGTCTCTGTGAGGTCCTGTTTCAGCTCATTGGTCAATATTCATAAGAACATAAAATTACATAAATTTGTTCATGAAAGAATCTTCATCTGGACAATTCTCTTCCTTATTAATTAAATGACTCTGTGTTCAGCACAGCACCTATTCTCTGCAATAAAAATTCCCAAACTGTGAAAGCATAACTTATATACTGTCTTTATGTGATACAGTTTCTACAAAATCAAGCTCATCTCAATCATGTGGTGGACAAAAACTTAGGAAGGAAATAGAAAATAGACAGCTCACAGTGAAAGTAGAATTGGCTGTGAATTTGTCAATGCCTGCATTGCTTGTGAAACCCACAGGGGCCACCAGACTTGCACACAGGTAGGCTTGCACAGAAGCTTTAAGCAGCGTTCTAGGGAAACTCTCTGTATCTACAGTTGATCAGCAGAGATCATCATTTCAAACAAACAGTATCCCTGGAATTGATACTGCTTACCTGTGTGTGATTTACCCATGACGAACCATACGAGAGATGACATCATCATACCAAAGGAGGTTAAGGTTAATACCATCACATAGCCAGAAACCACAAGAACTCAACTTTCTAACAGAAGGCATTACAACACCTGGGAAACAAGAGGAAGAGAAGATAGGGTCAACATAAGATGTGTCAGTACTAGTGTAACTTTAAGAGAATCTCCTGCACACCTAATCTTTACTTTGCATATTACAAAACCAAATGAGTTCTCTGAAGTTCCAACTTTTCTATCATTTTGGAAATGACAAGGCAAATTGAGTATTTGTCACAGATTCTTGTTGTAGCTGAGGTTTAGGTTCATGGAGAAGGGGCTTTAGACTACAATTGACTACTTTATGTTTCTGTGAACAGAAGTTCTTCAGGACAGGGTTAATGCTTTCTTTAACACACATTGGATCTACTGTGCATCCAGTCATGAGCCTGAACAGAATGCTGAAATACTCTGCTGTGGTCTAAAAGGTAGAGAAGACAGTAAGATACTATTTATGTGGGGTAATAAAAATACTGGCAGGGACATGCAGCTCAGCAGTATAGTCCTTGAATAGTATAGACATGGCCCTAGGCTCCAGCCTGGGGCCCTTTAACTCACCAAAGCCACTCAAAAAAGGAAATTGTGAAAATATGATCAATCTCTTTATTATTTTTGGTTAATTTCTGACAATTTTGAAGATCTTATACTTACTGAGTATCCACACAAAATCTTCATTTGTCTATGCAGATTTATTTATAATCATCCAAACTTGGGAGCAACCAGGATTCACTTCAGCAAATTAATAGACAAATTGTGGTACATCAAGACAATGGTATGTTACTCAGTACTTAAAGGAAATAAGCCACGGAGACATGAAAGGTCATAGCAGAAAGTTCCACACATACTAATTACTAAGTGAAAGGAAATATTCCAGAAAACAATTGTAGTTTTCTGATGTTTTTGAAAAGTCAAAATGTAGGGGCAGAAAAAGTATCAGTGGCTGCCAGGCATTGTGAGGAGAGAGGGTCAAATGAGTCAAAGATGAAACACTTTCAGGGTAGCAAAACTATACAATTGATTATAAGATAGTGGATTCTTGTCACTATCTACCTGCCCAAGCCCATAGAATGCATGAAAGAACTGAACCACCCACAGGGACATGAACTTCATGTGAAAGTGGTATGTCAGTGAGGCTCCATCAGCTTAACAACATACGGCTGTATGGGGGATCCTGATAATTGAGACAGCTATGCATGCATGGTGGGGCATATAGAATAATTCTTCACTATCTGCTAAAATTTGCTATGAACTTAAAATGCCTCCAAATCAGACTATTATAAAACATTGCTAAGGATGCCAAAGACTTTTATGTAGAACACAGTCATAGTAGAAAATACAAAATCTGACCAAGTTAGAATAATTATCAAAGTTTATTGTCCACACTAAAAAACAACTCAGGAATCAGAAGGACTTAAGGTCACTGTGGAAAGACAACAGGCCCACATGTGTCCCAGCACAGTTAGTAAAGCATGAAGGAAGTAGCCTGCTGACCTTTCCAGAATGGCTTGCTGTGGGTTATCATCCCCTTGAAAGCAATCAGAGATGCCTAAGCTGAGTGCATATAGATAACCATTTATTTCACTGAGCCACGCTGACAAGGGCATAAAGATCTGTGTTTTGTTTATGATTAGAGCTAGTATTTCAGGGAAGGTAGGATGATTTAAAGTTTGTGTACACAATTATGATGGATAGCTTGGAACGTGTTTCAGCTTGGATCTGAAATGTTGCCCAAAGGCCAGTAGCTACAGCCTAGGTCACCAGCCTTGGGTGGTGTTGAGAGACTACAGAGTCTCTACAGCTGAAACACAAAAGATAAAAGAAGATATAATGATTATGGCCCCTTCTCTTTGTGTCCAGGGGACAAAGGTCATATTATCCTTTTTGGTCCTATAGGTTCATTATCTTTGAAATAAATATAATTATTTTTAAAAATATATAGACAAATGGTTTATCTTTAAAAAGATTAAGAAATGGCTTAATTTTTCTTACTTTTTCCTGATCTTTAATCCTATGTATCATTAAAGAAATATTAAAATAGGCCCAACAGTGTAAATATGCTGCAGTATATGTATACATACATACATATACATGTGCATGTATATGTACATATATTGTTATGTCACTGAAACAAATAGCTCACAGAATCAGCTTGAAAAGTGGAAAAGTTTATCTTTGCTCACAGAGGCAGGGGACCGAAGTCATGCTTGGCTGTCACTCCATTTTTTTCAGAGCCTGTGAGGAGACTGATACTGTGGCTGAGAATGGATAGTAGAGCCATTAATCTCATCAGTTCACTAAACAAGCAAAGTAAAAACATCTGTTGTTCTGCATTGGACTTTGGATAAATCTTCTCCCATGATTAATTTCATAACACTATGCACTCAGCATTTGAAACTATATTGAAAAACTATGAAGATCTTTCACGTTTAATATAGATCATAAACTAATATTGACTGATATCTCCATTGATCATTTTGTCTGTGTGTATTTCCTCATGCAGACAGAACACATCTTAAGAAATAGGGTGAAGAACAGGGTGCTAAGATTGACAAGGACATGGGAAGTGGTCCTGCTATATAATATACCAAAAAAAAAAAAAAAAAAAAAAAAAGAAAGAAAAGAAAGAAAAAAGAAACGGACTCAAGATCCCAAGATTGTAGGTGATATTTATCTATGAATACATGCTTCAAAACAAAAGGAAAACTGTTAAGGAGATTAAAACGTACCAGTGCTGTTATCAATGCTCTGACTTTGTTGGTTCTAGAAGGCCACCTGGGCAACCTAATTCTAGGGATAGACTGACCTCTTTTTAGTTTGCATTTGAAAACAGTGTGGATAAAGAGCATGCTGAAATTTAGTATTGCTTTTGGTAGGGTTTGGGGTGCACAGATAGTTTATTCTGTTCTATATCATCTGCTTAGTGGCATCCTACACCTCCCACACTTGGTTCTACTTTGAGCTATTATGTAAAACCGAAACTGTGTATATGAGTAATTGTTAGGTGTAGTTTTGGTCAACAAAGTATATATTTAACAGGAGTTATGAAAGGAACGTATGACAGTTTGCACATTTCCATGAATATTGCACATAATTCAACAGTGAATGTTGCTGTAGTGATAGAAACAACGAATCAACTTGGTGATTTTCAAGTATAAATTATATCTGCACTACAGACTTAACGACATGTATACCTCAAATTTAAGAAGATTTTTCATGCCTTCTTTAACCCATCCTTTAACTCACGCGTGATTAGCTAAATAGTGACCGTGTTGGCATATTTACTCTAAAATAGAATTATGACTATAATGATGATTGAATGTAAGTGCTTTGCATATATATCTTTATACTGTCTATGATAAAATCATTGTAATGATCCATTTCAGTTCCTATTCCAACTGCAAGAAAGGAGAGAGACTTAAAACATATCTGTGTGCTGTAATCAATGCTCTGACTTTGTTGGTTCTAAAAGGCCACCTGGGCAACCTAATTCTAGGGATAGACTGACCTTTTTTTAGTATTATGGAATGAGGTAGCTCTACAACATCTGTGCCACTAACACCAGCCCATTAATCATATTATATGATTAATTAATATATGAAAATATGTGATTAATCATGTGATAATGGATAAATATTTAAATATTTTTCCTTACAGAGAATAAACTAATAATTTTATTTTGTTTTTTTACTTGATTCTTCTCCAAGTTCTTATTTCTAATTTTGTCTTCCATTGCTACCTTTAGAAGAATAAAACAAATTCCCAATTAGCCAGAATTTGGATGAATTAGGATATTTGAAAAGGACTTGTGTGTGTGTGTGTGTGTGTGTGTGTGTCTGTGTGTATGTGCTTGTGTGTGTGTGTGTGTGTGTGTGTGTGCACTCACACACACATTATGGCATGTGTGTGGAAGTCAGAGGACAACCTTTAGGACAACCTTAGTCATCTCTCTTCTCCTACCATGTGGGACAAGGAATCAATCGGAGGTTATCAGGCTTGGTGGCAAGCCATTTGGCTGCCCTTTCATTACATTTTAAAATAGAATCAGTTTTATGATGAGCACATAGATAAAGCAATCCCATGTGTCCTTCTCTCTGTGTCTACCTGTGGGAAAACCCTAAGATGGCACAATGGGAGAATCTGCTCCCCACTAGCCTTCCAGACATAGTGGTGGGACAGTTTATTCTGTGATACATTTCTGGAGCAGAGTAGTCACTGTGGAAGGGTTTCTACCTTGCTGACTTCTCTTTTGTTGATCTTTAGCCTAGGGAGAATGAGGTTTTATAGAAGAGTCATAGCCATCACCATAATCCATCCTCCTTTAGCTCCTGACTTGCCCAATTCAGAGTCTTGGCTGTAGGAGAAAAACAGAAACCCAGGAAACATCACTTTCTTGAACCCCCAGGTCCCTAGTTCCACCACACCCAACCCCCTCAGCTTTTAGCTTTGTTTGTCTTCTGTATAATGAAGTTTTAGAAGTATTCAGAAGTTTTAGTTTATTTAATTGGAAAATTAGGAAGAATACATCTATTGGGATTTTGTTTGTTTGTGTAGTTGTTGCTGTTGTTGTTGTTTTGAAGGTACAGCCCATACTTTTTAGAAGGATGAAACCCCGCTGGCTTTATGCCTAAGTATTCCATTGTGGCCAAAGACACATATCATGTCTTCTCATTATTAAGCTGTGAAGGAATCTTCACAGGTTTCAGTGACTTATATCCCTGAAATAGTAGTATTCGTGAGGATGAGAAAAGAGGACTTCAACTCCCAAGCTAGCCTGGTCTACAGGAAAAGTTACTGACTGAAGTGTGTTTATGTGTTGTATATTTTGTGTATTATATGACAAATTGGTCTACTGAACAGAAAGTACTAGTTTTAAAACTTAAAACATGCCACTGAATTTTAGTTCACATTTGAAGCTTCTGATAGAATAAAAATTAGATTAGATAAAACTTTGATAAGCTAAAATTAAAGATTTGAAAGTAAAGGGACCAGGCACTGTCATACTACTTTGTGTTACAATGACCATATCATGTCGCTTTTCAAACCTAAAACTAATTATTGAAATAGATAATCAAATTATCTTTTATAATAGTCTCTTGGAAGCTTCTGTATGAATAAAATTCTTGTTAACAGTTTTGTAAATTACACTGCTTCTTAGAATATCTTTGTTGCCTTGAGATCCTGTGACTTAATATATATTGTTGATAACTGTATGGTTTTGGCCATCTTTTGTTGTTTTGAGCATTCTAGATTGTGGTAATAAAACACGGAAAACGATTTGCATCGAGCTGATAGAAAATATGTAGCATTAAGAATGAAAGAACAAAGGTTTGTATCCTAAGGACGAAAGCAGTTTCCAGTCTTGAGCTGCGCTTCCCTGAGCACCCCACCCCTCACATACACACAAACGCCTACTTTTCTGAAAATCACATTTTCCATTGAAAATTGTAATTTCCACAGGCTTCCCTCTAACAAAAAATTCCTGAATTTATAAAACCATTTTTAGATAAACAACTTGTTAGACATCTATGGTGTACTATTGATTTGAATGGAATCATAAGAGAAAACTTAGGATGGTACATACAAATAGCATGGAGACTCTTATATGGTCCCATGGTACTTCACACCACACAAAGCCACCCCATGGAATAGACCATGTTGTCTGTTTCACATGAAAAAACGTGTAAGTTGAACATCGTAGCTCTTATTTTAGGAAGGGATGTCCACCTTCACCATGGACATCACTTCCTCTGCAGTCTGATTTTTCTGAGTATTCTAACTTCTGATTCGTTTGCGATGACATCATTATGTGCCCCACTAATCCTACCAGTATTTGCACATTGATTTCTATCAAACATGTTAAATCACACAGTTCATGAGTGTGTGAACTTCAGAACACACATTTCCTGCTTCAATAGTGTGGGGCTGGATGAGGGTCAGGAGCAAGACTATTGTTCTGGGTCCTCACCTGACCTCAGTCACTGCAAGAGGATAAGCCCGAAGGTTCCTGCGTGTCAGTGACACATTGTCAACTCAAAGCATTCACATTATAAAGACTAGAAGGTTTGACTTCTGACTAGTCAATAGGCATCTGTGTTGAAACGATATTGAAAACTCTATGTGTTTTCAGCTACTAACAGGCAGGTGAACATGTGCTAGCATAAGATTTTAGATTCTGCTCCATGCACATTTTTGAATTTTTCTCTTGTTTCATTAAAATGGCTATATAAGTTAAAAAAAAAAAAAAGTCACATAAGTGACTTAACCATACACACACAAAAAAAATATCTTTAAATGGGGCTGATGGGATGGCTATGTTGGTGAGGGTTTGCCACACAAACCTGAAAGACCTGTGTTTCATCTTCAACACCCACATTTTAAAAAACCAAAACCTGGTCACCATGATATGCACCTTTAATCTCAATGCTGTGGAGATCAAAAAGGGACTGGAGCATGCTGGCCAACCTGTCTAGCTGAGAAAACAAGCTCAAGGTTCTGTGAGAGACCCTGCCTCAAGTATATTAAATTTAAAAATGACAGATTGAGAGTGATAAAGGAAAACATCTCACCTTGACATCTGGCCAGCATACACACAGGTACACAGGTGCATGCCCATACTCACGCACACACAAGCACTCACACACATGCATGTGCACACACATATATGTGCACACACAGACACACACTGTGTTAGAGAATCTCACCCCTAATCTGTCGTTTCCGCTCCTTCCTGCTGCATGCCTCTTCCCTGTTACCTGCTTGTGGTAATACACATGAGGCTGATACAATAGATTTTGAGCAGCTGTCAGGTGCCCCTTTCAAGTTGGCATGCACAGCCTCTCCTCAAAGTGCCTCTCTTTCTCAGAACTGCCCATAGTGCTAATGCTGCCACAGTCACCTCAGAAACTATACTAAGAATGGTGGGCTTGGCCAGTGTCCTGAGTCTGAATGTGTGTGAAGGTAGACTGCCCTCCCTCTGTCCCCACCTTACCCTGGGTACTGAATAAGCAAGAATACATTCCACTTCTGCTTTCAACATTCTTTTGTATTGGCTTGTTATAGCCAGGGATGGATTCAGATTTTTGTTCATCTTCATCTTAGATGATTTTAGAGCCCATGTTAGTGAAAAAGAGTAGAAATTACTTATACATGTATAAGTACACATCACATCACAAAATTGTACTTCTGTTTAAATGAGATTTTTAAAAATTCAAATGACTGGCCCTGAGTAGTCTGCTATCTGTGGCTGACCTCCATTCTCCCACCACCTCTCCACATACCTTTATCAAACTTGTGGATCCTGAACCATACAGATTAGCTACAATTTCCCCATACATCTTCACTGTTTGCTGGGACCTCTGAGGCACCGCCAGCTGCCATGAACAGTCTGCTAACCCTGGCAGAGCTCCACTCTCCTGTCACCTCTCTACACACTTTCATCAGACCTTCTGATCCAGAACCATATAGCCAAAGGATCAAAGGATACTCATCAGAGGCCTGCCACACCAGGACCATTGAGGTTAACCCTTCTCCCAATACCTATTGCAACAGGAACATCCAGTGACCAAAGCCATCCAGATAGCTAACAGCCCTCAAAGAACACACACACACACACACACACACACACACACACAAACACAAAAAGACCAGGGCAATATGACACCTTTGGTGCACAGCTACCCTACTATAGCAAGCCCTAGCTCTTCTAACATGACTGAAGTACAAGAAAATGACCTTAAACCCAATCTTATAAAAATGATAGATGTCTTTAAAGAAAAAAATGAATAAATCCTTTAAAGAAATACAGGAAAATACAATTAAGCAGGTGAAGTAAATAAATAGATAAAATGGTTCAAGACCTGAAATTAGCAATAAAAGGAATAAAGAAAACACAAACTGAGGGAAACGTGGAGATGGAAAACCTAGGGAAGAAAACAGGAACAACAGATGCAAACATCACCAACAGAATATAAGAGATGGAAGAAAGAATCTCAGGCATAGAAGATGCAATCGAAGAAATTGATATAACAGTCAAAGAAAATGTTAAATCTAAAAACTTCCCAACACAAAACATACAGGAAATCTGGGACACCATAAAAATGACCTAACAAGAACGATCCTGAGATTCCACCTCACACCAGTCAGAATGGCCAAGATGAAAAACTCAGGTGACTGCAGATGCAGGCAAGGATGTGGAAAAATAGGAGCACTCCTCCATTGCTGGTGGGATTGCAAGCTGGTACAACCACTCTGGAAATCAACCTAGTGGTTGCTCAGAAAATTAGAAATAGTTCTACCTGAGGACCCAACTACACCACTCCTGGGCATATACCCAAAAGATGCTCCAACACATAACAAGGACACTTGCTCCACTATGTTCATAGCAGCCTTACTTATAATAGCCAGAAGCTGGAACCAACCCAGATATCCCTCAATGGAAGAATGGATATAGAAAATGTGGTACATTTACACAATGGTGTACTACACAGCTATTAAGAACGAGGATATCATGAATTTTGCAGGCAAATAAATGGAACTCGAAAATATTATCCTGAGTGAGGTAACCCAAACACAAAAGAGTACATATGGCACGAACTCACTGATAGCCCAATACTCACAATACTCACTGATAGCTCAGAATACTCACAGTACAACTCACAGACCATATGAAGCTTAAGAAGAAGACCAAAGTGTGGATGCTTCAATCCTACTTAGAAGGGGGAACAAAATAATCTCAAGAGATAGAGGGAGGGAGGGACCTGGGAGGAAGAGAGGACAGGGAGGGAAAAATGGGGGCAGAATCAGGTATGGGAAGAGATAGAAGAGAAGTACAGGGGATCAGGAAATTGAACAGAAAAATGTAGCAGTGAGGGATGGGGAACTGGAAATAGCCACTAGAAAGTCCCAGATGCCAGGGAAGCAAGGGATTCCCAGAACCCAACAGGGATCACATTAGCCAAAATACCCAACAAAGGGGAGATAGAACCTGTAGAGACCATCTCCAGTAGACAGGTATGGCCCCCAGTTGAGGGATGGGGCCACCTACCCATCTCAAAAATTTTAACCCAGAATTGTTCCTATCTAAAGTAAATGCAGAGACAAAAAAAAAAAAAAAAAGTGGAGCAGAGACTGAAGGAAAGGCCATCCAGATACTGCCCCACCTGGGGATCCATCCCATCTGCAGACCCCAAACCCCAACACTATTGCTTATACCTACCTCATTGATAGGTAGGATTGACATAACGAAAATGGCCATCTTACCAGAAGTAATTTACAGATTCAATGCAATTCTCATCAAAATTCCAACACAATTCTTTACAGACTTTGACAGAGCAATTCTCAACTTCATCTAGAAAATCAAAAAACCCAGGAGAGACAAAACAATCCAGAACAATAAAAGAACTTCCAGATCTATCACCATCCCTGACCTCAAGCTATACTACAGAGCAATAGTAATAAAAACTGCATGGTATTTGTATAGTAACAGACTAGTTGATCAATGAAATCGGATGAAAGGCCCTGAAATAATCCCACACACTTATGGACACCTGATTTTAGACAAAGAAGGCAAAACTATAAAATGGAAAAAAGAAAGCATCTTTAACAAATGATGCTGACCAAACTGGATGTCTGCATGTAGAAAAATACAAATAGATCCATATCTATCACTCTGCACAAAACTCAAGTCCAAGTGGATCAAAGACCTCAACATAAAGCCAGATACACTAAATGTAACAGAACAGAAAGTGGGAAATAGCCTTGAATTCCTTGGTACAGAAGACAAGTTTCTGAACAGAAGACCAATGGCTCAGGCTCTAAGATTAACAATTGACGAATGGGACCTCAGGAAACTGCAAAGCCATATAAAGCAAAGGACACTGTCAATAGGGCAAAATGGCAGCCGACAGACTGGAAAAGGATGTACATCAAACCTACTGACAAAGGGCTGATAATCAAAATTTTAAAAGAACTTAAAAAGTTTGATACCAACAACCCAAATAACCCAATTTAAAAATGAGCTAACAGGGAATTCTCAACAGAGGAATTTGGAATGCCCAAGAAACACTTAAAGAAATGTTCCAAGTCCTTAGTCATCAGGGAATTGTGAATCAAAACAACTCTGAGACTTCATCTTACACCTGTCAGAATGGCTAAGATCAAAACTTAAGTGATAGAACTGCTGGTGAGGTTGTGGATCAAAAGGAACACTCCTCCAGTCCTGATGGCGATGCAAACTTTTGCAACCACTTTGGCAATAAATTTGGCAGTTTTTCAGAAAACTGGGAATAGTGCTATCTCAAGACCCAGTTATTCCACTCCTTGACATATACCCAAAAGATGCTCCACCATCCCACAAAGACACTTGCTCAACTATGTTCATAGAAGCTTTATTTGTAATCGCCAGAAACTAGAAACAACCAGATGTCCCTCACCTGAAGAATGGGTAAAGAAAATGTGATACATCTACACAGTGAAATACTATTCAGCCTTGAAAAACAAAGACATCATGAATTTTGCAGGCAAATGGATGGAACTTGAGAATATCATCCTGAGTGAGGTAATCCAGTTGCAAAGGATGGTATATACTAACTTAAAAGTAGATATTAGCCATAAAATACAAGATACCCATGTTGTACTCCACAGACCTAAAGAAGCTAAACAATAAGGAAGGCCCAAGTGAGGATGCTCGAATCTCATCCAGAAGGAGGAATAAAATAGTCATAGGAGACATATGGAGGGAGGTATCTGGGTGGAGGAGGGAATGAGGAGAGTAATGGGGGAGGAATGGGAGGGTTCAAGATCAGATGTGAGAAGGGACAGGAGAGATGGCCAGGTGTGGGGAGATAGGGCATCTAGACGTTGTGACAGAGACTTTCGTTATGGGAGGCACCCGAGAATCAATGGGGGTGTCCTGAGCTGAGACTCAAAGCAGTGGGGATATGAAACCTGAAGAGACCACCTCCTGGACCCACACAGGAACCCCAGTGGAGTAATAGAGACACCATCCCATCCACAAAACTTTCAACCCAAATTGTATCCTGTTTATAAGAAATGCAAAAATGGAGGAATGGCTACCTGATAAGTGACCTAACTTGAGATCCACCCTATATGCAAGCATCAATCTCTGATGATACTCTGTTATACTTGCAGACAGAAGTCTAACTTGGCTGCCCTATGAGAAACTCCACCAAGCACCTGACTCAGAGGGAGGCAGAGACCCATAGCCAAACAGTGACGGAGCTTGGGGACTCTCATGGAAGAGATGGGAGAAAGATTGTAGGTGCCAAAGAAGATAAGAACTCCATAAGAAGACCAACAGAGTCAACTAACCTGGACCCTTGGGGTTCTCAGAGATGGGCTGGACCTACCCAACCCACTGCCACCCCCCCCCACAGATGTAGCAGATGTGCAGCTTGGTCTTCATATGGGCCTGAACAACTAGAGCAGGGGCTATCCCAAAAGCTGTTGCCTGTCTGTGGGATATGTTCTTTTAGTTGGGCAGCCTTGTTTGGCCTCAGCGGGAGAAGATGCACCTAGATTTGGTGTGGGGGCATACATAGGGGAGAGCGGGAAAGGACTGTTGGAGGGTGTAACCAGCAGGAGGAGCAGTGAGTGAATGGGATAGTAAAGTAAATAAATTAAACATTTAAAAATCAAATAGTTATAGATACCTTAGAAAGCAAACCCCCTTTCCCTGAGAACTCCTAAGGCAGTTGCCAAGATTCCTTACATGAGAAGCATTAGCTAGTTGTAACTTGCCTCCCCAAAGCCCTTAAAACCCCTAAGAATTCACAAAGCCTGGAAAAGGGATGGGCCCTGGAGCCTAATCTTCATTAACTTCGTGATAAATTTGTGTTTGGCTTGCATAAATTAGTTTATGCTAATACAAAGATCCAAGTATTTCATGGGTTTTATATTCAGTGCAAACGACATGCACAGTACCTGGAAATTTGAAAGCCTAGGGAGACAGCAACTTGGTCGAGCTTGCCAGATACATGTTATACACCAGTGGGTTTTCCAACCTTTCTCAAAGTGTAGCAGGTAAGGCTTACCTCAGAGGGCACTGCTTCTCCTGTCATCTCACTTTCTCTAGTGTCAACATCTGTCATACTTCCAACCTTTCCTTTCAAATACACAGCAATTCATTTTATCTGCACCAGAACATATCATAGAAAGCATCTTTGATAAACACATATGCAAATATGTCTGTCTACAAACTCATTTCCATTTGATATTTTTATATTATATTAGAAATCTTCAAGAACTGTCAGTAATAAATTATTATTATTCATAATAATGATAATGATAAAAATAGAGTTGGAAGGGAAGAGAGAAAGAGGCAAACAGTTCGGTATGAGTTGGAGGGAAGCAGTGGGCAATAAGATCAAAAGATATCGTATAAATGTATGAAATTTTCTACAAACCTCTTTTAAAATAACGGTTTCAAACAAAATTATGTGATCACAATGTCTACATAATGGCAGCACAGCAATGCCTCATGGGTTTGTATGTCTGCGGTGTAGTGGAGTTCTCCAGGTCAACTGCTGTGAGCATAGCCCAGGCTCTGCTCTGGACCCAGGATCCTAGTTCCTGGTCCTCAGTGGGCTCATGATGGCCTCACAGCAAATAATCCTACATTTAAGGACCTTTTTGAGTCATGCAAACCTCTAAACTAGAATTTCAGAGGACAAAGTCCACCATCCTTTGGGCAGATGTCAGGATCCCATGCTTCTTCCTGCCTCTCCAGAGCTCTGGCAAAAAGAACAAAAAAGAGGGGGAAAAAAAAAGTTGTCTAAGCAGGCAATTCTGTTGAATCAGGAATCTTATGTTCTCAATCCTAAATGATCTCCCAAACCTAGTAGTATGGGCTCTTTCCGTTAGTTCCCGGCAGAGGAAAAAAAGAAGACTTAAAAAAGATGGTCAAAGGACAAACTCTGTTTTCCTTGAGAGATCTTTCCCCTAGAAATGGTTCATTAGACGAAGAGAAAACTAGACACTAAAATGACCGACTGGTCTCAGGCTCGGTCGCTTCAGCGTTGGGCTATATTGCCCCCTGGAGGTTATCTGCTGGTATTGCACAAGTTCTCACTGTTGAACTGAAAATCTGTGTGCTCAAACTCAACACTTGACCAGGAAAACTTGTTTTCAAGTGTTTCTATTGTTTTGCTTTGTTTTAGAGTCGTAGGAGAACTTATAAAAATTCCTGAAGCTTTTTGAGACATTAAGAGACCTCTTTCTGTTAGAATTCAGACTGCATGTAATTATTGGATGACAGAAAATGCAAACATCAGTATTGCTTAAACTTGAGTACGTCGGCTTCTGGAGGTACATTGATTCTCCCCATATTAATGTTAGAGATATACTGGAAGAAATGAAAGATGGAGGGGGATGGAACAAGAAAGGGAAACAAAGGCAGAGATGGTGAGAGAAAACTTATAGTATATAGCATCCAGTCTGAAATGGCAGGCTCTGGTATCATGAGTTTATTTGTATCAGGCACAATGCTAGACCACAGCCGTCCAGCCCCACAGCAAGCTACTCAGCCCTACTCACTCAGCCTCCCTGTCCAGGTTCAGCATCTCCTTGCTGCTCTGCTCTTCAGGATCAGGTGATCCAGGAATGCGATTTGCTTTATAAAGAAAAAAGAGTGCTGTGGACCTCACTGCAGGAAAGGGGTGACTGTGCCTGAGGGGATCCCCAACACCAGGAGCAGGATTGAGTCAAGAGAAGACTCCAGAAAGAAAATTACTAAACCTGTATATAATTATAAACACTGTGTAAACTATAAACACTGTATAGACCATACAATGATTCACACTTTCTTCATATGGGCTTCAAGTTGAACATATTTCCTTGTATGCACTTATTTAACATACATACAAGAAAAAAAAATTCTAGATATTTGTGGAGTCCCACAGGGCATTTCAACATATAGCTATGGTTTTCTTGCTTAAGTGCAATGAAACTTCGATTGGTTCTTTATGTTAAGACATTCAAAATCCCTTCATCTATGCTTCTGAAGTTATTATTAAGTCTCATGCTCTGAAGGAACTGACCATAAATACTTGATACTGTCTAACTATCACATATTGTCCCATCCCCATCCTTTTCTGGAAGGCTTTACTATCTGATTAAATAGTTTAATCCAGAAAACAGTTAAACCATATATTAAAGCCATTTGCTTGTAACAGGGTTCGATTTACTTATACCTGTAGATAGACACTGTTTCTACCACCAATCTCGTTACTCAGCTGCATTTTCATAGGCAAATTGCAGAGAGAGAGAGAGAGAGAGAGAGAGAGAGAGAGAGGAAAGCTATATAGAATATATTCTTATATTTACCAGTAAGCTGAAACAGATCTTACTTTAGACTTTCTTAAGGTGATTTTTTTTTTTAAATTTACTTTGGTTAACAAAATTTGTATTGAATTGGAAAATCTCTTAGAATCCTTCTCCATGCAAAGGACGCAAATAATACTTAAAAAAACACAATGATGCTTTATGAACCAAACAGTGTCTCATTCATAGCATCTAGAAAACACACTGATTCTTCACCACAAACCTAGCCTTGTATTTAGCTCCTCTGACTTGGAGAAGTTTAACCCCAAGATTTGAGCCCTGCGTATACATTAAATGATGAGCTAAGCATACTCCCCACATCTGCATCTTCCTTCCCACTAAGGACAAGAGGGGGCAATGAGCAGCTGTGCAGCCTGCACTTCCTGCTGTCACTCAAGCCATCAATGAGATGCCTGAAGAAAAGATGGGAAGATAAACAGTCCAGAGCACTTGTGTCCACTTAAGTTCTTCTTACACTCTGAAGAATATTTCTCTCCACAGCTAGTTTTCTGTTATAGTTTTTATTATTATTTTAAATGTTTTCTTGGCTTTTAAATTGTTTGTTTGTTTGTTTTGAAGACAGGGTTTCTCTATATAGTCCTGGCTGTCCTTGAACTCACTAGGTAAATGTCGAACTCAGAGAGGTCCCTGTGTTCTACCTCCCAAATTCTAGGACCAAAGGAATGCACCACTACACCTGGCTGACTTCTAAATTTTTAATTGACATTCTTTTCTAAACTGTATTCTGATTACGGTTTACCTCTCCCCCAACTCCAGCCAGATCCTTCCCACTTCCATAAACAAATAAAAAGAAAACCAACAACAATAAAAACAAGAAAGATACACACACCAAAAACACCACACACACACACACACACACACACACACACGCACGCACCACAACACCACAACACATACATGAACATGCAAACAAAATACCAATAAAACAAAAACAAAAAAATGCCCAAACAAAGCAAAATGAAACAAAAAGTCTACAAAGACATCATTGAGTTTGTAATGAGTTGGCCAGCTGCTCTTGGGTGTAGGGCCTACCCTGAAGTGTAGTGATTGTGCCCAGAGAGATTCTATTGGAGGAAACAAACTTCTGCTTTGTCAGTCATATCACCTGCAGACAGTTTTTTTGCTAGGGGTGGGGCCTGTGTCTACTTCCCCTCTCCCAAGCACCAGGACTTGAACTTGCACTGTTAATTTTTTAACTTCAGGACTCATGATTTTACTCCCAAACTTAGAGGAACTACACAAATAAGCTTGAGAGGTGGAGGTGACTTTAAAGTGTGTTTAGAACTACAGTATTGCTCAAATATGAAGTTAGGCCTCAGCCTGCTCAGGGATCCTGATGTAAGTCAAACCAGTTGGGTTGAATGACATCCTTTATAATAGATGATGGTTTCCTGTTGAAGGATTATACTTCCAAGCTTCCCTTGCAGACACAGAGGTCATGTCACCCCTATGAGACACAATTCATCTTCCCCTGGAGGTTCAACTTCACCTGGAGGAACTTTGGCCATCTGTAAGGATGAGTAACAAAGATGGCCCTTATTAGCCTAAGTTCAGACCAAGCTTCCTCTTTTCTTTCTTCTCTCTCTCTCTCTCTCTTTCCCCCTCCCCCAAGCTGGTTTGTGTTCTTGTTTGTTTAATAACAATAGATATATGCCTGAACTTGGCAAATATTTTGAAGGGATTTGTTTGTTTTTGTTTAATTTTGGTTGGTTTCATTCTTGCCTGTTACATTGTTGAAAATATTTATTTATATGCATATGTATAGATATATATATGTATTAAAAGTAAAACAAGAAAGGAGGTACGACCTGACAATCCTGATAGTATTGTGTTCATTCTAAATTACCCCTTTATACCAGAGGCCTTCTTGTTTACTCATTCCTTCCAAAATTACCTGTTGTGTGTTCACAGGGCAGAAAATCTGGTAAAACACAGAAAAAGGGAGTAACTCTGTTGTTACATATTTTTGTGAAGACAGAAACAAAAACAAACAGAAAAGCCTCAATTACAAAATTCAGTGTGCTACTTTAATAGGAACTTTAAACACGGAGGAGGAAAGAGATAGACCTGTGGAAGGAGGGTCGGAGCCGAAGGGCAGCATGATAGCATCTCAGGGTCCATCTCTTCTGCTTCTGGGAATGTCTGATCGCAGCCAGGTCACTTCACTTGTGTTATCTGGCAGGTAGTCCCACCTCTGTAACCTAGATAAACTCCCTAGACAATTGTCTTACAAACACCAGGGCAGGAGCTCATGGCCAGGAGGGAAAGTCAGAAAGAGGGGTCTGGGAGTCCACAGTTTCCTTTGAGAACATGTTCTCAGTGACCCAAGTACTGTTGACTACCCCCATCTTTCCTTATAGTACCAGGATGATGACCAAGTCACTAAAGTATGCATCCTTGTGGGACATTTAAGATCCAAAGTATAGTATGTATAACCTGTGAGCCAGTTACCTTTTCCCCCGTTTGCCAGTAGTATCAATTGCAGATAGCTTCTTGACTAAGGATGGGAGCCTGTGTCCTCTTCCCCCGCTCAGCTCTGGGATTGATTGGACCTACTACACCTGGCCTGTGACAAGATAGTGCATTGAGACAGGGAGTACATGGAGAAGCAATATTCACATCATGTCTGAGACATGAAGAAGGGGGGAAGAGATTGGACATACCACCCAGCATGATATAATGACCTGACCTCTAGCAGCCCCACCACTTAAAGGCCTCACCACCTCCCAAGGGACAAGTTGGGGGCAAAGCCCTTAACTCACTGGCCTTTGGAAGTCATTTATTTAAACCACAACACACATAGGAATATGAGATTATAACGTGGAATGTGACGTTTTCAAAAGCATTTGCTTCCCCTGTAGCTTACTATACCCAGAATATAAATAAAGTTTCATGTCAAGTTTACTGGGAGGTAATGATGGTACTGACATTAAACATGTTACATAGATAGTGACTGGGAGTTTCTAAAAAGTATAGTGTGTGTGTGTGTGTGTGTGTGTGTGTGTGTGTGTGTGTGTGTGTGATGATTCTAATGGCTTCATGGGTCTGAACACAAAACTTATTCCTCTTGAAATTCTTCATCTGCCTGGTGAACTATGTTCTAAAGCCTCATTATGAAGCAAATTATTTTTGACATAGTCACATTATTCAAGCACTTATGTAATCAAGAAGCTATTAAAAATATTATCTAACATCATAAAATGCTCTTCAACTTATAGGACTCTGATTACTTAATTTCTTCAAGAATATTGAGCAAACATTCCGAAATTTAGAAATAAAGATAAGTAAGTGGAAATATAATTCTATTCAAAATTTAAAATAAAAAAAACAAAACAAAACAAAACAAAAACCATGTGTCAACTTTAAGGAGATCCTCACAAACTAATGATTTGTTATACTTCTTCCTTGGATTTTCTCTGACCTTTTCTTAAACCTTGGAAACTTCTGAATAGATAAAGTGTTGTCACTAAAAGAGGTAGACAAAGGTTGCTTTCTACGACCATTGATGTGATGAAGCCTGGGAGTGTTTCTATAGCGTGAGATAGGAACCTGATGCCCCCATCTTCTTACAATAACCTCGATAAGGTGACACCAAGATATAGCTTATTTTTCTTTAAATAGCTAATGATCTTATGTTTACAATTAATGCATAATTATTGTGTGTTTTTTAAAGAAAGGAACAAAGCAAAAGCTCTCAGACTATGTCAAGCTTCCCCTTCAGAGTCCTCTAAACAGATGTATTGTCCCAATGGAACATAAACTCAGACCATTGCACAACACACCTAAGGCACAGTGAGAGTTTGCCAAGCCCATCTTTCCTGGATGGAGAAAAAGTTGTCACTTGGCAACGTCTGAAAGATGTTGGCCTAAAAGGTAGATATTTCCCTGCTTACTGGATCACAGAGTCAATTCTTTCCCAAGCTCACCCCCACACAGATCCCATTAATATCACATACTTTCTACCAAATGGTTTCCCTCATACTTAGACTTAGGCTTATTTGGAAATTTGTTCTCCTATTCAAACTTTCCCAAAATGAAGAGTTCTATTATCTAAAATTGCCTTTACATAGAACCAAGAAATATGAGCTATAGTAGAATTTAATTTGCATAAAATATAATTTTTGTAACAAAGAAAAACAGTGTGATTTTTCTGGAAACCCGAATAGACTAGGTTAATAATCAGAACTACATTCTGTTATTTTTGACTTTCTATATTTTTTTTAGGTAATTTTCACTACATCTTTACACTTACAAAGATAAATTGTCAACTTTATCAGATCTTCTCACTAAGCAACTGAATGAAATAAACAGGTTTGACATCATCTGTGCATAGAATCAGCCTAGACCAGAGAGAAGAATGTGCTTAAAGAGGGATGCCAAAGTTGATAGAGATGTTATAAATCTCAGTACAACCACTATATTCTAATTCATAATTTAGCTCCACAAGAAATTAAACCAAGTGACAAAATCCATTTGCATATGTTAAAATCCCTTCTGTATGTCTTCTGCAGTATAGGAGATGCCCATCTGTCTTCTCTTGGGTCTTCACTGACTCAGAGCTGATTTGTGTGCAGACAGTATTCTAGGCACTGTGGTCAATTAGAGGCACAATTAGATCTACATTTGAGTGGGAAAAGAGAGGTGACTAGTAAAACTCTAGCAAATAAACAAAGCAATGTGTAAGAAGTAGAAATTTAGTGGGGAAATGCAGGACACCTTAAGATAGAAATAACAGGAGTAAGATGTGTCTCCTGGGGATCTGAAATTGGTAAACACAGTGGAACCTGCTGGGACAGTAATGGTGACTAAAGACATGGAAGAAGTGAAGAACAAGCCAAGTGCAAAGAGCTGAAGGAACTGAGGTGATTGGTCTCCATGGGGATCCAGTAGGCCAGAAGGTTGAGAGCTAGGGCTGCTTCAAGGATCTAGTGATGTCATAGTGACATAGACCACATGGAGGAAGTAAAAAGCATGAGACTCAACAGCCACCATCAATCAGTCACCATTAAGACAGGAAATGAAAGCAAGGTTCAGGCTTCCATTTAATGAGTGCCTGTCGCAGGCCAGGAGCAGTGCTGAGCTCTGCTCTGGGTAACATAACAACCAACTCACAGGACAATGACAACAGCAGCTCACAGGCCTGCAGTAATTAATTCTCCAGTCTTCTCTCCAGTACTCTGCTAGCATATGCTCTGTTTTAATAATGGGGCTGTAGTGTGTAAACGCTACAGAAACAGAATTATGATTTAGCCAGATTTCTTAGCTGTCTTCTACAAGCCCTCGGACAATCCTAAAGTGAGTTATTAAACATCTACACACTAAGGAGAGTTTGTGGGAAAACACGTGCCCAAAAGACACAACTTGGACAGGACCCCATCCCTATCCCTGGGGAAGAAAACTTCAAACTAGAAAATTCCTAGGAAAAATGGGGCTGCCAAGGAAATTCTTACTTGTCACAATGAAGACAGAGCCACATTTAGTGTTTGCGATGGGCCTATTCAAAAAATGCACCAGTCCATAGTCACATGAAAGAAAATGTGTGTCACTCATGGCACACTGCAATTTGTTCAAAGTGTAGAAAGAAAGCCCAGTATCCTCAGGTTACAAACTCCTTGTAAGCATTCTTATAACAAAAGGTAAATACCCAAGCCCAGTATCCTCAGGTTACAAACTCCTTGTAAGCATTCTTATAACAAAAGGTAAATACCCAAGGAGTTACTATTAAGCAAAATGAATATTTTTCTTGAAAACACAGGGCTGCCTGCAGAAGATTATGAAGGGCTTCTCAAGGATCTTACTAATGTTCAAATAAAATGCCAAATATTAACACATCTTTTAAATTGACAAACACTTGAGTGCCTATACTGAAGATAGGGAAAACCATCCATATTAAGAAAATAGATATTTCTACAGCTACTCTGTAAGCAAGAAGCTTTGGAATAGAAGAAAAATCCTTAGGATGTTAAATCTTTAGACACTCTACTGGGTCTATATGTGCTTTTATTTTTTAAGATATAATCTTCCAAGTGAGGCAAGTTTTCTGGGAAGCACAGCTAAAAAGCATCTAAAAATATACATGTCATTTTTCATTTTTTTAAAGGAAGCCAGAAAAGTCAATGAAAGAAAATGTAGTTGAATGTGTGATTTTTCAAATGTGGGAATGCAAATTGGACATATTGAAATGACTTTCTGTATAATAAGCTAATTTACGTTTCTCTTATGACTAGATTCAGACAAATTGGAGGTTCTAAAGGAAAAAACAAGTTAAAAATCTGTGAAACCAAAACTACAGTGTTTTAAAAGAAATCATTATTTCTCTCAAATATTTTTAGAAAAATGTTATTAATACATTTTAAAGGCCTTTATTGAACAATATTAATAAGCTGTACATTACAGTGAAAGGCTTGATTATGTATGTACAAAATAAATGCAGTAATTAATGAAATGCTATTTTTCAAGAATTTTGCACTCTCTGAATTCTTGGTATTTTTTTTTTCTATTGGCACAAAAAAAATCCATGTTTTTTTTATTCTTTCAAAATTTACAGTAAGGACAGTTCACTTGAGGGATTTGGTACCTCACACAAATTATTGACTTTTTCCTACATAATAAAACCTTCAACTATGAAAGAAGTATGAGTCCAAAAGACCTCCTATATCTGTAAGCTGTTAAAATTCTAATATTACAAATTGTAGTAGAAATATCCAAATTGCCACTGGAGTCCTCACTAGTTGGTTACACCACTTTTATATCTACTATAGTGGCTTAAACTAATTTTAAATATTCTGTTGATAATTCTACTACACAACCCATATTCTCAATCTCCTTGGTCACAAATGATTGAGCAAGTCTTGTGACATCACTTAAGATTAGACAATCTGTACACTGATGGGCAATCTTTAAATTCAATGTCTAAATTTTCTCAACAGTAGCATGCAACTGATTAGACCAGTCTAGTCATCAGTATCTCTATAAGAGTAAGAAGGTGAGCCTTGGGGATTCTTGTAATTAATAGCAAGGATGGGAGCCCAACTGTCATAGTACCTGAATCTTACCAAGTAATAGCTTCTGAAGGTGAATAAGCAACCTCAATTAAGTGAGTGCCCTTTGGTTCATTTCTTCCAAAGCAGACTCTGAGATTCATGCGTAAGACTCGTATTAAAGAATTACTCTAGCATATGGCTCAGTGGGTAAAGTTCTTACTGCATAAGCATGGGAGGACCCGAGTTCAAATCCCCAGAAACCAAGTAAAACAACAATTATATAATGTCAAATGTGCTGACATCCTAGTAGCTAAAAGAAGCCAAGTGGCCAAACCCAGGATCAAGAAGCAAGAGAATAGAGCCTGTCTTTTAAGAAAGAAGAATAGGCTGATAGCAAAGGCATAGATATAGGGAGGTATTTAAATTAGGGCCATTCACACAAGTAAATAGATAATATGACAGGATTGGGCATGAAGCTTTGTTTTGTCTCCCATTTTTTAATGTCCTATGTTGTTTCTATCCTGTAGAAAACACAGTAGCAACATCTAGCCATTCTGATACAAGCTAATAGAAGAAAATTAATTTATTGCAGCAGTTTTTAAAATGTAATAGGGCAATACTCTGTAGCAGTCTCATATTCTTCGGAGGCTGTTTTATGTTTAACTAGAATTTAATCCTCTTGATGGGAAGCCCCATAACAAAAATAGTTACCTTCCTATGAACAGGATTCTTAGGTGTAATATCCCTGAACAAGTTTGAAAAGTGCAGTTTTTAAAGTGAAGAAGTAACCTGGAGCTTCCAGGTTCCAGATTTGTCTACCAGTTGAATTGTTCTCAGAAGTACAAAGAGTCATTTGTTGATTTTTCTCTATTCTGTCATATTCCTTTCATTATAAGAGTTTAACAAAGAAGAGCGGTAAGAAAGGAGAGTAGGAAAAAGATAGAAGGGGAAAGTATGTGGGGAGGAGGAGGATGGGGAGGAGGAGGATAGGGAGGAGGAAGATGGGGAGGAGGAGGATGGGGAGGAGGAGGATAGGGAGGAGGAGGATGGGGAGGAGGAGGATGGGGAGGAGGAGATGGGGAGGAGGCAATTCATAGAAAGAAGGAAGAAAGGACATACATTGTTCTCTTTGTACTCATAATTTCAGATTCTAGGAGAATATTCTTGCTATCTACATGAGAAATAAGGAAACAACAGGGCAAAGCCATCCATGAGAAGCAAGAACAGGCTTGCTCATTCACATTCCATTAGATAGCCTATTTTAGCCACTGCTCTGCAGCCAGGTATTTGCTCTCTGAAATCTACTCTAGGCCACTTGCATTGTACAATCCTATTTAGGAAACAGGCTGAGAGTTGTTGTTTGTGTTAACTGCTCAAATTCTACCTCATACTTACTGTATCAGTATATGTCTTTAACCTGCCCCCAGGTATCATTTAAAAATGCACAGACAGTTGAGATTCCTTGGCCTTCTGTGCAAAGATTTATTTTTGTATATCTGTTCCCAGAAAAACTAGCTTTAAAGGTACTGTTATCTCCTTAAAATTTAATCTTTGTCTCAACTTCCTGCTCATCATACCTCAGTAAGCCCATGCACCTTTGCCTGAAGTCTGCAGTTCATAAAAAGACTGTGCAGTGCTCTGAAGATACTCAGCAAGGAACTCCAGCAAACAAGTCTTGCTCACCTGTAAAAATAGCTAATCACTTTAAGAAATCATCCCTAGTGTGCTACTGGCTAAGTCTATAAGATGCCACATGGTTTAACTGTGTGGACAAAACAGTATTCTATTATTAGCACATAAAGTAATGTGTGCAATGCTAGGTTCAAGTAAATCCTGAAAACAATGCAGAGGTATACAAGTAGGTATCCCAGATCTCCATGGCACCCACTCTAATGGCTGTTCATGCCATCAACCTCAGCAAGGACTTGATTGGAAATTTCTTATAAACTAACTGTTAAGAACAATAAGAAAAGGGAGAGAGAAACAGGGCCACATGGAGCCACCAGATAGTTCATCTACTTCATTACTGGCTGACAATAGAGGGATATTGCTCTGCCTACCCTGACTCCAGCTATTGCTTTGTCCAATGGTCAATCAAAGGAAAATGATGAAAGAGTTGGTGATGAAGAAATTTGAATAGATAATTTAGAATAGACATAAATGTTGAGAATATGTGACTGTAAATGAATGCTTCATTTGAGTGCTAGAAGAATTGAGAATAGTCTGGTGGGTAAGTCTGGTAGTCTGTGAAGGGTAAAAAGTTTTTCTTCAGATACCTGTTTGCTTTCTCAGGGGGCTCCTACCTAATTTGTTATGACAGAAAAAATAGAGGTTATGTGACCTCAACAAATTAAATTTTCTCTCAGCAAGACAGTTTTGTCTTATGTTGCTATTGTTTGTCTAATGATCCAACAGGGACATCAATATCAAGCATTTTCTAGAACATCATGTGAAAAATGGATCAACCAGTCACCTTTACACTGTGTCTGTTATTGGAAGATAGCCACCTTAGACTGTGTTGAGTTTTATGATCCTAGTATATGCACACTTTTTATTTGTGCATGTTTCTGTTTTCTGTCAGCATTGCCTCATAATAGGTGTGATTAACACCATTTTCACCAACATAGTATTTCTCACACTACTATATTTAATTGAGCAATTACCTTCACAAATCACCTGGTTGACAATCTGAGATTCACTGATCGCATCTGTTCTCCCTTACCCAGAAGCAACTACCTAAGTATTCTGGTTAAATGACTAATTAAAGTCTCTTCCAGTATTCATGAAGGATGATGAGTGGCTCTCTCACAAGATACAGGCACACATTGAACAGTACCAATATTGTGATTGGTTTTCCAGAAGGGTGTCAGTCTATCAAAGGAGTAAAAGAGAAAGGGCTTCTTCCACTGTTATTCTTAATAAATTACTTAACAAGTGTGTTTCTTGCCTCTAAAATGTTAGATTCACATTCTGTGAAGATCTTGTTTGTTAAGGATTAATGCCTTTACATGCAGATGAAACAAGGTTTGCATTAACCTAGAAGTTGAGACAACTCTTCTTGTCACTGAGCAAGCCCTGGAGCAATTGATCATAATTTCATGACAGTAGTGAGTTGGATGTATCCACTAACTGTTGTGCAGTATTCACCAGAGAAGACTGCTTGGCGATGTTTTTAAGCCAATATAAAGTCTTTATTAGCTGGTCTGGGACTGCAGTGGGTAACACTGAGCCTTTCTCAAGGTGAGCTTTTAAACACAAAAATTACATCTTGGGTTGACATACTTCAGTTAGCAAGAACTGTTAGCCAGAAGCCGAACTTCATAAGTTAGGAAGAAAAGTTTGCACATTCTGAGACTTTCCCAGAACTATATGGACTTTGATATATTAGGCCTTTGTTTTGGGTTTTGGCATGTGGTGTTATCTATATGTTAAGTTTTAACACCTTAATGGTACTTTCACCATGGACTCAGTTGTGCTAGGAGCCTATGGGGCCCTGTTACACAAGAACACAGAGGATCTATCTATAACACAGGGCATGTGTAAAGTTGATCTAGGGGAAATGGAGTCTTTGGATACTTAGTCTCATTAATAAGAGAACTTAAGAATAAACTCAAACAGAAACTCAAGGAGAATTTTACTCAAATTTAAAAGAAAACATCCCCAGGGCAAGCAAGCTGTAACCTCAGCAGCTGCCCAGAGGCAGACAATGCAGGAAAGAAGGGGAAAAATTATTCCATTTAAGTAGACATGGAGGTCAGACCCATGGTAAGCAAACAGCTACATGACAGTGCAGGGTGCTTTAGAGGAAGAGGAAGTATATCAAGATGTTGGGGAAACCCAATGTGTTAAGGCAAAGCTACTTTTCTGAATAACTCAAAAACGGACAAACTGATAGCACTGCAGTGCTGTGTTCTGTGAGCTGCTGCACTGGAAGTAGAGATCCTGGGAAAGAAACCACAGTATCTCATTAAAGGAATAATTATTCCACTTAACTCTAGCACAGTCTAAGGTGAACTTGCCTTCCTAAGGATGTTCTCATGGCCAGTTCATTAAACCAGCCCATCTGGAATGGTAGGTCTCCTCCCAGGCCAGAAATTATATTTAATTGACCAGAAGGAAAGTTTTTTCTACTCTAACAATAGAACATACAATAAATGATAAAATTCAAAACATTAATTATGTTGTATAAATCACATATAACATAATCTTCAAACCCCCTAATTGCTACTTGATGTGTTTATAAAAAATGATAAAGATATATGTTCTATGGGTGTATGGGGTTATGGGGGAAGTAAGTGTGGGGGAAAGGTGTGCCTCAGCAGGCCCATGCTGAGAGGAGACATCACTTCCCCCAGAGGGACCAGCCACATGTGAAGGTATAGTATAGAAATAGATTATTTAGGGCATGGGGAGGGGAGCTAAGAGGGTAGTAGAGGCAGAGAAAGGCAGAGAGAGGGAGGGAGTAGAGAAGTAGAGGAGTGGAGGCCGGCCATGACCACGTGGAGGGGGGGAGGGGATGGGGAGAGGTAAGAGAAGTAAGAGAGAGGCAAGAGATAAGAGAGAGAGGAGAGGCAAGCAGCCCCATTTATAGTGGGTCAGGCCCTCCTGGCTGTTGCCAGGCAACTGTGGGGCGGAGCATACCTGGCTTTTGCCAGGTAACTGTGGGGTGGAGTTTAGACAGAATGCTAACACTACTGACTTTGTGTTAGGCATTGCAGTATATGTATTACATGCTTACGTTCATTAATATCCTCAACATTTACCAGATATTGGTCTTATCATTTTCTGTTTTCTTTAGTTTTGTTTTACAGAGGAAGATTTGAAGATTCGCGGAGGTTATGAAAGTTATTCAACGTCAATTATAAAGTAAATGAGCAAAACTTTATAAATGAAGTTCTAATCCCAAATTTGATAAATAAGACAAAAGAAAATCCCCTATGGTATAATTAGATGCCAACACAAAGCAACCCACTTCAATATTTACTTTGAAATTTAAGATTCCCAGCAGGTAGAGGAGCTTGCTGCTGAGTCTAGTCCACAGTTGTCTTCTGAATTCTGTATACGGCCCATTCTCACAAATAATAAAGAGTAAACAAGCAGATGCAACAATACATTTGAAAATTGAAGATCTGATGCAGAATTATGAAACAGGCACTGCACTACAGAAATTTGTTTAAAAAAATAACAAATAGAAGAAACAGATTTATTAAAGTAGTGGCATCAATCAAAGAGTTGCAGCACAAACATGGCCTCAAAATCCTAGAACCTATTCTAGTGAGTAGATAGCATTTGTCAGAATTTGGGTCACTTCGAGAAAAATTTCTGACACTTGCCTATTAATTTAAAAATACAACATTGGGTAAGCTGAATCTCCTCAATTGTCATTGTAATTTAGATGTTGTTATTGTTAATTGGTTAATGATTTCTAGCCTTATTGTTCTAATATTTTCTTTTTAGAACATATTTTATTTCATTTTTCTTGCAATAATGTAGTTTCTCTATTCTCTGTGGTTTCCAAAAGTCTATGCCTCGTGTCCAGTTTCCCATCTTTCATTCTTCAATGAGTATGCTCCTTACTAATAACAGCCATATGATATGCAATTTTAAAAGCCTGCATATTCATTTCATCATTGATTTGTTTCCTCAATATTTGTGGTGATTATCAATTTTTGTGTATTCTCCTCTTATTGTTCTGTTGTGAATTTTTTAGAAGGTAGCAGTAAATAAATTTTGGGTTTTGTGGTATAAACTATAGATACTGAAAGTATGTGAAACACTAAAGTACCCATGTATTTTGCTCTTTTAAGATTTACCTTTATATTGATGTAGATATAGAAAATATATCTGAGATGTTACAGAAACAAATACAATGATCATAGTATGATAGAAATATTGGAAATGTAATTGTAGGGGGAAATGCCTGCATGACAAAAGTCCTTATATAACGAAAAATTGAAACCTATTTTAAAAAAGTTTTAGTCTAGATAAGTAGCTTAAAACTGATTAACAACAGTGTAACCATGCAACCAAAATATTCTTATTATCAGTTCAATGTCTTACATTACCATCCAAAGAATACACATGGTGCTGGCCACATATGTGGCAGAGGAGGGCCTTGTTGGACATCAGTGGCATGAAAGACCCTTGGGCTTGAGGGCGTTTGATGCCCCAGTGTAGGGGAATTCTAGGGAAGGAAGATGGGAGTGGATGGGTGGGGGGGGAGCACCCTCATAGAGGCAGGGGGAGGGGGAATGAAATAGGGGGTTTTCAAAAGGGAAAACATTTAAAATGTAAATAAAATAAATATCCAAAAAAAAAGAAAAAGAAAGAAGTAGATATGAACATATTTGTTGGGGTCTCCTTTAGTAGAAACAGCTTTTCTTGGGATTCTAGATTAAATCAATATTTAATATTTAAAAAGGAGTCATTAAGTTCACAAAACATAGCCTACACATGCAGCGTCTCCCAGTCTATTTCAAGACTTTTGAGTACTCTCCTTTTCCACCTTGGCTCTGTGCCCAAGTTCTTCTGCCCTAGGAGGAACCCAGCTGTCTTCTCACTAGGACTTTAACCACGGGAGCATCATTAGTAGTGTGACCACCTCTCAGAAACCACTCATCAAGATCTTAAGATTTTAAATGTAGTAAAAGAATGCTTTACAAAGGAACTTAGTTTTTGGTAATTCAGAGAGGGTAGAAATACTTCATTGCAAATAAAAGTAAAGCACATGTTGTGTTGATTTCTATTTATACTTCAGGAAATTTGTATGTCTTGTGCATTTATTGTTTTCTGTACATTGTTGTAAAGTCCTATTATGATAAAAGACTATTGATTCTGTTAAAACAAACAAACAATCCTAGGGCTGAAAAAATGTCTTGGTGGTTAGAGCTTGTACTACACTTGCCTAGCCCCCAAGTTAAGTTCCCAGCACCCACAAGCAGTGACTCCCAACTACCTGTAACTCCAGTTCTGAAGGACCCAACCCCTTCTGACCTCTGTGAACACCTGCACACACATGTGCATTGTAGGCATAAAGTTATTGTTCACTGGGTAAAGATTATCCATGTTTTATTCAAATACCAACTGTTCTACCCTATATCTGGTTGCCATTCTTATTCTGAGAATCTTCTGTCTCAATGTTGTGAGAACACTGTTCTCCAATTATTCTCTGGTTGGTCAATAAAGAAGCTGATCAGCCAATGACTGAGCAAAGAATTGGGTTGACTTCATCCAAGTCTGGGGGAGGGCAGAGAGGAAGTGGGGATTAGCCATGGGGAGAGAGTCCAGGGAGCACCATGAGAAAACACCTGGAGCCCAGAGAGCTGATCAGTACTAAAATACAAGTATCATCAGGATTTTGGCTGAGAGGTAGCCAGAATAGCTTAGAGGATTAAAATACTGTTCAGCTGTTGTGCTCTTAAAGCTTGTTAAATAAATCTAATAGTCCAGTCTCAATTATCTGGGAGCTAGCTGGGTTAAGAAAAAACCTGCCCCACATTTATAGAAATGACACTAACAGTGCAGGCATGCACTAATAAACACACACACACAACAAACACACATACATGCACACACAGAGAGATACATAAACACATCTTTAAAGCATAAATACCTCATCTCCTATGTACTGTAATTGTGTTTGGTCATACCTGAATCTGAGAGACAAGTGAATCAAATCTAAATGCTCCCTGCTGCTGCTGCCACCTTGAAAAGAAGCTAGAAGGTAGCAGCCCAGAAGTAAGTTCTGTTTTCTAAAGTTAACACATTGCACCAGGAGAAATATTAAGATTGCTGGCATTAACACTGGTCAGAGAAAAAACATGAATGGCAGTAAATTAAATATCTTAATTTGTTTTGAGTAATGACTTAACAAAGACACTTTACAATACACCTCTCTTAAACTGGGAGATGATACAAAACTGAAAAAAGAAAAAAGGTATATTTGTAGAACCTAAGAAATCATCTGAAGGGCTGGAGAGATGGCTCAGCGGTTAAGAGCACTGACTGATCTTCCAGAGGTCCTGAGTTCAATTCCCAGCAACCACATGGTGGCTCACAACCATCTGTAATGGGATTTGATGTACTCTTCTGGTGTGTGTCTGAAGATAGCTACAGTGTAAATAAAAATAAATAAATAATATTTTAAAAAGAAATCATCTGAAGATTGAAATATTTGAAGTAGATGCCTCAAATCAAATTAAAACACAAAACCTTACATTTTTAATTCCAAAGAATTTGTTGACTCATATGATAATTCAATAATCTACAAATTCACAGCTCAAATATGAGCAAGACCTATCAGACAGAAAAAGAAATGTTAGTTTAAGGTCAGGCTGTGTTATGGGCAGAGCATAGATTTCACAGAGCTTATTCTCTGTACAGGTTGGACTGCCTATAATAATAAATAATATAAATACTGATAAAATTCTGTTGCACTGCTCAGCACCGGCGGTCTTGCACTGTGTGGTGGAATCAGGCCTTGTACAATGTATTCAATCAAGGGGTCTTGCACTGTGTGGTGGAATCAGGCCTTGCTGTACAATGTATTCAATCAAGGGGTCTTGCACTGTGTGGTGGAATCAGGCCTTGCTGTACAATGTATTCAATCAAGGGGTCTTGCACTGTGTGGTGGAATCAGGCCTTGTACAATGTATTCAATCAAGCAGATCCTGAAAGGATTCCTGTACACGTTAATTTCACTTCGTGTGAAAGTGTATTCAGTAGAGTTGTTTCGGCTTGCTAATATAACTCTACAAACAGAGTGGAATGTTCTTGATTTTGCCTACATGTTGCTTAAAACACACCGACTGTAAACCTTCAGACTGATGCTGGAAGGTATAAACATCATCTCATTAACTTCTTCCTTAACTTCAGGTAAAATAGTAACATTTCACTTTTTAAAACCAGGCCCCAGTTTCCCACAGACTTAGATGTTGAAATCAAGCCCGGCAAAACTGGCTTGAATTATATAACGCTTTTTCAAACATGGCCATTTTAGGTTCAGCCCTCACAAATTCAAGATGCATTATTTCAAGATACAAAACAAAAATTCACAATAGCCATAAGAAATATAAATTTTTTTCTTCAGTTTATGAAGTGTGACTAAAAATTATCAGAGGAAACCGATCTTGATTAACATAAAATGCTGACATTTAGAGAGAAAATTCATTATTGAGGAAGGCAGACACTGCGATATACAGTGGAGTGGAAAGCCTGTGCAGTTTTATAGGAAACATTCTTCTCATTCTGTCTTCAACAGAAACCCTTAGCTGGTTAGGAATTGCTTACATGCCATACAATGAAAAGTGTGGCTGAAATCTGGATCAAATCCAAAGATTAAAAGCATCACCTTAAAATATTTACTGAAGGGCCAGAAAAGTTCATTCTGAGGCTAAGTAGCTCACATCATAGAAAAGTTTTATCAAAGTTTACTCTAGGGCTATCTACAGAGCAATGTGTATAAAATACCTAAAACTGAATGCATGGTTAGGCAACTACTGTCTTTGAAGTTGCACAAGCTATTTGGTGGCTCCTTAAGCATCCATCACATCTTGTTCTAAACATCAAGTACTTTATGTTATTTTTAGTTCCCATGACCTAGTATATTTCTTCAACAGAACAATATTTAATGATTCCTGTGAGCAATTATTACAAAAGAAAGATCAAAATACTTTTCTTTTACCTACAGACAAGACTTTTCCAGGCACATCTGAACGGTTTTTCTTCCCTTCATCTTTTAATGTTTAATGTCAGAAACTGAAGGAAATAGTATTACGTGTAAGTTTTTATTTGATATCTAGCTTTTAAATTTGTGAATATCTGTGAGATTATTTCTGGAGGAGAAAATAAACTGAGTTGCATAAAAATTAAGAAGAAAATGTTAGGAAAGCAAGTGTATCTTCTGGGGTATGATAACTAACTGATACGTTTAGGTAAACACTATTCTCATGGTACTCATGTGTATAAGATTACAAACACTTGGAAAGCATTTGTGGCAATATGTCTAATGACTGCTTATGACATATACTTTACCTCATTGATTCTGTGAATAAGATTTTATTCTAAACTCATAACTAAATACTTTAAGAATTCTATGGAAAGCTCAAGAGCATCCAAAGGATAATCAATAATGAACCAGAAATGCATGTAATTGGATAAACTACTGAAGGAGGCACAACTCAGTTTTTAATTAGCTTGTCTGGTGATTTGAATGTGCTTGGCCCAGGGAGTGGCACTATTAGAAGTTGTGGCCTTGTTGGAGAAAGTGTGTCACTGTGGGCATGGCCTTTAAGACCTTCATCCTAGCTGCCTGGAAGTCAGTCTTCTCCTGTTGCCTTCCGAACAAGATGCTGAACTCTCAGCTCCTCTTGAGCAATGTCTGCCTGGACAATGCCATGCTGCTGCCTTGATGATAATGGACTGGACCTCTGAACCTGCAAGCCACCCCTAATTAAAAGTTGTCCTTTATCAGTGTTGCCTTGGTCATGGTGTCTGTTCACAGCAATAAAACCCTAACTAAGACAGCATGTAAGGATATTTGAGTGGCATGACCAGATCAGAGAAGAGTATGTCTTAGGAAAATAATTTTATGTCTTCAAATTTTGTGGAAAATAATTATAACTTTTGTCTTAGTTAAGGTTTCATTGTTGTGAAGAGATACCATGACCAAGCCAACTTTTATAGAAAAAAATATATAACTGGGGCTGGGTTACAGTTCCAGGGGTTCAGACCATTATTGTCAGGGCGAGAAGCCTGGTGGCAGACATGGCAGTGTTCCAAGAGACAGAGAAAAAGCCAAAAGATCTACATCTTGGTCCACGAGCATCAGAAGAAAACTGTGTGCCACCATGAACATAAATTGAGCAGAGGAGACCCCAAAGTCTGCCCCTGCAGTGACACACTTCCTCCAACAAGACCATGTCTACTCCAATAGGCTATAACTGCCAATAGTGCCACTCGCTATGGCCAAGTGTTCATACGCATGAGTCTACGGGAGCCATACCTATTCAAATCACCACAACTATTAATATTGATTATAGTTTTATTTAGGGTAGTAGGGAGTTGACTTGGGTCAGTTGCTCATGTAAAACCTTTTAAAAAGTTTTATATTTTCTTTTTATATTATGTAATAATCATTTTACTTTATAATATAAAGACACATATGATCATGTAAAAAGCATCATGAAATAATTTCAAATATATATAGTTTTAATGTTTGCATTTTTAAAAGTTTAAATCATTTCAAGACCCAGTAGTCATAATTATTTCTGAGTAGGTGCAAATCCTTTGCTGCCATCTTCTGGAACTTAGCAACTTGTGCATGCCAACAGGTTTATTTCCCCTTCTAGAGAAAGCTTCCCAGAGGAGACAAGGAAGAGATAATTGCATTCCCAAATCAGAGCAATGCTAACAGAAAACTGGCTTCTATGGGTCACCTTATCCCAAGAGTCTACATTTGACCTATGGACATTCCTTGAACATCCTGAAAATACTGGGTATCCATTTTGCCATTTTCTTGATCTTTCTTCAAAACTGACTTTTATTTCTTTCTACAAAGTTTATACACTTTAAAATGTAGAAAAATCTTTAAAAAATAAGCAGAGAGATGCAAATAATCAGTCAGGGCTCCCTCTGTCTTACAATCAATTCTGACTTAAGGAGAAAGCACACGGAACAGGAGGGTATTAAGCAATTGGAGAGAGGCTAGTGCCTCAGGGAGCTACACACAGAATGGATGCATATAGAAGCTCTGTGCACTAGGAGATCAGCAAAGAAGAAAAATCACTGGGTCAGCATCTTATATAACAATAGTCCAGGTTTGCAAAGATGAGAATTTATTAAAAGTGAGGATTCTGCAAAATGTTGCCTGGAAGATTCCAGGGACAGAGTTCTTTTTTTGAACCTACTTGTGTCACTAGATACTGCAGCACTTCATTTTTTCCCCTTCATCGTTAACTTCAGGAACAAATCCCAAGTGTCTAGGTCCCTCCTCCTTCCTCACCCCTTGCTTACCTGCAACCTTCACTTTATTCCTTATCAAGATCAAGTGCTGGTGAATGTTTGACTCCTGGATGGAAGTGTGTAGGGAAAGTCTTTAGCATTTGCCACATTAAAACCCACCATAGCTGATGTCACCAAAAGCCAAGTTGAAACTGGATGTGTATAAAGTACTCTCGCGGCAGGTACAACTCCACCGTACCTCTCTCTGAAGCGAGCATTGCCCACCTGGACATGACACAACCCTGTGACCTCCCCATACATTTACGTTTTCATCAGCTGGCCAGTGGACAGTACTCGCCACTCACTCACTGGAAAACCATTCTCCTCTTCAGGTTCTCTCTCTTCCTTTAGCAGATACTTGTCTTGATATACCACATGCCACCTGCCTGCATCCCATCAACGTTTCCCAAGGGTTTCTTTTCTTGTCCCGTTCTGTGTTTCCTGTCCTCATTTTCTTGGGCTCACTCCCCTCCTCACATATCCCACAGTCATCCAGCTCAGCAAGTCTGGACACAGACTTTGCTGGACACAGACTCTGCTTTGGTCTAGCACCCACACGTTTAGCTGAATTTCAGCTTAACCATTTAGATTCTTTTTGCCCTTTCTCATTCCACTCCCTCTGTTTGATAGTTTGTTCATGTCACATCTGCCCTGAGCTGAAGCCATAGTTTCCTGGGTGATGTTATTCTTCTGACTTTTTTTCTGGTTCATCTCCTGTACTCCAGTTAGTCTCACCTCTGATAGTTAAAATTTACTTTATTTAGCATGATACAGTCAGAATGGCTTCCACTTCCCTAGAGACCAAAATTTTACATGCATAGTTCATAACTACTCTTACTTTCCCACTATGTGTAACATACCAACAGAAACTAGACCTATTAATATGAAAATAACCTATCTTCTACTTAATTTTTCCATTATAAACACAGAATCTTGATTTAAAAATCATGTATATGAAAGCACCTTTAGCATGGGAGTGACATAATTTTTTTCCAATAACTTATTTTTTTATTTACTTTTATCCCAGCCACAGCTCTTACAAATCCTCTCCTCCACTGTCCCCTCCCTATCTCCTTAGAGAAGGGGAAGCCCCCCTTGGGTACCACCTCATCCTGGGACATCCAGTGCCAGCAGGACTAGGCACATCCTCTCCCACTGAGGCCCAAGCAGGCAGTCCAGGTAGAAGAAGGGGATCCAGTGGCAGACAACAGAGTCAGAGATAGCCTCCGCTCCAATTGTTAGGGGACTCACATGAAGACCAAACTGCATATTTGTTATCAGTGGGTAAGGGTCTAGGTTCAGTCCCTGTATGCTCTTTAGTTGGTGGCTCAGTCTCTGTGAGCCCCCATGGGCCCAGGTTAGTTGACTCTGTAGGTCTTCTTTGGTGTCCTTGACCCCTCCAGATCACTCAGTCCTATCCCCCACTCTTTCACAAGGTGCCCCAAGCTCCACCTGTTGTTTGGTTGTGAGTCTCTGCATCTGGTTCCATCCAATGCAGGATGAAGCCTCTCAGGAGACAATTATGCTAGGCTTCTGCCTGAAAGCATATCAAAGTCTCATTAATAGTGTCAGGGGCTGGCTGTCTCACATAGGATGGGACTCAGGGCAGTCATTAGTTGGGAACAGCATGTATAGTGACAATTGACTTAGGACATTAATCTAAGGACAAAGGTGGTTTGCTCAAAATGATGAGCTCCATTTTAGAATAAAGAATCATGTTTCTCTTGCTGTATAATAGCTCTGATATCTCTATGTAACATGCAAAAGTACATAGTTATAGTTATCAACTTGCTTTTCTCCAAAGAGAGAGATCCTCAAAAACAAAAAGAGACTTGTTTGGTAACAGCAGAACATCGTAATTGGAACAGGTACATTATAGCAAATTATGGACGTATGAAAGGACATTGAGGAAAAGGACCAAAATGGGGTATTCCGAAACAATAACCATCAATCTTTGATTAATAAAAAGTGTGGTGTCATTTCCAGTCTGAATAGAGTGGTGCTGGCCAGATGTCCTGCAGAAGTTCTTCTTGTCTGAGGTGGCATCTGAAGCGAAGGGTTATGTCCATCTTTAGTGGTATCAGTCGACCATGCAGAAGCCTTCTTTCCCAACATCAAAGCATTATTTCCATAAAGTTGCCAAAAGTGACTCCATTTTGATTTTGATAATGTTGACATTTCTTTCAAAATAGTGATGTTAAGTTTTTCCCACATACATGATAAAACACACTTAAGTCACCACAGATCACTCCAGAGGGGTGGCTTTCCTTGAGACTCTGATGTCCTCCTTTGTGAGTCCTTTCCTGGCCACAGTGCACTCAACCCAGAATTCTGCAACTTGTATCTGAACTCAGCCTTCAACGTGCAAGAGCTATGAGACGCATGTCTTATTCATCCAGCAAGCATACCATCCAGCGCCCGTAGACTGCTTCATTTATCATCCCACGATGATTGGGAGCACAGACCATTGTTCCTTTAAAATGTTTATCTGATCTCTAACCTGTACCACAAGCCACAAAACAACCAGCCTCCTGCTAAGCGAGGATAAGGAACTGTTGAATAAAAGTCACATCTCAGTTTCTTTGTGAAATGAGGAGTCTTCTACCCTACATCCTGCCCAAACATATGCATCCATGCACACATGCACACGCAAGTGTACACATGCACACATACAAAGACAGACAGACGGACACACACACACACACACACACACACACACACACACACACCAAACCCAGCAGGCAGTAAAAGCTGAATAAATACCCAAGGCGTATTATCTCGAGCACTAGCTAAAGGCAGCTCCTGTGCTTAGCCACTCAAAACCATGGTTAGGTGGGGTCCATATACTAGACTTCTGGTCCAGCCTTCTCTCCTATGCTTAGTACTCAACTCAGACTCGCATATATAACAATTGAAGTGCTGCCAGGAAGAATTCTCTTTAGAACCTCTCATTTTGTGCTTGTGGCGAACAATCACCCAAAAGCATTCCCATTGTGAGCAACCATGCCCTATTGGTAGCTGGGAACTCAGTGTTCTCTATCATTGCATGCCTAAATTAAACTTATATCAGTAAAATGGATACCAAATGAAGACAGTCCTTACACATTATCTAAAAATTAGTTCTTCCCATCTGGGTACCCCCTATGGATACAGGGTCTTTAACACAATCATATATATTAATAAAATGTAGGAGAGAAAAGTTAACAGTAATGGTGAAAATGGAAAATCTTTTCCTTATGCAGATATTCCCTTAAAAATAAAGACAACATAATTAAGCAAAACAAATTTACCAAACAAGAACAAGTTGAAAAAGCATAAACTGAGCTTTTTAAAGGAGTTACTGCAAATATTACTTAGAAACCTTTTTCTCACTAAACTTCATATTTATTTTTCTGTATTTAAATTTTCTACATGCTGGTTTGTTAATTATTTATCAAGTTGTCAGTGTTATTTTTTTTTTAAAGAAATATTGTGGAGATACGGAAACAAGTTTAGCTACTAGTTAATGAATTGATTTTGACATACTTTTTTCAAGTTAAAAATAGCTGAAATCTGTATAACATTAAAAGTTCAAGTGTTTTGTATATTACTATTAATGATAAATGGCAGCGATATTGATTCTTTCAGGAGTACTTTGTTCAGCCTTCTCGCCTGTTTCTTATTTGCTTACTGATTTTTAATCAGATTATCCGCTAAATATAGAAAGGGGAAACTTTCCATCAAAGATGTGAAACAGGCTCTAGCCGCGTGCATAAGGTGCATATGGGATACTTTAGTACACAACCCCTTACCGCAGCGCAGCCCCCTGCCTCTGGAGAACTGCATATGTAGTTCATATGTAATATTAACTGAATGCAATTCTGAACATTTCCCAATATTTCGCTACATATTGCGTTCAGTATTCACCGCAATCCTTTAAGGAGGCAGTCTTATAATTACTAGTTTCTTATCAAAGCATAGAGACCTTAATTTGCATATGCCAAGAATCAAATTTGCAGTTTGATTCCGAAGATTGCAAACGTCACTACTACGTCATTCTATTGGGTCCGCTGACACTGCACCGACTCACAGATTCCATGTCCTAACTAGCAAAAGGAAAACTTTGTATAGTGGCTATACCTGCCTATAAACAAGGACTCTGAGCAGGAGCAATCAAGGTTCCTTGTGGCGTGATGGCAGAGGGCCGGGCCTGTTTCCTAGGCAACAGCCACTGCACACAAGCTGATAGGGCACCGCGCTCCCAACACCTACGCCTGTGATGTCACTTCCTTGGTCTGTGCTGTTGTCCCAGAGACGCAGACGGAAAGGAGGAGTTGGGTACCCAAGAGACCAGGCGGTTGGAAGTCACTTCCTCCCGGGGACGCTGTTGCCTAGCAACCTCCTTCCGCCTCCATCTTTTGCCCCGCCTCCAGCTCCTTCCAATACCTGGTTTCTCAGACCGCGAGACCCGGGCCGGGGGCGACACTTGTGCTAGAGCATTGCCGCTGGGTTCTCAGGTGGTCACAGGGACCCGGGTGCACGGGAAGCGGGGTGGATGCAGGAGGCGCGGGACGTGGTACGTGGAGGAGCCGAGGGGATTGCGCTGGGTGTGCGCGGGCCTGTCGCGTGCTGGGCCAGGAGCGGCGCGGACCTGGGGACATGGACGCCACCTGGCCAGCCCGGGGCGCTCTGGGCGGTGGCCAGACCATCCAAATGGGCCTCCGACGTCGCGCGCTAGAAACAGAGAATTTAATGCAGCCTGATGTGATGCAGTTTAGTGTGGAGATGCCATTGTGTGTGTAAGAGCAAACAAATGGCTTGGGAAAATGTCGCTGCTGCTTGTGGCTAAGCATTGTTTTGAATACTGTTAGATGCAAGCCATTTCCGGGGCTGGAAACCTTGACAGTCCTCTTGGCTGAGTCTTGAAATAAGTCATGGTGGCATCTGCAATGCTATATGTTTTTAATAATGAAAAGGTGAAATTGTTTGGCAACTTTTGGTGATTATGTAGTTCATTCATCCTTAAAATAGTTGGGGAACAGTAACTTCCTTATGTATTTTCTTTTCGTGAAAACAAATTTGTTGTGAGAATTTTATGTCCTTAACCATAAACGCTGTTACCTTTTTAGGTGAACATATTGGGCAGTGTTTAGAGCGATTTCTCTTTTTTTGGCGGGGTCAGGGGGAGGTACTAATCTCAGGAATAGAGTATCTCGATCATGTAAAAACGTCTAATTCTTTTATTTGTATGTATATTTCAGCCACCATCAGTGATAGTATGAATTATTTCAATTATTTATTAACTATTGTATAAAAGTAGAGGAAAAAGATACACCATGTCGGATGAGATTTTCAGCACAACTTTGGCATATACCAAGAGCCCAAAAGCTACCAAGAGAACTTCTTTTCAGGTAAAATATGGCAAAGCATTTGGTTTTGATTATGCTGCTCCTGAGCACTTTCTGGTTCTCACAGGATCCGACATGAAATGGTTGGAGTTCTTGCTTTACTTTCAGTGTGTTGTAGATCATCTGTCAACTTTGGGCTCCAATATTAAAACACCGTTGGGGATCCTGTCTTCAATATTGGCTTCTAAGTTGAAAGCCAAAGAGTGACTTCAGAGCTTGTCTCTCTCTAGATTTTGGTTTTCTGTTATAAGCATCACAAGGTCTTACTGTGTGAACGCTGCATCCAACTCTTGTTCTGAGTTTGCCACATCGATTATGTCCATCTCTGCAATATACTTAAAGGACCAGTTCGAGGCTGAGAGTGTGCCTCAGTTATGGTAGGCTATGTGCCCGTCATGCCTGTCAAACCCAAGCACTTACCTCCCTCAAAATGTTCATGTCTCTAACAGAATATCAGTTTCTAAATAAATCCTATCTAAGTTGATGCCCCTATCGTTCATTAGCATTTAGCGCAGATTGTAACCTGCGATTAATTTATCTAATACCAGTAGTCACTTCCTGTTTAACTACGAATCCCAGAGGAAATGGCTCAATTCTGCCCTGAGTCTGATGACGTGGGTACATTGAATGGCATAGGCTTAGAGTAAAGTCAGGTGAATGAAACTTCAATGTAAGTGCAGAATAATCGAGTATTATTTGTTTTAAGATCTCTTCTAAGTATGAGACATCCCTGCTTGAATGGCAATTGACATTGCTGATCTTGTTGCAGGATGAGCTGATCAGAGCAATTACAGCCCGTTCAGCGAGGCAGAGAAGTTCCGAATACTCCGATGACTTTGACAGCGACGAGATTGGTATGTAAGAGATAGACACATGAGCCAGTGTCCTGTGTTTTGCTCCCTTAGTTACATTTCACCCTCATGATATATCACTGCCTATCAATATATTCTGCCTTTCAGAATTCTATATGTGCAGTGAGTTAGGAAGCCACTCTTAATTTTCAAGAAGCTCATGAATTATCTCTGCTTATTTCTGAATGTAAATTTAAAACTATTACTAGGTCTATACTAAAATGCTGCCTTTGGACTAAGCTATCTTTGGAAGTAATCTCATCTTTAGTTCAACTTTAAGAATTCTACATCCGTAATCGAGACTGGAGTTCACAGGATTAAACAGTGGTGCTTATGTAATGCGTTTGTAGCACAGACCAGATCTGGGGCTGTAATAGTGGGTATAGTAACTAATTTTTTGTTGCTGATATAAAACATCATGATCTAAAGTGACTTACAGAAAAAGAGCTCGTTTCGGTTTACAGTTCAAAGTGATGTGAGTCGACTGCAGGGGGTGGACATGTCAGAAATTTCATGGCTTGGTGGCAGGAGCAAAAAGCTAAGAGATGCCTAAAACAGCAAACACACAGAGCAGAAAGAGACCTGGAATTGGGTCAAGACCGTGAATGCTCAAAGCCCAATCCCAGAGACGTACTTTATCCTTCATCCACAAGCCAGTACCTCCTCACCGAACAGTGCCATCAACTGGGGACCAGGTAGTCAAGTTCCTGAACCTGCGGGGAACATTCTCAATCCAAGCCACCATACCCCGCTTTCTGTAACCCACAGACTTATGGCCAATGCAAAATGCATTTAGTCCAACTTTAAAATTCCCCATAGTCTTTAACATTTTCTGCACTGTTTAAAATTCTTCTGAAGTCTCTCCTGAGACTCAGGGTAATCGATCCATTGTAACCTCTTGACAAAATCAAAATGCAAAGAACATGCTTCTAACATGTGGTGGGATAAGATATATGTATGTACATACATACAGACATTACTATTCCAAAAAAGAAGAGTGGGGACATAGTAAGGAAATTCTAGACTAAAGCAAGTTTGAAACGCAGCAGGGCAAACTCGAAGTCTCATGTCTCTCTGTCTAGTGTCTGGGTCTGTGGTTGGCTCTGGTCCTCTAGCTTCTCTGCCTGCTGCATAGGTCTGCCTTTGGGCTGGTTCTAATCTCATATGTAACACTCTTTGGCAGAGCTCGTGATTCTGCTCCTTTAACCTCTTGAGGTCCCTAGCACAGCCCAAGCTTCCCTTTCACAGTTTCACACAATGGTCTTTCTCTCTCTCTGGGTGGATATACATAGACTGCCCTGCCTTAACTTGCCTGGTCTAGGGGCCTCTACCTTAACCCAGAGGAGGATTTATGATTCCCTCATTATTCCGTATTTCGTGCCTCCAACATCAGTACCAGGTGGATGACACTGCCAAGTTTGGCTGCCAGCCTGGGACAGGCTCTCACTCCCGTGAATCACACCCTTTTTATCAAGTTACTCTTTCACAATTGGAAATTTAGCTCCTGAGCTGGGAGGGGACTTACCCCGAGGGCATCCTTCCCTTTGCTCCAGTGCAGAGCTGGGGGCCTGTGCTTTCTTTCAGCATAAGCTGGGCTAAAACATTATGCTTCCTAGTGATCTTTTTCTGTCCAGGCTGGATTTCTTTCTGCCCCACTCCTTCATTTTTTCTATAAACCTACATAAGCAAAACCAGTAATAACCATGCCACAGATTCAACAGGCTGCTTTCTCTTACCAAAAAAAGTATCCATTACTTTTTAATTTAGTGTATTACTTGCTTCCTGTGGTTGTGATAAAACACTAACCAGCACCAGCTTTCGGAGGTGAAGGAGTATGTGGCTTACATTTTCCCATAATCCGTCATTGAGATATGTCAGGGTAGGAACTCAGAAACCTGGAGCTAGTAACTGAAGCAGACACGGTGAAGGAACACTGCTAAGTATCTTACTCCTCTTTAGCTTGTTCATCTTGCTTTCTTGTACTGCCAGGACTGCTGCCTAGAGATAACACCACTCATTGTGGGCCCGACCCTCCCACGTCAATCATTAATCAAGAAGATGCCTTACAGATATACCCACAGGGCAATCTACTGGACTCATTCTTCACCGTGTTTTCCTCTTCGCACGTCTTCTAGTCTGTGAACAAAACTAACCCGTGCATTTATCCTCAGGCAAGGGCTGTGACAAAGGCCAGATTCTTCTCCAAGATATCACAGAAATGGCCTCTGTCCTAGATGCTGTTAAAGTCCTTGCTTCTTCCTGAAACTTCCTGACTCAGACCTCAACAGTTCCGATTACTCTCAGAATATTAGTCTGTAAGGGTCTCCCTTACAGGGTTTAACTCTATTCTAATCCAAAGTTCCAAGGTATTTCACATTCCTCCAAAGAACAGCGTGATCAGGTTTCCAACAGCAATGGCCCACTCACTGGTACCAGCTGCTGCATTAGTTACTTTTCTATTGCTGTGATAAAACACCATGGCCAAAATAACCTAAAGAAGAAAGTTTATTTAAGCTTACGATTAGGGAGAGATGCCAGTCCATTATGGTGGGGACAAGGCAGAAAGTTTCGGGCTTGGGTGACGGGAGCTGGAAGCTGAAAGATAACATCAACAGCAGACAGGAAACAGAGAACAAACTGGAAATGGGCCAGGGCTGTTCACTTCCAAAGCATGTCCTGGAGATGTACTTCCTCCACTAGACAGTGAAAGATCCCACTCCAAACGGTGCCACCAGTGGGGACCGAGTGTTAAAGTAACCGAGCCTTTGGGAAACATTTTCACTCAGACCACCAGTGTGGGTCGTTTTGATACATTATCTTGGTTTCTTTTAAGTGAGCAAAACATTGTACTTTAGGTTTCAGGTATAATCATGCAGAATTCTGACTTTGAAATTAAGTGTGTTATTTTGTAATATTCTCTGTAAAAGGATTCTGAATAACCATGAAATCATGTCTGTCTTGCTAAGCTGCTGTTCTTTATTAGACTGTAGTATGTTGGGATGGGTACTACACTGAACAACCTTTGATGGACGTACCCTCCCCCAATAAATAGTGCTGTAGGCATTTGATAAATATTTTGAATAAGTTCATGAAACTCAGATTTTATTTGATAATTGCCAATGAGGCCTACCTAGATTAGCTGTTTTAAAGAGTTACAAAATAAATAGGGACTTATTTGGGGTTATTGACTTATTTCTAGCCATTTCTGTTTATGAAGGTAGTCTTACTTTTCAAAAAAATAGAATATAACCTTTGAATGTTTAAAAGACACTGCTGAAAAACACCTGTTCTTGTTCCTATTTCAGTTTCTTTAGGTGAATTTTCAGATACCTCAGCAGATGAAAGTCTAGTTAGAAAAAAGATGAATGATTTTCATATATCTGATGATGAGGAAAAGAATTCTCCAAGACTGTCTTTTTTGAAAACCAAGAAAGTAAACAAGGAAATATCCAAAGATGATGTGGACTCCGTCATTCTGAACAGTGAAGGCACATCACCAGATGCTCACGAAGATATGACTGGAAATTCCTTCCCAAAATCTCAAAATGATGATCAAGAAGTTGGCAGAGAGATCATTACAATGAAGCCTACACCCAGGATGTTCCCCTTCAAAAGAAGTACATCTTCAGGTAACTTGGGAAATAACTATCATTCTGTTTCCAGAATATTTGTTTCAGGATAACCCGTCACAAAATGCTTTTTATGGTGGCTAATATATGTAACTTTCCAATTTTCCTGCCAAAACTTAGTAACTATAGCTACAAAGGCCCATTGTCTGTTCATTCTGGAATCTGTGCTGGGGCCCGAGAGAAAGTCAGGGCAGCTGTGCTCACCCGCAGCTGGGGCTCCCACACACCTGGCTCATCAGCTTCTGTTCTATTTGTGGGGCTGCTGCAGTGAGGCTATTCTAATCCTCACGTGCTCCTAAGATTGAAACAGTCATCTGTAAAAGACGGAGGGTGTAGTGAGGTGGTGGACGGGTGGCTAGCATGCACAAGGCCGTGGGTTCAAGGTCAGTACCATGAAGCACAGAAGCATTTCCATACTGACATTTTGCTTTTGTTGTTTAATGAAGCTTCTTGACTCTCCCTTAAGAAACCAGAATCTTTCTTTGGTTTATTGTATTGCATATGCTGCTAGCCAAAATCCAGCTTCCTGAAGGTAGCTTCCTAGTGTGACTAAGAAGTACTGAAGAATTCTCCACTAGTCTGCTGAACTCTGATCTTCAGGAGGTAGGATGGAGTGAGGACTGCCAAGAAGTGGTCCCCTGGGATCCCTGGGAGCCCTTGGGAGCGGCAGTAGAACAAGAGTACGGCAAGGCGAGGTTTCAGTGTCTCCTGGTCATCTTTCTCTCTGTTTTATAAAGGAAACACTCACTAGCTGATGCGGAGATTCGTAAAATCCTGCCACCACCCCGTCCCACCATGCTCTCAAGTATGGTGCTGTCAGATGGCTCATACTTAACATGGTAGATGGTGCCAGTAACATCAGGTAGAACTTTATTTCAGATGTATGTTAAAGGATGACCCTTCCCTCCCTGTGCATCCTAGGAATCTTACAAGGATAAAAGTAGAGTAGAGACCCCTAGAAAAGTGTCCGAGACATGGATACAAAAGCATTGCACATGTTAGCTATGTGTTGCTCAGGCAGACTAGTTTCAGTCTCTCAAGCTTCGGGAGTGGGAGGGCAAACCTGCTTTTCTCGTCCTGCAGTACTGCTTTGGGAATCTTTTGAAGTAACCAGAAAAAAGCCATCAAATGTAAGCAGATAGCAGAAGGAGACCAGCTTCTAACCTGGGCTTTCCAAGTGTGGTGGGGTAATCACAGGTAGAAAGGAGCATAGTTGAATTTCGTCATTAAGAATATATGAGGACTGGGGATATTATTCTGTGATCAGGTGCTTGCCCATCTTATGTAACAGGTCCTAAATTTGATCCCCAGAACTGACCAGAAAAATAAGTTAAAAAGGAAGACAGAGAAGAAATGTGAAGTACGGCAGCAGACTTTAGTCTGGATGTGGATCTGTTTACTGTAGGTGTCGAGCAATACTACGTGTAGTTAATACATTTTTAAAGCTATGCTAGAGCCTGGTGTGTTAGTGCAGACGTGAAGGCCTAGCACTCTAGATTGTGAGGCAGGAGTATTGCTGTGAGTTTGAGGCTAGCCTGTGCTACATAGATGTGGACTTAAAAAACAGACCTTGGATAAACTCCTGGAGAAAGTGGGTAGGGAAGCTGCAGTAAAGGTGAATTAAAATGAGTAAGGCAGTACTCCATTATAACCACAAGGTGGCAGCAGCATCTGTGTGCACTGTAGGTGGGGTGCATTCAGTTTTTCCAAGCTGAAAATCACTAAGTAGAGATTAGGGTTGAGACAAAGCGTTTCCAATGGAAAGAACTTACTTTTTTTCCCCTGAGAACTTGATAGCATTTCTGGAAATGGAATTGAGGCATAAAATATACTAAAGTCCTCAAGTGTTTTCAGTACAAAGAATAAAAATTGAGGCTGGTGGCCCTAAAACGCGCCTGGCACAGAGAATTTCTGAAGACTCTAAATGGATGAGTACACAGCTGATTCACTCATGAAAAGAGGAATGCACTTCCTGGCCTTAGCTGTACTCTCTCGTTCTTTGATATCCTCTTTCATGGTGTGTTTGGAACTTGATATTTGTAATGTTAGGCGTAGGCCAGTGATAGAGCATGGCTGAGCCTGCATGAAGCCCTGGTTCCACTGTCCCCAGAGTATCCCACTGATGGTTTTCTCTGCTCCTGCTTACCTTTGTACAGACTATGGTAACTAGACTGGCGGAACAGCTGTCACAGGGGCTGTCACTGAGGCATTGTCGCAAGCGTCTCGCAGGGTGCTAGAGTTAGCGTGTTTCTTCATTCAGCTCAGGTCTTCTGTTTGGTGGAGCTTTTAGCCTTGAGCATAATTCAACCATGACCTTATTTAATTCATTAGTGAAATGGAGATGTTAGTTTAGACACCTTTAAGTGGTTCAGTACTCAGGAGTTAAAATCAACAATTAAATTATTTTCTACATTTGAAGTGCTCAGAACAGTACTGGAATAAATGAAATATTAATATTTAGCATCTTTTCATAAGCAAGTTATCAGTTTGTCTCCGTGTGTGTATTCAGAACTCATCGTGTGTCCTTATGCTACAAACTGACAGTGAGCAAGAATATAACATTAAAACATCTTACCAGTTGGCCAGGACTTTAGAGTTTAGTAAGAACCTATATAAAAGTTATAGTAAGAATGGCAGAAAGTGAATGTCCGAGTTATCTACAACAACAAGGAAGGTGTCTGGAGGAGGAAGAAGAGGACAAGGAGGATGAGGAGAAGGAGGAATAAAGTGTGTTGTGTGTGGGCTGGGGTCTGTGATGAAGTAGAAGAAGGGATGGAGGTGGAAAAGGTGGATTATGAGATATTTATTAACGTGCAAAAATTATACAGATGTTGTCAAGGAGAAACACAGTCCCCAAAGAATTATAGCCATAATTGACATGCCAATGAATAAAAAGGGAAGAACTCATTGCCACCGTCAGTGCTCACGGAGCAGTGAGTGTTTTTCAGCCCTGTCCTGTGGACTCTTGGTGTCTTCTCACTCGGGCTCCACGGGCAGCTAAGGCAAAACCCTTGTTTGAGTTTGCTTTGTGTTTCTATGATAAGCACCATAACCGAAAGCAACTTGGGGAGTGTCTTAATTATGGTTTCGATTGTTGTGAAGGTATATATTACCATGATCACAGGAATGCTCATAAAAGAAAAGATTTAATTGGGGCTGGCTTACAGTTTCCAGAGGTTTAGTCAATTATCATCATGGCAGGAAGCATGGAGGCTTGTAGATAGACATGGTACTGGAAAAGGAGCTGAGAATTCTACATCTTGATCAGCAGGCAGCAGGGAGGAGGGAGAGAGAGAGAGAGAGAGAGAGAGAGAGAGAGAGAGAGAGAGACTGACTCATTGAGCATTTAAAACCTCAAAGCCCACCTCCTGTGACTCATTTCCTTCAACAAGGCCACACCCACTTCAACAAGGCCACACATCCTAATGCCACTCCTTCAGCATTCAAACTTGAGTCTTTGGGAGCAGATCCAATTCAAAGTAGCACAAGGAAGAAGCATTTATTTAACATCCTTAATCAAGGACAGCCAGGAACCCAGGGCAGGAGGAATGCTGAGTATTGGCTTGCTCGGCCTGCATTCTTACACAACCCTGGAACACTTGCCGAGAATGGCACCATGCTCATGGGCTGGGTGTTTGCACATTGATCATTAGTCAGAAAATACCCACAGACCTGTCTATAGGTCAGTTCCTCAGTTGAAATTCTTTCTTCCAAGACATGTCTAAGTGTATGTCACATTGACAAAAACGATCCATGCAACCATTCCAGGGTTAGGTTATACTGGGAAGCTCATGGAGACAAGTGTCAGAGCTAAAAGGAAAGCAAGGGGCCTTTAAAGGGGTCAGACTCAGAGAGACTGAAAATAGAACAGTACTTGCTGGGGACTGGAGGAAGCTGATCATTGGACATTTCTATTCAACAGTATTCGGTATCGATTCTGCAAGCCAAACATGTTCTATGGATCAGTTCAACATTATGCTACAGTCAGTACTGTACTGAGCATAAGAAAGTATTTTAAGAGGTAGCTCATGACACAGTGCAAACAAAAGTAACTCGACGGCTTCTTGGTGCAATAATTGGAGCTGAGGTTTGAACGCCACACCCATTTGTCAGAAGAGAAACCAGGAGCAGATGTTTTAGGCATGGACATGTGCCTTGAGAAATATGTGGTCGTAGAGAGCCTGTGCCTGCCTACAAAACGTATGGCTCCAGTGTCGCCAGAACACAAGTTTCTGTTGCAGCATGTTCCCATGCTAGTGCCAGCGGGTCACAGAGATCTCAGCTCAGTGGATCTCTGTGCCAGAGCTGAGTCCCTTGGCGGATCTCTGCCGCCAGGCCCATGCAGTAACCACCCACCCCATAGTCAGCCATCTCAACACCCAATTACCTGGTAGAATGAAACTCTTAAGCATATAGTTAACCAATCAGATTTATGTATCAATAAAAACACAATTTACAAGATGCCAATACAATAATTTCAGAGCCAATTGATAATGATAAAAGCTGCCCACCTAGATTAGACAGATTATCCCAAAATTCTAACCTTTATGATATACCAACCTGTGGCTGGTCATAGCCACGCTGATTCATGTCTGCTGCCATCCTCCTTCCTCCCCTCTCCCCGAGGTGCTCCTGTCTCTGCAACTCTTAGCTCTGTCTCCCTGTTCCCTGTCCAATCACAGGGCTCCTATTGCCCTAATGTAATTGGACAGGGAAAATCCTGCAACAAGTTCCAAGTGGAAGAGCCAGGAAACAGGCAGCACAGGTGGCCAGCAACAGGACAAGGACACTTTCACTGCTATTCACAGGCCACGAGCACTTGTTGCTTTGAGGAGGAGCCCCAAGGACTCCGTAGAGAGGAATGATGGAGTTTATTGTCAATGTCAAGGAAGCAGTATTTAGAAACAGGTAAGAGCCAGGAGTGGGGAGGACCCAAAATAAGGGAGACCAGTTTGTATCAGTGAAACCTTTGAGTATAATGATGCTTTGATATACAGAAAAGTGAAAGTAACCTAGGCCTGCTTTTGGGGTGAACATTGGCCAGAGTTTATGAAGAAGTAAAACAAACAGCAGGGCATAGTGGCACCGTTCTGACATAGCTTCGGAATCTTCTGGCAACATTCATGAGGCATTCGTAGTCACAGAGGAGGTGCGTGTTGGGTTAGCTCAGTTTTAAAGTTATAGAAGAATAAATTGGTTAGAACATGGGAGACATAAATACATGTGACTGGTAAAATTTAGGTTAAAAGTACATAAACAGAAAAATCTGCCCGTCAATGTTTGGTAGCTAAAAGTATACCAGCAACAGGTTGCTTACATTTTAGAAAGAACAGAATTCAATGCCTGTAAAGGTTTCTTTTGAAATTTCTATTCTGTATCTATGGTGCTGTGGGATGAACTCAGTTTTCCTGGTGCTGAGTACCTTGTGTACCATCAAAACCACTGATTGCTAAGCACCTGTTAGACCACCATAATTGCTAAAGAAGCTTTCTGGATGGCAGAGCTCTCTAACTAGTCAGCTCTGCCTGAATCCCTTCCTCCAATGAGAGGCCTCCCATCCCTGATGGACAAGATCATTCCCTGCACAATTTAACAGCACTTACCGTTGTCTTGTTCAGTTATGTACTTAGAATCCTGTCCTTTCTATCTCTACAAAGTCTGGATGGAGACCTTGCTGCCGAGTGGTTAAAACAGCTGGTGTTGAATGGAGGGCCTGGCTTCAGGAGAGCTTTCATTTCGTTGAAGGAAGAGTGTGTGATGGTTTACATTTTTGAAAATGTTTTTAATACTGTATGAACTTATAAAATAGCAATGGACTTTTTATAAAACTGAATTGGACTAATTAGCCAATTACAGAATGGCAACATTCTTGGATTTTGATTATGAACTCTCAGCTGTCTGTGCTGTATTTTGTGGAGAAGTGTGAGCTCAGTGGATGCTCTGAGCACAGTGGTGTCTCTTGGAGGGCAGCTGAAGCTGCGATCAGTTTTATACACTCACCAGAATGCATTTTCTTTTTCAGGGGAAAACAGCAACGGTCTTGATGCAGATAGCCATGTTAAGCCTTTGCCCCGGCCAAGGAGCATGTTAAAAAAGAGCAGCTACACTGAGGAGGGAGTCAGATCAGGAGTTGATAAAGAACATTCCACAAGTGAAGATTCTGCTCCCACACCTTCCCTTCCAAGGCAAAATGGCACAGAGTTGCAAACTGAGGAAAAAGTATACTTGGAAAACCTTGATTTTGAGGTTGGTATAATGTGGAACTATTGAACTGTACTTCACATCAGACCTGCCACACGTGCACACACACACGTGTGTGAGTGCATGTGTGTCTGTGTGTTATCTGTGGCTGTGTGTGTTGCATTTTCTTTTGCAATTGGTAAAGAGATCTTACTTCTTTAGTATACTAGATCCCATTAAGCCTAAAATCCCCTTGACTGATGATGTAGCATGGTTTTACATGCCACTAGAATGGTATAACATATCAATTATAGTGAGATGCATCCGATTTCAGAGAAGGTGAAATATTAAAACAATTTTTCCTTTCTGGGTATTTATAGTGTAGCCTATCTTGAAAGATAATAATTTGCATGAATATGTATTCATCTTTGCTTATATAGTTTTTGGCTAAGGACAGTTTAGTTCATTTCCTTCATTTGGCTGCACTTACTCTCATGGTATTGCTCTGTCTTCTGTGGGACCTGATACATCCCCCAGTTTCTATGAGGAGCTATGGTTTCACTGTCACCAGGGAGATCATCTGTCACCTCTCGTAGTTCACTATGAAAAGCCAACTACCAGGTCATGTCTCAGAAAAGTACATTTTCCTCAGTGATCTGCTTGGGTAGATCCAGGAAGATGAGCTGCAAGCATCCTGGCCAGGTATCCATCTCTTTCCATTCATCAGTGGTGTGGGTGTGGAAGGATGTGCTCAGAGAGGTAGTGTGGATAGACCTCAGGACCCTCAGTCCATGGATTTCAACCTGTAGTCAGACCCCAGAGTCACATCTCCTTTAGAGCTGATAGTAGTGATCTCTTCTGGCTAGTTCTTAATTTGTTCTGAAAAATCAAGAGAAGAACCCAAACAGTGATTTTACAGATTTAATTATAAGTAATTATCTGCTCTAGTGAATGTGGGGTAAGTTTGCTGCTACAACAAAGTGCAGTAAGCCAGGAGCTGAAATCTAGGCGTCAGGCTACCCTCCGTAAGGCCCTAGACGGGGCCTCTCTTCTTGCCTCTTGTAGCTTCTGGTGGGTGCCAGCATCCATTGGCTCTCCCTGGATGATGCACTCTGTCTTCATCCAAATATGGTACTTACAAATGAAGGTCTCTAGGTGGACATGAGTTGGGAAGGGGGCTCAGTTTTTATAGGTACGGAGTCTTAACCGTAAGTGTTGCTCTGTTTTGCCATACGCCCTAACTTTAATGACTGTAATGTGTGTGCTCCTTTTTGTTTGGAAGTAACAGCATAGTATGACAAAAGTCTCACAAGAACAGATCCAGCATCTCCCCACTTCCCTCCAGGCTTTCCTCAGCTTTGTCCTCACACTGTTGGTGTTTTAGGTTGGACTTCTTGTCTGTAAGTCATGGAGTGCTTCCATGCTCTGAGGCGGTCTTCAGGCCTCGTTCACGTGGTCTGGCCAAACCCGTAATGGCGAACTGTTATCCTCCTGAACACTATTTTTAACAATTAAATGTTCCCAATTGCTCACTGTAAGTCTCCCCGCCCTGCTCTGCTCTGCCTCTTTAAGGTCACTCACTCTCAGGGAATTTCCATGTAGTTTGACCAGGGCTTCTCTTTCCTGGGTGTCTCCTCACTGCTTGGTCCCGTGTGTTCAGCAGTTCTCAAGCCCCTTCATCTCTGTGTAAGCTCTCATGCAATGCCTCGCCTCCTCCTCTGCCTCAGATATCCTACCCGATACTGAAGAGGTGAGAGGGAAGGACATTGGCTTCCTCTCTGCATCCTCATGCCTTTCTTCAGAGTACATACCCATGTGCAGGAAGAATGTTCCTGTTACCCATTCAGGCTCCTGGCTTAAACCATGATTGATCAAGGCATTGTCACTTTTGTGATCTGATTTGTTACTCTTTTGTTAAACTTCTCTCGTGCACACATGCGCGCGTGTGCGCATGCCTGTGTGTGTGTGTGTGTGTGTGTGTGTGTATTAAGGATATTTCTATATGATTTTTTTCAAGATGTAATCAGACTTAAATGTCAGTCAGATGGGATTATCTGTTATTGTGTTTGTGTGTCTATATCATCTCTCTTTATTTGCTAGAAGTTTGTTATGAAACACACACTTATGAAAAGCTAAATTAGAAGGTTCACCAGTAAAAAGTTTGGGACTGGAGTCTTCTTTGCAGAGATATCTGTGCCATCAACTTTGTTTGTTTGTATTTTCTTATTTCTGTTTTGTTTTACATTACATTTATTTACTATTTTTGTTCGGTGCCTCTGTGCGCCTGTGCATGCTTTGGCTTGCCTGTGGTGGACAGAGGACAAGTTTGTGAAACTTAAAATCTTCTGGCCTTACATGGGTGAGGACTGAACGTTGGTGGCCCGGCTTGTGAAGCAAGCACATTATCTCCTGAGCCATCTTACTGACCTCTGGTTTTTCCTTCCTGAGAGTTTGGCATGTGCTGTCCAGGGCAGAGGAGAGTGTCAGGCCCCCAGGAGCTGAGGTTACAGATGAGCTGCCCACCTGGGTTCTAGGAGCTGAGCTGGGGTCCTGTGGAAGCGCAGGAAGCACTCAACCCTTGAGCCAACTTTCTAGCACCAACTACTGTGTTAATGATTCTCTTGCCTCTGGGAGTCCTCTGGGCTAACCTTATATGGTAATTCTTTTTAATAGGACTCGCTCTTACAAAGTCTGACCTCATCTTCCCTCAAAGAAAGCCCTGGAGGTTGCACATCACCAGGATCTCAGGAAAAGGCGCCCATAAAAGGTAGTTACACCTCTTACTATACCTTCTTTATGAGCTCTGTATTACTTAGTGTCCTATACTTTGAATCTTTATGGGAAAGGCATGTTTGCTTTTCTGTGAGTTTTAATCCTGACTGTGTAATTGACTGGGTGACTTCAGAACACAGAAGTTAATTTCCCAGTGCCTCTGATTCCCCAATGTATTGTAGTTCCTGTCTCCAAAGGCTCTTGTGAAAATTAAGTGTTAAAGTGTTGTTATGGCTCTAGCATACTCGAAAGGACAACTGGGAAGATCACTTAAGGTGAACCTGTATTTTGTGTGTGTTAATTTAACCATGCAGGTAAGACAACATAATACCTGGACTTTTTATCCAGACATAGACACGTGGACAGAGCAGCAAGCCTCTCTGGGACTGTGAATTATCTTTAGATGGCTGTGGTGGTGAGAATTTTAAAAATTAGAAATGCATAAGGAGCTCTGAGAACACCATCAGAGTAAGCGCATATTAAATGTGACACGTGTGTCGTTAATGCCATTTCTCTTTTTAGTGTTGCAGCATGTGTAGCTCAGTGCAACTGAAAGCAAGAGGAGACTGAGTGTGGCTAGCATTCGTTAACTGGTTAGTTTCAGTCACCCTGGCACATACCTAGACATGGCTCAGAAGGGAGACTGAGTGTGGCTAGCATTCATTAACTGGTTAGTTTCAGTCACCCTGGCACATACCTAGACATGACTCAGAAGGGGGAATCTCAGTTGAGGGGATGCTTCCACCAGAGTCACCTGCAGGCAAGCTTGTGGCTCGTTTTCTTGATTAATTAATGTGGTAGGAAGCATCCTGTTGTGAGTGATGTCACCCCTGGTCTGGTGGTCCTGCGTTGTATAAAAGAAATAAGCCAAGTCAGCCATGGGGTGCAAGCAAGGAATGGCGTTCTTTCATGGGCTCTGCTCCAATGCCAGCTTTGAGCTTTTGCCCTGGCTTCTCACAAGGGTGGCCTGTGATCAGGATATGTAAACCAAATAAACCCTGTCCTTGCCAAGTTGTTTTGCCGAGTGTTTTATCACAGCAACAGAGAGGCAGACATGGATAAGTGCTTACTATGTAGCATAATTTTTGTCATTTTACAGAGTAAAACAAAAAACAAAAAACAAAAACTGAAGTGCAGAGATATTGAGACACCTACCTGAGGTCAGTGGTGACACATAGTATGACTCTTACTCCTAAGTCCTGGTTCTTTTCACAGCTCCAAAGATTGTAACAGTGAATCCAGTCACGGATGCTCTTCAAATTGGAACCTAACAACTGTAATGAGGAAGTGATTTTTAAACTTAGTTAACTCTCTACTCCCATCCTCCGTAGCCGTAATGAAAGCAGGAAAATTAAGACTTTTTCAGGGCCTGGAAGTTAGATCTTGGTGGAAATCAAAACTGCTATCATATAGGGACTGTTGGCTCCTTCTATCGGATGTCTCAGCATCACAAAGTCCGTATAAATAGAAGCAGTTCTGTGAAAGCCAAGCTTAGTCTTCTGATGTGGAGCTTGAGCCTGTACTGAGGAGGCCTGAGTGTGCAACAATCCAGCCCTTGTGCCTTCTTCATGTGAGGCGCAAGTTGAAGGGATGATGATAGCTTGCCCCTGACTAGATCTCTGAGATGAATTACGTCAATCTCTGTGTTTTAGGGTTTTATTGCATGTTAGATACACTCTGACCATGGCAACTCTTATAAAGGAAAACATTTAATGGGCTAGTTTACTGTTTCAGAGGTTTTGTCCATATCATGGTGGAGAAGCAGGGCAGTGTGCAGGCAGACAAGGTGCTGGAGAAGGAGCTGAGAGTTCTACATCTTGATTCACAGGCAGCAAGGAGAGACTGTGTGCTACACATGCTTGAGTATGGGAGACATCAATGCCCACCTCCACAGTGACACACATCCTCTAACAAGGCCACACCCACTCCAACAAGGCCACACCTCCTAATAGTGCCACTCCCTAAGGGCCAAGTATTCAAACACATGAGTCTATGGGAGTCATACCTATTCAAACCACCACACTGTGCTTCTCTCCCAGTCTGTGCAGTTCACCTGAGCTGCTACTACCAACAGTGCATGGAGCTGTTTGCCTCCTGCCTCCCCAGCATGCTCTTTTAGTTTCAAATACATGGTGCTTCATGAATGGATAGTGCAGTCTCAGTTACTTGATTTGCCCATACATGTAATCTTTACTTGGGAGTAATTATTACATCCTAATTATGCATATGATGTATTTTCTAAGTATGAGCCTTGTGAAATGTTTAATTAGATTGAATAAGTATTTTTGCATTCATAAATCAAGTGTGTTCAAATTTAATTGGATCGCTTTGTTTTATTTTGTAAGAAAAGAGAGATTATAGACAGATATCATGGCACATGCCTACAATTCCTGCACTTGGGAGGTAAAAGAAGATGGGTCAGGGGTTCAAGGTCAGCTTCACCTATATAATTCCTCCCTCCATAAGAAGGGGTCGGCTGTTAAGAGTACGTAGTATTACTGCTATTCCAGAGGACCAAAGTCCACTCCCAGCACCCACGTCAGGCATCTCACAGATGCTAGAGAGTTTGACTTAGATGACCTCTGAGAAGGGCATCTGCATTCATAGTCACACGTATATACACACCCCCCCACACACACACATACACACACACACACACACACACACACATGCATTCACTTACAGGCAAAACATTTTATGAAGTACAACAACTCTTGTTTGAAGGAGAGTAAACGAATCTGTCACGCACCGCGTAGAATGAGAAGATTTAACGCTGTGTTCTGCCTCCAAACAGATCACGATGGAGACCCTACGGAAATCTGGGATTCCTTGATATCAAATGAAAATGAAGGAAGTTCGGTTTTGCTGAACTGTGTTACTCCTGAACTTGAGCAGCCCAAGGAAGGTCAGGTGGCAGCTGATGACCTTGAGGAAGAAAGAGGGAAAGGTGGATTTACAGAAGATGACCTCACCACTGACCCATTGCTCTCCACATCTCCCAGTGTCATAACGCCCACTGAGCCAGCAGAGCCGGCCAAGGTAAGGCGGTAATGTGTACCATGGCCCTGCAGCGACACACATGAAATAGAACTATCCAGTATCTTACTTCTGTCTTTGCGCCTCTGTGTCTCTGATAGTGCTATTGTATTGTCAAGTAGGTGTTACTCGAGTCAATTGACTTTCCCTAGTGCTCACTGGAAACTGTCAGGCACAGTAATATAATTTAAAATATTGCAGAACCATATAGTATATGTGTCTGTAAGTATATAGGTTTCCTTAGATCAGATCATACAAATGCAACTGTCTAGAACAGCTACACAAGTTGCTACACTGGTGAAATTGTAATAACACTTCAAAACATAAATAGTTTTAATGAGCAGTGTGAAGAACACTCTGGCTGCATAGAGAGTGCCAGGCCAGGCCAGGCCAGTGTTTTTCAGCGTCTGTCCCTTTTACAGTAGATGAATAGGGCCATCATCAGGACAGGAACATTATTATAATGTTAGGAACAGATTTGTGTTCTATACTATGATTCTCTGTGATAGGATATGTCAGACTACTGTGTCTTTAAATTCTACAGTGTAGCACTGTTAGTCTTTATTTCTTCTGAATTTAGTCTTAACCTATTACAGCTTCAGATTGCTAGTGTCCATGCCTAGTCATTATGAGTGGCTAAGAACTGGCTTATATCATACAGAGTACCCTGGTGCCTTACGTATTACAAATACAAACATAATGCAAAATCCAAAGTTGGATCAAACTGTATCAGAGAGGCTCATGCAATAGAGAGGTTCATGCAGTCACCATGCACGAGCACCCTTGCACCACCACGGGTCTAGGGCTGTGCTCACATTGGCAGCCTCACTGTTCTGCTAAGCCACGCCCACCTGTGTGGAACAGGGAGCTGTATGGAACAAGCAAGAATCTGTTGTAAAATATAGACAGGAAATTAGAACAGGGATAAGTCTAAGTTAAAATACACAAAATACACACCACATTAAGGCTGTTTGGTTTTATTATTATGCTTTGCTGAGTGATCCTTCCCACTTTGAACCCAACAGTCCTCCTGGTATAGTTTATTTGCTGTTTCTGGGCTTGAAAATGCTGTCCATGCCCCTTAGCGCCATCTGATGCACTCACAAATCCTTCTTGCATGCATGTTCCTCTCTTCCCATCTCCCTAAGCTTCAGCCTCCTGTTTCTGTGTGCATTGCTAACTGCGGTTAGGCACCCATGCTTTTCTTCTTCTCTGTAGACTTTCCCATTGTCCTCCACTTTCCCCTCAGCTCCCATCATGCATCTGGGGCCCTCTCCAGATCAGCTTCACCCGAGAAGCCCCTCAGCCCCACTCTAGTCATTCACTGTCCCTAGTGCTGTCTGTGTCATGAGCCACATGACTTCTGTGATGGTGCCATCTGTGCCTATGATGCATAGGAACCTTGAGACCATACCGACTGCCCCAGTGCCTAATGTGCTTGACAGAGTAGAGCAGTGGTTCTCAACCTGTTGGTCTCAATCCCTTTGCGGTCGAACGACCCTTTCACAGGGGTCTCCTAAGACCATCTGCATATTAGGTATTTACATTGCCATTCACAACAGTAGCAAAATTACAGTTTTGAAGTAGCAGTGAAAATAATTTTATGGTTGGGGTCACAGCAACCTGAGGAACTGTGGTAAAGGGTCGCAGTGTGAGGAAGGCTGAGAGCCATGCTTTAGATACAGCTCGTTACTGTGGCTGCCTTTCTCAGTTTTGCTTCCCAGCCTGACATCCACATGGTGAGTGATCCATTTCTGTGTTTTCCATCCAGAAAACAAATGAAGACAGAAACACGAAGAATACAAAGACAACGAATAACAGAGTGTCCAGTGCCTCTGGCAGGTAAAAGTCTGTATGGGCTCTGAGTCTAGCAAAACTCACCTTAATCTAGAATCTATGTGACAAATTCCACTTGCTCTCTTGGAAGTTTCTAGTCATTTTTATTGTCAGCTGGGGTGGATACTTCTTGGGGAAACTCTCAGTCAGCTTAACTCTTTCGTAGAGAAATCATCGTTTTAGGCCATCTTCTTGCAGCCTTTGCTCTCCAGCTGTGCTTTTATTTTTCTCTGACCTCACGCATAGCTCCTTGACTAACGCTCCTTCCTCTCCTTTGATGAGCAGGAAGTGTAAATGGGCACAAAGCTGAAGATCAGCACTTTTCTTCCTATTCAGTGTTTTTTTCAAACATGGGGAAAAAATTGGACAGTTTTCATGGACTACATGGGTTTATTAAAATAAGAAGAATTTGAAGTTAAGCATGTTGGCACATAATCCAGCACTCTGTAGGCTGAAGCAGGAGGATTGTTGTGAGTTCAGGGTAGATGAGGAATACACAAATGAGTGACTAGTCCCACCATGCAGTAAACATTATTCACCAAGAGAGAAGGTAGCCTATATTTTCATTTATATATCTGAGACACGGGGGTCTTATGCTTCTAAATTTATAGTTAGAGCATATCAAGTAATAGAATCATACAATAACACGTTCAAAGAGTCCTTAAAGCCTGCTTGGTTGGCACTTTCCATGTAATTTGAGATGTGGTCATATTTCTTTAAAAGGCTTTATTTTACCCAAGAAGAGAACTGTAGTTGAAAGTTACGAAGTTTAAATTATGTTGAATGGAACTGAGCAAACATGACGTCTTTTGACTGGATTATCTTCAGAACAATTGTAATTCATTATATCCAGTCATAATATTGTTTCATTTGGTTTGAGTCAGGTTCCCACACTTAGCCCAGGGTAGCTTGGAACCCACTGCATATACTAGGCTGACCTTGAACTCATGTTAATCTTCCTTCTCAGCCTCCTGAGTGGGGCATGTAGGTGTGAGTGCCACACCTGGCTTTAGGATGTAGTTTGAAATAACCGCCAGGTGCAGTTCTAACACATGCTCTTGGTGTGTTCGGAACTTTCCAGGCTGATGACCTCTGAGTTTTTAAAGAGATCCGGTCCCACAAAAAGAAGTCCATCTGCAGCTACCTCCTCTCACTATTTAGGGAGTTTGAAAGTCTTGGATCAGAAGCCACCACGGAAGCAGAGCCTAGAGCCAGACAAGGCTGATCACATAAGAGCAGCTGTTTATCAGGTAAAAAGCAAAATATTTCCTAAACGAGAATGAATCGTTTCCACGGAGCCTGCTCATCAACTGATAAGGTGACCACCCGCAATGATGGCTGGACACTCACTGGTATTGGGAGAGGTTTATTTCCTTACCAGTATGTGAGAAATCCTGAGGGTTTCTCTCAATTATTTGCTTCCATATTTTGTTTAAAATATAAACTTAGTGTTTTAAGGAAAGAGAAGATACTGTAAAGCCAATCTGCTATAAAATCTGCATGCACTTTATTCTGGTCTTATGAAAGTTTATGTTGGTCATGATCAACAAAAATTTTTTTTTTTTAAGCCTTTGTTTCCTGAGACTTTGTTAGACTTCCACAGACTAAGGCTTTCCTAATTTTTTCACAATTTCAAGAAAAATCCTTTTGTTTTCTTACATAGAATATAATTTATTATGGAAAACGTTGCACTTGAATTTCAGTGTAAAATATTGATATATTTAACCATTATAGGAAGTCATTCAAGTCTTGTAATAAAGATGATGCACATATGATTTTCTTAAGCAGCAATATTAATCTTCATGTTTTACAATATTGTTGGAAAGAGAAGACTACTTTAGATAAAACATTAATCTCATGGTTTCTTTTTTAAACTTTCAACAAATATTTTAGAAGAAGATAAAAATTCTATGTCGTTTGGACACCTTGTAGCAACATCTAATCTTTTTTCCTTTAATTCCACAGGAGTGGTTAGAAAAGAAAAACGTGTATTTGCATGAAATGCACAGAATAAAAAGAATTGAAAGCGAAAATTTGAGGATCCAAAATGAACAGGTATGACTAAAGTAGAATCATAAAAGATAGAATCGTACGTCGGATATTAAATGTTAGCGAATGAACTGTTTTTAAGTGGTAAAAGGCATATATTGAGGAACTGATTTCTGATCTTTTCAGTTTGGGTTCAATTTCACTTTTACGTTAAAACACATACATTTTAAGTTTTATAGGCATAGGCTAGAAACAGCAGGGCTGACTGTGAACTTAGTACTTGTGTGATCAACAGGTTCAGTAACAGAAATTGACGCTGATAAGAGTTTAGCCAAGAACTTACTTGCTGTACACTGGCTTTCAGCTTTCCTGTTGTTTTCCAGCTCCTGCTATAGCCCCTGACCCTCATTCCCCTTCATGCTTGTGACTCTTGTCTAGCCCTGGCCGTGATTTTACTCTGTTCCTCTCACTTACCTGAGAGCCCAGAGATCTTCTATTTTCCACTTCACTGTATCGATCCACACTAACGTAGGTGGACAGGGAAGCATTCCTAAAGTGAGGGGCACTGGGGCTAGGCAGTTCTTTGTGCAGCAGCCTCCAGGGACCATGCCTCTGAGTGCCTTTGTGCTATTAGCTGTGTTGTGTGTGCCCTTGGGTTCTTTTGCTTCTGAATTATGCCACCTCTATGATGCAATCTAGGTCTTCTAAGGTTGAACAGTATTTGAGGTCCAGTATTGGCCTTCATGAGGGTAGAGAGTAAATTCATTATGTTTGTAACATAGCAGCTGCAGTACAGCCCATACACGTTTTACAGTGTGATCCCCTTACTTAACATTTGGTATATGTTCATGTTAGAGGAAAATTATGCCTCGGTATCAAAACATGGTCAAACCAAGCATTGCACCCAGTGTGCCTTGGGCAACTTACCTTACTTTATAATCTTTACCTTTCATGATACTGTTTGACTAAACATTTTATAGGACCAGTTAGCCTGCCGTAGTTTATTTTGAAAACATTTATCTTGCTCTTCCAGAGGTCCTGGGTTCAATTCCTAGCAACCACATGGTGGTTCACAACCATCTGTAATGGGATTTGATGCCCTCTTCTAGTGTATGTCTGAAGACAGCTGCAGTGTACTCATATACATAAAATAAATAAATAAAATTTTTAAAAAACATTTATTTTACATCCTCCCAAGGTCAATAGATGCTTCTTTCTCATGAATACTAAGTAGGTCAATGTGATAAGTGCTTTGATATTGTAAAAAACGGAATAATCATCTTATCCAAATCATTCTGAATAAGTTAACTGCTTCGTAGATTCCTTGTATGATAACTCTTGGGACATTAAAGACAAATACATACTTCTATTTTATGTCTAGGCTTACACTCCTGTGCAGATGCATCATTGTATGCTTTTTGGTTTTGTTTTCTTTTGTTTTCTTTTGTTTTAATCAAAATAGAAAAAAGCTGCTAAGAGAGAGGAAGCTTTAGCATCATTTGAGGCCTGGAAGGCTATGAAAGAAAAGGAAGCAAAGAAAATAGCTGCAAAAAAGAAGCTGGAAGAAAAAAACAAGAAGAAAACAGAAGAAGAAAATGCAGCGAGGAAAGACGAGGCCCTGCAAGTGAGTGTCCCGGGCCGACTCTGCTCTTGGTGCCCTTCAATGCTGGGCTTGAATGCAGGATCTCTTGTACTTAGGCTGATCTCAGAAAAGCCATGGCAAGTAAGAGTCACTCTGAACTTTTTTAGGCATTTGAAAAATGGAAAGAGAAAAAGCTAGAATACCTCAAAGAGAAGACCAGGAAGGAGAAAGAACATGAAAGAGCAAAGAAACAGAAAGAAGAAGAAGCTGTTGCTGAGAAAAAGAAAGACAGTGTAACTGCTTTTGAAAAATGGTAATTCCCCCATGATGCGCAGTTCAGTAGATTCACATTAATGCCTGGGGCTTCCCTAGGAATTAATAACTGCTTACAGGTCTCCTCATGCTGCCCAACCTCAGTGCTTTCAAAGCTACAGGAGGGCATCACAGGTGTACACTCTCCTTTAACCTCCCAGTGTTTCATGTTCTCTTACACAGGAGTGAGAAAAAGGAAGCTCTCCTCAAGCAGAAGGAAAAGGAGAAAATAAATGAGAGAAGAAAGGAAGAGCTGAAGAGAGCAGAGAAGAAAGACAAAGACAAGCAAGCCATCAGTGAATATGAAAAGTGGCTGGTACGTGTTCCGTGCGGATGAACCTGACCTTTTAACTGACTTCTTCCCTTCCCAGTCTTCTTCCTCTGGGAGTGCACCTCCTTTAGCTCAGCCTTTCCTCCTCTGCAGATCAGATCCCCCCCCCCCCCCCCCCGTGGCCTGTCATTTCTCTCCTTGCTTCTGAGCTTCACTGAAGCATCTGAGCTTGCACCAGTTGTGATGCTCTAGGCTGCATCCCTGCCTCAGATCCTTCCCATCATGCCCATTCTCACTTCTGTGCTTCGTGCCTCTGACATCATAGAAAGCAGACAAGTGCACGGGGTGGGGTGGGGGGGAAAGTTCTGTAGATCCGGTCAGCCATTACATGCAATAAGCACTGAAGTTAATGGTGAGGAGCCTAGTCTATTTCTTTATATTCTTGATAAAGGGGTTTCATGTAGGCGTTGTTTAATGAAAGGGATCAACTCTGAGGTTGGAAGGTACAATATCCCTCTGCCCTACATGTGTGAGTAATAAATATTTAGATTTAATTTATATATGTTAAGAAGTTACTTATGGTTACTGTCAAGCAAAATCAGTTTTCTATTTTAAAACAAATATTCATTTTCTTAATTTAAAATAAATAATACCCATGAATATTGTTCTTTGATCAAGTTGATGGCATTCTTATGACTAGGTCACATAAAATTTCTCCACAACCCATCTAGCAGGGTTTTGGTTTTTTTGTTTTGTTTTCTTCATATCTGATTTAACTGAATTCATCTCCATCAGCTGTCTAAAAACTTCAGATTAGGGTTTTGTTTTGTTTTGTTTTGACTTGCATATCTTAGACTGAACTTGAGCATGTTTTCATTTATACATATGTATTAGGGATGTATATTCTGTAAAGTGTCGCATCATAGAGACACACATTTTTCTATTGGATTGCCTTTTTCTTACTGATTCTAGAAGCCTCTGTAGTAGAGAAATTTACTTATAATGTCTGACAGAAGATTCAGCTTTTCCACTCTCTCTACTCTTGCTTTGGGAGCTTTGCTTATTAGTGTCATAGGCCATGGCCCATCCAGTTTTATTTTGGATTTCTCAGTCTTTTCTTTTGACTTCTGATGAAAAGACCTCCCCGTAGTGTGAAGCTACCCAGCCCCTCTCATTCTTTTATGGCTCTAATATATTTTTCCATTTCCTCTGCCTGCTCTCCAGTTATTTTTATGCATGACAAGCAATTTGATTCCATAAATTTCCATGATTTTACAAATCAACACATCTTCTGGTGGTATAAGAGCTCATCTCTTCGATTGCTCCCTGCCTTGGGGACCCTGTTTCTTGACCTGTGCTCCACTGGCCGGTCTCATTATATATGTAACTTTTCTAGTACTAGCAGTTCCGTGGCTGGGCTCTATGTGTCGTGCATCTGAGTGATACCCCCATCACAGTTCTATCACGGTGTTTCTGCCTGACCTCTATTTTTCACGCATGTTTTAGCATTAGCACTTCCTACAGCACAGAAGACCAACTTTATTCCTTAAAAGCAGAAGACATGCTAATGCATTTAAGTAAAATGAATAATCATGCATGACCAACCTAGGCCAAGTCTTTAAGAAACGCTGCCCAAAGCTCTCTGATAGAAACAACCTTAAACTAGTGATAGAAAGGTGTCTGTTCTCTCCAAGTCAGCAGTCTTAACTAAGAAAAGCAAACATCATTTGCCAGTTTGTATAGACTCTTGTACTGCTCCGTGACAATTCCATGCAGAGAAATGACAAATTAGATGATCAGTATTAGCTTATAGTAGGACCCTATCTTTAGCAATAAAAAATGAAAAAGTGTGATATTTGAATGAAGTGATTGGTGTTTTGTGATGATCTTTTAAGTTAAACTCTTACATAAGGCTGGATTCATTTTTTTAAGTGTTAGACTACTTCCCATAGCAAATGATCTATATTATTGCTCAGATCACTTGGGTAATTAAATTTCAAAGTTTGAATTTTTCATTTTATTTCCTTATTTCCTTGAAACTGGAGTAGCATTCCCATTCCTGAGCACACCGGAGTTTTGATCGACTGTTAGATTGCAGTGTGTTGACTCAAAACCTTAAAAGCCACTAGCGCATTGCACCATGCAGTAAAACTTCATCCAGGAATGCGCCTCAGAATGTGAACATACGACATACTATTCACCCGCTCTCCAGCTTACTCATTTGTTGATTTAAACTTTCTGCTGGCAGAAGAAACTCTGGTGAATGGAAGGAAGGAGCCCACACTCCCACAACTGATAGAAAACCTCTCCAAATGCTTTTACCTACTCTAACATTGCTGTCTCCCGTGACTTGATAATGAGGGTAAGAATTACCTACTTCTGGATTTTCAGCATCCTACCTGTAAGGTCAAACTTATTTCAGGTTTTCTCTTGGAAGATAGGTTGGAGAAAAAGGAGCGTAGCTGCATCAGGTGAAGTAATGACAGCCTTTTCTTTGGAAAGTTCTGTACAATTCCTCTGCTTCGGTAGGAGTATCAAGCATGCAGACATCCTTAGGAGCAAGGCTGTGAAAGTTAAGACTCACTTTTCTTGACTTACAAATATTGTCTTCAAATGGAGCTCTTACACTGCCACATTGTTCTCATGATGCGTCTCAATCTTCATATGTACGGATGAAAGATGCAGACAGCCAACATCTGCTCTAGTGTCTTCCCCAAACTGTCAGCCTGCAGAGATAGGGTTGTCTAAGGGCCTCATGGGATCCACTGCTTTTCTGAGTCATAGGAGAAAGCCAGGAAAGAAGAACTTCTGAACGTTTGGTCTTAGCAGAGAATCAGAAATAGAGAGGCAATCTAAGTTTCACGATGGAAGAGCAAGTACTGTTCAAACACCAAGGAAAATGCATCTAGATGAATGTGTAGATTTTGTATTATTGCCTAGATAGACTTTTCTTCAAGAGAAGTATAAATGAAAAGGGGCTCAAATTCACCTGCTGTATTAATGTAGAAACGTGAAAGATAACGTAAGTGATAAGAGGAAATGCCACTAGTAAAAGTACCTTCTAGTCTCCTGTTGTAATTGCTAACTGCCTGCGTCTACTAACCTACGTCTAGAATGGTTTCAGCCTCTGAGACTTACTGCTGAATAAGCTCACCCTTTCTAGTTCTTTCTGATCTCTGGCTGGCTGGTTCAGTTCAACTGTTCTGTTTCAAACTTAGTCCTCCTGAATTTCTCTGCTTGGCCTCAAACTAACTCTGGCAATTTGCTTAGGTATTCTGGCTCCTTCTCATCCTGTGGCTCATTCTGTCTTCCCCTGTGCCTAGCTTGTTCTCTCTCTGCAACCTGTCTCTGTACCACTGTCCCTGTAAAACTGCCTCCTCTCCTCTCTCCCTCTCTGCACAGCCTCACTTTTGTTCCCTCTTCTCGTGATAGTTGGGCACATCCTATTCTGTCACATCTTTCTCTGATTTATCACTTTGTCTGACACTCAATTAGACATCACCTTAAAACTTGGGCGATTTCTTCTACAAACTAATTTTACCTTCATTGTTTGGAATTATGAGTATGTACAAAGGTTGTGTCTGTATTCTAGCCAGAGGGACGAAAGGTGTGTGCTAAGGGCTGAGCCATACCACAACAAGAAACAGATTTTTTGTCCATAAATAACACAGTCTTGGGTTTTACAATGTGATCAAATATCTAACAACAGCCACTAATCCTCTTTTCAACCAATAAAATAGATATATACTATGTCTCCCCTCTGGGAAGCTGCATTCTTTCTATCTCTCTGAGTTATCTGCCTCATGTGTCCTGGAACTTAATCAGAAATAAAAGTGAAATAACAAAGTCTCTACTCAACAGCTCCTGCCAGCTCTGGTTCCACATATTCTGCTTGTCTTTACTTTTCTAACTCTCTAGAAAGCTGGTGGACACTTCTGGGATTCCTTACACTCTGCCCAGCCACCTCCACCCTTGCTTTGTTCATGTCGCCAGCATAACCAAAACCAAAGTAGAAAAGTTCGTGGATCTGGAAAGCCACCAAGAACTGTAACACTTGGTTCACTGTCCTTGTGTGGTGGTAGCACACACACACACACACACACACACACACACACACACACTGTGCTCCTCCCTCTGTGTCCTCCCAGTACTTCCCAGCATATGTCCCTAGTTGCAGTCCTTTACCACCTGGATAGTACCATGGCTTCCTGTTATTTATGTCCCTTTATTCTCATCTGTCATGACTCTCCTGTCCCCCAAGCCCTGGTCACAGTGGCTTTCTTTTGTTTCTTCCGACATCACCAGCTTTTCCCCAGTGTTTTCTGAGCTGTGACCCTTGACACCTCTCTGCTTGAATCCTCTTCCCCAAGTGAGTCCCCACACGCTGTGTCCTTCCAACATGTGTCAGCTCAGACGGATGCTCCCTAAATCCACTTTTCTATGAACACACATTGCTCCCTCTATCCTCTGTTTCATAGAAACTCACACAATTTTGGATTCTGTTTTGTCAATTTGCTTGTTTCTTACCTGTCTATTTTGAAAGTTTTCTGAGCAATAGAAAGTATACGTATCTGTGTTTGAACTGACAAGCACTATGAGTTTGACCCCAAGTAGAAGGTGACTGCTTGACATTTGAATGAAGGAACAAAAATCAAGGTGTCACAGTGCCAGAAGAATAAAAGCTCCATCGGGACCTCGGAGCCTATCACATAGGAGGACATGATATGTGAGGAGCAGCACACATTAGTGGTAGGAGTCTTGCTATTGGCTAATGCCTTTGATATTTAGACTTCAAAGCTTTGCTTCACAGCAGGAAAAACAAAAAAGTCGAGAGGATTAGTGGAGAGGAATAGAAAATGCCAAGCAATTGCCAAAACCAAAATAAAATGAAACTTAGTGTCTCTCCAGTCTCCCAGGTCTGACATGCTTTCTAAACCTTTAATTGTTCAGAGTCATCAAGCAATAAAGCCCTGCTATCAAATTGAAAAGCATCAAGGTACCATAATCTAAGACCCAGTATGGATGCTGGAGGGCAGGTCAGTGCCCACAGCTGCTTAAGAGATTAAAAGATTGAGCAGTGAAACTGAACATAGGTAAACAGCAGAAAGGTTGGGGGAGGGGCGATGTGATGTGGGAACTGAGGTAGCTGACCCAGAGCCCAAGAGCTGGTCCTGCTCAGTGACTACTCATGTGCTCTTAATGTATTCCACCACTTTCTGAGGCTGACTTGTTTTTAATACATTCGGTAAAACCTAACACTGAAAATAACATAAACAAAACACACAAGGACAGTACTTATATTAGTTGAAAATACCCAAACTTCTAAAACTTAAAAGCATTGATATCTATGCAGTTAGACAAATCAAATGGTTCAACAAAAGAATCACAGCAAGGGCAAAAAAATTGTTTTACAATGTGCTCAAGCTCAATGATAAATAAAACGTGAGACTAGATCTTTAGGCTTCTGGGACATCCTGTGTTGTTGTGGCATGGTCAGACATGGCTCTTGCATGACTCCTTCTGGAAATGTTTTACCCAAAGGTCACCACTAACTTTTCATAGTCACGATGTTTGTTATAAAACGGCACACTCACAGGTTTTCTCTTGTGGTTTCTGAAGCAGTCTTGCTGTGTAGGCAGAGCTGGCCTCCAACTTACGATGCTCCACTCTCAGCCTCCCAAGAGCAGGGATTGTGTATGTATCTCCATGCTGAGAACTTTACCTCTTGTCACTACTCTCACCCTTCTTTCTTCTCCTATCCTCCTCTTCTCCATTTCTTATGACCACCACGACCACCACCACTACCACCACCACCACCACCACCACCATCATCATCATCATCATCATCATCATCTATTTGAGACAAGGCTGTCTGGAACACGCTATGTAGCCCAAGCTAGTCACAAATTCATGGCAATCCTGCCTGAGTCTCCTGAATATTAGGTTTATAGGTGTAAGCTTCCATGACTACTTGGACATAATTTTTATTATACCATCAACATTTTAAAAAGTAGGGGGAAGCCAGGCATGGCTTTAATCCCAGCAGTTGGGAAGCAGGAAGCTGAAGGATAGGAAGTTCAAGGTCGTCCTTGACTTTGTAGTGATTTTTATGCTAGACCATGGTTTATGAGACTCTCTCTCAAAAAACAAACAAAATAAGACATTAAAATGGATTAATAGTAAATCTGTACATAGACATACAAATCAGCAATATTCCCTAGCTACTGGTTCTTTATAGCTAACTAAACAACTAATTGTATACAGAGATCTTATAATGAGTTATTTTCTTCCAACAATCTGATTTAATAACAAGTTCACATAGTATATATAACCTTAGAGTTTTCTGTTTTGTTTTTCCCATTTAGGAGAAGAAAGAAAGGCAAGAAAGAATTGAACGGAAACAGAAGAAGCGCCACTCCTTCCTGGAGAGCGAGGCACACCCACCGTGGAGCCCTCCAAGCAGAACTGCGCCCTCAAAAGTATTTTGACGTTTCTGGTTCTTGATTTGTTTTTCAGTTCACCAACTTTACCCGTGGATATAAAGCCAGTCATCTCATTATCTATGGTTAGAAGACTCTATTTCACTTCCCTGTGGGAGCTTTTATGGAGCATGAAAGAGATATTTTGCAGTTTAATCAGTGGAAACATTTTCTGAAGTGTCTTCATCAGATTGCTGGGACAATCCAGATGCATGAAGCTTTATCATGTCCTGACCATTCTTGAAGTGGGGCAATTCATGGTCACTGTCACTGAGTTCTGAGTCTTTTTAAAGCATGTTTGAGCCTACTAATGAAAGAATGCTGGCTAGATACCACAATCATAGAGATGATTCAGTCTGTGGCAGCGTGTGCTTCTAGAGTGCAGTTTGGGCATTGAAAGCCCCTGGAGAGTACAGACGTGTTATCTCTTCAGCTCAGAGAAGTTAGAGACTCAGTCAGTTGAGGCCACAGAACTCTAGTCAGTCACTTTATTTAAGAACTTTGCCTTAGGGTTTAATCTTGGCGCGTGTGGCCTACATGAGGCTTACCTGACAATCACAGCCACTTCTAATAATGGGCTCGCTTCTGGAATGTTCTTTCTAAAGCCCATCTCAATCTCTATTATTTGATTGACACCAAAAAGCATCAGTTTGATAATAGTGGTTTCTTAGAGAGTAGTTGCAAAATCTTCAGGGTGACTATCAAAGTTTTTCTAGCCTAAAGCTATAAAAGGTAATGAAGGTCACTCCCATTTTCTTAACTAATTAAGTGTGGTTCAATTTGCATCTCGAAGCGACTGAATAAGAAAGTAAATTTGTAAAAATTCATGATCGTTTATTTATTTATTTATTTATTTGACCTCTGCTTCTCCCCATGTCAACTGGTCCTATACTTGACTGGCCAACTCTTAAAAACAGACTAATTGTTGGAATGCTGCTGTACGCAGTGATGCAATGCAGAGACAATTGATGGAAAACCTAGTTGCTACTGTTCTCTTAGCTCTTATGTCATCTGTGCTGGACCTTTAAAGATGTGATTTGTCAACTTTGTTGCAACTATTCAGGGTAGGTTTTATTAGCTTTAGAGTGCAGATTAAAAGACTGAGATTTAGAAAGTCTAAACTAACTTGCCATGCAGCTAACATGTGTGTGGTGTGGACCAGAACCTAACATCTCCCCTGAAAACCATGTGACTTCAGAGACTGTGTCCGTGACTTCTTTGTTCATCAACCTTGCAAATGCTTATCACTTCCAAGGGTGTAAAGTGAGGCAGTGTTGGTGAGACATGCCCCTTCGTGGCATTTCCTTACATCTATAAAATGAAATGAGGATTCATGGGATTTAAGATAGTCATCAAACATCTGATGAGTGTCCACACAGCCAGCAGCTGTGTAAGGCCCACTGCGCAGTATTGAATCATGGGCTATGCCCAGAGCAGGATGTCATTAACTGCTTCACAGCATCACAGAGCAGATAGAGTCACATACAAGACATCTACAGATGAACGTCCTGCCAAAAGCGGTCACTGTGAGATTATCAGCAGTGTGCTATCTCTCTGGGATTCAGGACTCACATTTGTGTGGTTTCCTACAATCGAAAACAATCAAGCCTGCCAACATAGAGTGATAAGAGCATCTTATATTGAAGTAAATCGGGAGTGATTTTAAAGAAATGTTTGCACATTGTAAGGAACTCAAAGGAAAATCAGACAAAGGTGTAGCTGCTAGGGATCAGAAAATCGAGGTGTGCATGTTGTGATTTCACACTAGGTGTGTGCTTCTACTCCAGACCACTTTCTACAGTGTTGTGTTTGTTACTGCTGTGAGCTTATACATGTTAAATCAAATGGCTGATTTAAGTTAACTAAAGTATTTGGAACATAAGGACTTGGTAAATATTTGTCATTATCATATACTTCCTCCATCTCCCTACTCCATGGATGTGAGATCAGTATGGGGCGAGCAGAATGGTAGTCACTTGGTGTACATTTTTAGCATACAGAAGAACTCAGTCTTCTGGTCCATCTTTGATGTACCAGTCACAGTCAAGCACTGCCTGGGACAAGACCCTCCGAGAAGAAATCTGAATACTGGTTTCTTAAGATCACTTCTGAAGAGAATGAAGTGACAAATGAAGATGGGCCCAATGGCCCCAGATGCCATTTCCTCAAATGTGATTTAGGATGGGCATATTTATAGAGCAAGTAATAGGTTTTTTCCCCAACTTGACCCATATTCAGCCTGGGCAGGATTTATCTAGTTAAGTGAGATTACTCTTTTTACTACAGTAAAGATAAAGCAGAGCTTTGTACAGTGGGTGAACATCCAGATCTGTAATGTAGCAGTCTGAATTACAGAGGGAAGACCCAAACCTGGTCAGAGCCTCCTAATATGTTTGCCTATTTAAGGAATAAGACTTTTGCTCTATTTCCTTAAAAAGTACCCAATATCAATATAGGTTAATTTATGATCATAAAAAACTAAACTCTGATATGAAAGTTAGTTCCATAATAACAGCAAAAAGATACCACACGCATCACAAGTAATAAAACGGTACTTTAGAAGAGTTAAAGTTTCCTTAAGGAAATCTGCTGAGAACAGCTTGGAGTAACAGTATTCCAGAAGCCTGCATGTCACACTTGAAGGTGCTGGTTTACTAGTTGTTTTACATTATAAAGATAGCTGCTATTTTAGCTGATGTTTTTACTGACAAAACACTACCTTGCAAGAGCTTGATAGCCATAGTGGATATTCCTTGGAATGATGTAGCTTGTACTCAATCTGGACTAGACTCTATTTCTATGTTGAATTATCTGATGCCCAACACTTTTGAATTTGCCTACCTCAAATGCCTAGTGTTATCATTCATGCTGACAGCAGGCCCTTTGCCCATCTTTCCACAGTTGTAGTCCACTAAACTGCTCACACCAACTTCGTTTAACTGTGGTTATTGCTCCTGTAGCTGGTTGTTACTGTCTCCCATTTCTCCTTTCTCCCCAGCCTTCCAGGAGAAACAGTTGTTTGTCTTTTCACACTGCTATGAGAAAATAGTGGCACCTACTTAAATCCTAAGTCATGGCCTAAGAAACAACAGAGACAGGAGGTTTCACAGAACGGGAAAGTGCATGCTGGTCAAAATGGTTCTCAAAAATAAGATAGTACAGAAACCAAAATTGCCTAATTTAACTTGACTCTTAGTTCAATTGTACTGTACTAAAAGGCATTTAAAAACCCACCTGTGTCCATTGAACACAAAGCAGATATGTTATTGATTTTCCTCCTTCCTAGTTCCACTGACTGATAGGATAGTGAAGTGCTCTGTGGGTGCAGAACGGGAGGCTTTTGCAAGCCTTTTTACTTAAACAAGTCGTGTGATACTGCTCTTTTGGAATGCTGTGCTACACATAGTGGTAACTGTATAAGGTTAATCAGAGTATGTGAAATTCTTGGTGCTGAATTTAGGGTGTGTTTGGGGTTATTGGGGAGATACATTTAATGCCTGCTCCTTAGTGATACACTTTTGTTTTAATTTATTCAACTTAGCCATTCGAGGCTTAGTTTATAGAGTGTTGTAATTTATTAGCTGAATACCAGGTGTTAATAAATGAAATGCGTGTTTATTTCTGAGCTAAAGATAAAATATGTCATGTTGATATATCTTTTGTTGGAAATGAATGGTAGACAGGAAGTGATTTTCAACTTAAGGCTTGGATATGAAACTGATTTGACTGTACGGAGTGCAAATGTGACATAATTACCAATTGTTAGTAACATTACTGAGTGAGTGGGAAATGTCGATGAGTGAGGTCGACATGTTTCCATCGCTCCATGATGACTGCGGTCAATTCGGTATTTTCACTCACCTGTCTGTTTTCTAGTGAGTTGTGTTGCTGGGCATAAGTGGATGAAGGAAGGAGCTCCTATTCTACTTCTCTAGTTCTCTGTCTCTCACCTCTCCCTCTGTCTTCTGTATTATCTACATGTATATACATATATGTATGTATTTATAATGGCTATCTGATCATTGAATAAAAATGAGATCAAGCGGCAATTTGGTAACTGAAATTTTTATTAAACAATTTATCAAAGGCGTATATTCCACACTAATATACTTTTAATCATTTTTGTGCTGTACCTACAATTTAATTCTGATTAATTTGTTTCCTTAAAGTGTCATAAGCATAAGCCCATGTCTTTGTAGTAAATATCCATAATAATGATGGCAAACCTTCCGGAACCCATAGAATTAAGTAAAAAGTGACAAAACTTAAAGTAAGTACTAGAATGTCAGAAGCCCCCTTAGGCTATGGAATAAAGGTCTCATACAGAGGAACCTCCCTGCTGTAGTCCCGTGAAGCCGAAAGTCATCACAGTTCATTTGGACCATTTGAAGTAAGGTCATTGGTGCTGCAAATGTAAAAACTCCAGTTTCTGCTTATACTGTATGTCACCTCTCCCTATATATTATGTCACCAAGCTTTTTCCTCTTCACTATCAAGTCACACATATACAAGTTCAATACATGTGCGTGTGTGTGTGTGTGTGTGTGTGTGTGTGTGTGTGTGTGTGAAGAATGGAATCCAGGGCCTCTTCAAGCTTGGCAAATGTTCTACAACTGAGCCACATTTCCAGTCCTCCATTTGCTTCACTTGTAAGCCATCTCTGTGCGTCTACTTCCACCACTAATTTTCTGGCAATGCAATTTCATTTTAGTTCTGGCTGTCTTTCCAACCCATCACGCAATATGACTATTGTGTAGTTAGCTGCAGTACTAGAGGCCATGGGCCTGAAGAGGCAGACGGGCACAGGGAGGATGGATGAGAAAGGAGCTTGGCAACAGCTAATAGTAGCCAGAGTAAAACTTCTATTTTTATATACCACTAATCATATCTATTAAATAAATGCAACTCTCAGCCCTGCCCCTGGAAAGTCCAAATGAAACAGATACATAAGGCTTCCAGGTTTCATTCCCCCACCCCACCCCCCCAAAAATTCTCAACTGATGTGCCAGAGGTGCACACATGAGCCAGAGCTCTCTGATAGACACATTATATAGGCTGTGTCTGCCAGGGCAGCCAGGGGAACATGGTCAGAGTCTATGGAGTCAGTCACGTCGGTCCATGAACTGTGTCATATGAGCTGGTACAGTGTCATCTTGGGGACGTGGGCTGCTGATATATCACTCTGTACCTACAAATTGATACAAAGTGAGGAACACCCAACAACAGGTGCTCTGCCCGAGACTTAGAGTCATCTGTGACATTGACGATGTAGGTCAGTGGCATTGGACATCATTTTACCTGTCTGAACTATAAGAGAGCTAAATTCTAAATCAAGAATCACAGCTGTAGGGCATTCATTGGTCAGCTAGAACTAATGGAGGTAGGTGTCACCTGGAGACTAGGTGGACTCTCCCAACGGGCACAGCTCCCTGCCTCCAGGCATATACTGGCTACCAAGACTGAGTTTTTTGAGGGACATACCTCAGCTGCTGGAAGAGTGAAGGGGTCCTTTCAAACCACAAAGGTGTGAGCCTGCAAATAGAGCTTCCTGATAATTTGGCAAACTTCAACAAAATACTCAATATGACTTAAAGTCCATTTACTTTCTCACCAGAAGTTTTAAAATTTCAATAGCCAATAAAAGAAAAGGTTATTTGTTTGTTTGTTTGTTTTATTTTGTTTTGCTTTTTTTAAATGTAATTCCTACACTGAGGATTTGATGGTGCAAAATATGTCTTCAAAAATCTCCATGAACTACATCTAAATAAAATGCTTCTGTTCAGCAAAGGAGACAGTCACCAGGGGGAAGATCCCACCTACAAAATGCCAAGAAATATTCAAACTATTCATCAGATTGCTCAGAAGCAAACATCAACGGGCTCTTATTTCAGTAGATGACTGTAGCTATGATGCTTTGTGCCTTTGAGAAGGTAGAGGATTTCAAATGTTTTGCCATAAAGAAATGATAAGTTCTTACATATTATTACCTTGATCAAAGTGTACAGTGTATGTCATATGATAGCCCATTCATGTATATCATTTTTATATTCTTATACATTTATATTAAAAATATCTTAGCGTGTGAAACGTGTAAGACTAAGATGGGCATAGTTAAAAATGGTATCCTAAAATGGTGAAAAAATAAGATTTTACGGAAATTTCTTCTATAATTCTTTCTATGACTTCCTACATTCCATATTTATGCTTTCAATCAAAGACAGAAAGTGGACAACATGACATTAAAATACTTTTATTATTTTTCAGAAACAAGCTGTCTTCTACAGGGATAAATAATTAGGAGGTATTATAATATTAAATATGTTGGTCAGGACTCTATGCAGACACCTCAGGCAATCAAATCAGATAGAAAAATACTAAATTCAAACAGCTGATACAGGACCCTTATTATATATTTTAAGTCCCCTCCTTTTTCTTAGCTTTTGTGTGAGTTCAATATTTAATTTAACCCATAATAATGGAATTTTTACTTTTATGCAAGGAAAATTCAATTCTGCTAAGCAAGGCTGCTACAGGGCCTTTTACATACAGGGACACACCAACAGTAATGATAATTTCCGGATCTCACATGACAAATGTTTGATGGCGTGACTTTCTTTTTTCCCTCCAAGATCAGAGACTTCATGTTTAAGAAGTTCACAAGCAGAGCCACACAGCTCTTTCTGGGTAAAGATTTATCCAGCTGTATTTATTATGCCATGTTAATTAGAGATTTAGATGGCAAAGCAACAAATATTTTCTTTGTTAAAACAAGTGGAAATACCGAATTTTACTCTGTAGTGAAGCAACAAAGATACAATTTTTTCTAAAAATCTAGTGGAAAAACTGGTATTGCCGTGTTTTGTAGGAATGACTGTGGGCCACTCATGATTCTATGTCTACCTAGGCTGGCTAACCTAGATACTGAGACTAACAGAGGGATGGAGCCAAGTTCATGTCCTTATGTAGCTTCTACTCCAGGATCTAAGCAGGGCACTGAACAGGTAAGCATGGATACATGAAACACATGTGCCAGTGATTGTAAGTCCAATAACCTGCAGGCTGGGCAAGGAGACAGCAGGATAGTCACTCCCATGAAGGATTAGCACATGTCTGTAAAGAAAAGGATTATGGGCAAAATCCCAAGAGAAGTAACTGAGCAAACCACGCAAACTAAGTACAGAACCTTAAGGGCTCATTGGCCAAGACAGAGACTTGAGTTAGAGGTAAAACAAGAACATTAACAGCAGGGACCTCATAAGATCTGATAGACAGTGACCTTTAACCATGGCAAGTGCAGTAGACATCTGAGGGCAAACATGGAGGGTCATAGAGCTATAGGACTATTAGGGAGGAAAGAGAAAGGTGGTAGTGGTCTTAGGGGAGCTGCATCATCAAATTCCTTGTATATATTGAGGAGGAAGCTATAGGATTTACTGGAAGGTTAGATTGGAGCATGGAGAAAATAGAAAACGTTCCATTGACCAACTTGATGAATTATGAAGCCAGTTACAGAAATGAGGCAAAATCAAGATTAAATGAGAAAGCAATTTTTTGGAAATGTTAATTACACAAAGAGTTAACAGGTCTCTAGTTTGAATATTCAAATAGAAAAGAAAAACCCCATAAGTACAGATGTGTTTACGATACCATGAGACTTGCTGGAATTAGCTAGCCAGTGAGTATATATGAAGAAAAAAAGAATGTTCTGGAAAACGCCCTATGTTAATCAACATTTATAGGCCAGAAAGAAAATTGACCCAGACGGGCCAGTCACGCAGTGGTTAATGCGTCTGGCTACCAATCAGAAGAAAACAGACCCAGCACATTAGCATAAAGGAAAACAGGTACAATCAGAGGAAACCCTGGTGTTACGAAAGTCCTGAAGGTAATTGCATAAGAAGCCTTTAAAGGACAGTGACAAATATGCATGGTAGATCAGGGACCAGGATATAGATGGTTTGTGTATTTGGTAATATGGATGTCAATGATGGTCCAAGAGAACAAGATTTCAGCTGAGCACAGAGATGAGTGTTTGAGTACATCTTAGAAATGGGGAAAAGAGGAAATGGGACCAGTGGCTCCTGTGAAATGCAGAGTGGCGATCAAAGGGGACAAGGTCTTGAGGAATCCAGGGTGCGCTTGCTTGTTTTTAAGATGGGAGAGTCTATAAAATAAAATAGAATTGTTTCTTTTATGCTTTTTCAGAAAGGACATATTCCTTAATTGAAGAATTCAACTAATAGATAAAAATTATCTCTGCTATTTGGACAGTAATATTCATAATCTCTCCTCTTATCACTTAGTATATAATAAACCATCTTAAAGGATGAAATGAAAATACAGTGTTTATCAATAGATTTGACAGCTATCAAGTTCTGTCTGGTCAATCTTACATATTTCTGCCTTGGTTAAAAATCATATCATCCAGACATAAAAGTTGGAATTGATGATCATACTGGGGAAATGATGACAGATAAAAATAGGTACACTAGTGATATGCTTACACTTCTAGATGTAGAAAACATTTGATGTGGAAATTCATTTAAATAATTCTCATTATACACATTAACATATAATAATGAAAATGTATTCCAGGTGTAAGTTTAGACAAGAGTTTTCTTATGGTGAAAGAGATACAGAGAAAATAAATAGAACCATGCACACTGTGGTTACATAATGTAGCTCACTGAAGCTATTGACATTTCTTGGGTATGTTAGCTTAAATGACCCTCACATCAAGAAGAAAAAGAGAAAGAAAATGTCATCCTTCAAATAAATGATAATCATTATCATCCTCGAGCTATGACAGCAAGGAAAATCTGTCACAAATATCACATATGAAAGCAGCTTCCAGATGTTTCTGATGAGGCCAAAGTATATGTTTTATTTATGAATCATTCTTCAGAGTTGCTTCTTCGGGAATTTCCAGAATAACAAAACAGAGGAGACTCAATGGAATCATTTTCATCCTGATGCCACACTCAAACTAGATGAGACTACTACTGAATTTATCCAAATTAAAATTAAATTAAATGGAAACCTGAAAATTGGATAGAGTAAGCTAGTCCGCAGAAGTCTTTGAGTTTTTTTTGACCTTAGAATGTGACCTGTTTCTACCATTTTACCCCAGCATTTTGAGCATATTTCTGCAGATGTCTCATTTTTAGTTTTTTTTTTTTTTTTCATTGCTTAGAATCTGGAGAGATGTAAGTTAAATAGAAAGCAGGGTTTGAAGGGTCCAGTGGTCTCCTCGTGAGCATGGGTATCATAACCTTATGACAATACATTTCTGTTGACTTTCAGAACTGTATAAAATCCCCTTCATCGTGCTTATGGGTCTTTCTAGCTCCTGCGCTGACAAATACTCAAAGCTACGAATCAGATATGCAGAGTTCTCTGTTGTACTTAAATGATGCAGACATGGTCAGTTACCTAGCCAGTATCCCTGCCTCAATTCTTGCTTGGTAGTGAAGCTGTGGTTAAATGGGTAGTCTGCACTGTACCCAGTCTAAACATTGATTTTTCATCTTTCCCATGCTAGTTCCCATGGTGACAGATGATATATTTCTGCCAATATAAATAGCATACTGTGCTCAGAAGCTTAGGTGAACATTGAAATTCCTGATAAAAAGACACAGGTAGAATTCCCTTTGTTACTTTTTCTTTAAATGTAGAATAATGGTTGGAAATATAGCAGCTATATCATCATTGTGAGAGAATAGCAGAAACTTATCTCTGTATCTTACTAGTAACTTACAAGTAAGATAGTACTTGTTGCTAGTGAACAGAAATTCTCATAAATAATGAGTTCGTCAGTCTGTTGACAACAAGTCTTCAATGATTTGTACCCAAACAAAAGTACATACTATCCTTCTCTTAATGTACACAGCAACAGAATGAATCTGATCTTCCCCAGTAACACAGTATTTAGGTGCTATAAGCATGCTAGTTACTACAACCAACAAATCTCAAATTTGAGTGGCCTTTATGCAATGAAAGTTTATTTTTCTACAGTGATATCTTTAGGAAATAAGGTCAGGAGTGTAAGGGGAAGACAGAAATAGCTCTCAGCCTCAGCAATACTGGCCCTTCCTCCTCCTGCACTGACTTCCATCACCCAGCTGGGAGATTGACAGAGGAGGTAGACAAACTCTAGGGAGGATTTCCCAGCCCAGCCTAAAGAGGTGGACCTTTCCTTGGCTGGTGCCCAGAGCCTTTCTGTTTGTATTAGAGGGAAGTACATGCACAGAAGCTACCTGTGAACCAGGAAGGGCAGAAATGGATTTGATGCTCAGCCAGCAGTTTCCTTCAGTAACAATGATACTTTTGATGAATGTCCTCCAAATCTGCCTCTTGTTTTGCTGTCTATGATTAGATCAACTGTAAATAATGTTATCCACATGCATCCCATGCTTTCTTAGTGGTTTAAAATGAATATATTTTAGTTGATATGTGTGTATCTTGAATATATGTATGTACCCCACATGCATTCATGCAGTCAAGAGATCTTTTGAAACTGGAATTTCAAGCAGATGCTGTATGTGCTGGGAAACAAACCCAGGGCTTCTAAAAGATCAGCAAGTACTCTTATCTGCTGAGCCGTCTCTTCAGATATTACCCCACTGCTAAAACATGTATTTTGTTGAGGGATAATTCACAGACAGCAAAATAGTCGCAAGAAGATGTAATAGTCACAAGAAGATGTCGAAGGTTTTGATGTCTTTGTGTGTGGGGGTGTGTTTGTGTGTGTGTGTGTGTTGTACACTCTCCTCCTGACACACCAACACCACATCCTGCCACCCCAGAGAATCTCATACTCCTTCCCAATCCAAGCCCTCACAATTTTGCTCTTTCATCTGTCTCTGTGTCACTCACATCAGAATTATACATAAGCAAAAACTACAGGTTTGCCATAAAAGGTTTTCTTTTTTGCATGAGCATAATGTCTCTGAGATGCCTCTGTACTGCTGCAGGTGTTGTCAGACTCCTTCGTCTGGTTTCTAACCAAATACTACTTGCATTGTATAGTATAACAAATGCCTGGTTTTAGTGTTGGCAATTCTGGATGCAGTCACTCCAAGGACCTTCATCCAGGTTCCTGGGAAACATGGGCTTAATTTCTGGTGAATTGAGCTGCCAGGTCATATTACAAGTGTAGGCCTAAGTACTTAAAGAAACAATTATCCAGTTTTCCAGAGAGATTACATCTCCTTTACAGCCATTTTCCCTGTTAACAGCCTCTAAATGCTGTCATTTAGGAATCTTATTCTAGAAAGGGAGACTACATACACATTAGAAGTGTTTGCCTCAGGGTAAATGTGTATGAGTTTAGATTCTGCCATAAATAATTGTATTTGAACCAATTAACTAACTTGGTGACTATTAACCTGTCAGATTATGAGTCCCATTGCCTGAATCTGTCATGAATAGAACATGACAAGCCATCACTAGTTTTGTTTACTCAATTCATGAAGCAGTCAAGAATAATGTAAAAGACAAGGCAACATGTTATGATTTTTGTCTCTTTTCCTAGTGACAGATAACTTCAAGTGGACTTTGGGGCATGGCTAGGGACAACTGATATTTCTATGTGTTGAGTCATTTGATAATCTGTCCAATGTCACAGTAAATTGTCCAAAAGAGTAATGCTTGGTTTCACAGCAAAATACGGAGTTTTATGGTCACAGGTGCAACAATTGTTACATGAGTTCTCTTCAGGAATGTTGTTAAATCTAAGCAGCAGACACAAGGATGGTTATAGATTTGCTTTAGCGCCAGAGTTTCCTACTTAATACAGCTTTCCTTGTCAATAAATCAATGTTGAGTATTGGTAAAAAAATAATTAGCTAAGGACTCTTTCACAATTCTTCTCCAAGTGTAACCATATACAGACAAGTGCACAGTCTCAAACTGGCATACATCCATTTATACATTCTATTAATTTATGACTGTTAAAAATTGCCACAAGTTACAAATACCACCAACATAAGCAAGATATTTTAAAGAAAGTTAGCTTGGAAATAATTTGAAAATATACCCATTTTTAAAACAGAATCAGTGTTAGTGGGGAATATAAATGCTAACAAGATTAAAATAGAAAATCCTGAGTTAGATATAAATAATGAAAATTATTTTTTATCTATTTAATTGCTCGGAAATAGTCTCAGTGAGGTAAAAGCCAAAGATTCAAAAAGCCCTTAGAATGAGGAATTCTTTTTAAATTAGTTTGAAGTGTAGTCATATTTTTTGTCAAGCATTGTTTAAACATTCCAATTGTTTCTTGATTCTCAAGTAAGCTGCTTCTCTATGAGTAAGCTATATACTCAGTATTTTGGTTATTTTTTTTTCAGAGTTTTTTATTATTAGAAGGTGTTGGATGTTGGTCAAAGGATTTTTTTATTCTACATCAATTGAAATTTTCATGTGATTTTTATCCTTGAGTCCATTTACATGATAAATCATGCTCATTGGTTTAGGTAAGTGGAACCATCATTGCATCCCTGGGATGAAGCCAGCTTGATCATGGGGTACTATCTTTTGAATATTCTTGAATGTGGTTTCTAAGTATTATTTTGATAACTTTCATGTCTATATTTACTAGGGAGATTGGCCTGTAGCTCTGATTTTTGTTGAATCTTTATCTGGTTTTAGGTTTCAAAATAATATTGACTTCATACAAAATTTGGAGAATCATCTTCCTTTTCTATTTTACAAAATATTTTGAGTAGTATTAGTCTTAGTTCTTTGAATGTCTGATGGGATTTTATGAAGAATCCATCTGGCCCTGGCCTTTTTATCTGTGAGAGATTTTAAAAATATTGAGTCTACCCCAGTGATTATTATAGATTTTCACAATACTTTTATCAGTGATGAAATTTTTCATCCATTATCTGAAGACCTCCCTTGTACATTCTCTCTCTCTCTCTCTCTCTCTCTCTCTCTCTCTCTCTGTTCCTATTAGAAATACCCTATCACTGAAAACATTTTCACTCCTAACACACTTAGTTTTAGTGTCAGTCTTAAGGTTAAACAACTCCTGGGTGGCTCCTGGTCTTTTTGCTTTGATTTCTCCAGTCATTCTTGGTTTTACTCAGGTTTATCTGTTTTATCTATGGTATTTTATACAAAATAGTTGATAATTGCAATACCTAACAATTCTTACCTAAGAAGTTGTGGGTTATAACATTTGTACTTGAATAAAATTATGCTAGATACATTTTGAAGGTTTTCCATCCTTTCTTGGCACACTCAAGACTTAATATTTTCCTTCTCTGAATGTGCTCAGGAGCGGGTGTGAACCTGATGGAATTTTCATCCTGTAGTGTTAACTGTTATGGACTGAGTGCTGCAGGTTTAACCCACCAGTGGTGTTACTTAATGCTGAGCCATTTGAGATGTGAGTATACTTAGAAGATTTTACACGAGTGAGGCCATAGAAGAGGAATAATGTCTGCAGTCTCCAGAGGTGGTTCCTCTTTCCCTTATGAGAGAAGACACAGTAAGATGGTGGCTTTCTGCAACCAAAGAAGAAATCCCTCACCAGAAGACAACCATGCCTGCATCATGAACATACTTAGTCCTTTAATTCTATAACTATCACAAAGTAAACTTAAATTGTATTGGATTATTCTAAGATAACCAGATCAGTGGTTGTTCATTTTAATTTTTGTTTTTGTTTTTCCCCAAAATAAAATAGTCTCCTGGTGTGCAAGCCCTATAATACAGATGACTTCATGTTCATTCCATTGTTCTGTTTGTCTGACCCAGATAACATTGTTAAAAAGCATAGATGTTAAGTCACATAATTATGGAACATTTTCTTAACTTATATATTAGAATTTTTTGTCTCCCATTTGCTAAATTAAAGAACTCAGAAGTATATAGATTTTCTTGTTGGTCATCCATATATACAATATTTTCTGAGATGCTTTCTATTCTTTCCTATTACATATTATCCTCTGCATTTTCTCATTCATGCTCTGTGGGTCATTGGCTCTGATGCAGGCAGTGTGTCTGTTCTAGTCTCAGGTTGACTCTTCATGTTCTGCTATGGTGTTGGCCGGCTGGGATATCTGACTCTCTACGTTCCATGCCCTTTTGCTTTGCTTCCCAATCTCACCTCACATGCTTAGAACTCTGCGTCATGGTTTGTTGTTGTTAATTTTATTATGGCTTATAGTCAATATGTAATAGGCTGACAATCGAATGGAGATCTTTTTTCTCATTTCTACTTACTTTTCTTCCATTTTAGAAATGGTGGTATTCTGAACTTTTGGGCTAATAACCACTTATCAGTAAGTACATACTGTGTTCATTCTTTTGTGACTGCGTTACCTCACTCGGTTCCATCCATTTGCCTAAGAATTTCATGAAGTCATTGTTTTTAATAGCTGAGTAGTATTCCATTGTGTAAATGTACCACATTTTCTGTATCCATTCCTCTGTGGAGGGACATCTGGGTTGTTTCCAGCTTCTGGCTATTATAAATATGGCTGCTATGAACATAGTGGAGCATGTGTCTTTATTACATGCTGGAGCATCTTCTAGGTATATGCCCAGGAGTGGAATAGCTGGGTCTTCAGGTAGTATTATGTTAATTTTTCTGAGGGTTCGCCAAACTGATTTCCAGAGAGGTTGTATCAGCTTGCATTCCCACCAGCAATGGAGGAGTGTTCCTCTTTCTCCACATCCTCGCCAACATCTGCTGTCACCTTAGTTTTTGATCTTAGCCATTCTGACTGGTGTGAGGTAGAATCTCAGGGTTGTTTTGATTTGCATTTCACTGATGAATAAGGATGTTGAACATTTCTTTAGGTACTTCTCAGCCATTCGAGTTTCCTCAGTTGAGAATTCTCTGTTTAGCTCTGTTCCCCATTTTTTGATAAGGTTATTTGGATCTCTGGAGTCTAGCTTCTCGAATTCTTTGTATATAATGAATATTAGCCCTCTATCAGATGTAGGATTGGTAAAGATCTTTCCCAAAGTTCAGAATACCCAAGAATCACTTCACAGCAACCATTAGGCTGAACGTGAGGTCCCAGATGGAGGAGTTGGAGCAGAGACTGAAGGACCTGAGGGAGTTGGCAGTCCCATGGAGGGAGCAACAGTATCCACTGGCTTGATCTCCCAATGCTCCCAGAGACTGGATCACCAACCAAAGAATACACATGGAGGGACCCATGGTGCTGGCCACATATGTGGCAGAGGAGGGTCTTGTTAGCCATCAGGGGGAGGAGAGGCCCTTGGGCCTGAGGGTGTTAGATGCCCCAGTATAGGAGAATGTCAAGGAGGGAAGACAAGAGTGGGTGGGTGGGGGAATACCCCCATAGAGGCAGGGGGAGAGAGGAGGGAATAGGGAGGTTCCAAAAGGGAGATCTGGGAAGGGGGAAACATTTGAAATGTAAATAAAGTATCAAAAAAAAAAAAAGAAAGAAAGAAAAGAAAAGAAATGGTGGTGATTGTTTATACTTATTTCCATTTTGAATGATCTAAGTCAATCTTTACTCATTTATTTTTGGAAATTTATATTTAGAAAACATATCCAATATAGCAAAGCTGGTAGAATTTTGGCCTGATTCCCCAAGCAGCTTTTTCTGCTGTAAAGTAGTACATATGTGTATGAATTTCTCTGGCACATTGTCTCACCACCCACGGAGACTGGCATCTGTGAACTGCTTGAAGCACAGCATCTCTGCATTTCTCTGCTGTCTTCACAGCACTTCTGCCATCTGACAGTTTACATTTTTTTCTGAGAGGTAAATCTCCTACTACTCTTGAGAGCCACACAGTCTTGGAGAACAATCTCACTGTTGACATATGCACCTTGTTATAGCAAGCTGCTTTATTGCTAAAAGTTCTAACCTCAAAGTATATTGCTACAAGGGAAATAAAGGCATCTCAGAAGATTATGTTGACTCTTCAGTAGCACGAAAGCAGATGACATAGAGAGTGCTCTGTCTGCTATGTCAATGTGACCATGGGAGAGTTTACTCATGATTTATTGCTTGGGGCCAGATTACTCCCCTTGTCATCAGAATATAATTTTATACTTTTAAATAAATTTGATTTTGTACTGCAGATCTTCACCTCTCACTTTTTGTGGCCTCTCCTCACTCTCTATGCCCTTTCCCATTTCTAGGGAACTGAGCAGATACTGGTGGAAATCCTGCTTTTATCCCACCCGTGGACATCCCCAGAACTGCTCCTCTCAGCCTATCCTCATTTCTAAATATTAGCTTCCAATACTCAGAAACACATTTTACCCAGAACCCCCAGAAGCCTCACCTGTCAGAATCCCAGAAGAATTACCTGCCAGGCGACACTTATCCACCACAGCCTTTTAAGAACCAGAGAGGACAACAGACTAAGGAAAAAAACACCTACCCAACATAGTCAAGAATAGATATAAGCACCTAAAGTAGAGTCTTCCCAAGCCCAGACACTGAGACACCAGCATAAAAATACAACCATTAACAGTCAGGATAATAAGTCTCCACTAGAGGCCACAACCTTACTACAGTAGACCCTTGGAATTGCAACATAGCTGAATAACAAGACAAATATGTTAAAATAGCCTTTATGAATATAACCGAAGTCCTTAAAGAAGAAATGAATAAATCCCTTAAGGAAAGCCAAGAAAGCACAAACAAACAGTAAAAGGAAATGAACAAAACACTTCAAGACCTAAAAGTAGAAGTAGAATCAATAAAGACTACTCAAACTTTTGGAAATATGGGAATGAAAAAGTTAGGAACTTGAGCAAGAGCTGGCTATCCTCACCAACTGAATATAAAAGATGGAGGGAGGAGAGAATCTCAGGCATTGAAGATACAATAGAAGAAGTGGATATTACAGTCAGGAAATTGTTACATCTAAAAAATCCTGACACAAACCATTTGAATACCTCCAACCCTGTTGGGGGGAAAGAAATCTAAGAATAATAGAAATATAAGAAGGAGAAGAAACCCAGATCAAAGGCACAAAATATTTTCAACAAAATTATAGAAGAAAATTTCCCTAATCTAAGAAGGAATCCCTATAAAGACACAAGAAGCAAACAGAATGCCAAATGAACTGGACCAGAAAAGAACATCTCTTCAGTACATAATAATCAAAACACTAAATGCACAGGAAACAAAGAAAGAATATTTAAAGGTGTAAGGGATAAAGAACAAATAACATATAAAGGCAGACTTACTAGAATAACACCTAACTTCTCTGAAAGAATTCTGAAAGCCAGAAGGGTCTGGATATATGTTCTACAAACTCTGATAGACCACGATCCCAGATCAGACTACTATACCCAACAAAACTGATCATCACAATCGCTGGAGAAAGAAAGACATTCAACAGTAAAACCAAATTTAGGCAGTAGCAATATACAAATCCAGCTTTAAAGATGGGGTTAGGAAGTAAACTTCCCTGAAGAGGCTATCCTCACCCAAGAAAATCCAAGGAATCACTAATGCCAGACCAGCAAATCAAAAGAGGACATACACACACACACACACACACACACACACACACACACACACACACCAAAAACAACTGCTGCTGCTGCTGCTGCTGCTACTACTACTACTACTACTACTACTACAGGAAAATAACAGGAATCACCAAACACTGCTAATTTGTATCTCTCAACATTTGTAGTTTTAATTCCTCATAAAATGACACAGACTAACAGAATGGATGAAAAACTAGGACCCATCCTTCTGATGCATCCAAGAAACAAACCTTATTTAACATCAAAGATAGACATCACATCAAGGATGAAATGAGATATTCTTAGCAATGGGCATAAAAATCAAAGCAAGTTGGTTTAGACATTTTAATATCTGACCAAATAGACTTCAAACAAAAACTAATCAGAAGATATAGTGAAGGACACTACATACTTATCCAAGGAAAAATCCACAAAGAAAACAATGTTAATTCTTATAATCTATACCTTAAGTAAAATGGTACACAAATTCATAGAAGAAACACCACTATAGCTTAAATCACATATTGACCATCGTACTCTGATACTAGGAGATGTCAATACAACACTCTCAATGATAGGTGTGTAATCCATACAAAAAGACAAATAGAAAAATGTTGGAGCTAACAGATGTTGTAAAGTAAATGGACATAAGGTATTTACAGAACATTTCATCCAAATCAAAAGAATATACCATCTTCTCAGTACTTCATGGATTTTTTTTTCAAAAATAGACCATATACTCAGAAACAAGTATCAACAGATACAAGAAAATCAAAATAACACCTTGCAACCTATCAACAACAGCAAGCTTAAAGACTCAGGGAAAGTTAATAACTTACTACTTGAAGAAAAGTGGGCCAAGACAGAAATAAAAAAGAAATTAAAGACTTTCTAGAGTTGAATGAAGATAAAGACGCACCATATCCAAACTTATGTGACACAATGGTGGCAGTTGAGGGAAGTTCACAGCATTAAGTGTCTACATATAAAAAAATGGGGGTGTGGGATATGTCATACTATAACAGTACACCCAAAATCTCTAGAACAAAAAGGAGCAGGCACATCCAAGAGCGGTGAAAGGCAAGAAATAATCAGTCTCAGGCCTGAACTTTAACCAATGGAAGAAGATCTAGAAAAATCCATTATGTGAATGATGCTTATTCTCTCAGCAAAATCTCTGAGAACTTTGGAACCAAGTGACTACTACTGTGCCAGACCACAGATTTCTTCTCTATTCAATGAAATGGAGAACTTTTATTTATACGCTCATGATCCTTAATGAGAAAATGGACTTATAACATTAAAGTTTTCATTTTAATTGTGATTGTTTGATCCTTCTAGGGTTGTTAGACCATGAAAACACATACCAGAACCACATACACAATATTTATAAAAGCATTTTCAATAATGAAACTTGTTCTTACAGGCAGGGAATTATTCTAAACAATAAATGAAAGCTTGGAGTTATCATCAGTATTGTGTGGAGCAAAGAAAAATGAGATTATATGAATGGAGGGACTTCTCCCTTGATAGCTGTGTATTTGCATGGCGCCTGTTACTGCAGTGCAGGGATGCTAAGACAGACACATCAGGGTAAATGAATTAGCCACAGTAAGGGAAGCACTCCTTTTCTTGTTGGATCTGGACTGAGTCATGGAGAAAACAGTCCTTTCCATTTTCATATGCTCTGTGTTGGGACATGGAAAGGCTGGGGTCCTGACCAAACAACTGGAGCTTCCTATCTCTCCTAAAAAATCTGATATCTGTATCCTGTCACTCATGATAGAAAAGGGGCCTTTGCCACACAGCAGCTGTCCCCCAGAATGGTGGTCCTGCCCTGTCCTTATGCCTCTCCCCAGGGGCATAGCTACAGAATGTCTGCATGAGGTAAAATCAAATAAAGTTGCCATCCATCCACTTAGCTGAATACAGAGAGCTTTTTAATCCATGAGCATCAACATCTGGTTAGGTTTTCCCCAGACTATTTTGACTAAAGAAATCATTGAGGAATTACATCTCCTTTGCTAATTCTCAGAGGTAGTTGGATCATTTCACCATCTAATGAAATTCTTGAGTTTCAGGCATAAATATTTAGAAATATTTAGGAGGCTCTCTGAGGAGAAATCAGGATGTGATGCAGGATTCTTAATGTCTGACTCTTATCTCTGAGTGATCTTTATGCCATTCTGAACTTCCACAATGATTGTACTGTCTTGTCTTTTATAGTCCTATCTCCCTAGGAGACTGTATGATTCTATTGTAATCAATCATGATTTATGAATGAACCCATTGTGCATCCTTTCAAACACACAGCTTTGAGAGGTAACAGTGACACTATAAGGATACCAGAGACCTCATATCTCTCTTTTGACCTTGATCAGGATCAGGCTCAAGGTGACAAAACTGGCTCACAGCTTCTATGTGCTCACAGCAGCTGCATGACAGAAGAGTCCCAAAAATATATCAGCTGAAGCCCAACTTCTGTGTATCTACAACTACCAGGTTCACCCTGGGTCTACACCTGCACAGGTGTACCTTGGGTCTACTAGGTACACCCTGGGTCTAGAGTCACATAGGTGCACCCCGAGTCTATGGCTACACAGGTGCACCCTGGATCTACAACCATACAGGTGTACCCTGGGTCTACATCTGCACAGATGCTCCATGGGAATACACCTGCACAAGTGCATCATGGGAATACACCTGCACAGGTGCCCCTGGGTCTACAGCTACACAGCACATAGGTGCTCAGGTTTTCATGTCACAAATATCACATTTCTTTGGATGATATGATCTGAATTTTTGCAAATATCCATCATAAATTCGACTTGGAGAAGATAAGATACTGATTAGGTCTTCAAAGAGATGTTTTAACTACTGTTTTTTAAGCCAGAAACTAGAGTAAACCTCATGATAAAGGTAAAACCATTTTTTTTAGTATCCATTATGTGAAATTCTTATGAACACAAGTGTTTTGATGCTCAACGGTTTTTTTTTTTTCCAAATTTCATTATATTTGCACACACATAGTTGGGTATCTTAAGATATGATCCAAATATAAACATAACATACATTTCATATTACACCTTGTATGTAGAACCTGGAAGTAATTTTATACAATATTTTTAATAAAATTGTGCATGACACAACATTTCACAGACCTTGAAGCTTGAGAAATCATGCTGATACTTAAAACATGTCCTATTTTGAAGCACTCCAGATTGTGTATTTCTGAGTTAAGGATGCTGGAACACAAAAGAGAGGATGGATGGATGTAGAAGGGATGTGAAGGAAAACTTCCTTCTGCATTTTAAATTATAATTTTTAATCAGAATATCAGAACTTAGAGGAAACAAACTGAGATAGTTAATATCCTACTTTAGAACAGAATAGTATTTTTCATGTTTCACTCTGATATCTGAAGATGCCTGTGTTTTCTGTGAAAAAGAAAACAAGAAATAAAACAAGGCTGACATAGAATTTAGATTCAACCTCCTATTCACAGGAAAACAACTCGGCTCTTATTAAGACATGACAGTGGAAATAAAACTGCAAAGAATAGAGGTTTTAAAAGTACATTGACCTACGCTCTTATCTCAGCTCTCCTACATAGGCAGCCTGAAGAAGAATCTCTAAACCTCAGCTTTATCTATAAACACGGAGGCTTTGCAATACTTGTGAGGACATCAACATCATAGCACAGCATAATCAATAGAAAAAGGCTCCCTGCTGGAGATGTTTGTCAGTCTTTACTCCTGAGGAAAGCTGCTGTCCTCGGTGCTGAAAGTTTTTTTTCTAGCCTTCCAAAATGTTTAGGCAAAAAGAGAGTGCCTAGACTAATTCTTAGGTCTCCTGAACTATAAGCCAGAATTGAAAAGGATATGGATAAGAAGCCCAGAAAATACTCTCAGAAGAATAGGAGATGACTCTATTATTTAAGAGATCATTATAGCAGGGCCTGCAAAGCTACCCAAGAAGATGAAATTGGAAGATTGTGAGTTTGAAGTATGCCTGTGCCACATACCATATTTTAGGCCACCTTGAGCCTTTCACAAAATAAAAAGTAAAATGGGGTCCTGGAGTTATAACCCAGTGTTGGCTTAGCATGGGTGACACCATGGATCCAATCTCCAGTTGAAAGAAAAAATGAAGGAGACAGTTCTGACAAGATGCTTAGACTGAAAGAGCTGGAAGCCTAGACAAATGGGAAGATGATTGAGATGATCAATAGCAGGAATCAAAGTTAATGATGGGCTCTCAGAATAATGGCAAGTAAAGCCCTGATTAGACCAGACAATCTAGCCAACAACAATTTCTTTTTAGTAAAGGCAAGACCAATAGTTGTATTCTCTGTATAAGGAAATGTTTTTCCTATTTCTGAGTTATGCCTTACTCATGATACGATACTTACGTCACGATAAGGGTCCCCAAGATCTGTATACTTTATATGAGTCATGTAATGTAGCGTCAACCTTACCCTGGTGTCCATAGTCTGCCTGATAAAAGCTAAACGGGCATTTTTACCTCTCTCCCAACCAGCATGGCCTCAATATTCTCCATAACTTGAATAAACTTTAGACAAGTTTATTCTAGAATAAAGACATCTCGTCAAACTTTTCTTAAGGCAATTATCTCTAGGCTTCTGTTGATTCATCAGTCAGGAGCCTTTAAAAACACTTAGGAGGTCATTCTTTTATAAAGTAATCATCAAAAAAGATTGTACCTTTTCTCCAAAGCTCTGTGAAATTTCAATTCAATAAGTGACAACAAGGGATGGGAATGCCATGATAACATTGTCCATCTAATGTCCTTCAGTCATTCTCCAGGTGATCACCTCAGTACTGGAAAACTCTTTAATTGCATATGTTGGTGGTAGATGAGATTGCTTCCTCTCTCCTACTGTAAGTTTTAAGAAAACTCTCCATTTTCTTCCTTGTACATGCTCTCTCTCTCTCTCTCTCTCTCTCTCTCTCTCTCTCCCTCTCTCTGTGCGTGTGTTATTGGGGGTTTAACTTAGGGTGTATTTAGGGCAATTAAACTGTCTACCATTGAATTATATCCTATCTTTTTTTTTTTTTTTTACTTTAACACAGTGTCCTACATGTAACCTAGGCTTGTATTGAACTCTAACTCAGGCTGACCTCGATTTTTTTTTTTTTTAATCTACTAAATCAGCTTCCAGAGTAGATAGAATTATTGGCTTGTACTACTGGGCTGATTTCCTTTTCTTTGTCTACTTAACTAGTCTTGTGCAATATTTCTTTGACATGCATATGAAATTAAGGCTTACAAAACTAGAGATTAATGACTGTTCTATCACATCATTGCTCTGTCTTTAGGATCTATATCTATAACCTTATTCACTAGTCTTGGGTGAATAAACTATGTTTTATGGGGTCAGTTTGAATAAGCTTTGCCTCTTGCCTATTATTATCTATGATACTTTGAACAGGTCATTGATCTACTAACCAATGGTTCTCAACCTTTAGGAAGAGTCACATAGCAGATATTCTGCATATCATGCATTTATATTATGATTAATGAAAGTAGCAAAATTATAGTTATGAAGTAGCAACAAAATAATGTTAAGGTTGGGGAAGTCAGCACAACATGAGGAACTATATTAAAGTTGAAGCATTAAGAAAGTTGAGAATCACTGCTCTAAATATTAATGTCTCTTGGTAAAATGAAGAAAAAAATCTAGTATCACAGACTGGCTATAAATACTGAATTTTTATATAGCTCTTAGAAATGTGTAAGGTCTTTTGAACATGTTATAGTGTTTTTGTCTGACAAAACATGTAGGCATTTTAAAATCATTTCTTTTTGAAAACAGAAATGAAGAATAAAGAGCCTTAAAAGTGGAAAAACAGTGGAGAATCTGGGAAAGAAAGAAAGGAAAGGAAGAAAGGAAGAAAAGAAGGGAAGAGAAAAACAAAGCAAGAGGAGAAAAGAAGGAAAGAGGGAAGGAAGGAAGGAAGGAAGGAAGGAAGGAAGGAAGGGAGGGAGGAAGGAAGGAAGGAAGGAAGGATGATATTCACACTAGGCTTTGAGGAGTGAGAATTTAAGAGTGAGTGATAGAATGAAGTGGGTGGAAATATTACAGCTCTATTGTGTTTTGATTTTTATGTTTTTATTTTTGTGGTGCTGGAATTGAGCTCAGGGCCTCATACATGTGAGGTAAGCACTCTTGAGTGATATAACTCTTGATATAACTCTTGGTATAACCATTGAGTTATATCTCCAGATCTATTGGGTTTATTTATCAGGTGGAAAGAGACAGTGTTCTTCATACCAGTTGTTATCTTAAATTAGATCCGTGACTTATTTTAATCTGTGAGTAGCAATTCCTAAAACACACCATTAGGATTTGTCTTTTAAGCGATTTGATGATGCTGTTTATGGAGTCACTTGCCTGAGAATACTCATTTGATTTCCATCCCACTCACCTGCTTTGACACTGAGTTCCTAGCTGTCAAGAATATGTCTATACAATAGAAAAAAGGAGAGCAAAGGCAAGCCAGATTTAAAAGGTTATACAGTATTGTAGCCTAGGTGATCTCTCTCTCTCTCTCTCTCTCTCTCTCTCTTTCTCTCTCTGTATGTGTGTGTGTGTGTGTGTGATGAGAGAGTGGGGCATATACACAAGAATAGGTGAGATTTTTAGAAAGATTCATACCAGATGGATGCTACATGGAAGCCATGCTTTTGAATTTCTTCATTCTTAAGCCTTCAGTAAATTAGATGAGATTCCATTCAATTCTGTGGTTTCACTCATTTTCAATTTACCATTTTATTTCCTTTATCCAAGTAAATGAATCTCCTCAGAGATTTGTATATATTAATGTCCAGACCAAGCAGACGCCAGATGCATTTCAACCAAAATGATAGTGTGCCTCCCTAGAGAATTTACATTTTATAGGTTTTTGTTTTGTTTGTTTTGTTTATCTCTTGGACAAAGCTTACTTTTCATTGACTAGAAAATTCCAGATTCTCCATAAACTTTCTAATCAAGGAATGCAAAGTCATAGGATTATGGCCATGTCTAGGGTTACATTTGCAGTTTTTAATCTGCTAGCTTCACACAAATCTGCTGAGTCTCACCTGGAGCGACATGCCCACCTCCTTCTTTATACTGATGTCTAACATATGTACACACATCCATTTTTTTGATCTCAGGTAGACACAGACTCCAAATTCTTTCATGATCATAGATGTCCTTCAGGCTACCCAAAGCAGAATTAGTGTACTTATGAAAAGACCTTTAAAAACTCTCTAACTTTCCCATTAGGCAGAGAGAAGACCAGCATCTTAAAACGAAGAAGTAATTCCTGAACAGATATCTTTCCCAAAGAGCCCTAAACTCTAGAACAGTAAGAAATTATTTTTGTGGTGTTTATGAGTGACCAAGTTTGGTATTTTGTTATAGTATTCCAACGAAGACAGATATGATACCTAGCTGTTTTACTCAATATCATCCTAGTTGTTTTTGTGTATTTTGCAGCTTTTCCTGGAGTTTAATCTCTTTAGTAATGTGGACAAACATCATCTGATCAGTTGTGAGCAGTCATAGAGAAACAAAGCTTTCTAGAAGGAAGAATTCTTCCTCAAAGGGCATCAACTTTTTCAAGCCTGCTGCCCTGCCCTACAAATTTAACTATTTACTCTCCTCAATCCTACTAACAAATTTACTCTTCCTTTTAGGAACAGAACAAAGGATGGAGGGGGGTGGTGGTGAGAGGTGACAGAGACATGTGACAAATCCCTGGAATCAGACTCCAGAGACCAGCATCAGGGTGTAGATCTGAGTTTATTGCACAGCATGTAAGCTCACGTACAGTGTTTGAGCCAATCCCAAGACCCTAAACCCTCAGCCAATTGTATCTTGCCACACCATCACTGTGCTTTAATGAAAGCCCTGCCTGATAAGATTATTCAGAGGGAGTGGGGCATGAGGGGATAGCACTGTCTCTTGTTAGGGCTTCCATGAAGCCATGAAGATGGTTAAAACAGCCACTGCTCTGGCCTTGGTTCCTTTTTGCTGTCCTCACTGGTATTCCAGGAGCTATCTTAGATACAATGCCATGTACTGCAGATCAGGAATCTTTGAGGAGTTGGAGGAGTCTGTGGCACCTCCCTCTCCATCCCAATTTTTCCTTCGCAGGTTGATCTCCACACACCCACACACTTCTTCCACCCCTTAGTTTCCTCTCCCCTCCACCCAACTTTATCCCCACACTAGTTGGCTCTATCTCTATGGAGAACTCTGACTGATACAGTGTGGATGTAATTTTTGTTTGAGCTAAAATAGATGCCTGAATATCAGAATAGGAATCTTCTTAAATGACCCCTATAACTGATAAGAACCAGCATTTAAGATGAAGAGTTCAAAACAAACATATATACTTCGAGTGAAATATTAAACTATTTTCAAACCATTGGATGTAAACCTATTAATAAATAGAAACATATAAGAATATATGTAACAAAGATGCACACACACACACACACACACACACACACACACGCTGCTGCTGCTGCATATTCCAAACCAATGAGTCCTTTGTTTGGAATGGGAGCTTGCTCTCCACAGGATAGAGTGTGAGCTAGCCTTATGCATTTAGCTACTTGTCTTCTCCCTCTGACAAAAGCAACATGAAGACGGAGAGGTTTACTTTTGCTCACAGTTCACAGTTCAAGGGCATGATCCAAGTCATGGCTGAATTTGAGGCAGTTGGTTTCATTGTATCCATAGTCAGGAAGCAGAGAGAGGTGAATACTAGTGCTGAGCTAGCTTTCTCTTTTTACTCCATCAGGGATCTCGTCCCATGGATGATGTCACTCACATTTAGGGTGGGTCTCCCCACTTCTACCAATCTAATATATAAACTCTCAAAGTCAGAGATTTGTTTCCATGGTTGTTCTAAATTCTATTAATTTGGTAGACCAGATCATCCATCACACATGTCTATACAGAATCATCAAATAAGTACATGTAAATTTTAGTTCAATAAGCAATAGCCTTGAACAAATTGTTCACAAACCTCAATACACTGTTTTAAACAATGGGTATCAGAATAACATGCAACACAAAGATTTCTTTTTGACAATTGAAAGGGATAATTTATGCAATGTGTGAAAACTAACAGTATATAGGGACTTTAGAATTACTTTTATTATTGTGATGTTTACAGTTGTTGGGAGATGGGCCTCTAGGCATACCTGTTGGGAATTTTCTTGATTATGTTAATTGAGTGAGAAGAGTCACCTTATTATTTATAGTGGAACCATTATTATGGGTGGGACCATTTCCTAGGCATGTGAACTGGGCTGGAGAAAGTGGACTAAGCAGTAGCATCCATTCATCATTTCTCTCTGTTCCTGATTATGTATGTGATGTGACAAGTTCCTCATGAAGCTGTCACTTCAGGCTGTGATAGATGGGAACGTGAAACCATGTGTACGACATCTGTGAACCTTTTCTCCCTTAAGTTCTTCTGTCACAGCAACAAGAAAAGAAACTAAATCCTTACTTTTGCCATTGTTGCTGTTAAACATTGTAATTTTTTTGTAACAGGTGCTACACTAATTATTTTTTCATATTAATGAAAAGAACAAAACTACCTGGACTTCACTGTGTCTAGTGAGGCTGGGAATTTACATAACTAGGAACTGCAAAAGAATTAAAAAAGGATACACAGCAATGAAATTAGAGACAGGTACATGGAAAAGCTGGTGTCAAATGGTTGTAAACATTTTCCATGTATGTATGTATGTATGTATGTATGTATGTATGTATGTGTGTATTCATTTTACATCCCAGTCACAGCCCTCCCATACATTCTTTCCACCCAGTCATGCCTTTACAAATCTCTTCCCAGAGAAGAGGAAGCCCCCTTGGGTACCACCCCACCTTGGGACATCAAGTCACAGCAGGACTAAGCACATCACACCAACTGAGACCCTACCAGGTAGTCCAGCTAGGGAAAGGGTATCCAATGTCAAGCAACAGAGTCAGAGGGGTTAAGGAGGAAAAAGAACAGGGGTGGGGAATCAGGTGTGGGGAGGGGCGTGAGAGAGGGCAGGGAGACAGAATGGAAATCTGTGAGGGGTATCTCTAGAACTCCAATTTTTAGGGGACCAACATGAAGACCAAGCTGCTCATCTGCTACCAATGTGTAGGGGGGCTATGTCCATCCCCTGCATCATCTTTGGTTGGGCTCCTCAATATCCAGAAGCCCCTGTGGACCCAAGTTAATTGACTCTGTAGGTCTTCTTGTGGTGTCCTTGACCCCTATGTCTTGCTCAGTCATGTCCCCAACTCTACCACAAAACTCTCAAGCTCTGCCTGATGTTTGACTGAGGGTCTCTGTATCTGTTTCCATCAGCTGCTAGATGAAGCCTCTCAGAAGACAGTTATGCTAGGCTCCTATCTGCAAGCATAACAGAGTATTAGGATTAATAGTGTCAGGAGTTGGTTCTCTCCCATAAAGTAGGTCTGAAGTTGGGCCAGTCATTGGTTGACTATTTCCTCAATCTCTGCTCTTTATTCTTGTGCATCTTGTGTACAGGACAGATTTTGGTTTGAGGTTTTGTGGGTGGATCAATGTCTCTCTTTCCCCACTGGGAGTCTTGCCTGGCATGTCCACTTCAGTCTCTATATCTCCTGCTGCTAGGAGTTTCAGCTAGGGTCATCCCCATAAGACTCTTAGGAGCCTCTCTATCCCAGGTCTCTGGCTAGTTCTAGAGATCTCCCCTCCACAGATTTCCATTCTGTCTCTCACGCCCTCTGAGCTCTTTCTGGACATATTTACTTGACTATAGCAATAGATTCCTTTTCTCCTTGGCTTTGTCTTTTCTCCTAGGAAAATATTCTATATATGTTGCAGAAATCTTAAGGTGTAGTCTTTCCAGATCCATGCAGTACTATGCACGACAGTGTCTATTCACAACTCGACAGCTCTAGTCTTCCTGTTGATGAGTAAAAGCCAATTGTTTGGGTAAATCAATATGCATCCCCTGAAGGACATCTTTGTGGCTCTTAAGTTTTGACAATTATGGGTGAATCTGCTGTAAAATCTTTCTTTATCACTGGGGCTGAAGCGATTGCTCAGCGATGAGGAGGATTTGTTGCTCTTGCAGAGGTACCAGGTTCAGTTCTTTTAACCCACAAGATAGTTCACATCCATCTGCAATTCCAGTTGCAGAGGATCTGATACCTTCCTCTGACTTCTGAGGACATCAAGCACACACACAGTGCACAAGCATACACATAGACAAAACGCTCACATAAAATAAATAAATCTAATTTTTAAATGAGGCACTATTTACCATCCATCTCTACTACTTTAGTACTGCCATTGTTCATAGATCAAGTAAAGCTCACCTCATTAGTAACTGTGAACTGGTTATTTTACGCCTTGAAGTGTGCTCTATAATTCCACCCCCTAACTCTGCCTGTAAGAGAGCTTTAGAATTTCTGCCTTCCCCCAATTCCCTATTTCTCGTATATACTATCTAAGAAGAGTGAATATGTTTTTTCTCAAAGGTATCTTTTGAATATGAGACCTTCCAAATTAAAAAGGATTTCAAGTAAAAAAATAAATCTTCATAAAAGCACATTTTATTTTTATTGTTAACAACTGATTGAAAAACCCTTGTAACATGTTAATCCTTAAATGTTTTGGTAGATCAATTTATGCTTATTATTGTAGAAAATATAATTATTCAGAGCACTGATGTCACCCTGTTGGAACTGAGCACTTAAGGGTTGTAAGTACATGCCTGGCCCAGTGTGGTTACCAGAGGAACAGGCTCAGGATCTGCTGAGGGCAGCACCTATAAAATGTCACTTTGCTGAACATTTTACATGAAATTTTTTGTCATTTCCAAAGAGCTATTATTTAATAGCTTTAACATTTAAAAACAAAACTTTAATAAATTGACATTGAATTTCCGTTTTTCATTATATGAATATTATAAATTTACTAATATATTAATATATAATTAATATTTTCTGTTATGCTCTAATGTATTTTATATAATATGGAACAACTTATTTATATTCAGTGTGAAATACACACAAGCACATTTGTCCAATCCATGTATGGGTGTATTTCTATTACCTATGCTTTGGAAAAATGTTCATTAATCCATCTGATGCCCTTTTAAATTATACAGAGGAGACATTTTAATAAATCTATTTCTAATCTTCATATTAGCATTTGTTGAAAAGACTTGTGCATTACACATCTTGTTCTTTTATCTTTGTTCTGTTGCTAACTGAAAACAGGTTCTGAAAGGTCTTGGCATCTTCATACTTTTCTTTGGTCTCCAGGATAGAGGTGGTCTAAACCATTCAGGATAATTCAGTTCTTGTCAATAGTTCTTAACAAGACTTCCCAGATTACGGAAATTTAACAGGGAGAATGGTGGGCTTCCTGGAATAGTGTTCCTGTCACAAGCTGCAGACACTCTTAGGAGGGTCCTGATGCTGAGGGTGACTGTAGCCATATTGATGGTGTGAGAGAAAGTAAAGGCATCATAGGAATTTCGTCTGGAACCCTGAGGATTGTGCTATTGATTTGACGCATGCTGGGTCCATTGATCTCTAGATTTTCCTTATGAAACATGTTTGCATGTGTGTCCTGACTGACTTGACCATCTGAGAAGACTTTCCTGTAAAGGTCAGCTGAAAGAATTCTTGGAATTAACTCTTCCATTATCATTAGGCAGAAGGCAGGGAGGACTCTTGGACAGGTCTCACTTGAAGGAAAGAGAATTTGTATCCTGTGGCTGTTCCATCACTACACTAATCATTATAAATGAACAGTCTGCTCGGGGATAGGAGACAAAGGAGTGGGCATGGGAATTGCACTTTTATACAAATACTTTACAGCTTCCCCAGCTATTTGTATTTCATGAAATTCTGTAAGTCATTTATTTCAATAGTTTACTCTCTATTCTCTGAAGCCTCTTCTGATCTCCTAAATAGTTACTCACATTATTATTAAAAGGCCTTGACATTTGTAAAAAGCTGTATATATTACTATTGTTTATTTTTCATTGGCTAGAATTTAACACAGCTATTTCCTGTAAGATAGATACAGCAGTAAAATCTATTCTAAATATTATGATCCAACTTTCAAAACAAGGAACTGTTCACAGGCCTGGTGTGTTATAGACAGCTGATTTTGTTCCATCTTATTTTGTTGCATGTTTAATACTTACTTTTTAAATTATTTTTGGATATTTACTTTACTTGTATTTCAAATGTTTCCCTCTTTGGAAACCCCCTATTTCATTCCTCCATCATCTGTCTCTATGAGGGTGCTCCCCCCCCACCCACTCACACACCCACCCACCTACTCCCGTCTTCCCTCCCTAGCATTCCCCTACACTGGGGCATCTAACACCCTCAGACCCAAGGGCCTTTCATCCCACTGACAGCCAACAAGGTCCTCCTCTGGCACATATTTGGCCAGCACCATGGGTCCCTCCATGTGTATTCTTTGGTTGGTGGTCCAGTCTCCGTGAGTTCTGGGAGGTCTGGCCAGTTGACACTGTTGCTCCCTCCATGGGGCTGCAAACCCCCTCAGCTTCTTCAGTCACTTCTGCAACTCCTCCATCCAGGATCCCAAGCTCAGTCCAATGGTTGCTGTGAGCATCCACCTCTGTATTTGTCAGGCTCAGGCAGAGCCTCTCAGGAAACAGCTTATCATGTTTCTACCAGCAAGCACTTCCCAGCATCCACAATAACATCCAGATTTTATGGCTGTATATGGGATTTATCCCCAGGTGGGACTGTCTCTGGATGGCCTTTCCTTGAGTCTCTGCTCCACACTTTGTCTCAATATTTCCTCCTGTGATTATTTTGTTCACCCTTCTAAGAAACACTGAAGCCCACATTGGACATAGTACTACCTGAGGACCCAGCTAGTACATATCCTGGGCATACCCAGAAGATGCTCCAACATGCAGTAATAAGAACACATGTTCCACTATGTTCATAGCAGCCATATTTATAATAGCCAGAAGCTGAAAACAACCCAGATGTCCCTCAAAAGAGGAATAGATACAGAAAAATGTGGTACATTTACACAATGGAATATTACTCAGCTATTAAAAGCAATGACTTCATGAAATTCACAGGCAAGTGGATGGAATTTGAAAATAATATCCTGAGTGAGGTAGCTCAGTCACAAAACAAACATGGTATGTACTCACTGATAAGTGGATATTAGCCCAAAAGTTCGGAATACCCAAGATTCAATTCACAGACCATATGAAGCCTAAGAAGAAGGAAGACCAAAATATGGATGCTTTAGTGTTTCTTAATACTTTCTTTTGATCATTGACATTTTACAAAGAGCTAGGCATGGTGTTACATGCCTATAATCACACCACTAGAGAGAGAGAGTCAGGAGGACTGCAAATTCAGTGCTAGCCCTGACTATTAACAAGTTCAAGGCCAGCTTGAGAAAGAACATGTCCCCAAAATCCATAAATAAATGAATAAATAAATAATATTGTAAAAAATAAATTTGAAGTCTCTTTCCTTATGCAATATAATTTTGCTTGCAATAGATTTTTCATCCAAAATAATCTGATTATAGTTGCTCTTCCTCCAACTCCTCCCAGATCCTCCTTATCTCCATATCCATCCAAGTCCACATCCTTTCCAACTCTCTCTAAGAGGTATCTAAAACTTTAAAAAAAACTACAATATACAAAATAAAATGAAGACAAACAAACCTGAATAGGACAAAACAAAGTGAAAAACCAAGAGGCAAAGAAAGAACACAGGAAACATATAAAGGCACAGAAACACACACATTGGCAAGCCCAGAAATCATCTCAAAACATGAAATTTGGAAACCACAATGTATTAGCAAAAAACCCTGTAGGGAAAAAATAGAAAAGAAAAAAAGATTAAAGATAAAAATCCCAGGCAAAGCATTATGAGCCAAAAACAAAACAAAACAAACAACCCTCCAAAACCACCACTGAGTTTGTTCACTGTGTTCACATGTTCATCTACTGCTGAGCATGGGGTCTGGCAGTAAGAGTGGCTTGTATACTAAGTGAGACTCGAGTGGTGAAAGTTAATTTTTCATTTGAGTGGATATTGATTGGAGATAGCTTTTTTTTGTTAGGGATATGCCTATGTGTTCACCTCTTCTCTCAGCAGTGCTCTGATGTCATCCGGCACAGATCCATGCAAGTCCTGTCTTTGTTGCCTCTGTCTCTGTGAATACTTATGCATCACTTCTGGTGAATTGAGAACTTGTTTCCTCTGTGTTCTTCATTCTTACAGTCTCTTTATGCCTACTGTTCTGTGGGATTCCACAAAAATGAGGGGAGGGAACTGATGGAGACATCCTATTTAGGATTGAGTGCTCCAAGGTCTCTTACTTTCTACACCATGTCCAGCTGGGGGCTCTTTATGTTTTGCCATTTACTGCAAGTGAAAGCTTTTCTGTGGATGGCTGAGTGAGACCGAATCTATGGGTATAGCAGAATCTCATTAGGTGTAATTTTCTGCTATGTTTATTTTAGTAGAACAGTAGTACTTGGTTTTACCCTATGTCCCTGGCCTATCTAGTCTCAGGCTCTTGGTTGCCTGATCAGTGTCAGAAATGAGTGTCATTTCATGGAGTACACCCTCAAATAAAATCAGATATTGGCTGATCAATCCCATAAACTTCATACCACTATTGCTAGCACACCTTGTAGGCAGGACACCATTGTAGATCAAAGGATCTATAGCTGGGCTGATGTTTTCTTTTCTCATTTGGTAGTATGCATAATAACTTTTAGTGCCATGAACAATGGTCAATAGGGGTGAAGGCTCTAGGTGGGTTTGACTTCATGTTTAGTAAGTTACGTAGGTGTTGTCTTCAGCAATAGGGCCTTACCATCCATTTGTGGACAGCAACTAATAACCTTGGCAGTACCCTGGGTTATTTGGGGATTTCCTTGGGACCCTTTTGGCCAACAACTAGATTGGATGTAACCCATTCCAAAACCTAGGAAAACCTAGGTGTAAAACTAACATTTACAATACAACAACAGCAGATGCTGCTATCATTTCTATATCAATTTCTGGCTTTTGTCACATAGAATGATCATACCTAAATATTGTTGGTAGCTGATATGGCTTGTATCTTAACAGTTCCCCAAATTCGTATGTGTTGAAAACTTGGATCTCACAGTGGTGCTTTAGGAAATTGGTGGTGATCTTAGGAGGAAGTGAGAAATTACTTCTTCACTGGGAAATAGTGGAATAGTGGATCAGTGTTCTTGAAAAGGATTGTGGGATACCACTCCTTCCTTGGTTTTGTTCCATGGCTTGTAATATAGGTAGTTTTGTGCTACCATGTTTCCACTATGATGTGCTGCCTTATCTCAGGCCCAAGTTTGTGCTCAAAGACTGAAGTGTTCAAAACTATGAGCCAATGAGAAAGGGCTTTCCTGTTTAGAAGATGATTATCTCAGATATTTGGTTAAATTGACTGAGATCTAGTATTAGAGCTGTACATGATACTTGTAATAATCACTGAGTATATATTATCAGAAACATCTCCTAAAAATGAACATTTTCCATGGAATGTTGTTTTTATGTCTTAGAAAATGTCACAAACAATTCCCTATAGTAAGTGCTTGTTTCCAGAATGTGAGCACAATAAATGTATTATGATCAGCTTTGATATAATCAAAAAATTTACATTTCTATAAATACCATAGCATTTTCAGAGGTATGTATGAAAGATGCTTGCACCTCCACATCCTGCTCCCCAGATTTCCCAGTCTTCCACCTAGTACTGTGCAGCCATTACTGTTTCTCAGATGATTTTCTTCGGGAAAGTGATGGTGAGTCTTCTCCCTAGATTATTCAGTGGTATTAGCCAAGTTCGCTCTATACTTCAATTCCAGCTGTAAGACTACCTCATATTTTCTTGACATTATTTTAAGATTCTTGATGATAGGAAGTTAAAGCAAGATTTTGTTATATATCTCTAAAACTGGACATATATTTTGAAAAACAATGAATACATTAATAATTGAGCAGAATTGTATGTTAATGTTTTCTATTGTTTGCTTCTGATGTTTTAAAAATATTTTTGATATAGATTACTCCAATGCAATATATTCTGATTATGGTTTCTCTTCTCCCATTTCCTCCCAAATCCTCCCTACAACTCAGTCACCCAAACCCCCACGCTTTCTTTCTCTCCCTCATATTCTTTTTAAAAATTTTATTGAAAATAGATTTTGCTATATCTCATATATCAAATCATATAATATAAAATATCTCATATAATATATCATAATTATGGTTTACCTCGCTTTACTTCTCCTAGATTCCTCCCACTACCTCTCCATAATGGAGCCACCCCTTTCTGTCTTTCATTAGAAAAAATAACATGCTTCTAAGAGATAATAAAAAAATAAAATAAAGTCAAACTTACATAGTAGAACTGGACAAAGCAAACCAACAGAAGTAAAGGAGCCAAATAGAGGGCATAAAAAATAGAGAGCCACTTGTTTGCACACTTGGGATTCATTTAAAAACACTAAATTGGAAGCTATCATATATATGCAAAGGAACGATAGGGTAAAGTGATAGAATAAAAAGGACATTAAAAATGGATAGAATTTTTAAAAAGGAAAAGAAAAACCCTGGCATGACGCTGTGAGACAAGGAACCTCTAAAGACACAATTGAGTTCATTTTCTATTGGCCATTTACAGTTGGGCATGCAGCCCAACCTTAAGAGTAGTTTTGTTTCCCCAGTGGGACTCCCTTGTAGAAACCTAAATTGTCAACTGCAAATGGTTATCAATTGGAGACTGTTTTTGGATAAGAGATGGAGGCTTGTGTCTACTTTCCTTTCAGGTCTAAGGCCCTATTTAACACAGACACATGCAGCCCCAATGCATACTGCCTCAGTGCCTTCATATATGCTTCAATCATGTTGATTTAGAGGACCTTGTTTCCTTGGTGTCCTCCATGTCCTCTGCCTTTCACATTCCACTTCTTACACAGTGTTCCCTGCTACTGAGAAGAGGAAAATAATGGAGACTTGTCATTTAGGAATTATTGTTCCAAGGTCTCTCACTCTCAGCACAATGTTCGTCTGTTGGTCTCTGTATTTGCTCCCATCTGCTGCGGGAAGAAGCTTCTCTGATGATGTTTGAGCAAAGCACTGAACTATGAGTGTAGCAGAATGTTATACAGAGTCATGTTATTGCTACATTCCTTTAAGAGAAGAGTAGTACTTGGTTTTGCTCTAGGTTCATGGGCTATCTAGTCTCAGGTTCTCGGTCACCCACACAGTGTCAAATTTAGGTTCTATCTCCTTGAGCAGACCTTAAGTCAAGTCATGTATTGGTTGGTTACTCCCACAAGCTTTGGGACACTATTGTATTAGCATTTATTGCAGGCAGGACACCATTGTAAATCAAAGGTTTTGTGGTTGGCTTGGTGTTTATGTTTTTCATTTGGTAGCCTGCAAAATACCTTCCTGTACCAAAACCACTAAAACATACGGGTAAAGGCTCTATGCTGGCACCATGTTCAGTCAGTTGTATAGATGTCAGTTTCTGCAATGGGTCCCTGCTGTCAATTTATAGAAAGCATCCTGTAGGATGGCAACAGCTATTGGGGGATTCTCATGGAACCTCTTTGGCCAACAATTAAATTGGATGTAACTCAATTTTGGGACTAGATTTAATATACCAAAGTTCATTTGGTGACAAGAAATGTCCAGTTGGGGTTCTGTCTTCCCCATATTTGATAATTTCATTAGATACCCTCCCTATATGTATGAAGAAATATGGAATAGAGTCTGAAAGAATACTGAAAAGGTACATAAACAAGAGAGAAAGATTCCTGTTCAATTTTGGGTCATTGGTGTCAATTTGGACTGTTAAAGGCTTAAGGAAGATAAGGAGGATATTAATTATAATGAAGAGATGACTGATTGAATGAATATAAGCTGGATAATCAAACTTTAAAATTGTTAAAAATGAGACAAAAAAGGAGGAGATTTTTCTTGTTCAGGCAAAGTCAGAAAAAATAGCACTAATAACTATGCTAGTGACTCCTCCCTCATGTCCCTTAGTGGAGCCTCCTTTAAAAAACATCCTCTTTCACCTAAAAATGACCCTGAATCATGGAATGGGAAACTAATATTTAATCTAATCTTGAATTATCACCACCTTTTATGACATTTTAGGAGATCCTATGATATGTGATATCATATCCTATGATATGATATGTTATAACTTAGGCAAGCTAGAACACAGCAGGGAAAAGAAATTTGTTTTCCAATTCTTCCCTAGCTTCAGAAATTACCCTTGGTATTTCTAATGCACTAACCAATCTATTTTAAAATTATAGAAAGAGAGAGTGCATTGTACAGTCCTCATATATTATTTTAACATTCAAAAAAGAACTATAGCTATTTGAATCCCAACTATATCATATATCATATGGATCCTTCACCTCCTTTAAACTTACTTTGTTAATCACTAAATTGTCTCCTACAGTTATTATAACACAAGAAGATAAACTCTTGGAATTAATTTATTTATACAATAAAGGGCATAAAATAGTAACTGCTTACCTTACTCTTCTTACTCAGTAAATTGGGGAGGACCTGATTTCAGTTATTATATGAATTAAATATTTACTGTATTATATTACCCTTAATTAGCAATCAATTTTTAAGAGCATTACAGAACTCTATGTATTTTCATGTTTTATTTGCTGATTACTATGGAAGGATGGGTAATCATTATCCAGCTGGCGAGCTACTGGATTTTCTCACACAAACTGAATTTGTGGTTGCAAAAAATGTTCCACCTTCCACCATTTCACCAACTGATATTTATATTATTAATGGTTCATCTAAGGGTGAAAAAGGGATTCATGATCCATGTATTCATCACCTATTAGTACATTTTTCCCTTAGGTTGGCAGCTAGAACTGACTCTTTTGATTCATATATTGCCGTTAATCAACAGATCCTTAATATCATTCTAGATTCTTCTCATTCCCAGCAATAGACTCATACTGATGCACACTCTAACCTTCCCAGTTTTATTGCAGAAGGAAACAAGCAAGTTGATGCATTACTTTTGCCCTATTTGTACTTCTGAAGGGGAAGATTGGAAAGGAGTATGCATATGACATTGCAGATGGATCCACTGAAATATTATAGATCATTCACTGACTCCTCCAGCCCTGGGCCATCAAGGACAATGGCAGAGGGTGAGGAGATAGTAAAAGTCACCAGACAGATAGCAAACCTCCAGCTAACAGGCAAAAGGAGATGTGGACCCTATCATTTGAAGTCAAGTCTACCCACCTAAGGTTAAGTTAAGATTCTATGGACCAGGAGAAAAGTTATTCTATGAAACACACACACGCATACAGAGCCCTACGTCAACCTAGAATCTTCCTACTGATGCTAGCTTGTTTGACCTGTGCATCTGCAGTGAGTGCCTCTGAACACATATGTTGGTTTTACGTTCCTCATTCTCCTTTGTTTCAGATTAAATGTAGATTAGATGGATCCAGCTCCTGTTATCTTCACCAATGACTCTGGTTTTATGACTGGAACTTAGGACTGTAATACTCATCTGAAGAAGGAACTGCATTTAATTTTTCCTTGAGATTTGAATCACTTCCCATTTGTATAAGACATCATAACACTTGTGTTCTTATTAAAGGGCAAATACGGGCTTGTACTCTAAGAGAGCAGAACTACTAACATATGTGTCTCTTTTCAAGCTGTTCTCTAGACATTTGTGATTGATATCTCTGTCCTTGGTGGCAGAGGATTACACATAATGCTTTCACTGTTTTAAGATCATTCATTATGTTTATAACATGCTTATAGGATACTCATTCATCAAATGACAATTAGACCTATCTACAACACCTCAAATCAAAACCACTCTGATATCCTGCTATTAAAAAATAAAAGGAGGGACGATGGAACAGAGTCCAAGAGTAGAGTAGTGTGAGGATGATTCTGAGTGTTAATGACAATACTCCGAGAAAACAAGGCAAGAGTGTTGGGACTTCAGTTTCTTCAAAATATATGGACTTGTACTTGGAGTGTGTTTTAATGCTCCTCCAAGGTGTACTACACAGGAGTGAGTTTATTTCAGATTACTCATGATTGTTTGCTGATGTTGTTCAAGTATGTTCGTGTATGGATATGTTCTACGTTCTTCTCTTTACCTTAGGAGTATCAATTGCTCTGAATGAAGTTGGATACTACATGAGACGTTAGTCCACCTCATTTATCATTTCCATTCTTCCAGATCTCATTGCCTCTAGAGCAGTAGACAGGTATGCTCTTTTTCATATGGGTGTAATGTTCTATAAATACATGCAAGGTCCATTTGTTTTATAACTTGTTAATTCCAGCATTTCTCTGTTCAGTTTTTGTCTGGATGACCTGTATACAAGAGTGGAGTATTGGTGTGTGGGTCAATGTGAGAGTTAAGCTGTAGTAGTTCTTTTATGAAGTTGGGTGCCCTTGTTTTGGGGGCATGTAATGTTAAGAGTTGCAATGTCCTCTTGGTATATTTTTCCTTTGATGAGTAGCCTCTCACTATCTCCTCTGACTAGTTTTGTTTTGAAATTCATTTGGTCAAATATTAAAATAATTAAACCAGCTTGCTTCTTCTTTCCCAGAAGAAAAACATTCCCCAAATATTTGGGATATGTTTTTCCATTCTTTTGCCTAGATGTGATGTCTGTTCTTCATGTTAAGATGTGTTTCTTAGATGCAAGAGAAATTAGCCTCTTAGGCTGTCATTTTATTAGGGAATTGAGACCATGAATTTGAGAGATAGCAATGACTAGGGTCTGTTGATTCTGGTTATTTTGCTGTTGTGGTGTTTGTATGTTTCCCTGTTGTTGATTGTTGGTCTTTGTTTCTATAAATGTGGTTAACCTTATTAGCTGGTGTTCTCTTTCTAGCACTATCTGTAGAAATGGAAATGTAGATAAATATTGCTTAAATTTGGTTTTATTGTGAAATTTCTTTATTTTCTCTATATGTTGTGATTGAAAGTTTTCTGGTTATAGTAGTATGGGCTGGCATTTGTAGTCTCTGGGAGTTTGTAGAACATCTGTCAAGTGCTGTTTTTTAGACTATCCATTAAGAAGTCATGTGACACTCTAATACATCTTCCTTTATATGCTACTTGGTCTTTTCCTCTTGTATCTTTTAATATTATCTATTTGTTCTGTATGTTTAGAGTTTTAATTAATACTTATCAGGTGGACTTTTTCTTTTGGTCCAATCTATTTGGTGTTCTGTATGTTTCTTACACCTCGATAGTCATCATCATCTTTAGATTAGAAAATTTTTCTTCTATGATAATGTTGAAACTATCTTCTGTGTCTCTGACCTGGGTTTCTTCTCTTTCCTCTATTACTATTATCCCTACCCTAAGAATATCAATTTTCATAGTGTTTCAGATTTCCTAGATGTTTTATGCCAGGATTTCTTTAGATTTAACATTTTCTTTGACTCAGGTATCCATTTCATCTATCATGTGTTCAATGTCTGAGATTCTTTCATTCATACTTTAAATAATGTTTGAAGCTGAGGGTTTTTTTCAAGTTCTTAAATTTGTTATTTATAAGTTTTCCTCAGTATGGGTTTTCTTTATTTATTCTTTTATTTCTTGAACGGTTTTATTCATATCCTTTGACTGTATGTGTGTGTTCTTATACTTTTCTTTAGGGAGTTTATTCAGTTCCTCTTTTGGGCATCTATCATTTTCATAAAGGCTATTTAAAATATTCTTTTATGCCTCAACATTGTTGCAATACTCAGAACCTACTTTGTTAGTGTTACTAGGCTCTAGTGGAGACTGTTTCTTGATTGTGGTTCAATGCTGGCATCTAGACATCTGGGATTTAGAATATTGCAGGTCTAGGTGCTAATATCTTGTCTGATCTTTATTGGGTGGATGTTTTTTCCCTTGGTTACTCCTGCCCTCTCTGGTAGTTAGAAGAGTATTGTGGCTCTGTGCTACTTGGTAGAAAATTCTTCTGGTATCCTGATAAGTGGGGCTACCAGAGATTCCAGGTAAAATGTGTCTCTAGGTAGTGGAAGCTGACACTTAGGAATGGAGATAGGCTGGCATGGGGTTGGGGGTGTGAACTGGAGGAAGGAAAACTTGGTATTCTACCAGCATCTGCTTAGTCCCCTGGGACTGATGGGAGAGAGTGAGTAGAGGCTTTAGTAGGTAGCTTCCTACAGAGTTGGGCATGAGACTCAGGCATTGGACTTGGAGGATGGAGGAAAAGTGAGTGAAGTTAGCTTATCTGCTTCTCTGACTAGAGTACATGCTATTTTCTTAATTCTATCCTCTCTGGTTTTCTTGTTAATAATTTATATATTTAAAAATGAAAATCATGTCAAACTTCACTAAAACATTCATTTTTTGAAAGATTTCATTTTATTTTTGTATTTAAATGTATGCATCTCTCTCTCTCTCTCTCTGTATGTGTGTGGTTTTTTTTTTTTTTTTTTACATGTGGATAAAGTGTCTACATGGTCCAGAAGAGGGCATAAGGTCATGCAGAACTAAAGTTACTTCTACAATATAGCATTAGGCATTCTATTTTATGTTTTTTTTTTAATACAATTTTTAAATAGTATCAATAAAGTTACTTCCAAAAAGTGACTTAAACCATGTATACTTATTAGGAGGGATTCAAGCTGGACAAAGCCAACATATCAAGGATATGGGGAAGGACAGCTAACACTAAGAGGCATTTGAGGGTCATATGGAAACCCACCGCTTAAAATATATACACATTTGAAAGAAATATAAATGGAACCACCAAATCATGGAGAAAGCAATGTCCAAGTATATATCTTTTGCCACCAAGTGAAACGTCCAGTGCTGCAGATGTTTTATGTCTAAGTTGTTAGCCAAATGGGTCCTATAGAAACCCCCAAATAACTCAGGCTATTGCTAATGCAGTTAGTTACTTTAAAAAGCTGATGATTATGGACCTATTGCTAAAAACAGCACTTATGTATCTTATTCAACACAAAGAAGTCAAGCTAGTCCCTACCTAGAGCCTTTATCCCTAATGACTAGTAGTCATGGCTCTTGGAGTACTATGTATGCTGCCAGAGGAGAATGTTAACAACCAACCTGACTTTAAACCTACAATGGTGACCTACCTGCAGGATCCATTGGTACAATAGTAGTACAAATGCTATCATAATAACAAACCCCTATTCAATTGGATTTAGCATCTCCTTGAGACAGAACCTATGCTTAGCACTGTCAAGGACCTGAGACTAGATAGGCCAAGGATCGAGGGGAAATTAAATACTACTGTTCTACTAAAGGAATGAAGCAACCATATTGCTCCTAACAAGAGAAGCTACCTCCTGCAGTAGCTGGGAACTAACAGAGACCCACAGATAATGTACAGAGAATAAGAAACTTTGGGGTCCTCAATCCTAAATGGGATGTTTTTATCAAATCCCTCCCTTTAGGGCTATTCAGAAGGGGAAGCAAGAAGATTTTAAGGGCTAGAGTTGATTGATGGATGACATCAAAAATCTAGTGTTTTCCAGGCACAATAGGACAGATACACATATAAACTTACTGAGACTGTAGCAGTGTGCACAGGGCCTGCCCTCATTCAAGCCAGATAGAGTCCCAATATGGAGAAGGGAAGTGGACACAAACTCACATTCCTTCACCAATAAGTTATCTCCAATTAAGTTTACAATGAGAAAAAAAAAAACAACCTGTTTTCTCCAATAAAGTCTCATTGTGTACATAAACCATACTTAATGCCCATGACCAGCAGTAGATGGTCAAAACAAAACAAATTCAGTGGTGGAGTTTGGTTTGGGATTTTGTAGAATTTTTGTATCATCATGCTTTGTTTGGGCACTTTTTAATATGATTGGTCTTTTGCTTGTATGTCATGATTTAAGATTTTGTTGTTTTAGGTATGCATGTGTGTTTCTTGTGGGGTTTTGTTGTTTGTTGTTGGGGTTTGGCTCATGGCTCCAGAGAGTTTAATCCATGGCTACCTATCTCTGTTGCTTTGGACCTGTGATAACACAATGGGTCATAGTGAGTAAGTGTGGTGAAGGAGGGCTGTTTCCTTTATTGCAGATGGGAAAAAATTGGAGAAAGTAGCCAGAATCCTAATCTATCCTTTAAGTGTATTTGTGCTGGTTTGAATGTTCATGACCTCCTAGGCTAATATTTGAATGTTTGATTCCTGTTTGGTGGACTAGTATGAAAGATTGGGGTGTGTAGCCTTGTTGGAAGAGGTGTGTCATTGAGAGTGGGCTTTGAGGTTTCAACAGCTCACACCAGACCCAGTCTTTTGCTCTCCCCACCCCACCCCAGCAACTTGTGTATCATGTGAGCATTCAGCTGCTGCTCCAGCACTATGCATGCCTGCTGCCATGCTTCCCACCATAATGACCATGGGTTAACTCTCAGAAACTATAAGCAAGCCCCCAATTAAATGTCTTCCAGTATAAGGTTCCTTGGTCATTGTGTTTCTTAACAACAACAACAACAAAAAAAAAAAAAAACAGAAACTATATAGCATGTCTCCAACAACCTTACTTATTTCCACTAGGCCTCACCACCTCTTACAGATTTCATTACACTCCTGTCATTCAAATAATAACACTGGCTGTACAGGAAGCCTGTAATTCATGGGCCTGTGAGGGATACTTACCTAACCATAGCAACAGTGTAGTTAACTGCCATTAGAAAATATAGGAAATGTTTCCTGAGCTCATATGGAATATAAACTACCACAGATGGTGGAAGGCTAAGAGAGTTCTCCGATATAGCTTTTGCTTTTTATAACCATCATGAAAGTTAAAACACACTGCCTCATCAGGGAAATGACAGTATTAACATGTTTGAAATTAATCCATCAGTACTAATAGGGAACTATTGCCATCTAAGACATGCAATTACGTGAAAATCACATTGGGCTCCAGTATGTTGTAAGCTCCCTGGAGGGCTGACAAAAATGAGGAATAATCAGAAAATGACAAGAAATGTACCTCATTGCATCAGCTCCAGGAGGGAGGCAGCCTAGGCAAGAAATGGCTCATTAAAGAAAGAAGTTTCCACCGGGCAGTGGTGGTGCACACCTTTAGTCCCAGCACTGGGGAGGCAGAGGCAGGCAGATTTCTGAGTTCAAGGCCAGCCTGGTCTACAGAGTGAGTTCCAGGACAGCCAGGGCTACACAGAGAAACCCTGTCTCAAAAAAACCAAAAAAAAAAAAAAAAAAAGAAGTTTCCAGTGTATTCAATACAAATCTTTTGTGATCAAAAATCCAATCAGTACTTTACTAATGGGTCATTTGCTATATAACTGGTGTCAACATTTTTACAGATTTTTATTAATTATTAATTAATAAATTAAATTAATTAATTTATTAATTTTGTTTTTGGATTGAGATGGGTTGGAAATGCTAAGTCATACACTAATGCATGGTTGTGGAGTCTTCTATTTTTCTTCAGTTGCCCATTAAGTAATATCTAGGTTCAAGAGGGTCACCCAACTTTGTCCTCTAGGTGTCATTATATACAGATGTAAGAGGGTATGTTGCCTTAAATTTGATCATTAGACAGTACTTTTCTTGACTCCACATCTTTTGTGTTTGGTTTATATTTGTTAGTTTATTAGAAGAGAAGAGATATTCCAATCTGTCTGACTTTCATTTCATACCTTCAAGAAATCTTGGCATACCCAGTAGTCAAGTGAGACAGACTTTTAAAGGACCCCTAACATTAATGTTTGAGGGCTACTGAAATGAGGCTCACAATCCTTATTTAAAAACAATCCATAAGCACACAAGAGACTAGGTGAGTTGGAGAAATCTGTAGCTCAGTGTTGTAGGCTGCATCTATTATGGGGATACTCACCAATAACTCCCATAAATATCCAGAGGTAGAGGTTCATATGGAACCTTACTGAAGTACAAGAAGAGAAGATGTGAAGGGATAGCTAGGATTTCAATTGCCAAACATGGAAAATTTTCTTGGGCTTTATGGTGCCAGTGGGAATAGGCAACCCTTTATTTAGATGAAATATTCCCTAAGGCATAGTTTAGCAGGCAAATTAAACTACCTAGGGCTGAGAGTCAGAACTGCTCTCAGTTAATCATTGTTCTGTAGAGAAATAGAACCAGTGTGTGTGTGTGTGTGTGTAGAGGGAATTACTTAGATAGTTCTGGTGACTAAATCCCGTGGCTTCTTAACTGCAAGTCCCAATATAGGAAGTATTACAATTCGAGTCCATGTATAAAGGCCTAAGAACTCGGTGCACTAGAGATGGAAGACCTGGTCCAATTGAAGGAAACAATGTTGTACCAAGTAGCAAGAAGTTAAACAGGATGAGTCCTTCCTTTCTCCACCCTTCCGTGTCATCAAACACTCAAGAGTCTAGCTGATGCCGACACTGGAAAGGGCAAGTACTGACTCTGCAGATTCAAATGTCTATGTTAACTGGAAACACTCCAAACCAAAAAAAAAAAAAAAAAAAAAATTAATCTTGTACCTCTTGGTCCAGTAAAGATGGCACTTGTAACTAGAAATCCCATTCCTAGACATGGACCTTTTGTAGGGACAAATGGCAGCTCTATTTTCAGGAGGTTCTACTTCTCCACAAGACTGAAGATTGTTCAGATAGTTGTGGCAAAATGTAATATTTAAAAATGTTGGTGGCTTATTAACGTGTACAAAAAATGAAACTAAATCATTAAGGAAGACCCAGGACTGTTAAGACTTTGTTCTCCAAAGAATGGGGTAATCTCCATACTCATCCACACAGAGACACAGAGAGGCAGATAAAAGGAGAGAAAGAGAGACAGAGACAGATGGACAGAGGCAGAGAGACAGAGAGACAGAGACAGAGGGGGACACACACAAACACAGAGAGGGGGGAAGGAGAGAGAGAGAGAGCGCTCCAAGTGGCCATGAAGAAAACCCAAGTGTAAGCCTCAGGGAAGCTTCAGATATTGGACTTCAGAACAGTGGTGGGAGGGGATTAATTTCGGCTGTTTAACCCACACAGTTTTTAGTACTTGTTATAGTAACCCTAAATTATTTTAATTAATAATTTTATTTAAATACTAATAAATTCAGTATTTAATCTTAGTGAAAAGGAAACAGTATCTTTAAGGGTAAAGTAAAAATGTATTTAATCATAAAGTCTTTGTGAGGGGCTGGCTACTCAAAAGGCATTTCTAATATCGTGTATAATTGTAACAACAAAAAATGAACCAAGTCACTTTAGGCAAAAATGTCTGCTTCTTAAGGATCAGTTAATTTAGACACTGGAGAAAATGTGTGAACACCAGTTAGAACCTCAACTCCAGCCTCCATAGGACCAAGCTCCCTTATCAACTCAGCTCTCAGAGGGCAAAAGCAAGGGCAAGTGGGGCCCCACAGGCATCACGGAACATAGTGGGCAGCAAAAGCCTCAGCACCTGTGATAGTCACACTGAAAGCCCTTGGAAGTAATTGGAAGGTAGGGTATGCAAATAGAGCTGTCTGGCTTATTAATTTAGTAAAGCTGAGTGACATTGGCACTACAGAAATTCATTTATTTTCATATTAAAGTCATCTTATTCTTAACTCCAGACTGGAGCAAATATGCAATAGAATAGGAGACAAAGAGATCTTTGCACAAATATTCAAATAAAGAAAGAAGAAACTATAGTTGTATCAGAAAGGATTAACCTTTACAGTCAGTGGCTCATTCTGTCACCTGAATTGAATTGTAATTGAATTGGATACCTTGGTATTCAATCCACCTAGATTTTGTTTTAAATAACATTTTATCCATCTTCCTTTATGGTTCATTTTATGCCTAGAGATACCCTTCTGTACTAAGAATCTGAATATCCCACAAAAATGCACCTGGTTCATCAATGCTAGCATCTAGCAACTGCAATAGATTTACCAAAAGTCTGCCTTCTAAAGGAACGCAGCCATCACCATGATTTAATAAAAGAAAAGGCCAATTCAATACTTTTGAATAATAACTTTGATATTTCTGAAGAATTTTATTTGATTAATAATTTCCTATTAGGACTCATTAGCATTCCCTGCCCTGCCAAGGATTTCAAATCATGTGTAAAGTGTTATTTCATACAATCTAATTCACATGTAAATCTCACTTGTGCCTTACCGTATGGATGCACAGAAATCCTTTTCTTCTTGTTCTCATAGAAGCTGAGATGGAAGAGATAGCAACTATCTAGTTGCAAACCTCAACTAAACCATTTGATACACTACAACTCAGAAATTGTTAAAGAAACACAGGTGATCAGTAGAAACAACAAGAATCTCACATAATGGGACTCTGTGATTAAGGGTGAATGATTTGACCATAGTCACTCTCAGATTCTACTGTTCAGATTTGGTTTACCCCACTTCAGATTCAATGAAATTTTTGCTGCTTGTCACACCCCAGGACTCCCTGTCTGGGGCTGGGGAACCTTGTTCCTCTACCTAAGATACTACTCCATAATTCTCTGTAGCAAAGGTGACCATCCCCAGATAGACTCCTTCTGGCACATCCTCTGAAACAGCCATTCTCTCCAGCATTTCATCTTCTGGTATTGCACTAATTCCACCTAAATCAAGTAATGCAGGTTTACACTTCTCATTGAAGTCCTTGAGAATAAGCATGCTTCCAGATAATGTACAATTTATAGATTTTCAAAATCTTTACTTTTGCTGTTATTATGAAAAAATATGGCAAAAGCTACTTAGGAAGATGTGTGTCTTAGTCAGGGTCTCTATTCCTGCACAAACATAATGACCAAGATGCAAGATGGGGAGGAAAGGATGCACTCAGCTTACACTTCCACATTGCTGTTCATCACCAGAGGAAGTCAAGACTGGAACTCAAGCAGATCGGGAAGTAGGATTCAGAGGCCATAGAGGGATGTTCCTTACTGGATTGCTTGCTTCTCCTGGCTTGCTCAGCCTGCTTTCTTATAGAACCCAAGACTACCAGCCCACAGATGGTGCCACCCACAGGGGACCCTCCACCCTTGATCACTAATTGAGAAAGTGCCTTACACCTGTATCTCATAGAGGCATTTTTCTCAACTGAAGCTCCTTTCTCTGTGATAACTCCAGCTTGTGTCAAGTTGACACACAAATATAGCCAGTACAGTGTTATTCACCTTTTGAATGTACAGATGTTTGAGGCTGCACTCTATCAATGAAGGGAAACCACAGGGTCAGGGTCAGAGCATAAGACAGCTGACTCCATTACATCTGTAGTCACAAAGAAAAGAATAAAATTTTGTACACAGATCACTTTCTCCTTTTTATTCAGCCTATGACCCCAGCTCAGGGTGTGATGCTGCCACCCACTTAGGGAGAGTCTTCCAACCTTACTTAATTAATCTGAATAATTTTGAAAGCATGCCCAGAGAATTATCTTCTATTTGATTCTAGATTATCTCAAGTGGACAGTCAATATAAACCATCATAGATAGCACCAGGCATTTACTATATATATAAATGTTATTGACATGCTTACCTGGGGCCATGATCTATGAGGAGAGACATGATTATTAATTTCATACAAAATATTTAACTTCATGACAGTTCAAACTAGATTTTTGTCATCAAACAAGTTATATGAAAATACCTTTGGAAGCAGCCTGGGACAGCAGCCTTCCAGTCTCCTTCTGCGGCCGGGGACCCCAGTCTGTGCCACAAAGCTCCATAAAAAAATAGTGCAGGAAGAAGGCTACAATTCAGGGAGTGTGGACAAGCCTGTGAGTGGAGGTAAGAGGGAGCCACTGCTCAGTGGGACCCGCCCGGAATCTACAAAACATTGGGACAGAGGAACATCCTGGGACAGGAGCCTTACAGTTTACACCTGTGGTCTGTGCTACAGGGCTCCATACCCAAATAGCGCAGGGAACGGGTGACCCTCCCAGGAGTATGGACAAGCCTATGATTAGGGGTAAGGCCAACATCTCTGCTCAGAGGGACCAGTACGAACACTCAGGACACAGGGACTGAGGAATGGCCTTCTGGTTTCCTTCTGAAGCCTGGGAGCTGATCCAATGACAAAGGGCTCCATACTCAGTGCCAGGAGAGAGCTGGTCTTCCAGGAGTGTTGAAACAACTTTGAGCACAGAAAGACCACCACTTCTGTTCAAATTCCTCAATCAAGATGGACCCTAGCAGAGCCATTAGGACACAGGAACCAAGGAACCGCTGGGAACAGGATCCTTCTGGATCTTTCTGGTTCAGCTGACCCTGTACCACAGCTCTCCAAACCCAAATTCCTCTTAGAGAGAGTTGGTCTCAAAGGAGTACTGATGAAAAGGCCTGCCAGGCAGGGATGGCACACACCTTTAATCCCAGCACTTGGGAGGCAGAAGCAGGTGGATTTCAGAGTTCAAGGCCAGCCTGGTCTACAGAGTGAGTTCCAGGACAGCCAGGGCTACAAAGAGAAACTCTGTCGTCGAAAGAAAGAAAGAAAGAAAGAAACAAAGAAAGAAAGAAAGAAACAAAGAAAGAAAGGAAGGAAGGAAGGAAGGAAGAAAGAAACTTGGCTTCATCAAGAACCCAGTTCTCTAACCACAGCGAGCCCTGGATACCCCAACACACCAAAAAAGCAAGACTCAGATTTATGATCATTTTTTCAGGATGATGACAGAAGACTTTAAGAAGGAAATAAATAACTCACTCAAAGAAATACAAGAGAACATAGATAAACAACTAGAAACCCTTAAAGAGAAAATACAGAAAAACACAATCAAACAGGCAAAGGAAATGAATAAAACCATCCAGGATCTAAAAGTGCAAATAGAAACATAAAAGAAATCACGAAGGGAGACAACCCTGGAGATAGAAACCCTAGGAAAGAGATCAAGAGTCATAGAAGAACATTGACTCTCATTTGCAGAATATACCACAGAAAACATTGACACAACAGTCAAAGAAATTACAAAATGCAAAAAACTCCTAACCCAAAATATCCAGGAAATCCAGAACACAATGAGAAGACCAAACCTAATAATAATAGGTAGAGAAGAGAGTGAAGATTCCCAAATTAAAGGGCCAGTAAATATCTTCAACAAAATTATAGAAGAAAACTTCCCTAACCTAAAGAAAGAGATAAACATTCAAGAAGCCTACAGAACTCCAAATAGATTGGACCAGAAAAGAAATTCCTCCTGTCACATTATAGTCAAAACAGCAAACGCACAAAACAAGGAAAGAATATTAAAAGCAATAAGGGGAAAAGGTCAAGTAACATATAAAGGCAGACCTATCAGAATTACACCAGACTTCTCACCAGAGACGATGAAATCTAGAAGAACCTGGACAGATCTCATACAGACCCTAAGAGAACACAATGCCAGCCCAGGATGCTATACCCAAGCAAAACTCGCAATTACCATAGATGGTGAAACCAAGATATTCCATGACAAAACCAAATTTACACAATATCTTTCTACAAATCCAGCTCTACAAAGGATAATAGTTGAAAAGCTCCGACACAAGGAGAGAAACTACACCCTAGAAAAGCAAGAAAGCAATCTTTCAACAAACCCAAAAGAAGACAGCCACACAAACATAAAAACAACATCGAAAATAACAGGAAGCAACAATCACTATTCCGTAATATCTCTTAACATCAATGAACTCAATTCCCCAATAAAAAGTAATAGGCAAACAGACTGGATACATAAACAGGACCCAGCATTTTGCTGCATACAGGAAATGCACCTCAGTGTTAAAGATAAATACTACCTCAGAACAAAGGGCTGGAAAATGATTTTCCTGGCAAATGGTCCCAAGAAACAGGAAGGAGTAGCCATTCTAATATCAGATAAAATTGACTTTCAACAAAAAGTCATCAAAAAAGATAAGGAAGGACACTTCATACTCATTAGAGGAAAAAATCTACCAAGAAGAACTCTCAATTCTGAACATCTATGCTCCAAATGCAAGGGCACCCACATTCATAAAAGAAACCTTACTAAAGCTCAAAGCACACATTGTACCTCACACAATAATAGTGGGAGACTTCATCAACCCACTCTCATCAATGGACAGATCTTGGAAACACAAATTAAACAGAGAAACAATGAAACTAACAGAAGTTATGGACAAAATGGATTTAACAGATATCTATAGAACATTTCATCCTACATAAAAAGAATATACCTTCTTCTCAGTATCTCATGGTACCTTTTCCAAAACTGATCATATAATTGGTCACAAAACAAACCTCAACAGATATAAGAAGACTGAAATAATCCCATGCCTCCTATCAGATCAGTATGGATTAAGGCTGGTCTTCAATGGCAACAAAAACAACAGAAAGCCCACATACACATGGAAGCTGAACAATGCTCTGTTCAATGATAACATGGTCAAGGAAGAAATAAAGAAGGAAATGAAAGACTTCCTAGAATGTAATGAAAATGAAAGTACAACTTACCCAAACTTATGGGACACAATGAAAGCAGTGTTAAGAGGAAAACTCATAACTCTGAGTGCCACCAAAAAGAAACTGGAGAGAACATACACTAGCAGCTTAATGCTCTAGAACAAAAAGAAGCTAATACACCAAGAGGAGTAGAAGGCAGGAAATAATCAAACTCAAGGCTGAAATCAACCAAGTAGAAATAAAAAGAATTATACAAAGAATCAACAAACCAGTCACTGGCTTTTTGAGAAAATCAACAACATAGGTAAATCCTTAGCCAGACTAAACAGAGGGCACAGAGACAGTATCCAAATTAACAAAATCAGAAACGAAAAGGGAGCTATAGCAACAGAATCTGAGGAAATTAAAAAACTCATCAGATCATACTACAAAATTGTAAAATCTGGATGAAATGAACAATTTTTTAGACAGATACCAAATACCAAAGTTAAGTCAGGATCAGATAAACCATCTGAACAGTCCCATAATCTTAAAGAAATATGAGCAGTCATTAAAGTCTCTCAACCAAAATATATATATATATATATATTCCCAGAATCAGATGAGTTTAGAGCAGAATTCTATTGGACCTTCAAAGAGGGAGCAACAGTGTCAACTGGTCAGGCCCCCACAGTGCTCCCAGAGACTGGACTACCAACCAAAGAATGCATATGGAACTGCCCATGGAGCTGGCCTTAACACTGCTTTCATTGTGGCCCATAGGATTGGGTATGTTGTACTTTCATTTTCATTACATTCTAGGAAGTCTTTCATTTCTTTCTTTATTTCTTCCTTTACCAAGTGATAATTAAGTAGAAAGTTGTTCAGCTTCCATGTGTATGTGGGCTTTCTGTTGTTTTTGTTGCCATTGAAGACCAGCCTTAATCCATACTGATCTGATAGGAAGCATGGGATTATTTCAGTCTTCTTATATCTGTTGAGATTTGTTTGGTGATGGGTCACATGGTCAATTTTGAAGAAAGTATTCTGAGGTGCTGAGAAGAAGGTATATTCTTTTGATATAGGATGAAGTGTTCTAAAGATATCTGTGAAATCCATTTTGTCCATAACTTCTGTTAGTTTCACTGTGTCTCTGTTTAGTTTGTGTTTCCAAGATCTGTCCATTGATGAGAGTGGGGTGATGAAGTCTCCCACTATTATTGTGTGAGGTACAATGTGTGCTTTGAGCTTTAGTAGGTTTCTTTTATGAATGTGGGTGCCCTTGCATTTGGAGCATAGATGTTCAGAATTGAGAGTTCTTCTTGGTAGATTTTTTCCTCTAATGAGTATGAAGTGTCCTTCCTTATCTTTTTTGATGACTTTTTGTTGAAAGTCAATTTTATCTGATATTAGAATGGCTACTCCTTCCTGTTTCTTGGGACCATTTGCCAGGAAAATCATTTTCCAGCCCTTTGTTCTGAGGTAGTATTTATCTTTAACACTGAGGTGCATTTCCTGTATGCAGCAAAATGCTGGGTCCTGTTTATGTATCCAGTCTGTTTGCCTATTACTTTTTATTGGGGAATTGAGTTCATTGATGTTAGGAGATATTAAGGAATAGTGATTGTTGCTTCCTGTTATTTTCGATGTTATTTTTATGTTTGTGTGGCTGTCTTCTTTTGGGTTTGTTGAAAGATTACTTTCTTGCTTTTCTAGGGTGTAGTTTCTCTCCTTGTGTTGGAGTTTTTCAACTATTATCCTTTGTAGGGCTGGATTTGTGGAAAGATATTGTGTAAATTTGGTTTTGTCATGGAATATCTTGGTTTCACCATCTATGGTAATTGTGAGTTTTGCTTGGGTATAGCATCCTGGGCTGGCATTGTGTTCTCTTAGGGTCTGTATGAGATCTGTCCAGGATCTTCTTGCTTTCATTGTCTCTGGTGAGAAGTCTGGTATAATTCTGATAGGTCTGCCTTTATATGTTACTTGACCTTTTCCCCTTATTGCTTTTAATATTCTTTCCTTGTTTTGTGCGTTTGCTGTTTTGACTATAATGTGACAGGAGGAATTTCTTTTCTGGTCCAATCTATTTGGAGTTCTGTAGGCTTCTTGAATGTTTATCTCTTTCTTTAGGTTAGGGAAGTTTTCTTCTATAATTTTGTTGAAGATATTTACTGGCCCTTTAATTTGGGAATCTTCACTCTCTTCTCTACCTATTATCATTAGGTTTGGTCTTCTCATCGTGTCCTGAATTTCCTGGATGTTTTGGGTTAGGAGTTTTTTGCATTTTGCATTTTCTTTAACTGTTGTGTGAATGTTTTCTGTGGTATCTTCTGCACCTGAGATTCTGTCTTCTATCTCTTGTATTCTGTTGGTGATTCTTGCATCTATGACTCCTGATCTTTTTCCTAGGGTTTCTATCTCCAGGGTTGTCTCCCTTTGTGATTTTTTTAATGTTTCTATTTCCATTTTTAAACCCTGTATAGTTTTGTTCATTTCCCCTGCCTGTTTGATTGTGTTTTCCTGTATGTATTAGTCAGGGTTCTCTAGAGTCACAGAACTTATAGGTAGTCTTTATATAGTAAGGGAATTTGTTAATGACTTACAGTCTGTAGTCAAACTCCTCAACATTAGTCAGCAGTAGCTGTAAATGAAAACCTGGGGATCTAGCAGTCACTTAGTCCCACAAGGCTCAAAGTTGAAGAAGATTGAATCTTCCTCCCTCCAATGTCCTTATATAGATCTCCAGTAGCAGGTGTGGCCCAGATCGGAGGTGTACATTCCACCACATCTGAAACTTCTGTCTTCCAGACTCAAGATGTAGATCACAGGTGAGCCTTCTAATTCTGGATTGTAATTCTCTCCAGATATAGTCAAGTTGACAATCAGAAATAGCCACTACAATTCACCCCTTGTCAACTTGACACAAAGAATATCTTATGTCCACATGAAACAATAATAAGGTCATGAATATGCCAAACATGGTATAACTAATCCTTGTACAATCGCAAAAGCATTTGTAAATTTACAATCGGGCAATGTCCCTTGGGAACATTCCTTTAGTATCTCAACTTAAATACCAATTGATGTTAAAGAAATTGGAGGAAAGACAAATATATTCTTAACAAAATACAACAGAAGCATTCATATTACTTTATAATCCTCATTTCTGAAGCTGGTTATGTGGTTTTAGCTGCTATTTATAATTACCTTCCTCTACTACCCATTCTGTATTTCCTCCACCCTCTGCAAGCACCTCAGCAGGTCTTGGCTCTTTGCCTTGAGGAGTGACCCATACCCTCATTCCTGAGGTGTCTGCATCCTTTGTCATCCTGCTTGAATTAGGCTGTTGTAGTTTCCCATTGATTTTAATCACAGGACATGGTAGTACTGAGAGACGCCCTAAGGGATCTCCTGCACTCCAGACATAATCCTTCTTACCTCCATTGTGGAGAGGCCATCCAATTTCCCCATGGTGATCTGGATCTATCACCCCTCCTAACACTGTTATTCCTTTCTTAGTTTAAGGACATTAGAAGCCCAAAATGACCAGGGGGATGTCTGATCTTCCAGTTCAATTAAATGTTTGTTGTATCTCCTGATAGGAGCACTCCCCCCTCTGGAACCAAAACTTTTAGGCCAGCAGAACCTAGAGTTGTGGGGACAGAAAGCAAAAATTTTCCTTGAGGGTCACAAGGAGTAATACTGAGTGGAACTATTCCTTTTTCCATCCCTTGATTCCTGGACCCATGGATCCTGGCTATGGGAGAAACTATATCATATATACTGGAAGCTGATTCAAAGCATATACTGCCTCCTGAAGAACTCTGCCCCAGCCCTCCATGCTGCTGCCACCTAATTTGCACTGTAACTGTGTCTTCAAAAGGCCATTCCATCTTTTTATCAGACCAGCTGCTTCAGGATGATGGGGAACATGGTAAGACCAGTGGATTCTATGATCTTGGACCCACTGTCATACTTCTCTGGCTGTGAAATGAGTTCCTTGGTCAGAAGCAATATTGTGTACAATACCATGATGATGAATAAGGCATTCTGTAAGTCCATGGATGGTGGTTTTGGCAGAAGCATTACGTGTGGGAAATGCAAATCCATAACCAGAATAAGTATCTACCCCAGTAAGAACAAAACATTGTCCTTTCCAAGGAGGAAGTGGTCCAATGTAAGTCAACCTGCCACCAGGTTGCTGGCTGATCACCTTGAGGAATGGTGCCATATCTGGGGCTCAGTGTTGGTCTCTGCTGTTGGCAGATCTGGCATTTAACAGCAGCTGTAGCTAGGTCAGTCTTGGTGAGTGGAAGCCCATGATGTTGAGCCCAAGCATAACCTCCATCTCGGCCACCATGGTCACTTGGTGTGCCCTCTGACCAATAACAGGGATGGCTGAGGAAAAAGGCTGACTGTCCACAGAATGGGTCATCTTATCCACTTGATTGTTGAGCTGAATCGGCTCTTTTCCTTGAGGAGTGACCCATACCCTCATTCCTGATGTGTCTGCATCCTTTGTCATCCTGAAGGCTGAAGTCAACTTTTACTGAGCATTTACATAGGACACAAATATCTTCACATCCTTTGCCCATTTGGAGAGATCTATTCACGTACTTCTTCCCCAGATGTCTTTCTCACCAATTTGCCAATCGTGATCTTTCCAAGTCCCTGACCATCCAGCCAATCCATTGGCTACAGTCCATGAGTCAGTGAATAATCGTACATCTGGCCATTTCTTCTTCCAAACAAACTGTAATACCATATGTACTGCCCGAAGTTCTGCCCACTGTCAAAATTTTCCTTCACCTGTATCTTTCAGGATTGTCCCAGATAGGGGTTGCAATTCTGCAGCTGTCCACTTCTGGGTGTTGCCTGCATAATGTGCAGAACCATAAATAAACCAGGTCCTAGTCTTCTCCTCTTCAGTCAGCTGATCATAGGGAACATCCCGTGAGGCAATAGGCACATATTTGGCAGCAGATAGCATTTTTACAGGAGTAGAAACCATAGGCATTTGAGCAACTTCTTCATGTAATTTGCTTGTGCCTTCAGGACCTGCTCAGGCTCGATCACAGATGTAACAGTTCCATTTGGTAATAGACTGCTGCTGTGCATGTCCTAGTTTATGACTTGGAGGTTCTGATAACACCCAGATCATGACGGGCAGTTCAGGCCACATGGTACCTTGGTGTCTTATTGTCAAACGTTCAGTTTCCACTAAGGCCAAATAGCCGGCCAAGAGCTGGTTTTCAAAGGGAGAATAGTTGTCTGCAGATGATGGTAGAGATTTCCTCCAAAATCCCAAAGGTCTCTTCTGTGATTCACCTACAGGAGCCTGCCAGAGGCTCCAAACAGCATCTCTATCTGCCACTGACACCTCAAGTACCATTGGGTCTGCTGGATCATATGGTCCAAGTGGTAGAGCAGTCTGCACAGCAGCCTGAACCTGTTGAAGAGTCTTCTTCAGTTTCAGGCCCCACAGAAAGCTAGAAGCTTTCTGAGCCACTTGGTAAATGGGCCTGAGTAACACAACCAAGTGAGAAATGCGCTGTCTCCAGAATCCAAATAGACCCACTAAACACTGTGCTTCTTTCTTGGTGGTGGGAGGGGTCAGATACAATAATTTATCTTTCACTTTAGAAAAAATATCTTTACTTGCCCCACACCACTGGACTCTGAAGAATTTCACTGAGGTAGATGGTCCTTGAATTTTGGTTGGATTTATTTCCCATCCTCTGATACACATATGTGTTACCAATGAGTCCAAAGTACTTGCTACTTCCTGCTCACTTAGTCCAATCAGCACAATATCATCAATATAGTGCACCAATGTGACTTTTTGTGGAAGAGACAAACGATCAAGGTCCCTTCCAACTAAGTTATGACACAGGGCAGGAGAGTTAATATATCCTTGAGGCAAAACTGTGAAGGTATACTGCTGGCCTTGCCAACTAAAAGCAAATTGCTTCTGGTGGTCCTTATGGACAGGTACTGAGAAGAAGGCATTTGCTAGATCAATAGCTGCATACCAGTTACCAGGAGATGTGTTAATATGCTCAAGTAACGAAACTACATCTGGTACAGCAGCTGCAATTGGAATTACTACCTGATTTAGTTTTCAATAGTCAACTGCCGTTCTCCATGATCCATCTGTCTTCTGCACTGGACAGATAGGAGAGTTAAAGGGAGATGTGGTGGGAACCACCTGCCCTGCATCTCTCAAGTCCTTGATAGTGGCAGTAATTTCTACAGTTCCTCCAGGACTACGGTACTGTTTTTGATTCACTATTTTCTTTGGCAGAGACAACTCTAATGGCTTCCATTTAGCATTTCCAACCATAATAGTCCTCACTCTACACATCAGGGAACCAGTGTGAGAATCCTGCCAATTTCTAAGTATATCTATCCCAATTATACATTCTGGAACTGGGGAAATGACCACAGGATGTGTTCAGGGACATACTGGACCTACTGTGAGTTGGACATCAGTCAAAACTCCATTAATCACTAGTCCTCCATAATCCCCTACTTTAACTGGAGGGTCACAATGTTTCTTAGGATCTCCTGGGATCAACGTCAATTCAGAGCCAGTATCCAATAGACCCCTGAAAGTCTGATTATTTCCTTTCCCCCAGTGTACAGTTACCCTTGTAAAAGGCCGTAGGTCCTTCTGGGGAAGGACTGGAGAAAAGCTAACAGCAAAACTTTTAGGTGTCTTATCAATATCCTTCTTCAGGAGAACCTGCCCATCCCTTCTTTCAAGGGGTTCTGGGTCTGCAAACTGGCTCAAGTCTGGAAATTGATTCACTGGCTGAGATTGCCTTTTGCCAGGATCCAATGTAGCCTTTCTTTCATTTGTTTGAGAATTTTTCTGCTTACACAGATCAAACAGATATGCAGTAGGCTTCCTATGTATTTCATGCCTGGAAACACCATAACTGATTATCCAGAACCAAATGTCTGAACGAGTCATGCCATTATAAATTTCACTTCTCCTGTGCTGACCATCATGGTACAAGTCATTATAAAGGTTGTTTTGTCTACATTGTCCACTATAATAACTATGACCACCTTGTCTCTGGCTATTCAATGCTGCCTCCTAGCCCTTGTTACCTCAAGGCCCAATTAAACCCATTGCATTTAATTAATCTAATTGAGCAGTAGCATCTCCAAACCTAAGGTCTGGCACAAGGAAAAGGTCAAGAACAAAATTCTTCAAATGTGCTGGTGCCCCTCTCACCAGTTTGCGTCTTAAAGGATTGGTAAAGGGTATATCTTCTGGGCCTTCTCATTGTGGAGAATTAGGTTTTACAAAACATATCCACTCTAGCATTGCAATTTCCCTGAGCCTTAAAATCCCTTCATCAATACCAAACCAACTCCTTTTCAGTAGGCCATCTTTTGATAAACACTTCAGCCAACCATTCAAACAAACTTCTGACACCTTTTTTAACTGTACGAGCTTCCATATTAAACCTTGAATCTCCACTCAGAGGACCCATGTCAATAAACTCAGCTTGATCTAGTTTTATGTTCCTTCCACCATTATCCCACACCCTTAAAATCCATTCCCACACATATTCTCCAGATTTCTGCTTGAATGAATTAGCAAACTCATTAAGCTCCTTAGTAGTGTAGCGCACTTCCTCATGGACTACACTTTCTATCTCCCCTCTAGGGGCCTGTTTTGCTTCGAGTTTGGTTATAGGTCTAGAAGAAACTATTGGTGGGTCTTGAGAAACATCATTATCTTGTCTGGCATTTTCTTCATCGAAAGTTACTGCTGGCTCATCAGACTCTGAGGGATTAACTTTCTCATGTGGAGAAGACATTATTTCAAGGGGTGGGGCTGAGGTTGCTACTTCCTCATGTGTGGTAAACCATTGAGAATCTGAAAATTCAGAATTCTCACCTTCAACAGGGTCTTCCCACACATCTCCATCCCAAGTTATAGGATCCCATTCTTTGCCAATTAACGCCCTTACATTAACTGCTGACACCCTCTGAGGCTGAGACCTAAACTTTCACTGCCATTCAGCCAACCTTATAATGAGGGCTTCATTTTGATTTTCTTCAGCTTGAGCTCTATGGCTGTTGGAAAGAAGATTCTCTTCAGGGACACACTTAGCAACTTTTAGATTGGTCATTTGCATCTGGATCCATTCAATTTTATTATACAACCTTTTCTTTTCCTTCATCATCTTTTCCAGAGATGCCAAGAGCAACTAGCCAGCAAAGTCATTTTCAAATTTGTTCCCATCTTGCAAAAAGTTTTGTACACACAATCGCCTAATTTGTCAAGATGCTCAATGGCATTAGCTTCTTTAAGTTTAAAGTATATTTCCAACCACGAGTCTTCAATGTCCTCCAAGCTCCCAGGAGAGAGCGGTTCTGTTTCAGCAGTTGAAGGTGTTGGTGAATTATTAAACCAACTCCAGAGTCTTAAAAGATTCATCCTTATACTGCTTTCTGCTCCTCTAGAGCCACTGCCAGTACCAACTTCTGCCGTAGTCAGGGTTCCCTAGAGTCACAGAACATATAGATAGTCTCTATATAGTAAGGGAATTTGTTAATGACTTACAGTCTGTAGTCAAACTCCCCAACAATGGTCAGCAGTAGCTGTGAATGAAAACCCAAGGATCTAGTAGTCACTTAGTCCCACAAGGCTCACAGGCGAAGAAGATTGAATCTTCCTCCTTCCAATGTCCTTATGTCGATCTCCAGCAGCAGGTGTGGCTCAGATCGGAGGTGTACATTCCACCACATCTGAAACTTCTGTCTTCCAGACTCAAGATGTAGATCACAGGTGAGCCTTCTAACTCTGAATTGTAATTCACTCCAAATATAGTCAAGTTGACAATCAGAAATAGCCATTACACCGTATTTCCTCTTTAAGGGCTTCTAGTTGTTTACCTGTGTTTTCTTGTATTTCTTTGAGGGAGTTATTTATTTCCTTCTTAAAGTCTTCTCTTATCATCATGAGAAGTGAATTTAAGTCCAGGGCTCGCTGTGGTGGGAGAACTGGGTTCTGATGATGCCAAGTTGCCTTGGTTTCTATTTCACATGTTCTTGCCCTTGCCCTTTGCCATCTGGTTATCTCTGGTGTTAGCTGGTGTTGCTCTCTCTGACTGTGACTTTTCTCCCTTGTAAGCTTTTTCATCAGTACTCCTTGGAGGCCAGCTCTCTCTGAGAGGAATTTGGGTTTGGAGAGCTGTGGTATAGGGTCAGCTCTGGGGAGCAGACAGAAACCAGAAAGATCCTGTACCCAGCTGTTCCTTGGTTCCTGTGTCTTGATGGCTCTCTGAGGGTCCCTCTTCTTCCAGGAATTTCTAGACCACAGGTGGTCTTCCTGTGCCCGATGGTCTGTCAGCACTCCCGGGAGACCAGCTCTCTCCTGGCACTATTTGAGTATGGAGCCCTGTGTCACAAGATCAGCTTCCCAGGCTTCAGAAGGAAACCAGAAGGCCACTCCTCAGTCTGTGTGTCCTAGGGGTTCTGGTCAGGTCCCTCTGAGCAGAGGTGTTGGCCTTACCCCTAATCATAGGCTTGTCCACACTCCTGGGAGGCTAGCTCTTTCCCTGTGCTATTTGGGTATGGAGCTGAGTGGCACAGATTGAGGTCCCCAGCCACAGATGGAAATTGGAAGGCTCCTGTCCCAGGCTGCTCCTCAGTCCCTGTGTCCTGAGGGTTCTGGGCAGGTCCCTCTGAGCAGAGGTGCTGGCCTTATCCCCACTCACAGTCTTGTCCACACTCCTGGGAGGCTAGCTCTTTCCCTGTGGTATTTGAGTATGGAGCCACATGACACAGGCCACAGGTGTAAATTGCAGTAGTATTTTCTAAAACCAAGCTCAAACTTAGTATCCAATCCAATAATTATCTCTTGAAATATTTATGCTATAGAAATAAAAAATCATGTTTGCATAAAACCTTTGTATATATAATATTATATATTACTAGTAATACAAAATTGGAAACAACATAGAAATAATTCATTGGATTATTTTAAAACATTCTTGCCATGGAACATTACTCAGAAATAACTCAAGGAAAGTAGTAGACATGGGGCCTGTGTGAATGGATCTCAAGGAAATTATGGATTCTGGGAAGAAACTGAAGTGCCCAGTAATAATTCTACTTATTAATCTTTTCTGGGATTTTTATATAGCAAATTAGATATTAGTAGGTTTGTAGGACATAGGAATGGACCTCTTCCCTGTGGCCCACAATTTATCAAAGCAGTGACTAGAACAGAGAAACTTGAATTACCTCTCAGCACAGAACCTGACTCATGTCTACAGCCCTGGATGAGACATGACATCCTGAACTACTCTAAAGGTCAGCAATGGCTAACTATCATAAACTCTTTACATGAGATCAAACCTTATCAGATTAGTGTGCAGCAGGAGGCTTTCAGAGAATACAGACACATCACTGCTCCTTCTGTGGAATCAAAACAGGCCTCCTAATACCTGGACAACACAAAGTCCCTCAGGGAAAAATCGCTTGTCCTAGAGGTTTCAAAAGGTAGCACGAAGCTTACCTAGAATGGAGATCGATGTGTGGTCTCTGACCATTATTTGGTCTCGCTCTTTCAGAATGTGCTTTCCTCTTTCTACCCTTCAATAAACTCTGTCTCTCTGCCACACTGTGTTGCATCTAGTTCTAGGTCTTTCACAGTTACATCAGAAGGAGCAGTCATAGAGAAGAAATCTTGAAATCCTGATGAGAAGATGGTTGTTGAGATGGAAACTTCAATAATGGTTCCCAGAGAATGAGGAACGAAGAAGGTAACAGATGGGAGAATACGACAAAATGGAGTTTTGTGTTGAGACACTATTGTATGTTTTGAATATGGTGGTCACTAAAGAAATATATACCTATGACAAAATTTTCTAGAATTAGGCCCATGGGCATACACACATGAGTGTGTAAAATTGATGAACTCTGGATGAGGTTGCTGGCTTATTATCATTCTTCTGCTGCTACTCTTTTATTTACAGTAGTTATATATAAAATGGTATCATTGAAGGAAAGCAAAGTATACCCAGATTTATAATCTTGTATCTTAAAGTTTCATGTGATATTATAATTAACTCAAATACAACATTTAAAATAATATATTTGCACCCCCTTTTTATACTTTTAGGATGCACTAAGAAGTGATTCTACACAATTTCATGCAGTTCTTTTAGCTGCCTGGAATTTTTTCTACCACTTTGATAGATGATTTGTATGCAAGAATGAGAGCCCAAATGGAATCCACTAAAATTATAAACATGAATCAACTTGAAATGGAAACATTTACTCTGTGGCTGGAAGGTTTATATTTCAATTTCAACCAGCAATTGGCACTAAAATGTGAGTTCCATAATCAGGTAAAAGTCAAAATTTCCAGAAATATGGCACAATACAGCATAATTCACAAAAATAGACTTGGGTTGCAAGAACGTCAGAAATTTCCAACCAGCTTTGGTTCTTATTTTTCTATAAGACTTGTAAGCATAAGTGCAATGACAACTAGAGATTAAGTTCATGTTCAGCAATGAATTCAAGCTTAAGTAAGCTTAAGCATGCCTGTCAGAGATAAACATGATTTTAAAACAGAATTTAGAGGTCGTAGAGATGGCTCATCAGTTAAGAGTTATTACCTCTTGCAGAAGACCTGGGCTGAATTTTCAGGATCCCCACAGCAGCTCACAACTACCTTCGACCCAGTTCCAGGTACTCCAATGCCTTCTTCTGGCCTCTATGGGTACCAGGCACATAAATCGCACACATACATACTTTCCCTCAAACATTCATACAAATAAAAACACATACTTTTAATTTTTATTTTATACAAGAATAAAATTATTATAATTTATTTTTTAAAAACATTTTGGGTGCACAGTAGAATTGAGTGAAGATACAGAGTGGTCCCATATGTCATATGCCCTTCAAGGCCAAGCCTCACCACTATCAATATCTCTACCAGAAGAGCACACAGTCTACAGACATCGGAAAGAGATGATGCATCACTCTCATTCTGAGTTCATAGTTAATTTGTAGGTTCCTTCTTAATGCTGTATATTTTGTAGATTTAGAAGACAATTATGCAGTGGCATCCACCATTAGCAGAAAGGAAACTGCTCAAGGGTTTGATAGAGCAACCTGAGAAATTGCTCTCAGCACCTCACAGGAGTCTGCTCAGGTATAGCTGGGATTCTGAACAACATTGAAAAGAAAAATTCCGGACATGTCAGAAGCAAAGACTGCAATTTTACTGTTGAAAAACAAAACCACAGATGCACTTGAGAAGAGGCAATCATAGGTATAAGAAAACTTACTTAAAAGCTTCAGCAGGAACCATGAGGCTTTTGTTAATATATTGCTTAAATTCTCAGGATTGGGAGAAGACAAACTAAACACATGCCACTCTAGTAATTTCCTATTGAAAGAACTTTCTAATACAAGAATGAAATTAGAAGGTGGTTTATGGGGCTGCTAGGCAATCTGGCATGAGAAGCAGAAACATAAGGAAGGCAAAAACATGTTGCAAAAGAAACATTTCGATATAATCACTGTGTGGGGCCAAAATGTGTGTGTGTGTGTGTATGCTACAGCATGTGTGTGGAGGACAAAAGACAACATTCTGGAGTCGGTGCCCCTCTTACACTTGTATGTGAGTCCAAGGATCGGACTGAAGTTACCAGGCATGGGCTTCTCTGGAGCCATCTCTTTGGTTCCAAAGCAATTTTATATATAGGTTAGGTAAAGACATTTTCAACCTGAGTATGATTTATTCATCTTAATAGACTTATTTGTAGTAGACTTTTAGGAAGGACATATAATATTGTGAATAGTCTGCAGTCTGCTTACCAAAACTCTTGATCCAGTCAGCAAGAGACCGAAGTCAGATCCACTTGGATAAAGAACAGGAGCTCTTTTTTTTTCTATGTCCCCTTAATCTCATCCTGTCTTCTTATCCTGCTTCAGCACACATCCACCACTATAGCATCGTGGAAAGCAATGCATTGCACGAAAGCTTCCTCTACACTATCCTCATTCTTCCCGTTAGCCATTGACAACTATGGACCTTTTTCTGTTTCCATGTTCTAGCATTTCAGAATATTCGATCACTATGGCCAGATACTAAGATGTACATATTCTAGAAGGGCTTCTTTCCCTTAGTAACAATCATTTAGCATTCCCTCATGTCTTTGCATGGCATGCTAACATTTAATTTTAGTAAGCAATAATATTCCATTCCCTAGATACACTGATGGATTAGCTATTCACTTACCTGTTGAATACTATTTGGTAATTTCAAATCTGCTGAAAAAAACTGCTTGTAGGTATTTTCACTTGGAATAATTTTATACTACTTTGAGTTGATCCTAAAGAAAATAATTTGTGGTTCATAGTTTTTAAAGAAACAGGGGGAAAAAATCTTCCAAAATAGTCACACTATTTTTCATTCTCACTGGTAACAAAAGACAATTGCTGTCATCCCATGTCATTTGCATTTGACATCATAGGGACCAGACATCAAAATGCTGGTAAAAGGGGTCTATACATAAACATCCTATGTCAAGGAGTACTGTAATCCAGTGCAGACCACACACTTTTTAACAGTGTTCAGTTAAAAAGTTCCTTCGCTGTCTTGGAGTTACTACTGATGTGATAAAACACCATGACCAAAACCAGCTTGGCTAGGACAGGGTTTATCTGATTTATACTTCTGCATCACAATCCATTACTGACTAAGGGCAGGAGCCTAGAGGCCAGATCTGAAACATGGCTGATGGAGCAATGGTTTCCTGGCTTGGTCCTCAAGACATTCTCAACCTGCTTTCTTATGCAACCCAGGACCGCCTTCCCAGAGTTGGCAACACCCATAGTGGGCCAGGCTTTCCCACATCAATCGGTAATCAGGAAAATACCCTTATCAGCTTGCCTACAGGCTAATCTTATGGAAGCATTTTCTCAATCGAAGTTATCTAGTCTCAGACAACTCTAGCTTGTGTCCAGTTGACAACAACAACAACAACAAGCAACAACCAAGCCAAGCAGGAACTCCATTCCTCCTCTGCTTTGCCATCTCTTCTGTTTTTTCATTACAGCATCACAAATTCATGTCTGAGTTAATCCTATCCCCCAGTCATTACAGGTTTAGGGAAAAACAGTCTAACTAAGTTTAATAATATCAAATGTAATAATATATATTTCAAGTGAAACTGAGAAAATAAAATATATTTGTTTATTTATTTATTGTGTATGTGTCCATAGTTGTGTGGATTTATGTGCACCAAGTATGTCCAGGTGCCTGTGAAGACCAGAAGAAAATATTGGATCCCATGGAACTGTAGTTATAGTCAGTTGTGGGCTGCCATGTTTAGAACTATTACATGGGGCTTTTCTATGCCTTCCTTGTTTCCAAATAATGACACAGAAACCTATTATACTTATTAATAAGCTTCAAGTAGTATAGCTGGGTAGATCCTCATTTATTCTAACCAGACTATGCTGGCTACTTCCTAGATATCCCAGATACCCTGTTTTCTGCCATCTTAGTCTCACTCTGGCTACTCCTGTTCCATCTGTGTCCTTGTAGTGAGTCCCTCATGATGACCCTCACAGTGATTCCTCCACCTGTGACCTCCTTACTGGGTTCAGATGTCCCTCCTTAATTCTTCTGCCCAGATACAGGCTGATTAGCTCTTTATTAACCACTCAGAGGTGATGAAAAACAAAATTTTTACACAACATTGAGGCAGAAGATGATTAGATAATAATGACAGTGCCAGCATCGAGAATGCAATCAGAACTCTGGTTACAGAAATCAGCATCCGAATATACAGTACACAAAAACATCCCTTAACAGCTCCCCATTTAGTCTAAAAAGAGGCTCTTTCTCTTATAGTAATGAACTATATACAATAAGAACAATTAATATCATCAGATCCTACTACAAAAGTCTATACGCAACAAAATTGGAAAATCTGGAGGAAATGGACAAGTTTCTAGACAGATACCAATTACCAAAGTTAAATCAGGATCAGATAAACCATCTAAACAGTCCCATAACCCCTAAAGAAATCGAAGCAGTCATTAAAAGTCTCCCAACCAAGAAAAGCCCAAGACCAGATGGGTTCAGTGCAGAATTCTATCAGACCTTCAAAGAAGACCTAATACCAATACTCTTCAAGCTATTCCACAAAATAGAAACGGAAGGAACACTACCCAATTCATTCTATGAGGCCACAGTCACACTGATACCAAAACCCCACATAGACCCAACAATAAAAGAAAACTTCAGACCAATTTCCCTTATGAATATCGATACAAAAATACTCAATAAAATTCTTGCAAACTGAATCCAAGAACACATCACAATGATCATTCACCATGATCAAGTAGGCTTCATCCCAGGGATGCAGGGATGGTTCAATACCCGGAATTCCATCAATGTAATCCACTACATAAACAAATTCAAAGAAAAAAACCACATGGTCATTTTGTTAGATGCTGAAAAAGCATTTGACAAAATTCAACATCCCTTTATGATAAAAGTCTTGGAAAGATCAGGAATTCAAGGAGCATACCTAAACATAGTAAAAGCAATATACAGCAAACCAGTAGCCAACATCAAACTGAATGGAGAGAAACTCGAAGCAATCCCAATAAAATCAGGGACTAGACAAGGCTGCCTTCTCTCTCCCTACCTATTCAATATAGTACTTGAAGTTCTAGCTAAAGCAACCAGACAACAAGATAAGGTCAAAGGGATACAAATTGGAAAGGAAGAAATCAAAATATCACTATTTGCAGATGATGTGATGGTATACTTAAGTGACCTGAAAAACTCCACCAGAGATCTGCTACAGCGATAAACAACTTCAACAAAGTGGCTGGATACAAAATTAACTCAAGCAAATCAGTAGCCTTCCTATACTTGAAGGATAAACAGGCTGAGAAAGAAATTAGGGAAATGACACCCTTCACAATTGTCACAAACAATATATCTTGGTGTGACTCTTACCAAACAAGTGAAAGATCTGTATGACAAGAACTTCAAGTCTCTGAAGAAAGAAATCAAAGAAGACCTCAGAAGATGGAAAGATCTCCCATGTTCATGGATTGGCAGGATTAACATAGTTAAAATGGCCATCCTGCAGAAAGCAATATACAGATTCAATGCTATCCCCATCAAAATCCCAACTCAATTCTTCATAGACCTAAAAAGAGCAATTCTCAAATTCATATGGAATAACAAAAAACCCAGGATAGCAAAAACTATCCTCAACAATAAAAGGTCTTCTGGAGGAATCAGCCTCCCTGACCTCAAGCTGTACTACAGGGCAGTAGTGATAAAAACTGCATGGTATTGGTACAGTGACAGGCAGATAGATAATGGAATAGAATCGAAGACCCAGAAATGAACCCACACACTTATGGTCACTTGATCTTTGACAGAGAAGCTAAAACCATACAGTGGAAAAAAGACAGCATCTTCAACAAATGGTGCTGGTTCAACTAGCAGTCTACATGCAGAAGATTGGGAATTGATCCATTCCTATCTCCCTGTACAAAGCTCAAGTCCAAGTGGATCAAGGACCTTCATATAAAGCCAGATACACTGAATCTAATAGAAGAGAAAGTGGGGAAGAATCTCGAACACTTGGGCACAGGGGAACTGTTCTTGAACAGAACACCAATGGCTTGTGCTCTAAGATCAAGAATCAACAGATGGGACCTCATAAAATTACAAAGCTTCTGTAAGGCAAAGGACACCGTAAATAGGACAAAACGGCAACCTACAGATTGGGAAAAGATCTTTACCAATCCTACGTCTGATAGAGGGCTAATATACAGTGTATACAAAGAACTCAAGATGCTAGACTCCAGAGATCGAAATAACCCTATCCAAAAATGGGGAACAAAGAAAAACAGAGAATTCTCAACTGAGGAAACTCGGTGGCCAAGAAGCACCTAAAGAAATGTTCAACATCCTTAGTCATCAGGGAAATGCAAATCAAACAACCCTGAGATTTTACCTCACACCAGTCAGAATGGCTAAGATCAAAAACTCAGGTGACAGCAGATGTTGGCGAGGATGTGGAGAAAGAGGAACATTGCTGGTGGGAATGCAAGTTGATTCCCACCATTTCCTCTCTGGAAATCAGCTTGGCGGACCCTCAGAAAAACAAACATAATACTACCTGAGGACCCAGCTATTCCCCTCCTGGGCATATACCAGAAGATTCTCCAACATGTAATAAAGACACATGTTCCACTATGTTCATAGCAGCCATATTTATAATAGCCAGAAACTGGAAACAACCCAGATCTCCCTCAACAGAGGAATGGATACAGAAAATGTGGTACATTTACACAATGGAATACTACTCAGCAATTATGAGTTCATGAAATTTGCAGACAAATGGATGGATCTTGAAAATATCATCCTGAGCGAGGTAACATATTCACAAAAGAATGAACATGGTATGTACTCACTGTTAAGTGGTTATTAGCCCAAGAGTTCGAAATATCCAAGAGTCACTTCACAGCAACAGTAGGGCAGAGTGTGAGGTCCCAGATAGAGGACTTAGAGAAGGGACTGAAGGAGCTGAGGGAGTTTGCATCCCCAGAAAGGCAGCAACAGTGGCAACTGGGCTGACCCCCCCGATACTCCTGGAGACTGATCCACCAACCAAAGAATACACATGGAGTGACCCATGGTGCTGGCCACATATGCTGCAGAGGAGGGTCTTGTTAGACATCAGGGGGAGGAGAGGCCCTTGGGCCTGAGGGCATTAGATTCCCCAGTATAGGAGAATGCCAAGGGGGGAAGAAGAGAGTGGGTGGGTGGGTCGAGGAATACCCCCATAGAGGCAGGGGTGGGGGGGGGAATAGGGAGGTTCCAAAGAAGAGATCTGGAAAGGGGAAAACATTTGAAATGTAAATAAAGTAGAAAAAAAAGAAACAAAGAAAACTATCAGGTAAAAGTTACATTCACAATTTCTAGTCCATTTGTATTTGGCAACTCTAGAGAAAGTACTCTACAATCTATCCAATCCTGGTGAGTCCAAAGTTCTGTACCTAATTCACTTTCTATCTTGCATTTATTAACTTACAAATATCTTCTTAGACCTTAATATTTTTCTATTTTTAAATTTTTTTCTTTTATCGGATATTTTCTTTATTTACATTTCAAATGTTATCTCCCTTTCCTGGTTTCCCCTCCCCCTGCTTCTATGAGGGTGCTCCCCCACCAATCCTAAACAACTTAAGCTTAAATGTGAGAATATAACTATGTAATTTTCAAGCCCATCAGAGACCTGAGTAATTAGGAAGTACAGAGAAAACAGATTCCAAAACCATAAAAATGAAGGAGGTTGCTGGCTACTTGGACAGTCACCTAAGCTTCCTCTGAAACATTAAAACATCCATCTTTGGATTTCTGATCCATAATATGACAAACTTTACTGTGAGGCAGTAATTACAAAGAACTTGCCTACCTTGTCCTTGCAAAATCCAGCAATTGACTTCATCCATATCCTGCTTATCCACAGCTTGGACAGCATGCTATCTGCAGTTGAGGCAAGGGCAGTCTCTTGCCCAGTAGCTAGTTTATAACATTTGAAGGAAACACCATAAGGAGTTTCTTTGATGCCCATCATCTTCTTTGAAGTACAATGAGGGTGGTTCAGAAAGCAGACATGTCAATAAGGCTCTTATTATTATAAAAACATCTTTAAATGTCATATTCTGTAGGTCTCTGAAGTGTTTGAAGATCATCTTCTATCTATGTAAATTATATCTGAATAGGTAAACATTGCTTCTTTCTAGATATCTACTATCTGTTTAATCTTGAAAACATCTACAGGAAGCCAAATAAAGCTTATTTCTATAAATAACTATCACCTAACATGACCATAAGTTTGATTGTCTATTAACTTGCATTTTTAAATTATTTTTTATACACTGCAGATTTTATTCCCCTCCTGGTCGACCCTCCCACTGTTCCACATCCCATACCTACTCACTACCCTCCTGTCTCCACGAGGATGTCTCCCACCCCACCCCACCAGACTTCTAAACTCCCTGGGGCCTCTAGTCTCTTGAGGGTTAGGTGCATCTTCTCTGACTGAACCCAGACCCGGCAGTCCTCTGCTGTATATGTGTTGGGGGCCTCATATCAGCTGGTATATGCTGCCTGGTTGGTGGTCCAGTGTCTGGGAGATCTCAGGGGTCCAGGTTAATTGAGAATGCTGGTCTTCCTGCAGGGTTGTCCTCCTCCTCAGCTTCTTCCAGCTTTTCCCTAATTCAACCACAGGGGTCAGCAGCTTCTGTTCATTGGTTGGGTGCAAATATTTGCATCTGACTCTTTCAGCCACTTGTTGGGTCTTTCGGAGGGCAGCTATGCTAGGTCCCAATTTGGTGAGCACTCCATAGTCTCAGTAATAGTGTCTGGCTTTTGGGCCTCTCCTTGAGCTGGATCCCACTTTGGGCCTGTTGCTGGACCTTCTTTTCCTCAGGCTTTTCTCTATTTACATCCCTTCAGTTCTTTCAGACAGGAACAATTACGGGTCAGAGTTTTGACTGTGGGATAGCAATCCCCATCCTCACTTGATTCCTTGTCTTTCAGCTGGAGGTGGGCTCTACAAGTTCCCTCTCCTCACTGTCTGCATTTTATCTAAGGTCCCTGCCTTTGAGACCTAAGAGTCTCTCACCTCCCAGATCTCTGGTACATTCTGGAGGGTCCCCCCACCTCCTACCTCCCAAGGTTGCCTGTTTCCATTCTTTCTGCTGGTTCTCAGCTAGAAACAACCCAGATGTCCCATGACAGAAGAATAGATGTAGAAAATGTGATTCATTAACTTGCATTTTTAAATTATCCTAAACAGTCTGCAATATCATCCTGGAGACTAGAACTTCACATTGCACTTTTAAATGAGTTGCATAGGTACAATACCTTAAACAAGATTTGAAGCATATATACAGTATGCTATAGAAATATATAATCTTAATTTTGTATCAATATATGAAACTGATACTAACATAAAAATATGTGGTATGTTGATGCTCTTTAGTTTAAAAGTAGGTTCAATACTCTACCCTCTAAGCCTATCATTCCTCCTGTTTTAATCTCTTCTCCCCCTTTTCCCTAACCTTAGATAGGGAAGAAAGAACAGGAAAGGATAAAGTGTGAAGGGTGAAGGATGTTTGCCATCATTTAAGGAGGGGAGATGGTGGCTACAAGTGGTCAGTGGTCTTGGTCGTAGAGGAAACAAAATAAAGGAGGTTAGATTCAGGGATTTCTTTCTCTCTGGCCTTTCTCCCCCCACACTCTCGGTTCCTGCTCAGCCTCTTCTCCTTTCTCTCTCTCCTCTCCCTCTCTCTGTCCTTCTCTGACCCCTCTCTTTTTCTGCCTCTACTCCCTTCTCAAGCCCTCCTTCCCACACTTCCAAATAAACTTCATCTTATTAAAAAGTAAGCTCTTTTCAGAACTTATAGCAGGTGCCATTGGAATACTGAATATGTGTTTATGGTATGGTGCACATACTTTGATTTTACAAACTCTGAAAATGAACCATATACATTTGCCAAATTTAATTTCTTTATGTGCCTCTTGGGTTATTCCCTGGAGATAATGGAGTTTGGTTATACAAAGTGCACATAGGACATATCTTTTTAATTTTCTTGGCTTGTTGCCAAGTAATAGAAAACTTTTTCTTCAAACCTTTGTTGTTAACATGGTGTGGTTTTTTTAAAAATGAAATTCTGAAGCTTCTAGCAGATTTCCTATTAATAGTTGATCAATTTCATAATTACCTTGTGCTAGAGGGCCTGGTAGACCCATATGGGATCTAATATGGGTTATATATAATGGATAAATTTTACTTCTGGTTATTTGTTGTCATTGTGTAAATAGGGAAGTTAATTCTGAATTGTCCTGAATAAGTTCAGTGGTTTCTAGACTACATATTGAGAGCCAGTAACTGTTAAGAGATTCAAGGAAATCTAATACCATAAGAATGACATATAACTCTGATTTTTAAACTGAATCATAAGGGCTCTGAGCCACTTTATATTTTTCTGACTTATAGCCTGCCTTTCCTGATGTATTTGCATCAGTATAGAATGTAGGGGTCCCAGAACTTTCTTTCATTTTACCATGGGACAGAGAGAATTCAGTTAATTCTTTTTACAGATTAAAGGCACTTGCTTTGGAGTATTTGTTGTTAATTTCTCCCAATAACATTACTGCAAGTCCTCTGAAAATGTTCATTTTTTCTCACAATGAGGCAATTTTAGCAATAATAAAATGCACCACAATTTCTGCTGAGGATATTTCTGCTAATTGATGAAGTCTCATTTTACCTTTCAGAATCTATTCAGAAACATTTTCTACGTATGTCTTTAATTTTTACTTGGTTTGTGTGCTAAAATATCCATTCTAAGATATAATCTTTCTTTCTGCACAAGAATTCCTGTGGGAGAGTGAGAAGAACACAAAATAGCTAAAATTCAAGCCATCTCTGGATCCAAATAATCTATATGTGTATCTTATAATCTCTTTTCTACCAGAACCAATTCTTTTATGGCTTAGCTGATAATTATTTTGGACTATTTAAGTCCTTATCACATTGTAAGGTTTGAAAGAAATTATTTAGCTCTTGAGTAGCTAATCTAGCTGTGGGCTGGGCCTTAGTCAATTAATATTTCCCAATAATTTTTTAAATTCCTTGAGTTCTTAATTGGTCCCTCCTGATTTGTATTTTCTGTGGTTGATATTTTACAGACCTATATTATATCCTATATAATAAATAGAATCTTCTCTTTGTATTTTTTCAGGAGCAACTTGTAATCCCCCAAAAGGCAAAATTCTCTTTACTTCATCAAACATTTTTTCCTAAGGTATTTGAATCAGCCAGCAAAGTATCATCTACATAATGGTAAATTATGGATTGAGGAAATTGCTTAGAATTATTTCTAGTGTCTGTTGTATATTTATATAAGGTAGGACAATTCATCATTCCTTGTGGAAGAATTTTCCAGTAATACCTTTTTGTTGACATGGAGGGATTAAACGTGGGTACAGCAAAAGCAAATCTGTATCTTGTTCTTGTATCAGTATAGTTAAAAAAAAAAAAAAAGCAGTCTTTTAAATCAATCACTATAATAGGCCATACTGTTGGTAACAAAGAACACAATGGGATTTTAGGATGTAAAATCGATTTTATTGATTGCTATCAGATCTGTTAACATCCTGCATTTGTCATATTTCTTTTTAATTACATATATAGGAAAATCCTAAGGATTGGTGGATTCTTCTATATGTTGAGCCTCCAGCTGCCCTTGGACTAGATCTTCTAGTGCTTACTTATTACTTTTCTTTTGTCTTAGGCCACTGTTCTACTCAGACAGGTTGGTAAGACAACCACCTTAGTGGTAGGACTGCTGGTGTTCTCCCAGCAGTGGCTCCCCTATATAACATTGGAGAGCCAGCCTATACTGTGTCAGGACAGTATATGGACAACTTGGTCAGTCTATGACTGTTCTTAGTAATTTTTTTTCAATACCTTCATCAGGAATGTCTCCTATTTTATGGCTTGTTCCTGAAGTTGGAGGAATATAAATCCATGCTTCCCACTGTTGTAACAAACCTCTTCCCCATAAATTCATGGCTATATCAGACACATATGGCCTTAATTTTCCTATTTGACCTTCTGGCCATATACATTCAAGCCATTTTACACTTTGTTTTATCTAGAATAAAGTTCCAATCCCTAAAATTTGTATATCTATCTCCTGAAGTGACCAATCTAGAGGCTAAGATTTTGGTTAAATTGTGGTTATGTCTGCTCCTATGTCTACCAATTTTTCAATTTCAATATTATTTATAAATGCCTTTAGTTTTGACCTCTGTTCATCTATAAATGCTTGCCAAAATATTTGTTTTCTGGTTTTATCTGGGTTTTTTTGTTTTGTTTTTTATCTTTTGAAGTTGCTATGACTTTGATATATGACTTTTTAATGTTTCTCTTCAGAGCAATGTTTTAAATTATTCTGTGGATGAGATTATCCACTGTAGGCCTGAGATAGCTGATTTGAATTTGATTTGGGGGCCTTTGAGAGGCCACATTGAATGTTTCCCAACAAGGGTTTACCTGTTTGTCTCTTGTTGATCTACATTCATTAGTTCAATGCTGCCCTTGCCACACCGTCTGCATTTTCCAGAAGGCTCAGGAGACCTTCTTTTGGAATCAGTTTTGCTTACCACAACTAAGACATTTGAGAGTTTGGATTTTCTCAAAACCTGTAGAGATTACTTCTATTAAAGCTACATCATAGGAATAAGAACCAATATCAGCTATATTTCTAATCCATTCATCTCTTGGTGCTGAACGTGCCTTTATAGTGGCCTGATCACCTTTTCACATTCAACATTAGCATTTTCAAAAGCCAAAGATTCAACCAGTGCTTTCCTGGTTTGTGGAACTGATACCCTTCTATCTACAGCTGAAGTCAATCTCTATAAACAGTCAGTGAATTATTCTTTGGACCTTGAGTAATCTGAGTAAATGGTTCCAGTCTTTTTCCTGTTTCTTCAACATTGTCACAGACTCTTAAAGCTGCCATGTGACAGGATGCCAAGGTGGCCTCCTCATATACAACTTGCATCTCTAGTTCAGCATACGAACCTTCACCTAGCAACTGATCTTGGGAAATACTCATGCCTCTTGCCCTGTTTCTCTATTCTATCTTCTTAGCCGTTTCTCTACACCATGATCACCATTGTAACTGAGGACCAGGTTCCAATACTGCTTTTGTCATATCTATCCAATCTTGGGGGATTATTCTGTTTTGAGTTGCCCAAGAATTTAATATATGCTCCATGAATGGTGAATACCATATGAGATGACACTTTAATTTTTTTCAAACCCAACACATCGGCAGAGTGCCATGAAATATCTTCATAATCTTGGGAGTGGCCACGATCTGCTGATACCTGCACAGTAACTGGATAAGTAAAGACTGGTTTTCTAACAACCTTTGGCTGATTTTTGTGATTTTCATTCTACTGTAGAGCAATAGGCTCTGATCTTAGTTCCTGTGCTTCTATCTTAATATCTGTTTCATTCTTATTTATAAGTATTTCTAATTTTTACCCTTCCAGCTTGTTTCCATTTCTCACTTTTCTCATTTTCTAGTACCTCTAAAGCTCTTTTCTTTGAGAAGGCACAGGAAGCTATTATGGTGATTAAGACTAAAATTAGAACTACGAGCATAATAATCATAATCAGTAATGTACCAATCTCAATTAAGCCATTTGTCTTTTCCTTTTCTGTCTCTATCTTTAAGTCATCTAAGATGGCTTTATAGAGGACCCAAATGTCCTGTTATTGTTGTTTCATCCTTTCCGTGTCTTATTTCTTTTAATTTTATTACTTTTGAATACTGAGATGATGTTTTTTATACACTGCCTCCCTTTTTCTTTAGCACTTAAGTATAATTTCAAACATTTTTACCTGATCAGGGCTGTGGTCAGATTATTTTTTCTCCTCTGTATCTGTCAGGTTTCTGAGTCCTGCAATGTGATTAGCCCTGCTGCTGCCCTTCAGTTCACAGGGATGGGGTCGTTCTACTGTTTGACCAGAGAAACAACAGCTTCTGTGCTTTGCGAACTATCCCTAGGCTGGAGTGTGTTCTACTGCCTGTCCTGGGCCCATGTGCCCTGTAGAGATGGACTGACCCAACACACACTACGGAAAAGTGGTTGCCCTGGCCACAGGAATGCAGCTAGTCCCCAGTTGGCTGCATTTTTTACCCACTATCTGTAGTTCATGGACTCTGTCTACCATTGAACTCTGGTTGGAGCCACTGTGGGCAGCAATAGGTGCTCATAGGCTGGCATGCTCCCATGATTTGCCTGGATATACATGCCACCCTGGGCGCAGTTTGCCAGCTGAAGCCAAGCCTCTCCCACTAGCCAAACAGGCTTTTCCCAAGGCTACGGTCTCTGGGAGGGTTCCTTACCCCCTCCCCCTTTTATCTTAGTAACTCCCACCTAGGACAACCCTCACTGGGACCAGAAGTCCCACCTTAAACTCTCCTGTCCAGCTACAAACTGATCAGCTCTTTATCAACCAATCAGAGGTGATGGAGGACAATTTTTACACAACAGTGAGACAGGAGATGCTTCAGTAATGAAACAATGCCAACATTCAGATGGTAACCAGATGTCTGGGCACAGAAATCAGCATCTGAATATGCAATGCACAAAACCATGCCCCAACAGTCATGTGGGTAGTGGGATCTAAACCCTGGTTCTCTGAAGGATCAGTAAGTGCCCTTAACCACTGAACTATCTTTCTAGCACCTACTTATCTTTCCTTTTAGTAGCTTCTGCCTTTCTCTACCTCTTATAGCATCTTCAAACCACTGAAAAGGTAGTAGGACAAGAGAAATCCAAAGAAACTGACAACTGACCTGTAAATCAGGCTGTGTGTGTGGGAAAACCAAGTATTCTGTTAAATTGTTCTGTTTCTATGTCCCTTCCTCCACAGCTCTCAACTTGTTAGGACTTAAGAGGTTTCATCCCTCTGTGCATGATCATAGATAGCAGGAGATGCAAGTAGGCACACAGCCCGGATTCCTGCAATGTCCAGGGCATTTGACAAATACAGATGCTATATTCTAAGAGAAAAATAAATATACCAGCTTGGCTCTAATGGAGAGCTGCTATACTAAGATACAGAAAAATGTTTCCTGGCATTTGGAAATATCAGTAGTCACAGATGGGAGAAACAGTCTACTGACAACAGACCAGAATTGTACAGTTTATATAGTCAAACCACCAAACCCAGGGTATGCACTATGCTTTCTTTGTGAACTGGTATTTTTAACTAAATAAGTGATTTGCATCTCTCTCTCTCTCTCTCTCTCTCTCTCTCTCTCTCTCTCTGTCTCTGTGTGTGTGTGTGTGTGTGTGTGTGTGTGTGTGTGTGTTTTATATATTTTTATGTAGCCCAGGAAGGCCTCAAACACATTACACAGCTACAAATGCCTGAGTTTCCAATCCTCCCACCTCTACCTCCTTGGGATCTAGAATTATGGACACACACTACCCTGATAGTTCATGAATTTCTTTTGAACCCAGAATTGAATGAATGCTAGACAAACACTATAGGAACAGTGCAACTTCCCAAGTCCTTCTCTCTCTAGTGTTTCATATTACTGCCCATGGCTGTAGAATGGACCCTTGACAGTGAGCAGAATTATGGCAGGAAATTTCTGCTTTACAGCTTCAGCCATTTCTTTATGTCTATTTTTAAAATGCCTATTAGTTCAAGCTGATCATGAGACTTAGAATTCCATATGAATTCCCACTAGTCACAAAAGCACATATTTTATTTCTAAAGGGAACTGAAAACCTAATTATGGTGCACAAAATAAAGGACATATCTATCCCGTTCACCTCTGGGCTCTCCAGTTCTGCTTCAGTAATGGACGAGATGTTGAAATTAGCTTTAAAAGCCATGAATCTGGATGCCATTCCTGCATTCCTCTTCCTTAGTAAAAATTACAGCAGTAGCAATATAGTAAAAATTAAGCTAGGTGTGGTAGTAAATGCCTGTATTCCCAGAACTAGGAAGATGGAGGCAGGATTGTACATAGTAAGTTCTAAGCCAGTCTACATAGCAAAATCTTACCTCAAAAAGTATTTTCAAAGTAGAAAAAAAGAAAAATCACAATTAAACTATAGAAATTACTCATCATTAAATGATATAACTAGCATTGCTCAGTGTTTGCTTCTCTCTGTGAAGTACGGCTTAGAAAGTGTCCTGAGTGCACAGTAAACACTGATATCTGCACATATAGACAGCATGTTTGTGCCAAGCTCTGCCCACAGGTAGAGAAAATAACACATTCAGTGTTCAATGTGTTCCTCCAACTTCCCCTTTTCCATGACATTACCTTGTCCTAAGATCCAGAAATGCTTTAAGATTAAAAGGAATAAGTTGAAAATCGAAGTGTTAACTAATAAAAGCAGTTGATTCCTTACTGAGACTTATAAGAGATGGGGAAGAAGATGCAAAAATAGATTTAAATGCTTGTACTTTGACAGAGGAAATGTATGTGCTGGGAGCAATTGTGTGTGAAATACACTTAAATTTATTTATTAGAAAATGAATCAGCTAAGTGGGCAGCTGCTAACGTAGGGAGCCCCTCCTCAAACCTCCTCATCCCTCCCTGAGTTGTCCTTCAGGGACTTCTGAATGATGGGCTACACTAGGGCCTGTCAGCTGCCTAAGAGCATGAAACATTCACCCAAACTAATTAGATGTCGCCCTGACCTAAGTTAGTTCTATTTTCAGCTTGTACAGATTTATAGCACAGCATAGAAAAGGATCACAGAAAGTTTTAAAGTCTAAATCAATAAGACTATAGTTAGGAAACTTTATATTACTTAAGTGACATCTGGTTAATCATGCCTGCTCAGTTGATCATGCCTGCTCAGCTAATCATGTCTGCTCAGCTTTAAGTCTCATGTTCACACCCTCCATCCTGTTTTCCAGTGTCTCCCTCCATCCCTCTCTCTTTCCCTCCCTTCCTCCCTCCCCCTCCCCCTTCTCAATCTTGATAATCAGTTATTTGCTTTCTCAATTCCAACACTCTATGTGAGTAAAGAAGCAACTCAGGCTGTTTCACACTGCAAATCTTTGACGTGCTTGAGTTTAGAAATATTAACTAAAGTTCTCTGAAAACAAGCAGCCACAACCATGAAGGTTCAAAGTGCTGAAAGACTGAACATAACCCCATGATTGTGGAGAATTAGAATATTATAAATCAAGAGCCAAATTATACCGGGGCTATGTTTAGTTCCCTTAATAGGCATGCGTGGCCTGCCCATGTCTGACATGGCATCCTTTTGACTACCAGGAAAAACTTTTAAAAGTTTAAAGAAGGAGGAAGCATTTGCAGATAAATTGCCACCTGGTACTCCAACTGATGTTTTGTGTTTGGTAATTATGGTAATTCATCTTGCAAGTTTTAGGAAAAATGGGGAAATCTAACTTCAGATAATTGGTTTTATGTTTCCCTCAATTGGGAACATTTGATATTCTTAAATTGCTTTCCCCCATACTAAGTGAGAAGTTCTACAAGAAGAAAAAGCAAGAAATAATCAATGTACTCTAAATGAACACCCTATTTATTCAAACTTTTGAAGTGTCTAAAAGAAGAAATGATAAAATCACTAATTTACAAGAGATTTTTTTAAAAAAAAGTTTTGGAAGTAGTATCAAAATTGAACAAGATCTTGAAGGATAGAAAATTAATAGCAGGAATTTAAGGATAGTGTCAAAAGTAAAGATAAATTCTAAAGAAACTAACTTTACTCAAATTTCTGTTATCTCCCTCAATCCCTCTACCACCAGAAAACAAATCAGTTTCCTCTTCATGGTCTTCTCCTTCTACTGTTTTCTACAGTAGTTCCTAAGGGGAATGAATTTTATAATGAAAGAAAAGTTTGTCCTGGCTCCTTTGAGGCTAAAACATTATATATCTATGTCTATATCTATATTCCTATCTATATTTCAATTTAACTATCCTATCTCTCTCTCTCTCTCTCTCTCTCTATATATATATATATATATATATATATATATATATTCATATATATATATGAATGAGAGTGAAAAAGAGGAAGAAGGAAGAGAGAGAGGAGAGAAAGAAGAGAGAGAGGAGGGAGAGAGAGAGAGAGAGAGAGAGAGAGAGAGAGAGAGAGAGAGAGAGAGGATTCTAATACTCCTGGACAAAAATGAGTGAGATGAAATCTTTCATTATAACATTCCATGATTGATCAGCAGAGAATTCTTTAAGGTTTATTAAAGAATATCAGATTATCATATTGACTAACAAAAATGTGATTTTTTGATTTATACTAATTTTTTCAATTATTGAATGAAAAGTTATAAAATTACCTGTGTACTATACCAAAATATTTCTGCAAGTCACTGACATTGCTAAAGCATGGCAATATAAGCTAGAAGAAGTAGAAAAACTGAACTCAAATTCTATGCCAGCTATGAGAAATGCTGAACACCCAACAGAAGGAAATCAAGAGACTGTCACAATCATCAGAGGAAGGAACTATGGGCATAATCCAAATGGACATAGAACAGATATGATCAGTTACACCAGCAGATATAATAGCTAAAAACAATCCCTTGCCAAATGTAAAGCAGTATCATTTGAGGTAAGAATCTCTAGTAGTCAACCTATCACAGAAAAGTATGAAGTGTGAGAACTTGTAATCTCTGTACCAGCCTTGGAACTCCCAAATATCATCTATAGGAAAGCCAAATGGCAAAGGATGGAAGTTTATGCAAGAACCCTGAGCCGTAAATAAGGTAATTATTCCTTACACATGACTCTCTAACACACTGACCTGACACTATCCCCACACATTGCTATCTAACATTCCATGATTGTTAGGACTAGATCTCTGCAATGAATTTAAAAAATATTCTTGTTGTATCAAACATCCAGTATTTGCACCTACCTGGGAAGAATAGCAATACACACGGACTATGTTGTTACAGGAGACACTGATAATGTTTTCAAAATCTAAAATCAGATGTGCAAGATTTGTTTTTTTTTTTGTTGTTGTTGTTAATGAATGTCTTTTTTGTTAATCCAGTCTGTGCACAGGCTCCTCTTGGTATAGCTATTGCAGCAAGAATGAAGAATTTCTAGAGACATCTATGCAGCTTTCATTCTCTTTGAGATTCCTGAAACAATGGACCCCAAAGCAGTGTAATCACCAAAGAACCTCGAGGAGAAGGGAATATTGAAAACTTCTACTCAGAAAGAAAATCTGTCTTCTAAAAAGAGATTTCACATGGGTTGACAACTTGTTAAACTACCTTGCAGGAAAGACTGAGCCCAGCACAAGAATAATGGGTGTGGATGTTTCTTGGCTGGGGCTTTATAGATACGCATACCCTTTGCCTTCTATCATGCTAGAACTCAGATCCTAACCACAAAGACAGACTTGAGGGGTCACTGGATCTCTGTTACTCTTCAAAAAGAGTTCACATTAAATAAGTCTCATCTTTCTCTTTTCCAATATTATTGTATTTATTTGGAGAATTGAGTCTGTTTTGATCATGGATTTAAACAAAGGGTGAAAAGAAAACAAAAACCTCAAACTTAAAATTCTACACTTTAGGAATTAATGAAATAAGGTTCATTTATTTTTAAAATGTTGATCTTGTAAGATAAATGTACCTGTGTCAAAATATAAACTACCTCATGCCTAAAGCAACAAGGATTTCTTAAGGGCAGGTTTCTGCTCTTTGGTAATATTTACAACAGGGAATGGACTATGTGTGGTGTCTGGACTGCTGACACATAAACTTGACAATGAAGTTCTTTTAATATTTCTGCTATTTTCAGTCAGTAAGATAAAAACACTCCCATTTGGAAATTTTTGTATTTGAAATCCTGACTTTTATTGATTTTCCCAGGCTTAATAAGCAAGTAACTTGTCATTCTGTGTAATGCACATAAAAAACTGAGTTCATTTGTGTATAACGATACTAATTTAATAAGAACTCTAATGTTTTGATTTTTGTAGGTGTTGTAGATCTATTATGACACTGAATAAAAGATTCTAAATTTTGCTTCAAAAGTAGAAGCTGAGTTAATGTCCTAAGAACTTTTTGTAGGTCTTCTTTGTAGTGATGCTAACCATTGGAGACTGTTTAAAATAATTATATTATATGATATAAGCCTTCTAAGGTACAAATCTTAGAAGCACACTTTACCAAGTTGATGTCCTCCAAACTATAAGAGTCAGTGGTGTTAGCCTCTTCCAGGTTTATATCTGAATAGTCCTAACAGTACTGTGACTGTGCTCTTAAAGCTAACCAATTAGTCATACCATGGCAATGTGCACTCTAAGCTCTGCCTCGGAATAATTAAAAGCAATCAGACACTGGTCACCTAATTACCATAGCTATAAAAAGTACTTACTTCTAAAACAATCTTTCTTTAAATACGTACCCTTGATGGCTGTGTTTATTATAAGGCTTTATAAATGTTGTCATACAACATGTTGTCTGAGGATGTCAAACATCCTCAGAAGTATTTTGTTTTGATGAGTATATCCTTGCAGAGTTTTGTAACCAGCAGTTATCTGTTAACATTTTGCAAAAGTACAGCTTGCAAATGTCAAGTCACAGAACCTTCAGCATGCAGCTCTTTTCCCTAAACTTCCATGTGCTCCTCTCCCCTCCACCACACAGCTCTGTAAAGAAAACTGCTTGACATTGGCTGTGGTGTTACAGTCTCCCTCCCCATTGCAGCTAAGACCAGCTCCTCCAGCTTGCTCACTAGTCTCAAGCCCCTAGATGTCAGATCATCTTGCCAGAGAGTCCAGAGATGAGAGGACCTCATTCCTGTACTTGCCTAGTTATCCACACGTCTTTCTCTTTTTAAACCTAAACCTCATGTCATGACCTTGAAGATGGACTTGAGGTATCATTGGAACTCTGATTATCTTCCCAGTATGGACACATTGAAGAATTCTGGTTGTCACTTGTTTGTTTAATTGACTTATTGAAGATGAATGACTGAGCCTGGCTTGGCCAAAACTCTGACCCTAAAAACTGGGGTAACATTGTGGTTCCCTGCATATGACACTTGCCTCAAATACTTCTTTTTCTAGTAATAATAGCTAGATAAAGGGGGAATAAGGTATTTTGTTACTTTTATGCTGCTGTAATAAATCCCATAACTGAGAAAGGTTATAGAAAGTATCTTTGGACACATGGTTCTAGAGGGTTAGTAGTCACAGTGGCAGGGACAACATAGCTGCCAGAGCCAGAATCTTAGAGCTCATTTCTTAAACCATAAGTATACAGTAAAGGAAGCAATGTTTACAATTTTTACTCTCAAGGCTCTTGCACTTTGATGTACTTCAGCCCACAAGGCTGTGCTACCTAAACTTCCTCAAAGAGTACCATCAACTGTTCAATACCTGAGCATGAGAAAGGGATATTTCTCATTAAAGTCACCACTGGTATCCTGAAATAAAATGCAACTTTGTCATCTTAAGATAAACATATGTGTTATAGTGATTCCTTCAGGAGTGCTTATAAATCTTATTTCTTCCATTAGTAATTGTACAATCCTGTAAATAAGGGAAAACAAACAAACCATAACAAAACAAATAAAAATAAACTAACTACAAAGGAACAAAGAAACCCAGGAGATTCTGGTTTTAAACCCAAAGATGTGAGGAGAAAAATCACTGACCCAAATCATCATGGCTAAATTAATTAAAGCATGTTTACTCATTCATGTACATGGGCTGCCTCCCACTAAGGCAGGATACAATAGATCAAACTTGACCTTGGGGAAGATATGGTTTTCATAGCTCAGGGGTGAGGGTTTTCCAAATGATGGACTTGGCAGGCAAAATTTGCAGGGTTACAGAAGGAGAACATAACCACAATAAATTGGTCATAACACTCTTTTGAAACAAAGACATGATTGCAAGGTAGTTATAAAGTAGTCATAACAACAGGTGGTCATAACAATAAGTAGTCACAATATCCTTTTTAAACAAAGGCATGGTTACTATTTCCTAGGCGGCACAAAACTACTTATAGTGAAAAATATAGGTGGAGCATAACCTCATCCTTGAGAAATGGAGATTTAATTATAAACAGGAATGAACTTAGTTTGTCATGGTTGTAAAATGACTTTCAAACCTAAGAAAGACAGGCTGGTTCATCACTGACTACTGTCAAAATTGGATTATAAATTATTTGTTCATTACCCAACTATCATATAAGAAGTGTAAAAAAACTAAAAAAGAGTCATATAATTAGAAATAAAGGTTACCTGGTAGAACATGCTTCCGCAGGTCAGTGGGTAGCAGAAAGGTATGGATTTGGGAGAAAATGCTGAAAAGAACTTCAGGACAGGGATCCTGTCCACACTGAGAGGCAGGCTCTTTGGGGAGTTGGCAGTATGGCGGAAAGAGGGAATCTGGCAAATAGGTTGCAGTAAGACAAAGAATAATCTGGAGAGATAGAGTTGAAAGAACTAGGAGAACCATGTGTCTGTACTGAGAATTGAACTCTCCACTGAATATAGTTGAGGGGGGGGCACTTGTAAAAATATTGTTATCAGGCTGAGGATGAGAATGTAGATATGATCATGGAAGAAAGGAAGGATAGTGTGATTCACATCCCTGAGTCTCTGCTGGCCACTGGGGGTCTAGGCTAGTAAGTGTTTCTAGGTCTCGAGGGACGACACAAAAGAATGGGTATGAGTCAGAAGGGAGGGTTGAGAAAGTCTGTAGGAAGGAGGAAAACTGGGTCCATACCAAGATTGAGCATGGTCCCCAGGGAATGAAAATGGGGAGAGAGGAGCGGCACCTGCACCCAGGGCTGGGGATAAGACTGCCGAGTTTGCAATGGAGGACAGGAAGGAGACTGAAGATTGTCTACCTGTGTCTAGGGCCACTGTGCCTAGTGAGTATCTAGTTCATAGGCTTGGCTTCAAATGCTTTTGCCTGTTAAGCCATCTTGCTGGCCTAATTAAGGAAACATTTAATCAAGCTCCTATCTTAGGGTACCCAAACTACAATCTTTGCTTTATCAATTTTGTTCATATAAAATGGATTTCATTGGGAATGCTGGTTCAAAAGCACAAAGAAAAGAGTAGGCTTCTGAGGGAATTCAGCAATTAGATTCCATAGGCATTGACCATTTTTCCTCTGTGAATACCACTTCTCCCTGTTCTGATAAACTCACATTGTATCCAATATTACTCAGCAAACCCCTAAGTTCTTATGAGATATTCTTGCTTTCATCCCCAGGGCTTTTGTTGGTACCTTGGTCCTTTTACCAGACAGACTAGAACAGGATTGGTGAGATCAATTTGTGTCCTGTACTAAGTTGTTCCATGTTACATAAAACTGTTTGTTGGTTTGTTTCCGACTCTGTCTAACCCTAAGACACTCTATTTTACAAAGAGATTTCGACTCCATTTTAAAGAAGGAAGATGACTGTTCATCTGGCTGGATATGTGAAAGGAAACATCTGTCCAGCACCACATATGTATCAAAATTCTGCTTAACAGCTTATTTCTGTGAAGAGCAGGGGTACTGCTTTCTAAATTTATCAGGATGAACTGGGGATTTAGGGATACATGGTCATGCTAATCATATCAACGAAACCATGGTCAAGAAGTTATCAGATATTCAGATCAATGAGAAAGGGCACCTCTGTCACCTGAACCTCATAAAAAGATGAAGATGATGAATGTGAGTTCTACAGTTCCTACTATCATCACACTATCGTGTATGTAGTGGCTGTGGCGGTGGCAGTGGTGGTGGTGGCGGTGGTGGCGGCGGTGGTGGTGGTGATATATGTGTGTGTGTGTGTGTGTGTGTGTGTGTCTGTCTGTCTGTCTGTCTGGGACTTCAGCTCGGTTCTTCTTGGTGAGAATTATTCTACTGTCATCCATCTATCCTCCTTCTCACCCATCTGAACCTGCAGTCCATCCATCCACCATTTCTGAATCCAGACCTCTTTTTTTCACCTTAGTAGTTAGACTCATCCCTAGTGCTACAAAACTACCCTGTCTAGCATCTTTTCCACTCCTTGGCTTGAATTATCTTATCAATAAAACTCCATTTACATTTCCATCAGCCTATTTCTGAAACCTTTTGAACTTTGCTGGTACCTCATTAACTATTTGCAGTCACTTTGTAACCTACATATATACAAATATATATGGAGATCTGATATAATATGACATGTGTGATCTGATAGTGAATATTAATTCTTGACATTGCAATCAGAGAATCTGTATTTGCCATGGCTGGGGTAACCAAGGAAAGTGGAAATGTCTGGCGAATAGGGGCCATGAAAATCCCCATGTTTTGTGAATTTACTGTTATTCCATACATTCTACTATTACAAAAAGATAAAATGTTTCTGATATAGCATTCTTCCAAACAGATAAACATAACTTACTTAAACAATAGATATACTTCTTCCACTATAAGATTCATGTTGGAAACATTGAAAATATAGTTAATTTTATCCATTGATGATTCTTAGTTATGAGGTGAACTTCTTAAAAAGTATTTCCTTATACTTATGGGATAATCAGGAGTTCTCATCTGCTTGAGGTGAAACTCATAGCCTTAAAAATAGAGCATACTACTTGGCAAAAACCAAAACAGCTAACATTGACAGTCACTAAGAGTTTGAAGTTAAGATCACCAGTGCTCACATAAATGCTGGGTGAGGATAAAAACCCACTTGTACTCCCAGAAAGTGGAAGAAAGAGATGGGGTATACCTGAGACAAGCTGATTAGTTAGACTAGCAAAATCAAGAAGCTGTAGCTCATGTGGGAGACCCTGCTTCAATATGTAATGTGCAAAGGGGTCAAAACAGACACTCAATGTCAATTTCTGACCTCCACACACATGCACACATATGCCCGCCCACATTCCCGATACACATGAATATGGATATATACAGATCACATGCAGAAAATAAATCAAATAGAAAATCTACAAAAACAAATCAACAGATCTCAGAATTACCAGATGTCATACCTTTACCAAATCAATAACCCATTTAAAATTTCCAGAACATTCTAGGACAAATGCTAGCATGCCAAAAGATATTAGTTGGCTGCTGAAGCAGCGTAAAGGACTGCTTGCTCTGAAAGAATCTGTTCATATGCCAACTTTATCTTTGACTCAGTTTCAACAAGAAAAGGAAGCCTGGCAGTAGATGTATTTTTAATTCAGTTCTGAAACAATCTTTGGTTGGAACCTAAATCTTAACCCATATTACTCTTAAGTGCCCAATGACCTTTTCTGAAATATGTGCGCTACTTAATCTTTGGACACTAAAGAGAAAAATTTTTGGAGCAAACAATTTTGTGGAGATTCCTCACCAACAACAGCTCATGCAATATTTTTCCTAAACATAGCCCTAGCAAGTTGCTTCTCCAATACAAGGACATTTCCCTTTACCAATGGGCAATGTGGAACTTGGCAAACAAATTTTATCCAAACACGTTCAAAACATACACCATAGTGCTTTTTAGTTTGTGGCAGCTGGCCACAGTGCATGCACCTCCTGGAGGCAGAGATATGCATGCTGCTGTTAAGCTTGTCTTCTTGTGATTCATTCCAGGATCCCAGCACATGGAGAAGTACTGAAAATATTTAGGGTAGATTTTCTCTCTTCATTAACCCAATCTAGATTGTTTTTGACAGACATGTCAAAATGTAGAATCTAGGTGATTCTAGATCCTAGAAAGTTGAGAATATTAACCATCACAAATGCCAAAGGTTTTGGGTGGTGTGCACAGAAACAATTCTCAATGAGACTATTCATGGTAGATTCATCAAAATTGGGGCAATGCAAGAGCCAAAAAAATCTTGGAAAGTATAAGCTATAAATATAGGACGACATTTCCCAGTAGAGGATGCACCTTCAAAATCAGGGTTTTAGAGGTGTCATTTTACATTATCTACATGAATGTAGTTTTCTGAGCATCAGCACAGATGTGCTGAGGTAAAGAGAAGAATGTGTTCAATACTAACACGCTAAGTCATTTGAGTGGGACAAATATAGTCTTTAACTCTTAATCTTCATTCCAAGGCACTCTTGAGCTCAGTCAATTAAACTTTCAAAAAAATGAGTTCTGAGTTCGAACAGCCTTGCACATCTTAATGTGGATTTAATATTCTTCTTACAAATTGAATCATCACAACCTAATTGCTATATGTATCTCGTTCCTAAGTCATGACACATTTGGATGATTTTTGTCATCTCTGTAGGATGTAGTCACAACCAAAACTTTCTTGCAATGGAAGCTATTACTTGTCTCTGCTTTAAAACTCATAGCATAATTATGACATCCAAATATAGCAGTATATATCCAATTAAGCCTACTGTAAGTAGGATGTGTGAAACTTTAGGTTACATGCTATTTATGTCATTTCAATTATATTCCAGGGCTCATATTGTGTGATATATTGCCCAGTTTCACAATTACCCCATTTGTTCTTGGCCGGTAAAATAAATTTTTTAATTAAAACCACTATTTGGTGAGCTATTGTCAGCAAAATCAAGTAATAAACTCATCTAGTAGAGACTTCTCTTTACCCCTATTTTCAATCATGTCCATGAATTAGAAAAAAGGCTGGGAGACTTTCCAATGTTGAGTAGAGAAAGTGACTGCTTTATACTTAGTGAGTGATTTTGAATGTGTTAATAAGCAGAGCAGGAAAAAAGGCTTTGTGGCTAACGGCCTTTGCTGAGAACTTTGATAATCTGAGCTCTACGGCAAGAGGAGGCTGATACTGGAGATGGTATCTTGAGACCTCCACATGTGCACTGTGCTGCATATACATGCATACATTCACACATATACACATGCACACATGCACATGACATCCCCTCAATGAAATTTAAAATGAAAGGAAAGAAGATATGGTGAGTAGAAGGGGACAGATCTATAGTGACCTATACCCTCCTATTCTAAGAGAAACGCTTGAAATCACTACCAATAATGAAGCTAGATGCTGTTTACAAGGGCTCCTCATGTGGAAAGACAGGAGAGAATAGAGATGGGGTAATTGATATGGAGAAGAAACAGAAAGGGGAAAGAGTCAAAGAAGAAAATGATGTAAAGAAATAAAGGATGTTGAAATTGCTGGACTATGAACAGAAAAGTAGCTAAAGTGAAGACACTGTGTCCCTTATTAATTTAGCCTAATTAGAATGTCAATCAATTTGAGAGTTATAAGACTAGGATTGTTGGCTCCTCCACTCCAAGATACTCCTGAGTTTAGACAGATAAAGAGCTAGGTAGATGACAGACTCCAGTGTTGAATGTGTTGGGGTAACTTGATAATGTGGTAAAAACACAACCCTTGAATTTCTGTGGCTTGGCACTATGCACAGACCACAGGGTCTGTACCCATCATACACAGCAGAGAAACTTCTTCTCTGTGATCTCCTAGTGTCCTAACTGATGAAGCAGCTACTTTCTGGAATACTGAAGCCTGTACAATTGTAAATTATACATCAGTTCTTGCCTTTTTCCACATGAGATAAAATATACAACTTCTTTTGATGTTGCTGTGAAATATAAGAAATATGATCCCATGTAATTTCAATAAGGTAGAGAAAGACCACCTAACAGAAGGAATTGTAGGAGAATCATATGCATCTAGGTAACAATGATACGATAACTTTTATTGTCCCTGTCAGGGAGTGGAGACCATTCTAGACAGCACTGTGCACCCAAGTTCCTTTGGTTCATTATTAAGAAACAACATTTTTCATGGGCATGATGCTCAACCAGGATCATTTCCCCCATAATACATAATCAGTGAAATAATGAGTGTAATGTAAAAGAGATTATTGACAAAACAGTCAAGACAAAGATGAGATGGCAAGTCTTAACTCTGTCTTCCAGAGCAGAGGACTATTGTGTGAGATTTTCCTGAGAAGGCACCAGCAAACATCTACTCACCTTAGATGGGAAATCAAGAGAGACAAAACTGAAGATTCCACAAAAGTCCAACTCAGCAACTTGGATAGCCAATGAGTTTATTTGGCTTAGTTATAGGATTATATTTGGGGGTTACAGGTTGAATAGCCTACCTCACTTTGAGTAATGAGTCACAGAAACTGCATCCTTGAAGCATCCCTCCTTACATGCTGGCAATTCAGCAAGTCACAAAGAGTCTTCTCTGGACAGCTCAGCATCTGAGAATCTGAAAGCCACTCTGCCTCATATCTTTCCAGCAATTGTTTATTGCCTCTGTAACCTTAAGTAGGGGCCCTGTGTTATATTTTCAATTTCAGGAACTTCTTGAGATTTGTGAAGTATTTATTTTCTCATTCTCATGAGCCTCCCCTCTCTTTCATGGAAGGAATGTACTGTATAGAAATTCCTGAGTCTTAAGGAGCCTGCTCCCAAGAGCAGAGTGTTTCAAGTATGAGGGAATTGATATACAAGAGGAGTTTAGGGTCGTTTGAAGCAGAATGCTTCAAGACAGGGGAAAATGTGTTTGGAGGTAAGGGGAAGTGAAATAATTTGTAATCTGAGTATGGATAATCAACCATAGCTCTTCATGAGACATCTGATTTTTTAAAAATTCATGACACAAGCATTATTTGAGGACAACATATTATTTTGCTCATTGATGTGACAGAGTACCCCGTGGGACCATGGAGGGCAGTCTGGTTTCTGGTTGCACTAAGGTTTAAACCCTGTGGAACCAATAGGAAATAATCCTATAAGGGACATCAGGCATTTAACCATGCTCCTGGAAAACCAGGCTCCTGACACAAGACCACAACTCTCCAGACTAGTCTCCAAAAGTCTGAGACTATTGGTCACGTACTCTCAAGTTCCTCCACAGGTAGAGACATGGTCGTTTAGCCACAAGACATCCCCATGCTAATGAGGCACCTAGAGGCTTAGCCACTCCCCTTCCCAGTCACTATTTCAATATCGACCCTCCCTGAGGTCTCGGTGTACGGATTCACCCATGCCACTCTCTGCCATGATAATAAACGCCCAGAAACCTTGGACTGTCTCTATTCATCGGAATCTCCGTGGGGAACTAGGGAACTGGCCTTCGTCTAAAGAGTCTCATCTAGTCTCCCGCAGAAGGCCTCCCAGCGCTCCCAGTCACAGCAGCCACCCAAACAACCAACCAACCCACCTAGCTGGCACCTGAGCCTAGGACTTGGTCCGCCACTGGACCCCAGCAGCGCTCCTTTTCCCCTTCTGCCCAGGCTAGATCCAGTCTGCGGTCCCACTTCGTTCTCAGCTCTTCCGTGGCATCCAGCAGCATCTGCATTGCCCAAGAGCCTAGGAACCCTATGAAGCCGTCTGCCACGCATCTCCCGGGACCTATGGCCTTGTCTCCCACCGCCAGGCTCTCACAGCAGGGGCTTCTCACAGCTGGACACACGCCCAGAAGTCTGTGGATGAAAAGTCAAATTAGACCATCACTCCACCCACCGTTCCATGTTACCCAACAGTACCCTACAGAAGCAACTCAAGGAGGGAGAAGGTCTTTGGCTTATGCCTCAATGGGTACAGTCAATCATGACAAGGAAGCCATAACAACTGGAACAGTATGGTCTGTGGCGACAGAACCCTGCCGTATAGCTTGTTCGTGTTCTGTGGATCTAGCCGCAGAGAACACAGGGCAGGAACTATGAGCAGATATAACTTTAAAGTCCAGCACACCCGGAAACCTACTTCTGCTACCTAGATCATGAGCCCCACAGGTCCTATGAGCTGTTAAAATAACCCTCTGGAGATAGTGTTCCAGCACAGAAGCCCACACAGCATTTTATACGCGATGTAAGCCATAATGGTAGAGTTTTCAACTCTCTAATGTCAACACCATCAACAATTAGAAAGGTTCAAACGGAAAGATCTGTGAAGTAAACTAGTTTTAGCTAGTCCAAAGTGTCCTCCACATTCCTGAGAAACAGCTAGGCTACAGTTACAATCATAAACCCACAAGTCAAAGTTATTATCTACAGTGAAGTTAGTGGGAAGTTAATAACATGTTGCCTAGATACCTTATTTCCAAAACTAGTGAGGGTTTTTTTTGTTTTTTTGTTTTTTGTTTTTTGGTTTTGTTTTTTTAGATAAGGTAATTTTAATGTTATGCATATGGACGTTTTGCCAGCATGTATATTTGTGTACCATATGTGTTGTATGTAGTGCCCATGGAGCCAGGAAAGGACATCTGGTCCATGGGAACTGGAGTTACAGATGGTTGTTAGCAAACATTTGGGTGCTAGAAACTAGGTCCTCTGCAAGAGGAGCAAGGATCTCTCGTACACAACACCAGCCGTCTCACTAATTGTAAACAGTCCTTACAATTACTGATTCCAAAAGCACATAACTAAAAGCATATGCAGGAAGCTAAGTTTAGAGACTTTCTTTGAGTTTTCCTTTACTCTGAATATTGTACTCTGAATAACCAAGAGCTCTAGTTCCCATTTCCCTTTGTAGATACTGGGAACTGTGGACACAGTTCCTGCTATCATCAGTTAGTGGAGTTTATTAGGTGAACTTTGAAGACTACCCCACAAGGCAGTCATGGACTCATCATGCCTGTCCATCCCCCTTCTAGAAAGCTGTGTATGGTGCTGCAGGTAGGGGAAGAGCCATTTTCCAAGTGAGAGCCACAGTGAGCCTGAAATAGTCATGGGTCTGTGGTGCCCATGCACCAGTCCTGACTCATCCACTTTCACTATGCTTGTTGCACGAAAAAAAAAAAAAACAAAAACAAATCTCAAGTTCACTGAAATGGCTCTTCAGATAAAAAACACCTGCTGCCAAACCCGGAGATTCAATTTCAGTTCCCAGGACCATTGTGGTGAAGAGAACAGACTCTTGCAAGCTGTCCTCTGACTTCCACACAATGCAGACAGAGAGAGAGAGAGAGAGAGAGAGAGAGAGAGAGAGAGAGAGAGAAGGGAGAGAAGAGGGAGAGAGGGGGGAAAAGAGAGAGAAGGAAAGGGAGATGGAGAGAAAGGGGGGAAAAGAAGAGGGAGAAGGAGAGGGAGAGGTAATAAAAATCTCTTATGAGAAAAATTATGCTATTCACCCACTTTAGGTATGGTGTATATTCTGCTGAACCTCTTCCTGGGCAGTTCTGGACCTGCAGGAATATAATGGATTCTGAAGGATGGAAAGAACTGGTTGGAGACTTTGGACCCACAGTTTAGGAGCTGCTCATTTTTCTTACCCTGAGACAAAATTAACACTGGAGCAGCAGCTGAACATTTTTCTCTTTCTCTGATTAACTAGTCTTACTTTCTATATTGTCCAGTTTTCTTGTGACTCAGGTTTCTATATCAAAAAGACAAGTGAAAAACTTGAGCATGACAGAAGCATTCCAATGTGGTCATGACTATGAGTCAGCTCCCTCACTAGGTTGATTGTGCTGATCATATGGGTTTGTCATGGGATTTTACACATATAAGCCCTCTTCCCTCTTGTCAGCTATGATGCCACCAGTGGTCATCATTTACACCTGTCTTCATTGGTGCAGCCTCTCCAAAGGCTGTTGATACATCAGGCAGCTATGGCTACCTAAACACATAAAGACTGCCTTAAAGCAGGAGGGATCAATGAAGAGGATCATGCAGTCAAACAGAGTTCAGCCTCTGGAGCAAACATTAAGGGATGAGGGTGACTGCAGTGAGGATCCATCTGAATTTGTGTTTCCAATGTTTTCCAAATGTTCCAAAGCTTTGTCTCCACACTGAAGCACTATTTAACATGGGTCAAACCCTGATGCTGGAAGAACAGCAGCAGCTGTACACTTTAATCCACTTAAAGAAACATTACCCTCTCTCATCATGTTTTTCTTTGTTTTGTTTTGGGTGTTTCTGTTTTTGTTTTATTGCTGAAGATCAGATTGGGGGCCTCAGATCCACTGAGCTGTATGCCTAGCCTGGTTTTTATATTTCTGGTCTATTTTTCTTTTCTTGTTGCTGACACACAGAGTCCTCCACAGAGAAAAACGATTGAATTGTTTCTAAGTGGAAAGGTTGGAAGTGGAAGAATAAAGACTCCTAGTAATAAGAGCACAGTGTTCCTAAAAGCATGTACATACAGATGATGTGAGAGTAGAAGCCAACTGGAAAAGGGAATAAAGTCATCTAATGGGAGGAGGAAAAGCTAAGAGAGGGGAGGGTGGCAGAACAGGGCTGCTTGTTCCAAGTCTGTTGTATACTTGCATGAAAATGGTACTGTGTGACCACATGTACTGTCGTTTTCTTTTAAAAAACTAAGGGAAAAAAAGGAAAAAGATTTTCAGCATCTAATAAGATGATCGTGTGTTCTTTTTCATTCAGTTTGTTTACAAAGTGGATTACATTGATCGATTTTTGTATGTTGAACCATCCCAGCATTTCTAGTATGAATCCTACTTGATTATTGAAGATGATGTTTTTGATATGTTCCTGGATTTAGTTTGCAAGTATTTTATTGAGTATTTTTACATCAATGTACATAAGAGAAATGGATCTAAAATTCTCTTTTGTTGTTGAGTTTTTGTGTGGTTTAGGTATCAGGGTGACTGTGGCTCCATAGAATAAGTTTGGCACTGTTCCTTCTGTTTCTATTTTGTGAAATAGTTTGAGAAGTATTGGTGTTAGAATACATTGAAGGTTCTTCTTTGAAGGCCTGGTAGAATTCTGCACTAAAACCAACTAGTCCTGTCACAATGGCTAAGATCAAAAACTCAAGTGACAGCACATGGTGGCTAGCATTTGGAGCAAGAGGGACTTGCTGGTGGTAGTATAAACTTGTACAACCAAGTGGAAATCAATTTGGTGGTTTCTCAGAAAACTGGGAATAGCTCAACCTCAATACTCATCTATACTACACCTGGGCATATATCCCAAAGATGCCCCACTATACGACAGAGACACTTGATCAATTATGTTCATAGCAGCTTTATGTGTCATAGCCAGAAATTGGGAACAAACTAGATGTCCCTCAACTGAAGAATGGATAAAGAAAATGTAGTACATCTACACAATGAAATACTATTCTGCTATTAAAAACAGAGACATCGGTTCTCTGCTCCTGCCTGTTCCAGAGACAGCTTCATCTTCTTGTGAAGTGCCAGCCTCGTCCTGTAGACAAGATGGTGAAGGTCGGTGTGAACGGATTTGCCTTTCTTAGGTGCCTGGTTACCAGGGCTGCCTTCTGCTCTGCAGCTGGCAAAGTGGAGATTGTTGCCATCAACAACTCCTTCATTGATCTCAGCTACATGGTCTAAATGTTCCAGTATGACACCACCCATGGCAAATTCAATGGCACAGTCAAGGCTGAGAATGGGAAGCTTGTCATCAACGGGAAGCCCATCACCATCTTCCAGGACCGAGATCCAGCTAACATCAAATGGGGTGATGCTAGTGCCAAGTATGTCGTGGAGTCTACTGGTGTCTTCACCACCATGGAGAAGGCCAGGGTCCACTTGAAGAGTAGGGCCAAAAGGGTCATCATCACCGCCCCTTCTGCTGATGCCCCCATGTTTGTGATGGGTGTGAACCACAAGAAATATGACAACTCACTCAAGATTTTCAGCAATGCATCCTGCACCACCAACTGCTTAGCTCCCCTGGCCAAGGTCATCCATGACAACTTTGGCATCATGGAAGGGCTCATGACCATAGTCCATGCCATCACTACCACTCAGAAAACTGTGGATGGCCCCTCTGGAAAGCTGTGGTGTGATGGCCATAGGGCTGCCCAGAACACCATCCCTGCATCCACTGGTGCTGCCAAGGCTGTGGGCAAGGCCATCCCAGAGCTGAATGGGAAGCTCACTGGCATGGCTGTCTGTGTTCCTACCCCCAATGTATCTGTTGTTGATCTGACATGCCACCTGGAGAAACCTGCCAAGTATGATGACATCAAGAAGGTGGTGAAGCAGGCATCTGACGGCCCACTGAAGGGCATCCTGAGCTACACTGAGGACCAGGCTGTCTCCTGTGACTTCAACAGCAACTCCCACTCTTCCACCTTCGATGCTGAGGCTGGCAAAAGCTCTTTGTAAAGCTCATTTTCCTGGTATGAAAATGAATACGGCTACAGCAACAGGGTCGTGGACCTCATGGTCTACATGGCCTCCAAGGAGTAAGAAACCCCAAACCACCCACCCCAGCAAGGACACTGAGAGCAAGAGAGAGGCCCTCAGTTGCTGAGGAGTCCTTGTCCCAACTTGGCCCCCAACACTGAGCATCTCCCCCACAATTTCCATCCCAGACTCCCATAATAACAGGAGGGGCCTAGGGAGCCTTTCCTACTCTTGAATACCATCAATAAAGTTCTCTGCACCCCCCCCCCCCGAAAAAAACCCCATAGACATCATAAATTTTTCAGGCAAATGGATGCAACTTGAGAATATCATCCTGAGTGAAGTAGCCTAGTTCCAAAAGGACATGAAAAGTATGTACTCACTTATAAGTGGGTGTTAGCCATAAAATACAGGATCCCCATGTTACACTCCATAGATACAAAGAAGGTAAACATGAAGAAAGGCCCAAGCAAGGAGGATGCTTGACACTCACTCAGAAAGAGAAATAATATAGTCATAGGAGGCAGGTAACTGGATGGGAGAAAGGATGGAAAGGGGAATGGGGGTGCTTCAGGATCAGGTGTGGGGAGAGACAGGAGAGATGGCTGGATGACCACAAGAATAAATGGAAATTTCGAGCTGTAGGGTGGGGGGTAAGGAGATGATGGTGGTGGTGGTGGTGGTGGTGGTGGAAGTGGTGGTGGTGGTGGTGGAAGTGGTGGTGGAAGTGGTGGTGGTGGTGGTGGTGGAAGTGGTG
>JADRCH010000009.1:8017526-8090721 GCA_019843965.1 Rhynchomys soricoides | reverse complement strand
TACAGAAGTCTTCCAAGAATCAATGGGTGTGACTTTAGCTGAGACTCATAGCAGCAAGGATATGAAACCTGAAGAGGCTACCTCCTGTAGCCAGACAGGCACCACAGAGGAGCGATCGGGACACCAACCCACTCGCAAAACTCTCCACCCCAAATTCATTCTGCCTACAAGAAATGCAGGAAGTGGGGATGGAGCAGAGACTGAGGGAATGGCCAAGTCATAACCAACCCAACTAGAGACCCATCCCATGGCCAAGCACCAATTGCTGACACTATTAAAGATACTCTGTTATGCTTACAGACAGAAGCCTAGCATGGCTGTCCTCTGAGAGGCTCTACCCAGCAACTGACTCTGACAGATGCAGAGACCCACAGCCAAACATCAGATGGAGCTTGGTGACTCTTATGGAAGAATTGTGGGCCCTGAAGGGGATCGGAACTCCACAGGAACACCAACAGAGTCAATTAACCTGGACCATTGGGGGCTCTTAGAGACTGAACCACCAACCAAAGAGCATACATGGGCTGGACCTAGGCACCTCTGCACATATGTAGCAGATGTGCAGCTCAACCTTCATGTAGATCCCGAACAACTGGAGTGGGGGGCTATCCCTAAAGCTATTGCCTGTCTGTGGAATTTCTTCCCCTAACTAACTTGTCTGTCTTGTCTGGCCTCAGTGAGAGAAGAAATACCTAGCCCTGAAGGGACTTGATGTACTAGGGTGGGGGTATAAGCAAAGGGGCCCTTGATTCTCTCAGAGGAGAAGGGGATGGGGACAAACACTGGAGGAAGGGGGGACCCAGATGGGGGGAAGTCAATTGGGATGTAAAGTGAAGAAAGAGAGAAAGAAAGAAAGGAAGGAAGGAAGGAAGGAAGGAAGGAAGGAAGGAAAACACAAACATGGTTTTAGTGTATTCCTGGGGAAGATAAATAGGTGCAGGAATGTTCTCTTCTTGATGCCTTAATAAGTTCATTGTTGGTATGTGTATGTTACAGACATGACCAATTAAAATAGATTCTACTGAAAATAATATGTGCTATTAATAATCAAATTTGAGTTGGAATTGTCTCAGATAAGAAGTCTCACAGACGGTGAGCTGGCACTTCTTCTTCTTCTTCTTCTTCTTCTTCTTCTTCTTCTTCATCATCATCATCATCATCACAAATGATTATTTACAGCAGTGAAGGTCCAATTACACCAGCTCTAGAAAGATGAAAGTTTCCTGAATGCAGCCTGCTTTTCTATAGGGAAGGGAGACCTTTACTTCAACAACACTATGCTTTGTTTTACTTCATTTTCATCATATGAATTCTGTGAGGAAATGGGTGTGCAATGCTCAGGATGTTGTCTAAAGCTGCAGATGTCAAGTGTTCACTCTGACAGCAATAGGAGTTTGAGATTAGTTTCAGCTCAGGGAACAGAGAGAGAGGGCTCAGTGAGCAGAGGGCTTGCCATATAAGCTGAGGATATAGCTTCTAATCCTAGAATCCAAGTAAAAAAGCTCCACTCTCCATGAAAGAGCCTGTCTCAAACAATAAAGCATATAATAGTAAAGGAAAACACTCATTGTCAACCTCCAGCCTCCCCAGGTATACACACAGTCTGCACACAGATAAGTTTGAACCCAAAGAAAAGATGTGTGAATTTAGTCTGTTTAATTCTTCATGTGGGGTAGAGAAAACCCCACACATAATTTTAATCAAATGGTTCTGGGATGGTGGCCCTCCCAGGCCACCACAAGAAAATGCTAATTGTCTTTGTAGAAGGCTGTTTTCTTCCTAGACTTTAACAGACTGCATAGAGAGAAAGTCAAGGACTGTCATCATCAATTGCAAGACACACAAGGAAGCAAGCTGCTGTCATGGCAGTAGAGATCCTGGAATCATGATTCAAAGGGGAAGAGAAGCTCACAAAGAGGATGGTAACATATGGGTCTATTTCCTCCTCCTTATGGAATAACCTATTTGAAGCTGATTGAGGCTCTGAGCATTCTTCTAGGTCTGGAGTTAAGGAAAATAGAATGGTAGAAACCACTCTATACTTTCCCTAGAGATCAGGGAGCACTGAGCTTTAAGAATAAAAGGCAATTATAAAATACTATACAAATACATCAACTCCATCATATATCAACCTACATGTGCTGTATTTCACTGCTTAGGAAAGAAGATATTCTCTGGAGGGTGATGGTGTCATCCAGAGTCTTAATTGACTCTGTAAATTTGCAAGCACAATGGTAAGCATCAAATGAAATGAAAAGACATACAAAAAAGACAAAAACTGGGCAATGATGGAAAATAAATTATATGAATGGATTCACACGAAAAAATAGCAGAGAAAGATAAAGAGCAGTCTGGACAGTAAATGGGCGAGTAAATGTAGCTGAATACCAGCAGGCCTCCTAGACAGAAAACCAATGTCAGGAGATCAGATGTATAAGCTAACTTAAGTATCAACAGAATCTCCACAGTATGCCTTTCGGCTAGAAAAACCTTCCTGTTCTGTCCTAGGGAAGATGGCATTTTGTAGACTCCTGCAGATTTTAGAAGAGAGCACACATTTCAGATCATAATTAGTAGGCCCAGTCCCTCCAAACTGCACATTTTTGTACCAGACAACCCTGTTGCAGATCAGTGCTTTAGACAAACTGTTGAGGGCAGGGAGGCACTGGTCTTAGGAAAGTCTTTGCTGTATGAGTATTAAGACCAGAGTTCAGGTCTGAAGCATTTGGATAAAATGCCAGGTGAGGAAACACATGTCTGTGACCCTGTTGCTGGAGGAAGGACTTGGGTGGAGCACTGCAGCCAGGCTAAAAGAATCAGTGACTCCCAGACTCAGTGAGATATCTTTACTCAAAACCTAGGGTGGAGAGCTAACCAGGAACATCTGGGGCTGGAGAGATGACTCAGCTTTTAAAAGCTAGGCTCACAACCAAACCTGTAAGAGACCAAGGAACATCTAACATTGACCTTTGCCCTCTGCACACATACACATATCCCCTACAACTGCACACAACATAAACCTCAGAAAAAAAGATTAGAGAGAGAGAGACAGAGACAGACAGAGACAGAGACAGAGACAGAGAGACAGAGAGAACTATGTCTGTATAAAAGGTGTGAACTTATCCTTCCAGGGTGAATTATTTCCTGTTGTGAATAACAAAAATAATGAAAATACTTTTAAAAATAATCTGCTCTAGGCCCCTCCTCCACAACCCAGTAGGTCCATGTTTATCCACCCACTACAACTGAGAATGCAGTATAGAATTTCACAATAAAATATTTCGCATCAGAAATTAGAAACTAACAACCAACAACTAAAGGAAAACAAGTCATAAATTTGAGAGAAAAGAAATGATGTAATTATATTTTAATTTCAGAAAAATAAAATAAGGTCAACTTTTTTCTGTGTAAGTAAAATCTGTTACTGGAAACTATGCCCACTTATTCCTTATAACTTGACCAGAAAAGGGAAAGATCACACTGTCCCATAAGATGCTTTTCACTTTGGAAGGCACTGCCAATTATCAGCATCTATGCACACTTGCAAGATACTAAGATAGTTTACTGAGAATCAGAGAGGAAAGAAAAGATAAACAATCTACTATTCAGTTAATTGCTTATAATTCAGCTAGGCACAATTGAGCCACAGGAACCACTAGGCCTTGGCCATTCAGGTAAAACACTGGGGATTCTATGCAGACAGCAATCCCTTGTTCTGAGAGCAGCCTTCCACACCCATCACCACCATCTATACTCATGACTTTTTCTTGTACCCTTAGACAAAGAGTAAGCACACAGCTGTGGTTGGGCCTATCAGCTTGCATTAACCCAACCTGGAGCTTCAATGACAGAAAATTAGTATATTGGTGATGAAAATACAGCTTGTCCATTACCAGCTGTGGGGTAGTTATAAATACACGTCTGATTTAAGGGATAGTAAAGGAATGCTTCGAGCAATGTGTTCTGCCCTTGAATGGGACAAAAATGCTGATGTGCGTTTACCTGCATCTTGTCGCTCACTATTCTCCCTCCCGTGGACCTCGGCTCTGAGGTAGCTCAGCAGTTAGCAGTAATTCCAGCTTGATTACTTTGGCCTTGAATAGATCAATTAGTTCTCCAAATCTCTTTGCTTATCTATAAAATGGATGTCATAGCATTACCCACCTCAAAATATGGTTATAAGAACAAAATGGATTAATACTCATGAGTCACCATGTGTAGGATTAATAGCAAATACCTTATAAAAAAGCATTGTAATAAGGAGCATGTTGCTATTTACTAAAAAAAAATGAAAGTTGGAGTTTTCAACATGAATTTCTGCCACAAACACTTTAATCACACTAATATCAATAGTAACCACTACCACTAAGTCAAGTTCTATGCCAATTTCCAAAGCATAAAACTTTTTCCTGATTTGCATTCATTCTTAATTGAGTACAACTTCTTAGATTTGTTGTAAAGGATATCTTTGTGTACTAAGTGTACTTAATTAGTATTTATAGCTATCTTTAGTTTTAGCCAATTGGATGCCTTAAGTATATTTAAAAATAACTCACTGTGGTCAAAGAGATTTCACATCAGAAAGATTCACTTGTGTGACTCACTATAGTGTGCACAGGAAAAAGAATTCCACACAGCCATCTTGGATTTACATCAGGCTCTGTTATCGGCTGTGAATGTTGCCTCATAGCACCTTGATTTTGGTCTGCTCAGTATTGCATCCCCCTGGATCTTAGTTTTCTAGAACTTCCTTTCTTGTGTAGTTTTAGGTTAGTTTTTGCTAATGAGAACATCATTGTACAACCATGCAAAAGCAGGTTGGAGAAAGGGTTTCCATTCTTGGGCAATATGGTGACCAGACATTGTAACCTCTGAGTTTTCTCTATAAATTCCTACTTGGGAGTTTGTTAAGATCTTGGCATTTCCCAGAAACTCACAGTTACAACTTTCTGGGTCATTCAGAGGTGTCTTTGAAGCAAGTGGCTGAACTCTTCAGGAGCAGTTCTCCTGACCTCCCCACTTCTGCTCCCCCGGACCTCCACTCACAGAGAACACTAAGCACCCTTGCTGGTTTCCTCTGTTACAGTAAGATTGAGAGTGATTCTCTTTTATCAACTGGACCAAGACAAAATGACTTAAAATTAGAAAACTAGGAATAGATAAGGATCTCTCTGTTCTAACAAAAGTTTAATAAAATGTATGAATCTCTTTGAACATATTTGTAAATTTAAGTTCATTCATTTTAAGATCAGAAACAAGATAACAATGTGCATTACTACTGATACTATTTTAAAAGCTAGCCAAGAAATTAAATGATTTAGAGAGATTACAGGTAAAGAGAAAAAGTAATCATGACTTCCAATGATATAAACATTTATATTAAAAATGGTAACCTGAAAATTATGTGAGAGATAAAAGTGATAGACTGCATTTATGAATGAGAAATGATATTGCTTTAAACCACCAGTAACTGATTAGAAACTGTAATTTAATAAGAAACATCATTCAAACAGAAACAACTTACTTCCTATAAATGAAGGCATAATCAAAAGGGTATTTAAGTAGTATAATGCTCCTGAGATAAAAGGATGAAACCGGTTTCCTATCTCTGCCGACTGGATCAGCATCCTAACTCAGCTCCTCTTATAGAAGAGAGCAGGAACTCAAGAACAAAGGAGGGTGCAAAATACCTGTTTAGTTCCTTTCCAGCATTATATAGGTCATGTCTACTCATAGCCTATTGTCTGAATAGCATCAAAAACTGGGGCTGTGCACTCTAGCCACAGGCTAGCACAGCAGGGTCCAACAGTTCACTGGACAGATGGAGATATGGTATATGAGAGAGTTTTCTTGCCTGGGGATATATTCTATATTTTCATATTTTTTTATTTTAATTTTTAAATTGAAATAGAGCTATACCACCTTCCATCCTTATTTTCAATTTTCTTGAATTATCACAAAGGCCTTGGGAATTTCTATATTATACTCTCAAGATTCAGAAGAACCAGATAACTTCCTTATGATTGTGGAGTTAGGACCATAGTGGTAAAGCTCACTCTAACCACAGAAATAGTAACCATGCATGAACAGTCTTCCAGAAGTGGGTCCTGGGGTCAATCCATGTTCTGAGACATAAGTGGAAAACTTTATCCCGCAAAGAAACCTACACAGGAAATTTCTGCAGTTCATTCATTATCCTTCCCAATGTCTACCCTTTGAACATGATTTTCCCATTTAGTTCATAATTATAGCAGAAAACTGACAAATAATTAATGAAATCCTCCTATGTGGAAAGCATAAGAGAATAAATAAGTACTGTGGGTGAAAATGCAGTTTTCTATTGCATTCTGAGATCATTTTCTGTTCAGTCAACAGGAAAGTCGACTCCAACACCTAATCAATTATTAAGCTATGATGTTAAAGTCATAAACTAACATTTGAGCTCAAAATGTTCAGAAGTATATTTAGAGAAAATGTTCTTTTGGGGACTAACCAACTTCACACCATGTTGGCACACTAACCTTAGTTTTTTATTCCCCAGAACTACAAGAGAATAAATGCCCATTGCTCAGTCATGACATTAATTTCAGTATGACTGCTGGATCTAAGAAACTGAGATAAATAAAGAGTATCTACCTGAGAATGTGAGGCTTTGACCAGCCTACTAAGGGTACTTGTTTGTTTGTTTTGGGGGTAAGGGTGGTGTAGTGGCTACTCCTGATTGTCAACTTGACTATATCTGGAATGAATTACAATCCAGAAATAGAAGACTCACCTGGATCTAGAGCTTGAGTCTGGAAGACACAACTTTCAGGTGTGGTGGTATGTATACCTTTAATCTGGGCCACACCTGCTACTGGAGACCTACATAAGGACATTGTAAGGAGGAAGATTCTTCACCTGTGAGCCTTGTAGGATTAAGCAATTGCTAGATCCTTGGATATTTATTCACAGCTGCTGCTGACCATTGTTGGGGAGTTGGTCTATAGACTATAGTCATCAACAAATCCCCTTACTATATAGAGACTACCAATAAGTTCTGTGACTCTAGAGAGCCCTGACTAATACAAAAATTGGTACTGGAAGTGGCTCTAGAGGAGGAGAAAGCAGAAGTATAAGGATGAATCTTTAAGAAACTAGAGTTGTCTTAGTAATTCACCAGCACCGTCAACTGCTGAAACCTCTCCAGATCCGCTCTCTCCTGGAAGCTGGGAGGATATTGAAGAACCATGGTTGGAAATATATTACAAACTTAAAGAAGCTAATGCCATTGAGCATCTTGACAAATTAGGCGATTGTGTGTACAAAACTTTTTGCAAGATGGGAACAAATTTGAAAATTACTTTGCTGGCTGGTTGCTCTTAGCATCTCTGGAAAAGATGGTGAAGGAAAAGAAGGAGTTGTATAATAAAATTGAACGGATCCAGATGCAAGTGACCAATCTAAAAGTTGCTAAGTGTGTCCCTGAAAAGAATCTACTCTCCAGCAGCCGTAGAGCTCAAGTCGCAGAAAATCAAAATGAAGCCTTCATTATAAGGTTGGCTGAATTACAGAGAAAATTCAAGTCTCAGCCTCAGAGGGAGGCAGCAGTTAATGTATGGGCATTAATTGGCAAAGAATGGGATCCTATAACTTGGGATGGGGATGTGTGAGAAAACCCTGTTGAAGCTGAGAATTCTGAATTTTCAGATTCTCAATGGTTTACCCCACCTGGAGAAGTAGTATCCTCAGCCCCACCCCTTGAAATAATGTCTTCTCCACATGAGGAAATTAATCCCTCAGAGTCTGATAAGCTAGCAGTGACTTTCCCTGAAGAAAATGCCAAACACGATGATATTGATGTTTCTCAAGGCCCACCAATAGTTTCTTCTAGACCTATAACCAGACTTGAAGCAAAACAGGCCCCTAGAGGAGAGGTAGAAAGTGTAATCCTTGAGGAAGTGCGCTACACTACTAAGGAGCTTAATGAGTTTGCTAATTCATTCAAGCAGAAATCTGGAGAATATGTGTGGGAATGGATTATAAGGGTGTGGGATAATGGTGGAAGGAACATAAAACTAGATCAAGCTGAGTTTATTGACATGGGTCCTCTGAGTGGAGATTCAAGGTTTAATATGGAAGCTTGTACAGTTAAAAAAGGTGTCAGAAGTTTGTTTGAATGGTTGGCTGAAGTGTTTATCAAAAGATGGCCTACTGAAAAGGAGCTGGTTTGGTGTTGATGAAGGGATTTTAAGGCTCAGGGAAATTGCAATGCTAGAGTGGATACATTGCATAAAACCTAATTCTCCACAATGGGAAGGCCCAGAAGATATACCCTTTACCAATCCTTTAAGACGCAAACTAGTGAGAGGGGCACCAGCACATTTGAAGAGTTTTGTTCTTGCCCTTTTCCTTCTGCCAGACCTTAGGGTTGGAGATGCTGCTGCTCAATTAGATGAATTAAATGCAATGGGTTTAATTGGGCCTCAAGGTAACAAGGGCTAGGAGGCAGCATTGAATCACCAGAGACAAGATGGTCATAGTTATTATAGTGGACAACATAGACAAAACAACATCTATTATGACATGTACCATGATGGTCAGCACAGGAGAAGTGAAATTTATAATGGCATGACTCGTTCAGACCTTTGGTTCTGGTAATCAGTTATGGTGTTTCCAGGCATGAAATATATAGGAAGCCTACTACATATCTTTTTCATCTTGTAAGCAGAAAAATTCTCAAACAAATGAAAGAAAGGCTACATTGGATCCTAGCAAAAAGCAATCTCAGCCAGTGAATAAATTTCCAGACTTGAGCCAGTTTGCAGACCCAGACCCCTTGAATGAAGAGGTGGCCGGGTTCCCATGAGGAAGGTTCTTGATAAGACACCTAAAAATTTTGCTGTAAGCTTTTCTCCAGTCCTTCCCCAGAGGGACCTATGGGTTTTTCAAGGGTAACTGTACACTGGGGGAAAAGAAATAATCAGACTTTCAGGAGTCTATTGGATACTGGTTCTGAATTGACGTTGATCCCAGGAGATCCCAAGAAACATTGTGGCCCTCCAGTTAAAGTAGGGGCTTTTGGAGGACAGGTGATTAATGGAGTTTTGACTGATGTCCGACTCACAGTAGGTCCAGTATGTTCCGGAACACATCCTGTGGTCATTTCCCCAGTTCCAGAATGTATAATTGGGATAGATATACTTAGAAATTGGCAGGATTCTCACTGGTTCCCTGATGTGTGGAGTGAGGACTATTATGGTTGGAAATGCTAAATGGAAGCCATTAGAGTTGTCTCTGCCAAAGAAAATAGTGAATCAAAAACAGTACTGTATTCCTGGAGGAATTGCAGAAATTACTGCCACTATCAAGGACTTGAGAGATGCAGTGCTGGTGGTTCCCACCACATCTCCCTTTAACTCTCCTATCTGTCCAGTGCAGAAGACAGATGGATCATGGAGAACAACAGTTGACTATTGAAAACTAAATCAGGTAGTAATTCCGATTGCAGCTGCTGTACCAGATGTAGTTTCGTTACTTGAGCATATTAACACATCTCCTGGTAACTGGTATGCAGCTATTGATCTAGCAAATGCCTTCTTCTCAGTACCTGTCCATAAGGACCACCAGAAGCAATTTGCTTTTAGTTGGCAAGGCCAGCAGTATACCTTCACAGTTTTGCCTCAAGGATATATTAACTCTCCTGCCCTGTGTCATAACTTAGTTGGAACGGACCTTGATCGTTTGTCTCTTCCACAAAAAGTCACATTGGTGCACTATATTGATGATATTGTGCTGATTGGACTAAGTGAGCAGGAAGTAGCAAGTTCTTTGGACTCATTGGTAACACATATGTGTATCAGAGGATGGGAAATAAATCCAACCAAAATTCAAGGACCATCTACTTCAGTGAAATTCTTCAGAGTCCAGTGGTGTGGGGCAAGTAGAGATACTTTTTCTAAAGTGAAAGATCAATTATTGTATCTGACCCCTCCCACCACCAAGAAAGAAGCACAGTGTTTAGTGGGTCTATTTGGATTCTGGAGACAACACATTTCTCACTTGGTTGTGTTACTCAGGCCCATTTACCAAGTGGCTCAGAAAGCTGCTAGCTTTCTGTGGGGCCTGAAACTGAAGAAGACTCTTCAACAGGTCCAGGCTGCTGTGCAGGCTGCTTTACTACTTGGAGCATATGATCCAGCAGACCCGATGGTACTTGAGGTGTCATTGGCAGATAGAGATGCTGTATGGAGCCTCTGGCAGGATTCTCTAGGTGAATCACAGAAGAGACCTTTGGGATTTTGGACCAAATCTCTACCATCATCTGCAGACCACTATTCTCCCTTTGAAAACCAGCTCTTGGCCTGCAATTGGGCCTTAGTGGAAACTGAACCTTTGACAAAACGACACCAAGTTACCATGCGACCTGAACTGCCAATCATGAGCTGGGTGTTATTAGCCCCTCCAAGACATAAACTAGGACATGCACAGCAGCAGTCTATTATCAAATGGAAATGGTAAATCCTTGCTCGAGCCCAAGCAGGTCCTGAAGGCACAAGAAAGTTACCTGAAGAAGTTGCTCAAATGCCTATGGTTTCTACTCCTGTAAAATGCCATCTGCTGCCAAGTATGTGCCTATTGCCTCATGCGATGTTCCCTATGATCAGCTGACTGAAGAAGAGAAGACTAGGACCTGGTTTATTTATGGTTCTGCACATTATGCAGGCAACACTCAGAAGTGGACAGCTGCAGAATTGCAACCCCTATCTGGGACAATCCTGAAAGATACAGGTGAAGGAAAATTTTGACAGTGGGCAGAACTTTGGGCAGTACACATGGTATTACAGTTTGTTTGGAAGAAGAAATGGCCAGATGTACGATTATTCACTGACTCATGGGCTGTAGCCAATGGATTGGCTGGATGGTCAGGGACTTGGAAAGATCACGATTGGAAAATTGCTGAGAAAGTCATCTGGGGAAGAAGTATGTGGATAGATCTCTCCAAATGGGCAAAGGATGTGTAGATATTTGTGTCCCATGTAAATGCTCATCAAAAGGTGACTTTAGCCAAGAAGGAGTTCAATAATCAAGTGGATATATGACCCTTTCTGTGGACAGCCTCTTTCCTCAGCCATTCCTGTCATTACTCAGTAGACACATGAACAAAGTGGCCATGGTGGCTAAGGTGAAGGTTATGCTTGGGCTCAACAACATGGGCTTCTACTCACCAAGGCTGACCTGGCTACAGCTGCTGCTGAATGCCAGATCTGCCAACAGCAGAGACAAACACTGAACCCTAGATGTGGCACCATTTCTCCAGGTGACCAGCCAGCAACTTGGTGGCAGGTTGACTACATTGGACCACTTCCTCCTTGGAAAAGACAATGTTTTGTTCTTACTGGGGTAGATACTTATTCTGGTTATGGATTTGCCTTTCCCACACGTAATGCTTCTGCCAAAACCACCATCCATGGACTTACAGAATGCCTTATTCATCGTCATGGTATTGTACACAATATTGCTTCTGACCAAGGAACTCATTTCACAGCCAGAGAAGTATAACAGTGGGTCCAAGATCATAGAATCCACTGATCTTACCATGTTCCCCATCATCCTGAAGCAGCTGGTCTGATAAAAAGATGGAATGGCCTTTTGAAGACACAGTTACAGTGCAAATTAGGTGGCAGCAGCATGGAGGGCTGGGGCAAAGTTCTTCAGGAGGCAGTATATGCTTTGAATCAGTTTCCAGTATATGGTACAGTTTCTCCCATAGCCAGGATCCATGGGTCCAGGAATCAAGGTGTGGAAAAGGTAATAGTTCCACTCACTATCACTCCTAGTGACCCTCTAGAAAATCTTTTGCTTCCTATCCCCACAACTCTAGGTTCTGCTGGCCTAGAAGTTTTGTTTCCAGAGGGGGGGAGTGCTCCTACCAGGAGCCACAACAAACATTTCACTGAACTGAAAGGTCAGACTTCCTCCTGGTCATTTTGGGTTTCTAATGTCCTTAAACCAACAGGCTAAGAAAGGAAAAACAGTGTTAGGAGGGGTGGTAGACACAGATCACCATGGGGAAATTGGATTACCTCTCCACAATGGAGGTAAGAAGGATCATGTCTGGAGTGCAGGGGATCCCTTAGGGTGCCTCTAAGGACTACCATGTCCTGTGATTAAAGTCAATGGGAAGCTACAACAGCCTAATTCAAGCAGGATGATAAAGGGCACAGACCCATCAGGAATGAAGGTATGGGTCACTCCTCCAGGAAAAGAGCCAAGACCTGCTGAGGTGCTTGCAGAGGGTGGAGGAAATACAGAATGGGTAGTAGAGGAAGGTGGTTATAAATACCAGCTAAGACCATGTAACCAGCTGCAGAAATCAGGATTATAAAGTAATATGAATGCTTCTGTTGTATTTTGTTAAGAATATATTTGTCTTTCTTCCAATTTCTTTAACATCAATTGGTATTTAAGTTGAGATACTACAGGAATGTTCCCAAGGGACATTGCCCGATTGTAAATTTACAAATGCTTTTGCGATTGTACAAGGATTAGTTATACCATGTTTGGCATATTCATGACCTTATTATTGTTTCATGTGGACATGAGATATTCTTTGTGTCAAGTTGACAAGGGGTGAATTGTAGTGGCTATTTCTGATTGTCAACTTGACTATATCTGGAGAGAATTACAATCCAGAATTAGAAGGCTCACCTGTGATCTACATCTTGAGGCTGGAAGACAGAAGTTTCAGGTGTGGTGGTACACACCTCTAATCTGGGCCACACCTGCTGCTGGAGACCTACATAAGGAGTTTGGAAGGAGGAAGATTCTTTCTTCTTTACCTGTGAGCCTTGTGGGATAAAGCAATTGCTAAATCCTTGAATATTTATTCACAGCTGCTACTGACCATTGTTGGGGAGTTGTACTACAGACCATAAGTCATCAACAAATTCCCTTACTATATAGAGACTACCTATAAGTTCTGTGACTCTAGAGAGCCCTGACTAATATGGGGGGATGAATGATAAACAATGAGGCAGTCATCCTCCCTAATCTTAAGAGCTATAGTCTAATATGATCTCAAGTTTCTGCATATAAAAATTGAAGCAGCTTTTTGACATTTTGATGAACATCTTTAGGTAACTTTCTTGTCATCTTTGCAAACTAATGTTGAAGGCCTCATGGGAATGGCCTGTGCAGAAACCACAGTAAAAATAGAATGATGGAGAATGCAGGTGCAGATGGTGGTAGTGAGTAGGCAGGAGGAGTAGTCAAAAGTACATCCAGAGTTAAGTATTTCTTTATTAATTCCTCTGTTAACTTATCAATTCATATGTTCATTCATTCACTCACTCAGTATCTCACCAAGATGCATTCATTGCTACCCACTGCAGTTAACTTAGCAGTGCCAATAACTAAGCCAGCAAAATAAAACTGAGAAGAACAGAGTAGTCTGGCTCATCTGCGGAGGCTCTCATAGGACCACTTCCATATTATCATTTGTAAACAGATTAGCAACAATGTTGTGAGTCTTTGGAAGGTCAATTATGTTGTCTGTTCTTATCCACTTAACAAATAGATAATTTGGAAAACAATGTGTTTCTTCATTAATCTTGAGGAAACCCTTGTGATTTATTGAAATATGAGTGGCTTCAAAAATCTTGGACATCACTTCACTTTTCTAACATTTAAACATTGAGGAATGGAATGGATTCTATTTAACTTTTCTAGACTTCAGACGGATGGAAGGTCATGGACATTTGTGTGCAGTCTCTATTCTTCACTTGCCTATCTTTCCCAGGAAATCCCCAATATCCTTGACTCTGTCAGTGATTTCATCTTTCCAGGGAAAGCTAGACATCTCTACCAGCTACCTCAACACTTTTGTGGATTAGTATAAGTAATAAAAGTTCTAGTATGTCTCCTGAAAGATAGATTATACAGCTATTCTTGTAGATCACATGTAGCTGTTCTTAGTAACTTCCCTGTCTTATTTTTAGTTTCAAAAATAAATCTATGTGTGTGGCCATATTGGATACTCCATATGGGCTGGCATCTATGACTGGAAGATTTAACAAAGGCAGGGCACTCGCAGAATCTGTCATATTACATCATATATCATTGTCATTTGCCCATATTTGTCCCCGTTACCCTCCTTTGTGCCCCCACCCCCAAGTGACCTCTCTTGATGCCCTGAAATAGCCTCCCTTCTACTTTCAAATAAAACATTTTTCTTCTTTTAGAAAAAAGTCTGGATTCTAGATACAAGAATGGGCAGATGAGCCAGACTACTCTGTCCTTCTCAGTTTTATTTTGCTGGCTTAGTTATTGGCAATGCTATGTTATCTCTAGTGGGTAGCAATGAATACCTCTTGGTGAGATAATGAGTGAATGAATTAATGAGTGAATAAACATATGAATTGATGAGTTAACGGAAAAATGAATAAAGAAAGACTTAACTTGCAATATGTGTTTTCCTCTATTCTGTTCACCTCTTGTACCCAGCATGCTGATCAAACTATCTTAAATATATAAGCTTCAGGAGTGGAGTGAAGGGCAGGGTGAATGTTAGTAAGCAAAGACTTGGTTTAAATCCTTGATTTAAACTATTCTTCATTTTTTTTTCAATTTATTGGTACACACACACACACACACATCAAAATTAACCAGACCCAATGTTCACAAATATCAATGAGCTTCTATTCAATTAGAATAGGCAAATAGACATTTAGAATAGAAGCTGTGGAGCTTTGAGCTATAAAACTAATTATTTTTGTAGGTCTAACTTGGACCCAGATTTTGAGATCTTGACTTTAATCCTCTTAGAGAAAAGCTCATAATGGCAGTTGTTGGGTTATAGTTTGTTCTGCTCTTAATTTCTTGGGCAACCTCCATACAGTTTCTATAGCAATCATACCAGTTTCCTTCCCTCCCAGCATTATATCCAGACTCCAATTTCTCGTCATCCTCACCAACACTCATTATATTCTTCTTCTCTTTTGAAAAGGAATTGATACGTTCAGTGAAACAAGGTTTACAGACAGACAGCTTATACCTTAGCAAGACCTTTTATAATGAATCCGTCGATCTGATGGGTATGGTTTGGAAATTAATCCAAACACAAGTGATGATAGGTCTCTAATGTCCAAACTGCTGTGCTGAGGTGTGTTTAGAGGAGTGGCAGTGGATGGCCTTGTGTTGCCTGTGCCCTGGACTGCTCTCTGCCCGACCCTACCTGCCCTTAGATATTGGGGGCGAGTTGGCTCAGAGTCAATGACACTCTAGGAGCAGGTGAGAAACACTGCAGCAAGTTCATCTGAGCACTGCTGCAAGCTCCTTTAATACCCTTCACCCGTGCCCCCATTGGTCCCAAGAAAGCAACTCTTCTGAACAGCAGTTCCTGATTGGCTGGCATTGTTTACACTAGCAATCCTTGGTCTCTCAGGCAGTCCTTAATTAGGTCCTCCTGCAGGAGATGCTTTTGCAGCTGCAAGGCCCTGCCTTGCCTGTTACACCCTTGCATGGTGTGTTACAGAGAGGACTGACATGTCAGATAGTAACTGAGAAGGTAAGAATACTGGCAGTGCCACCCAGGATGTGGCACATGAAGCACCATTCTACCTGAACCACTGTGCTAGCAGTGCTGCCATTACCATAGACATGCCTTCCTCTTGAGGCTTTCAATACAGTGGCTCCTCAGGAGGCACCTGAGCCTTTAGCCCCTGACTAGGGCTGTGTCATCCACCCCTTTCCCTCTGAGGCTTCCAGCATAGGCAACTGAGCAGTTAAGAGTTTCTCCAATTTCCAAGCATACAGACAGCCATTGTGGGCCTTCCTAGGGTTCCAGCTATATAACCAAGTTGAGCGATTCTCTTCCTTAAGTAGATCATGTAAAAGGTAAGAACTCAGCAAGCTCTATCAAAATTTTTTATCTTGAGAAGCCTCTCACTATTACACGAATTGCCTATCAAGAAAATGTTTTAGATTGGTCCCAAAAATGATAATAAAATACCTCCAAGCCAGTCATGGTGGTATGCTCCTTTAATCCCAGCTCTGAGGATGCTGAAATAAGAGGCTTGCTCTGTGTTTCAGGCCAGTCTGGAATACTTAGTAACACAGTGGGTTAAAAGCCAGCATTCAAAACGCCAAGAAAATCAGTGCGATTCAGTCTTATCTAGCGAATTCTTTCTAAGTTTCTTAGAGAAAATTCAGAAGGACAAGGCATACATTAGTCATATGAATTGTTCAGTAGAGTTGAACTCTAAGGGACATACTCTAGGGTGGCTAAATCAAGGCATCATGTCCCTGGAGCTAGTCAGATATAATTATTCATTAATTCAACTACATTTCTGGGTTTTCGAGAAAAAAATTATTTTAAATTGTGCCTTCTGGGAACTTTATGTGTGGGAGGAAGCAACAGCTTGTGAATAGCCTAGCATTTCTGCAAAGAACCATGGTCATTTAAATACCAGCCCTTGGTGATAGCCAAGGGCAAAGCATGAGAAATTAAACCAGCAAAACATCCGCGGAAGGCAGCATTTATAGGGATATACATGCAGATTTATTGATTTAGAAAGCTCTGGATTTGATGGTCTTTCTTTCTTTTCCATCCTTCCTTTCTTCCCTTTAAAATATTTTAAAATACTCAGGAGTGTGTGTGTGTGTGTGTGTGTGTGTGTGTGTGTGTGTTCATGAACATAGATCCTGTGGATTGAATTCAGGTTAGGCTTGGCACCACAAGAAAGAAACAAGTAAAGGAATGCAACACACACACTCCCTTGCCTTCTCTCCCCCTTCCCTCCTCTCTCCTTCCCTGTCTCCCTCTCTTCCTCCTTTCTTTCCTCTCCTCTCCCAGTGAGCCAGTGACTTTGCCTCCTTACTGTGAAAGCCAATTAGCAAGGATTGAAGTGTTTTGTCTACAACATGAGAGGATTTTCAAAAGCACCTGTTTTGAGTATAAAGAACTCGCCCTTTGCTTGTGTTGGGTTTCCTAGCAGTTAGGCCATCTGTACTAGAAGATCTGGCAATCAATGGAGAGAATACACATGAGCATAAAGAGCCATCTCTCATTCCAATGGCTCTCTCATAAGTAAGGTGGTTTAAGCAGTAGAGAAATGTGGACACTTGCATTCAAACTGCATAAATCATGTTTATTAGTAAAGCTATTATAGGTCATTGGAAGTTCCCATTTTAGAGAAAAAATATTTTCACCTTGGCAGCAAGAGCCCAAGGCTGTGACTTGTGATCACTCTGGCACAGGATATCAAAAATACTGCCCAGAACATTTCTCACATCTTTTCTTGAAATTTTGCACTTAATAGGAACCATGGTGTCTCCCTTTCAAACCTGAAGCGATGGCCTGCCAAGAAAACCTCATAAATTTATGAGTACCCTATGAGAGCAGAGGGGAAGACTCAGCACTCAGAATGCCCTTTGTGAGAAGGAAATCAGGCAACTGGCATTGGTGAAATGACTATGTAAGAGCAACATTAACCCCTTGGGAAATAGGAACTGTGTTTCTTAGCCAAGACTCACCATTAGGGCTCATTCAATACTCACATGGCTTCTAAAAGCCTTACATGGATGTAAAGCCAACCCAGTGTTGTCAAATGTTCACTTGCTGCTGCTCTTAACAATGAATTTTTAATGACTTGCAATCCCTAAGATGTTCAACTCTGGAAAGTCCCCCAGCTTAATCAACATTCACCTTACTGACAAATAATGCAGGAAAGGCTACTGGTAAGAACGGTGTAGATTGCATAGTTTCTGGCTATTGCTGCTAGACTAATTAGTGGTGTTTCCAGTTCCCTGCAACAAGTAGCCCTGTTATAAGATGACACACTTACAGTCATGTGCTCTTGGACCACAGACAGCTCTCTAGATGACTTGGGATTTAGTTACACTTTGGTCTTCAAAATTCATTAGAAAGGGTAATTTCTAAGTAAACAGACGGGGTGGGTTCCATCACTTTGGAAGTTTGAGAATATTAATTTGTAAGCCTGTACTTTAATGTTCTATTGCTTTAGCTGACAGGCAGATAGAGGGCTAAAAAAAATCTCACTGGTTTATAATGAACCAGTAATGTACAATTATGTTCGAGAAGAAACAAACATAGATTTTCTATAAAATTGTATAATTTCTAACTTTAGCCTTGTGATCATTTATCTTAACCATAAAATAAATACCTCTCTGCTTTTATTTCTTGTTTTAGACTGAGCTAATGAATAAAATTCATTGACACTAATGGCTTTCTGGCTTTTATTTAATTCATTGGGTAAATGATTCATCATAAAAACACATATAGAGATAATAGATATATACTACGGCACATAAATTTGAAATGCTATTTTGCCAAGAAGGCTATACAATTCTTTTGAAACTATTACAGTCTCAAAACATGTAGCTTTAAAGCAAGTTATTTTGAATTAATAGGTACATTATACAAGTTAAAGCATTTGAAAAGAATGAACAAATACATCTATGTGATCTGAAGCGTGGCAACGAGGTCTGGGAACATATGAGCAGCACATTTCCATGACTGCTGGAAGCCTCTGAGACAAACTTCTGTAACTCACATGTCAACTGTGTAACCAACAAGGTAACCATAGCAGAATCTTGGTTTCTTCATCTTTAAAATCAGAGAGCAGTTCTTTCTTATAACGTATGTAATGATTAAGTGCATTTTTAAAAGGACATTACTCAGAGAGTTTTACACATAGGAAATTTTTTTAGCCATTGGCCCTCTTCAATGTATTGGAAACCACCAAGAGTAGATATAAATGCCAAAGCCAATCAGGAGGCCAAGGTGGCAGTTCAGTCAAGAGCTGGAAGTATTCTGAGTTAGGTAGTAGTGGAACTGAGGAGCTACACATGTATTTGAGTGAAATTTATGAATTAAAATTATAAGATGCAAAGTTTAACTGGACACATGCTTTGTTACTAAGGGTCTGTAATACTACCTCTGACCTCTTTATTTTCTCTCATTTTTTATGTTCACTTTATGCTTTAGAAAAAATAGTTCTTACCCTTAGCAACTATATCCCCCTTCTTTACTTTTAGCAGAAGATCTTGTTGCTGAGTCACTAAGGAATTAGAACCACTCAGAGGAAAAGCCTACACTTCTCATACTCCTCCTGCCTACTCTCACCCATCATCAGCACCCACGTACTCCATCATCCTGCTGTTACTGTGGTTACCACACAGGCCACTTCCAGTGAGGCCTTCAACATGAGCACCATCTGCTCCACATCAATTATCACCCTCATTCTCATCAGTTTGCAAAGATGGCATTGTTGGTTTATCTCTAAAACAAAGCAAAACGACGACAAAAATCTTGTAGTATCATTTTTTTCCCATAGCTAACATTCTACTTTGTGATTGGCTTGGCTTCAACTGAAACTCTCCAGTTGTCTTATCTGTATCCATTTAGTATACCTACTGCAAACTATAAAATACCACAGACAGAAGGCTTACTTATGTATATGTGTCGATGGCACCCAGAGAACATGAGAAAGAACTTTAAAGAAAAGTGAAAGCTTTATTCATAACAGATCATACCGACTGCTGTTACAAAAACTAAAACAAAACAAAACAAAATTGCCATCTAAACTTTTCATGCAAATTGGCTCTGACTGACTTGATAAGGACACAGTTGCTAGCTGTTTATTGGGGAGATGAGCATTGGTGTGAAAATTAGAATCACTATTGTTTCCTTATGCCAAGCTTGTGTTAGGCCACTCTGTGATTCATGACCATCTCAGTAATGCAAGCACTAACTAATATGTTGCTTCAGGGTTATTTGTGAAGACAATATACAATATACATGCTCTGTCCTTTTAGAATATAAATATAAATATAAAAATAATATATATATATAAATATAAATGCAAATATAAAAAGCAATAAATATAACATCAATAATTTTAAAAGGAATATTTAGTACCTGTGGTTGGAGGAGTGGAGAGAAGGCTCTTAGCCAACTGATTGCCTGTAACTATGGTCTTAGTTAGAATGTGTTTCGCACTCAAACAGATGAAGGTAGACCACAGAACTGTGTGTGAAATGAAAAGAGATTGATTCCAACTAAGTAGGTTTTGAGGCCAGAGTTATAAATGTCATGTAAATAAATGCACTGGAAGAACTCAATTTATCTGAGAAAATAATGACTTTGAATAAAGCTAAAAAAAACTGTAAAATAGCCTTTTTGTGATTATAGATCCTATCAATAGATATAATTATACTAGGGATTCACATTTTTATTTATAAATCAAACATAAGTCAAAAGTGGTAAGTTGGTTAAAGGACTCTGGAGTTCATTGCTCTTCAAGAAAATGAATTTATTCATAATGCATTACAACTTCCTCCTGCTGGATTAAAAGAAGTATTATTTTTTGGGTTTGAATATTCAGTTTTAAAAAACGCTGAAATGTTTACATATCATTAAAAATAGCATTTAATACAATGATGCAGGTTTTAAAAGAAGCAACAAATATGTGTTAGAAATGTTTTATTAAAACAATAACAAAGTTTCCTCTGAACTCTGTACAGTGACAGTACACATCTTCCTTCCAACCTAATAGTTAACATTCACTAAGGCTTTCAAACAAGTAGTTAAAGTATTTACTCAGATTAGCAAAAAATCAAATGGGCACATAGAACATACTAAGAACAGTAACAAAAATCACCCAAAATAGTGAATTTAAGTTCTTTCATTTTTCATGAAACAGCCCAATAATATTTGGGTGCTGTCATCTGAATGTTTGTGGCCTCCCCAACCACACCATTTAAATATTGAGATTCTGACACCAAAGTGATGATTCTTAAAGTGGGACTTTCTGAAATGTGACTAGGTTTTAAGAGATAAGGCTTCAAGCTTTTATGAGAGTGACAATCTTATGAAGCAGCCTGAGGAAGTTTGTGTGCCCCTTTGAGGATGCAGTGAAAAGACACTGTATATGCAGAATAGCCTTGACAATCAGACACCAAAGCTGCAGGTGCCTTTGTCATAGACTTTCAGCCCAGAGAACAGGAATATATCAATTTTCACTGTGTATAAGCCACCAGCCCATGATATTTTGTGACTGCAACCATTAAGTCTCAGACCCTGAGCACTATGTGTACACTATTCAGCTACAGTCTGTTTAGAGCTGCATCCTCCCATGTGGAAGAAATTCACAACCCGGGGCTGTTGAGCACTAGAAAGAAAGCTAATCCAAGATGAGAATATGCAGTGAGCAAAAACAGTTACATCCACTTTTGAAGACATTCTTGTAAGGAGAATGCAAAATATCTCTCTAAAGAGTTTTGGAATCTCTACTAGAATGTAGAGAGCAGGAAAGAACATCCCTCCCACTATTAGAACAAAAAGCTGTTGGAATAAGTTCAAATGGATGAGTCGTCTTACGATCAGAGGGGGTTGCCGAGCCAAACTCATGAGAAGGAAAAACCTGCTTAGAGAGAAAGGACTGAGCTTTCCCTCAGGAGATAGATGCTCCAACATGAGGCAGCCAGCTGGATTAGTTGAGAATATGATGAAGTTTCTGGGCTGGCTGACAGGACAGTGCAGAATTCATGAGGGCTTCAGAAATGTTAAGGCCCCCAGGTTATCTAAGGCCCACCAAACCAGAAGGAAATGCTAATTTAAGTAGAACAGGCGACCCACACCCCTACAGGGAGGCCAGGGAGCAAGCACCACTTGAAGCCTATTCCTTCCAAGTTTCAGTGGGAAGAGTAGCTTGTGGCAGGGAGGAGCACCAATACTTAGGCGGGTGAGAGAAGAGAAAGGGGCCAAGGAACTGGGATGACCTGACTGACAACCAGAGATGTTGGACCTGCCTAGGCTACAGCACACACCATTATATCTCTCAACCAACATGATTCTGGGAAGACAGGATTTCCTCTGGGCATGACACAGCTGTCAGCCATCATAGAGTACAGGTTGCCATGATGATCTAAGGAATGCTTGGCCCCTTCTTCATGGCAATAAAGTAAGCAGAACAAGCCAATGATAAGTGTGTCTGTGCTTATGACAATACTCCCTAGTTGAAGAAAGGGGACGTTATGGGACTCTCTCCTGGGATTGTAGCCATTGCTCCCTTCAGCCCCTGAGCTGCATATATGAAGTTCTGGAGTATGAATGTCAACTGAAGGCAGAAGTCTGTGATCTATGTTGTCATCATTCATTATAGGGGACAGAGTGGGGACTTTCACTGGTTAAGATATCTGTAAATTGCTCCTGTAAGCCCAATAAACTCATTGGATCACCAAGGTAAGTTCAGTGGAATCATTACTTTGGTCAGCCCACAATGACTTATGTAAGATAAACAGGTATCTGTTCACATATCCCCAGGAAAAAAAATAACAAATAAGGAAACAAGTTAGGTAATAATAGTATACACTGTGGTAGTCTCTGCAGCATAACTTAGGAGGAAATATGTAGGGCTGAGTGAGGGCATAAAGGTATGGATGTGATAGGCAAGCCATCACGCAAAGCCAAGGCTTTGTGTTTAAAGCCTTCTAAACACAAGGTATTAATATAATAATTCTAAGGGAGCATTTGGTTTAATCATTAAGGCATGTTTCAAATTTGTTCAAATTCTACTCAGATATAACGGCCTAGAAGCCAGGAAGACGTACCATTTCAAGAACAAATTGTATATATGACTCAAGAAGCAAAACAACTACAAAAATCAGTCAGATTTCTCACACTTGATGGATTTACACATAACTGTTATTTATGTAATCCAGATTGTAGTGAACAAAGTGACTAACAAGAAAGATCAGATAGGTAATTTCACCAGAGATGAAGAAAACAGTAAGACGTGACTAAGGGAAAACTGTAGGAGAAACAATTAAAGGAGGGCTGGGGTATGGGCCAGAGGCTCAGAGGTTGGGAGCACTTGCGGATCTTGAAGAGGACCCAGGTTCAGTTCCTAGCATCCATGTGGGACTTCATAATCCACAATTTCTGTTCCTGTGGATGGGATATAGTGCTCTCTCCTGGCCTACACCGGCACTGCACACACAAAGTACAGGCAACACACACATATAAAAACAAAACAAACACACAAAACAACCAAGGTAATGCTTCTAGTGAGCACTCATACATGTCCATGAGTAAATTCAACCCATCCAAAGAAGAAATTGGTGAACTTGAAGATAGACCAGTAGACATTAATCTACCTGAAAGAAATTAACTTAATCTGAAATGAAACCATGTGCACTGGGGCAAAGTCAAGCAGCATACACACACAATCAGATCAGAAAGGAAAAGAGAGATCGTAGCAGAAAAAGTCATTTTAAAATAAGATAATAAGTAATAGCTGGCATTTCTGCCTTTCTTTCCTTCTCTCTCTTTCTTTTTATCCTGCTTTTATTCTTTCTTTCTTTCTTTTTTTCTTTCTTTCTTTCTTTAAGGACCCATATCAAAGAACAGGTCTCCAAACTCCAGAAAACATCAAGCAGAAAATTATAAAAGACAAAACAGGACAAAAATTGACTCACTTCCACAAACATACCATGATCACGTTGGTGAAATAAAATAAAGCTCAAAGAGCAAAGCTCATTGGCACATAGATAACAAACCACATCACACCTAGAACAGCAAAGACAAAACCTGTAGAGGGCTAAGAAAACACCTCGGATACATATTGGGCATGTAACACCACAGAGGTCGTTGCGTGTCCACATTCATTGCAGTGATTTTCGCAATTCACAGTGGCAGCTGCCTAGATCTCATTGATGGATGAATGGCTGTAAATCATAGTACATATACACAATGGAATTTTATGCATCCACAAGACATTACATCATAATATTTGTAGGAAAATAGCTGGAACTGGAAATCATGTTAAGAGCAACAATACAAACTCAGAAAGAAGAGAGGTGTGTGTTATTCGCTCATGGGTGTAATCTAGGTTCTAAAATTAAAATCACATGTTTGCATTTGTAGGTATATATCATATGTGTGCATGTTCATTGGTCAGGAACATAGAGAGGGGATCATAAGAAAGAAGAGAAAGTGCTTAAAGGAGTGAGGAAGAAGCACTGGACAGATACACAGGACATAAAAGCAGATGAGATAAATGATATGGTGAGTGTCAGGTACAGGAAGACATGGAGTTATGGCTTTAGGCAGTGGGTAGGGGGACACATGAGAATGAAGTCTATTGACACATATGCACTAAAACTTCATAACGAGAGGGCTCAGACATGCTCTGTTGGTAGGCAGCCTGTCTAAAATAAATAAATCCCTAGGTTTGTGCTCTAGCACTGTATAAGATCATTATGAAGGCACATGACTGTAATCATAGATCTGGAGAGGTGGAGTCAAGAGGATCAAAGGTTCAAGGTCATACTACAAGTGTATCTAAGAACATTTCCTTGCTTGGAACTCTATGCCAAAACAAAGTAGTAATTTTTTAAAAAAAAAATGTCATTATGAACCCCTTTACTTTGCACATTAATCCTTAAAAATCATAAATATATATATATGTATATACACATATATATGTATATATATATAATGAAAAATAAATTTTAAAAAGTCAAACAACAAAGAAATGGATAAGGAATTTAACTTGACTACAGTTTGTAATTTGTTATATAGTCTATAAAGAATTTAAAAAGAAGAGTAAAAATAAAATCCAAGAGTTTATGACAAAAGAAAGTATCTAATGATCTGAAGAGCAAAGCCATCATAGGGAATACAGTTGCCAAAAAACAGCTTTAAGAGCAAAACAAATGTAAAAAAGAATTCATTGCCAGTAAGTATACATTAACTAGCTGTCTCTCTGTCTGGGCACCTCTCTGCCTATATGCACATGCATTTCTGTCACGCTGAAGATTCAACCCTGGGATTTATATGCTAACTATGAGATCCGTCAGAAACCTAAATTGTCAGGCATACAAGACTTTTTAGTATAGTTCTCTGACCACAATTATGAGACCAAAACTTGAACAGACAGAAAGAAATATACAGGAATATAATAGAATGAAGGTTAGAAAGTACTTCTTAATTTAAGCAAATCTAAAAAAGACTAGCGGGCAATATACGGAAAAGTCTGAACACTGTAGTTTGCATTTACAAAAATACATAAGGTGCGTGGTATCCAGACAGCACATAGAAAGTAAGACTTGCTTTATGATACTATGCTATGTGGTATTTTAATTGACTTCTGGATTGTCAGGAAAGTTTGCTGTGAATTTCAGAACATAAACAATGAAACATTAACAATTCTCAATCCAAAATAAGACAAAAAAATGTAAAATGGAACAAAGAGAACAAATAGGGAGCTGTCAAGGTGACTCAGAGGTCATAAGCATGTACTGCTCTATACCCCTCAACACAGAGAGAGAGAGAGAGAGAGAGAGAGAGACACAGACACAGAGACAAAAAATGGTAAGAGAACATTTATGAGGGCCTCAGAGTCTGAGAAGGAGACCCCAGGCTCTGGGTCTGGAAGAAGTGGGTCTCTTTTCTTGTGCCTTGCTCAAATTTCTGATGAAAAGATTGCAGGATAGACTAATAAGAAATCTTGTTCAAAGTAATTGTTCAAGAATTAGAATATATACAGCTCTAGAGTAGAACACATGCCTAGCATGTGTGATACCCTAGGTTTTGATCCCTACGACCTCAATAAGCAAGCTAGCAAGCAAGCAAGCAAACGAATAAATCCATTATTTGGATGTAATTTCTTACATAGGAACACATGTTTCAAACATTTGGTTTTTATTAAGTTGTACAAAACAAAAAGAAAATCTATCAAAATTTAACTTAATTACAAATCTATTACAGATAAGGCTATAGGAACACATGGGCCACACTGATCACATTTATGTTCTGGTACCTAGATCCTTGCATTGTAGAAGTAAACAGATCGAATGCAAACCACATTGACATCATCACTGGCTGCTTTGGTGAAGAGTAAGTGTGAAAAGATAATGAGATAGACTTGATTTATGTGAGGACAAAGGAGGAGTGACTCACGAATTCTATCTCAGAACAGCCATTAGGAAGAGAGGCTTCTGGGTCAGAAGAACTGACTCATTTCTTAGCTACTCTATTCTCTTGCTGCCAGACACATTTCTTTCCCTTGCAAAGATGCCGTCTCATATATGCACTTGGGACAATACGATTTCGCAGAATTTTTTTTAAGACTTTGACTTAAAGAGTCAAAGGAAATGAAATTAGCAAGGCTACCCTGCTTCTCAAAGTAGCTGTTACTTTAGGGCATCCATGAGACCACTTGGGTTAGTTACCTAGCAAGCCTAAATGATAAGATAAATTGACTTAGAGGAAAATGAGAGGTGATACAGGTACAGGCCTTCCTGAGGTAGGAAGGGCTTGAGAGAGATTTCACTAAGGATAGACAGTAGGTAGTCCAGCGAAGGGGTGTGAAGGGAACAAAGGAAATCTTCTTGCCTTTTGTCAGTTTTCCTTCACTTAATGCTAATGTGGTGGTTTGACTGACAAAGATATTTGTGGCAGGGTAATTAATAAAGGGCACAGTTTTGTTTTGGTTCACAGTTCTGAGAGTTCCAGCACCGCACTGGTTTAGTTCAGATTCTGTGAGGGTTTCATAGCAAAACAGAGAAAGGTGGTAGATGTGGGAAAGACAGTATGGTAAGAAAGGAAGCTGAAGATGAGCCGGGGAAGCCAAAACCACTCCTAACAGCCTGCCTCTCCCAGCAACCAGCCCAGCAGGAGCTTCACACGAAAGACGATCCTTCTTGATGGCCTAGCTACTTTTTAAAGGCTCTGTAGCTTCCCATTGTAGTCACACTATGGACCAAGCACTACATGTGATTTTTGGGGGGAAGGAGACAGCCATACTCATCCATAGCAAGATTTAAATGAGATCATAGCCAGTTTCTGGCAGCACTTATGGCTCAAACTAAAGTGTCTGAGGTAGTCAGAAGATGCTGGGAGTTTCTGATCAGGAAAATGAATTCTGCTGCTCAGAAGAACATGCTCTGTATAGAAATTACTTGTCTTTGTAGAATTCTCCAGTCACTCTACTCAAAGGCAGAATATTAAGGTATATTATTAGGAAAATCGCATTCTAAAATTTTACATTGTTCTAATTGCTTCATGCTTTTCAGTCACTAGGCAATGAAAAGTGATGTGTCAGGAAAATGTCATCTAGTTAATGAAGGCTTTGGAGGAGAGAGAGAGGGAGAGAAAGACAGAGAGAGTGCAAGAGAGGGAGGAGAGAGTTAAGATTGATCAGAAGTGTCAAAGCTCTGTTGCGAGTAATACTCAGAAATGTGTGGAGATGTATCGTATAAGTGATTTGGCACTAGAGTTTAGCAAGTCAGGGAAGAAAGTGGCAAAAGGTTAGAGACAGTCCTGAAAACCAACACATCTCATCTAGCAGCTGCCACCCTACCTGACCCACTCAGCTTTCATGAGGCCAGGTTGAAAGTAGAATATGACTCATTATTCATTACTGACATCCAGGGCAGCGTTCATACTTCTGTGAATTTATGAACTATTGCCTTGCACAGGAGCCAACATAAATTTTTATGTCCTTATCTAAGATGAGAATAAAATGAAGATGTGTAACAGGAAGATGATGAACAGACGATTGTTTTACATAACACTGAATAAGGATAGTGATAGCCACATAAACCCATAAGTAGCATCATTTTACAAAGAAAAAGAAAGGAAGTTAGAGCAGACTCCTTTCCAGATGAGGGAGTTTTGGGTAAAGAGAGTAATTTTTTAATAATCAATAAGAGATCAAGATAACAGGGTTTGATTCAAATAAAGTTATTAACTGGAGATCTAGATTCTGAAAACTACAAACATCCAAAGCACAGTTAAGGAACAAGGCATATAATTTTTAATTCCCAATGTGAGAAAAGACTGATACAGAATTGTTCCTTTATCTTCCTGCTATACAACATTCTATTGGAGGGTAAATATTATGCATGATTATTTATTTATTATTATATAAGCTTATTTTTTAAGAATATGATATGCACTGTACTGTGCTAGGTATGAGAAATGCAATCACAAGCTGTAGTTTCTGGATGGGAAGCTCTTTCTTTTTTTTTTTTATTTTCATATTTTATTTACATTTCAATTGTTTCAGATCTCCCCATTGGAACCTCCCCATTCCTTCCGCCTTCCCCCTGCCAATATGGGGATATTCTCCAACCCACCCCCTCCCAACCACCCACCCACTCTCATCTTTCCTCCTTGTCATTCTCCTATACTGGGGATCTAACACCCTCAGGCCCAAGGGCCTCTCCTCCCCCTGACGGATAACAAGACCCTCCTCTGCCACATTTGTGGCCAGCACCATGGGTCTCTCCATGTGTATTCTTTAGTTGGTGGATCAGTCTCCCGAAGTATCGTGGGGGTCAGGCCAGTTGCCACTGTTGCTAACTCCCTGGGGCTGCACACTCCCTCAGCTCCTTCAGTCCTTTCTCCAAGCCCTCCATTTGGGATGTCACACTCAGAACTACTGTTGTTGCGAAGTGACTCTTGGGTATATCAAACTTTTGGGCTAATAACCTCTTAACAGTGAGTACATACCATGTTCATTCTTTTGTGACTGTGTTACCTCGCTCAGGATGATATTTTCAAGATCCATCCATTTGTCTACGAATTTCGTGAAGTCATTGTTTTTAATAGCTGAGTAGTATTCCATTGTGTAAATGTACCACATTTTCTGTATCCATTCCTCTGTGGAGGGACATCTGGGTTGTTTCCAGCTTCTGGCTATTATAAATATGGCTGCTATGAACATAGTGGAACATGTGTCTTTATTACATGTTGGAGCATCTTCTGGGTATATGCACAGGAGTGGAATAGCTGGGTCCACAGGTAGTATTATGTTCATTTTTCTGAGCGTCCTCCAAACTGATTTCTAGAGAGGTTGTATCATCTTGCATTCCCACCAGCAATGGAGGAGTGTTCCTCTTTCTCCACATCCTTGCCAACATCTGCTATCACCTGAGTTTTTGATCTTAGCCATTCTGACTGGTGTGAGGTGAAATCTCAGGGTTGTTTTGATTTGCATTTCCCTGATGACTAAGGATGCTGAACTTTTCTTTAGGTGCTTCTCAGCCATTCGAGATTCCTCAGTTGAGAATTCTCTGTTTAGCTCACTTCCCTATTTTTTGATAGGGTTATTTGGATCTCTGGCGTCTAGCTTCTTGAGTTCTTGGTATATTTTGGTTATTAGCCCTCTATCAGATGTAGGATTGGTAAAGATCTTTTCCCAATCTGTAAGATGCCGTTTTGCACTATTCACAGTGTCCTTTGCCTTACAGAAGCTTTGTAATTTTATGAGGTCCCATCTGTCAATTCTTGATCTTAGAGCACAAGCCATTGGTGTTCTGTTCAGGAACAGTTCCCCTGTGCCCAAGTGTTCGAGATTCTTCCCCACTTTCTCTTCTATTAGATTCAGTGTATCTGGTTTTATGTGAAGGTCCTTGATCCACTTGGACTTGAGCTTTGTACAGGGAGATAGGAATGGATCAATTCCCAATCTTCTACATGTAGACCGCCAGTTGATCCAGCACCATTTGTTGAAGATGCTGTTTTTTTTTCCCCACTGTATGGTTTTAGCTCCTTTGTCAAAGATCAAGTGACCATATGTGTATGGGTTCATTTCTGGGTCTTCGATTCTATTCCATTGATCTACCTGCCTGTCATTGTACCAATACCATGCAGTTTTTATCACTACTGCCCTGTAGTACAGCTTGAGGTCAGGGAGGCTGATTCCTCCAGAAGACCTTTTATTGTTGAGGATAGTTTTTGCTATCCTGGGTTTTTTGTTATTCCATATGAATTTGAGAATTGCTCTTTCTAGGTCTATGAAGAATTGAGTTGGGATTTTGATGGGGATAGCATTGAATCTGTATATTGCTTTCGGCAGGATGGCCATTTTAACTATGTTAATCCTGCCAATCCATGAACATGGGAGATCTTTCCATCTTCTGAGGTCTTTTTCAATTTCTCTCTTCAGAGACTTGAAGTTCTTGTCATACAGATCTTTCACTTGTTTGGTAAGAGTCACACCCAGATATATTGAGAAGGGTGTCATTTCCCTAATTTCTTTCTCAGACTGATTATCCTTCGAGTATAGGAAGGTTACTGATTTGCTTGAGTTAATCTTGTATCCAGCCACATTGCTGAAGTTGTTTATCAGCTGTAGCAGATCTCTGGTGAAGTTTTTCAGGTCACTTAAGTATACCATCATATCATCTGCAAATAGTGTGATTTTGATTTCTTCCTTTCCAATTTGTATCCCTTTGGTTTCCTTTTGTTGCCTGATTGCTCTAGCTAGAACTTCAAGTACTATATTGAATAGGTAGGGAGAGAGAGGGTAGTCTTGTCTAGTCCCTGATTTTAGTGGGATTGCTTCGAGTTTCTCTCCATTTAGTTTGATGTTGGCCTCTGGTTTGCTATATATTCCTTTTACTAAGTTTAGGTATGCTCCTTGAATTCTTGATCTTTCCAAGACTTTTATCATGAAGGGATGTTGAATTTTGCCAAATGTTTTTTCAGCATCTAACGAAATGACCATGTGGTTTTTTTCTTTGAGTTAGTTTATGTAGTGGATTACATTGATGGATTTCCGGGTATTGAACCATCCCTGCATCCCAGGGATGAAGCCTATTTGATCATGGTGAATGATCTTTTTGATGTGTTCTTGGATACGGTTTGCAAGAATTTTATTGAGTATTTTTGTATTGATATTCATAAGGAAAATTGGTCTGAAGTTTTCTTTCTTTGTTTGGTCTTTGTGGGGCTTTGGTATCAGTGTGACTGTGGCCTCATAGAATGAATTGGGTAGTGTTCCTTCCGTTTCTATTTTATGGAATAGCTTGAAGAGTATTGGTATTAGGTCTTCTTTGAAGGTCTGATAGAATTCTGCACTGAACCCATCTGGTCCTGGGCATTTTTTGTTTGGGAGACTGTTAATGACTGCTCTATTTCTTTGGGGGTTATGGGGCTGTTTAGATGGTTTATGTGATCCTGATTTAACTTTGGTAATTGGTATCTGTTTAGAAACTTGTCCATTTCCTCCAGATTTTCCAATTTTGTTGCATATAGGCTTTTGTAGTAGGATCTGATGATTTTTTTTAATTTCCTCAGAGTCTGTTGTTATGTCTCCCTTTTCATTTCTAATTGTGTTAATTTGGATACTCTCTCTGATCCCTCTGGTTAGTCTGACTAAGGGTTTATCTATCTTGTTGATTTTCTCAAAGAACCAGCTCTTGTTTTTGTTGATTCTTTGTATAGTTCTTTTAGTTTCCACTTGGTTGATTTCAGTCCTTAATTTGATTATTTCCTGCCTTCTACTCCTCTTAGGTGTATTAGCTTCTTTTTGTTCCAGAACTTTCAGATGTGCTGTTAAGCTGTCAGTATATGCTCTCTCCAGTTTCTTTTTGGAGGCATTCAGAGCTATGAGTTTTCCTCTTAACACTGCTTTCATTGTGTCCTATAGGTTTGGGTAAGTTGTATTTTCATTTTCATTGAATTCTAGGAAGTCTTTAATTTCCTTCATTATTTCTTGACCAAGTTATCATTAAGCAGAGCATTGTTCAGCTTCCATGTGTATGTGGGCTTTCTGTTGTTGTTTTTGCCATTGAAGACCAACATTAATCTGTGGTGATCTGATAGGAGGCATGGGATTATTTCAATCTTCTTATATCTGTTGAGGTTTGTTTTGTGACCAATTATATGATCAATTTTGGAGAAGGTACCATGAGGTGCAGAGAACAAGGTATATTCTTTTGATGCAGGATGAAATGTTCTATAGATAGATATCTATCTATAGAACCCATTTGGTTCATAGCATCTGTTAGTTTCACTGTGTCTCTCTTTAGTTTATGTTTCCAAGATCTGTCCATTGCTGATAGTGGGGTGTTGAAGTCTCCCACTATTATTGTGTGAGGTGCAGTGTGTGCTTTGAGCTTTAGTAGAGTTTCTTTTATGAAAGTGGGAGCTCTTGCATTCGGGGCATAGATGTTCAGAATTGAGAGTTCTTCTTGGTAGATTTTTCCTTTGATGAGTAAGAAGTATCCTTCCTCATCTTTTTTGATGAATTTTGGTTGAAAGTCAATTTTATCTGATATTGGAATGGCTACTCCAGCCTGTTTCTTGGGGCCATTTGCTTGGAAAATTGTTTTCTAGCCCTTTACTCTGAGGTAGTGTTTGTCTTTAACACGGAGGTGCGTTTCCTGGATGCAGCAAAATTCTGGGTCCTATTTATGGATCCAGTCTGTCAGTCTATGTCTTTTTATTGGGGAGTTGAGACCATTGATATTAAGAGATATTAAAGAATTGTGATTGTTATTTCCTGTTATTTTTTATGTTGTTTATATTGTTTGTGTGGCTATCTTCTTTTGAGTTTGTTGAAAGATTACTTTCTTCCTTTTTCTTGAGTGTAGTTTCCCTCCTTGAGTTGGCGATTCCCATGTATTATTCTTTGTAGGGCTGGGTTTGTGGAGACATACTGTGCAACTTTGGATTTGTCATAGAATATTTTGGTTTCCCCATCTATGGTTATTGAGAGTTTTGCTGGGTATAGCAGCCTAGGCTGGCATTTGTGTTCTTTTAGAGTCTGTATGAGATCTGCCCAGGATCTTCTAGCTTTCATAGTCTCTGGTGAAAATTCTGGTGTAATTCTGATAGGTCTGCCTTTATATGTTACTTGCCCCTTTTCCCTTACTGCTTTTAATATTCTTTCCTTGTTTTGTGTATTTGGTGTTTTGACTATAATGTGATGGGAGGAATTTCTTTTCTGGTCCAGTCTATTTGGCGTTCTGTTGGCTTCTTGTATGCTTATGTTCATCTCTTTCTTTAGGTTAGGGAAGTTTTCTTCTATAATTTTGTTGAAGATATTTACTGGTCCTTTAAGTTGGGAGTCTTCACTCTCTTCTAGGCCTATTATCCTCAGGTTCTGTCTTCTCATTGCATCCTGGATATCTTGGATGTTTTGGGTTAGGAGCTTTTTTCATTTTGTGTTTTCTTTGACTGTTGTGTCCATGTTTTCTATGGTATCTTCCACACCTGAGATTCTCTCTTCCATCTCTTGTATTCTGTTTGTGATGTTTGCATCTATGACTCCTGATTTCTTTCCTATGTTCTCTAACTCCAGGGTTGTCTCCCTTTGTGATTTCTTTATTGTTTCTATTTCTGTTTTTAAGTTCCTGAATGGTTTTGTTCATTTGTTTGATTGTGTTTTCCTGTAATTCTTCAAGGGATTTTTGTGTGTCCTCTTTAAGGGCTTCCAGTTGTTTACCTGTGTTCTCTTGTATTTCTTTAAGGGAGTTATTTATTTCCTTCTTAAAATCTTCTATCATCCTCTTGATAAGTGATTTTAAGTCTGAGTCTTCCTTTTCTGGTGTGTTGGGGTACCCAGGGCTGGCTGTGGTGGGAAAGATGGGTTCTGATGAAGCCAAGTAGTCTTGGTTGCTGTTCCTTGTGTTCTTGCCCTTGCCTTTCGCCATCTGGTTATCTCTGGTGTTAGCTGGTCTTTCTCTCTCTGACTGTGGCTTGTTTTTCCTTCAAGCTCAGATGCCAATAATCCTGGGAGACCAGTTCTCTCTTCCAGCTGTTCTTTAGATCCTGTCTCTGGAGCCTGCCTCCAGCTGGCTCCTTAGCACAAGTGGGCAGGTAGATTTCTCTCTGCACTGCTTGTATATGGAGGCCTGGTGGGCCAGGCAGGGTTTCTGGCCACAGGTGGAGGCAGGCAGGCTCTTACCTCCTGGCTTTTCCTCAGTCTCTGTGCCTGGAGCCCGCCTCCCGCTGGCTCCTCAGCACAAGTAGGCAGGTAGCTTTCTCTCTGCACTGCTTGTGGGGAAGCTCTTTCTATTCTGGGTGAACTGAGGTGTTGAGAAGATCTGTATATGAAAGTGGGAAAAAAAGCCTAAATATGAGAGCAAAATAAATGCTGTATAAAGTGCTATGGAATGTTAACAATTCAGTGAGCCTATTGTGGCTAAGGTTAGAGAAGTGAGTGGCAGGGCTGAGAGAAACTTCTAGAAAAGGACCTATATGGTGTATGAACAGAGATGTTTAGGAAGGCACAGAGCTTATTAAAATTTCAAGGGGAAAGTAATTTTAGATTCCAAGGATTGAGGTGTTTAGATCATTCAAAATGCTTTGAGCTGTGAGTAATTAAATGAGTTTAAAAATGAGGGATTTTTTTCACATGACAAGCAATGAGATGTAAGATACGTCCAGGATTAGTTAACCCAGCTGTTTAACCTTATTATGGTCCAGACAGATACTTTTGTCTTTTATTTTGCCATATTCAAGATATTCAGTATCTAATAAATTGATCTTTATTTACTCCTTAGGGCAGGAGTCATCCTGCCAAAATACATGTATCAGGAGTCACTGGTGATAAAGTGTGAGGTGGGTTAGAGTGGTAAAGGTGGACCCTCCATTGTTGCCTGAAGTTTGAACCAAGGTCAAAATGCTTCCTTGTTGAATCCGTGCTGTGGGATTGAGAAAATGTTAATAGAAGGTGCTCTTTAAAATCTTGACAGCAGCCAGGTTCTTTCACCCATTTAAATTTTATCTTCCAAAGTAACAGATAGCCGTTGGTGGGTTTCAATAGCAGATGGAGTGATGAAATTTAATTCTCATGAAGATATTATGGCAAACTAAGGTTTGTGCTCTGAACTGGGCAAGGTTGGAAGCCTAGGTGCAGTTATGAAGGAGTTACCGAGTTTCTGTGGGAACTGGAGCAATGGGATAGGCTTTTTGAATGGAATCATGTTAGATGTGCTGGGAGACTTCATAACTCCCTCACATAGGCAATAGGCTAAAGGATAATATGCCATGGCAGGAAATACAATGACAAAGTGGTTTTTAAGGAAAAATGGGTTTGGAGATTTGTTGAAGCCAAGAAGAAAACACACATTGGAGGGGGGAGCATTTTCTGGAACCAGGCCTGGATAGTGTATCAATTTGCCATTGATGGCTATCACAGATCATTATACACACTTGTGTTGATTGATGGTTCTAGTATACTGTCTCACATAGTACTTATTTGAAAATGAACTGTCATTAATCATAGGTTGGTAAAAAAAATACTTAATTTTCAAGGCATAGTTTCTCACTATTCATGATTTATTAATTCTTTATGTGGTCTTAAAATTTTATGTATTTCATTGAAGTAAGTAAAATCATGCTGTTGGTATTTTAACTAACGGAATGCTTCATGACACAATGGCACTCTGGTTTTGTATTAATCACATCAAACACACACAAACACACACACACACACACACACACACACACACACTTGGAAAAGAACAATGCCTGTTGGTACCCATGTCATCATTCATCCTATTGTATATGGAGCCAGAGACCATTTGAAAAACTCCACAGACTCAGGAGTCCTGACACCTACCATGTGACAACTCTCTACTTGATTGATCAACTATTACATCATACAAAGAAAATCATGAAAATCTTAGGAATTCACATAACTATTCACTGACAGGGTGTGTAAATTTCAAAATCTTGTCAAATTTAAAACATGCAATGGAAGGCATTTTGAAAATCCATGGAATAATGTTCTGTCCATGTGTGAATCTCTGAGAGCTAGCTAATGGTGCAATGCTCTCACACTGGTAAGAGTTCTTCTTTTCATGTGGATTTCCATAATCAAAGCTCTTCCTGAAGACCAGAGCTCTTTCCATCATAGGTCATTTCTCTCTTACAGTAATTGTGTGTGTAGTTTAGAATTTAGCCATTTCTGCCTTCATTGCTGCGGTGATTTGGATATGGTTTGTATCCAAAGGTTCTTGTATTAAAGTGTGGGGTCAGCTGATAAAAACTTTAAGCCTCTCAAACTATGAACTAAAGAAACCACTTTTCTTTATGACACCCAGAGCCAGTGATTTCATTATAGCTATGGAAATTGGACTAATAAATCTATTTTTATTTTCAATGTCTTAAACTATGAAAAAAATCTGATTTCAGTATTGTACTTACACATTTCCACAGGACTTTAACTTTTTTTCCTACATGGTCAAATTAAAGAAATACTTAAACAATTTAGGATCATCTCACATTTTCCTTAGTAAAGCCTGTCAAATTCTACAATAGCACTGATATTTGTTAGTATATAAAATATTCATTCTTCAGTTTAATAATTAATGCAAGCTCTCTACAGTGTGTTTTTACATTATGTTACAGAGATAAAAGTTTATAATACAACAGAACTAAGACCAACAATGGTTTCTAATTGTTCTACTAGATACATATTTACACCCCCTCACACACACACACCAGTTGAAATTAACTATTTTGTAATTAAATTCTCAATGAAATCCTTCTCAAAAGTCATACATGGCTTGAAAACCAATGCCTCAGTTACCCATTTTAACATGTGAAAGTGAGACGTATGGTGTAAACTATAATCCTATGGGCTTTTATAGGCAGGATGTTTCTAATAGTCAGACTTGAATTAGCTCTACCAAAGTTGTATTTGTAATGCTCCATGTACTTTCTAAATTGGATGAATTGCTCTTATTTTATACTTTTAATAATATCCACATGATTTCTTTCTTTCTTTTTTAATTATTTATTTTATGTATGTTAGTACACCGTCGCTGTCTTCAGACACCAGAAGATGGCATCTGATCCCATTACAGATGGTTGTGAGCCACCATGTGGTTGCTGGGAATTGAACTCAGGACCTTTGGAAGAGCAGCCAATGCTCTTAACCACTGAGCCATCTCTCCAGCCCCTATCCACATGATTTCTACTGACTAATTATAATGAGCATAATTTAGGTAATAGTTTTAAATCATTCACAAATATTCTTGTAGAAAGTTAAAAGAAGACAGACCATAGTTTATCACCTGCCTCTATAGAGCATGAAAATCATCTAGAAAAATGATACCTTGGCATTTTTTTCCAAGAAATTTAGGCACATGGATTAAGAGAACTATTAAACTAGTGATATCCTAACAAAAGAGAATAAACACTGATCACAAGACTCTAGAACTAGAGCCAAGGTAGCTAAAACAACCACCAATGCCCCTTATCTTTTCTTACTCTGCATATTGAGGCCAAGCTGCAAAGACTCCTAAAAAGTTTCCAAACACTGTCTGCAGAGTTAGTTTGCCTTGCATTTGTGAAGCTATGGTGGGTTCTAAAGATAAGAAACAGTAATCCTGGGTCTGGAGAAAACCCAGCAGTAAGGAGTACTTTCCAAAGACCTGGGTTCTAGTCCCAGTACCCACATGTAATCTAATAATGTCCATTACCTGCAATTCAGGACAATGACACACCCTTCTAGTTTCTGTGATCAATGTATGCATGGGTACACACAGGCATGGAAGAAAGACATCCACACTTGGGAGTGTCTCTTTCCCTAAATTTCTTACTTTGCTGTAATTCCATTTAATAAGGAGAATTTTGCTTTGAATTGTTTCTTTGGTTTCTACTTTTTAACCGTTACTGTCATGAGACAATAAGATCCTAAGTCACACACCCAAGGTCAATCTCTGATGACTGTGAGTGTCCAGTACTCTAGATCCTTGGGTCAAGCACAACTGGGCCAAGGAAGGTCTCTTCAAACTCAAAATCTTCAGGACAGTACAATTTTCAGGTTTTTGTTACATTTTCTTTATGCCCCATTATTTCTTAGAGTGTTTTATGGCAATGAAGTAATTCATAGCATTCAGAAGTTTTTCTTGTTTATGACTGAAGATTTTTGTTATTTGATAAAATGGCCCAGGGTTTATCACTTGGAACTTTAGAAGATAAGAATTTGAGTATTAATGACTTAGGCCATGATAGAATACATAGCATTTTATTGAAAGAATACAGGAATTGTGGGGGTTTTCTTTCTGTTTTACTTGAAACATGATATATTTGTATAACCCTGTCTGACCTTGAACCTATCATTCTGGGTTTAGTTTCCTTAGTGTTAATATATACAGGTGTGTGTCATTGTATTAATCAAGGTTTTTTAGGGGTTCAGATCCTCCGTGTGTGTGTGTGTGTGTGTGTGTGTGTGTGTGTGTGTGTGTGTGAGCTGTAGATGCATGCATCACCAACAGAATACAAGAGATAGAAGACAGAATCTCAGGTGCAGAAGATCCATAGAAAACATTGACATAACAGTCAAAGAAAATGCAAAATGCAAAAAGCTCCTAACCCAAAACATCCAGAAAATCCAGGACACAATGAGAAGACCAAACTTAAAGATAATAGGTATAGAAGAGAGTGAAGATTCCCAACTTAAAGGACCAGTAAATATCTTCAACAAAATTATAGAAGAAAGCTTCCCTAACCTAAAGAAAGAGATGCCCATAAACATACAAGAAGCCTATAAAACTCCAAATAGATTAGACCAGAAGAGAAATTCCTACTGTCATATAATAGTCAAAACACCAAATGCACAAGACAAGGAAAGAATATTAAAAGCAGTAAGGGGAAAAGATCAAGTAACATATAAAGGCAGACCTATCGAAATTCCACCAGACTTCTCACCAGAAACTATGAAAGCTAGATGATCCTAGGCAGATCTCATATAGACTCTAAGAGAACACAAATGCCAGCCCAGACTACTACACACAGCAAAACTCCCAATTACCATAGACAGAGAAACCAAGATATTCCATGGCAAAACCAAATTTACACAATATTTTTCCACAAATCCAGTCCTACAAAGCATAATAATGGAAAACACCAACACAAGGAGGGAAACTACACCCTAAAAAAAGCAAGAAAGTAATCTTTCAACAAACCCAAAAGAAGACAGCCACACAAACCTAAAAATAACATCAAAAATAACAAGAAGCAACAATCACTATTCTGTAATATTTCTTAACATCAATGGACTCAATTCCCCAACAAAAAGACAAAACTTAACAGTCTGGATCCATAAACAGGACCCAGCATTTTGCTTCATACAGGAGACAACCTCAGTGTCAAAGACAAACACTACCTCAGAGTTAAGGGCTGGATAACAATTTTCCAAGCAAATGTTCCCAAGAAACAAGGTGGAGTAGCCATTCTTATATCAAAGAAAATCAATTTTCAACCAAAAGTTATCAAAAAGGATATGGAAGGATACTTCATACTCATTAAACAAAAAATCTACTAAGAGAAACTCTCAACTCTGAACATCTATGCTCTAAATGCAAGGGCACCCATATTCAAAAAAGAAATTTTACTAAAGCTCAAAGCACACATAGCACCTCACACAATAATAGTGGGAGACTTCAACACCCCACTATCATCAATAAACAGATCTTGGAAACAGAAACTAAACAGAGACACATTGAAACTAGCAGAAGTTATGGACCAAATGAATTTAACATATCTATAGAACATTTCATCCTAAAACAAAAGAATTACCTTCTTCTCAGTACCTCATTGTACCTTCTCTAAAATTGACTATATAATTGGTTACAAATAGGCCTCAACAGATATAAGAAGATTGAAATAATCCCATGCATCCTAACAGATTACCATGGACCTTATAAGGTTGGTCTTCAATAGCAACAAAAACAACAGAAAGCCCACACACACATGAAAGCTGAACAATGCCCTATTTAATGATAACTTGGTCAAGGAAGAAATAAAGAATGAAATTAAAGACTTTAGAATTTAATGAAAATGAAGGTACAACATACCCAAACCTATGGGGACACAGTGTTAAGAGGAAAACTCATAGCTCTGAATGCCTTCAAAAAGAAACTGGAGAGAGCACACTCTAGCAGCTTAACAACACACCTGAAAGCTCTAGAACAAAAAGAGGCAAATACACCCAAGAGGGGTAGAGGGCAGGAAATAATCAAACTCGGGGCTGAAATCAACCAAGCATAAAAAAAAAGAACTATACAAAGAATCAACAAAACCAGGAACTGGTTCTTTGAGAAAATCAACAAGATAGATAAACTCTTAGCCAGACTAACGAGAGGGCACAGAGACAGTATCCAAATTAACAAAATCAAAAATGAAAAGGGAGATATAACAACAGATTCTGAGGAAATTCAAAAAAATCATCATATCCTACTACAAAAGCCTATATTTAACAAAACTGGAAAATCTGGATGAAATGGACAATTTTCTAGACAAATACCAAACACCAAAGTTAAATCAGGATCAGATAAATCTTCTAAACAGTCCCATAACCCCTAAAGAAATAGAGCAGTCATTAACAGTCTCCCAAACAAAAAACGCCCAGGACAAGATGAGTTTAGTGCAGAATTCTATCAGACCTAATAACAATATTGTTCAAACTATTCCACAAAATAAAAACAGAAGGAACATTACCCAATTCATTCTATGAAGCCACAGTTATGCTGCACAGTCTCCCTTGGACATGGAATGGTTTTTGTCTAATCAGGAACTTTTCACAATTTCCTTTCATAGAGGACTTCATAAGAGACTTTTTTATACTTCTATCATGTTTAATGTTCCGAATAGATTTTAAAAACTGGTTGACTGCATGTTCCTTTTAGCTTCAGAAGATATCATGTATATTTAAGAGGCATTTAACTATTATAAATTATTTTGATGAGTTAAAAAAAATTCAATACTGAGCTGTATATTTTAAAATAAATTTCATTAGTTTAATAAAAAACATTTTAAGGGATCATTATCTTTTACATATTTGTTGTTATTTAAATGGCATGTTGAATATGAAATTTTAGTATCTAAATTCTTAAGTTGCTGAGAGGCCAGCCTGTCTGTCCCAAGAGGCCCTGCCCCTATTGGACTCCACTACCACTGAATGCCAAGGAGTTGAAGGTAGTAAAATTTCATTCACTATTAATATACATTCATCTGTCTTCCCCAGATGAATTCCAGTATCTTGTTAGAAATGTGAATTCTAGTTGTGATCACAAAAGCCTATATCCACACCTGAGAAAAGGCAATAAAACATAATTAAAAGAACATTTCTCAGTGGTATTTGTTTGTTTGTTTTTTATACACATTAAAATAGTACTAGAGGATCTATGTTTCAACTAATTATGTAATGTATTGTTTCCTGGATTTTTTGGTGATTGCTTGTTTGTTTGTGGCAAAGCATTATGCAACCCAGGCTGTCTATGAATTCCTGATTCTCCTGTCTCCATCTCCCAAGTGTTAAGATTATAGCACACACCAACACATCTGCTTTTAAGATATTATTTCTATATTTTAATTTTGATCTTTTAAATCTTAGGCTATTATACTTAAAAAATTAAATTACCACAAGTTTTCTTGTGATGATTATTTAGCTTACATCGTGGAGTGCATACACCAGGGAGTCAAATGATGTATGCTATGGTATATGAATTTAATGAAAATTAGAAGAAAAAATAACCCTCACATAGTGAGCTTTTACATTCCAAACCATTTTTAGAAAACATCAAACTATCTACTTCAGTAAAATTTGAGAATTGAGAATAATTTAACATATTGAAAACAAAAATGCTTTTAAACACTTGGCTTCAATATGCAACAATATAATTGCTTTCTTAATCTCTTCCTTATTTTTCAGAAAAGAAATATTTTACACAAAAAGATGACAGGTTAATTCACCAAATAACAATGAGAAAGTAAATAGCAGCCACTCTGAAAGAGAATCAGAAGACAGGAAAACAACCAGGCAATCACACCACACCACAGGAAAAGGAGTTTCAACCCCAAGAAAAACTAATTGCCAAATCACAGTACAAAACCTCTTTGCTACTGGAAGAAAAATGTGACCAATAAAATAAACTTTGTTTTTCTTTTCGAATCTTGAAATTGCCAAATGATATTTCAAAAGCTTAAAATCTTAAAGACCAACAAATGCTGATATAATTGAGCCAACTCTAATTTTTCTCCAAGATAATTTCTGAAGCAGTTAGGAGGCAACTTACATAATGCAAACACGTCTAAAGTATTATTAGGATCTACATTTTCTTAAATATAAGCATTATTTTGAGAGAAACTAGAAAACGATTTAACATACCCAACAGTACTGCTGTTGGCTCTGAGAATTCCTCTCCTTCCAATGTGATGATGTCTTGCTATCTGTCTATACATCTGTCACATAACTATCTCTTGTTATTTACTATTTTATTTTGGCTTGCTATATTCTTAATAAAGTCAACTCAGCCAAAACCAAAAGACCATCCAAAACAATACTGTTGATAGATGTTACCCAAACACTGCAATACCACATGAGACAATCCTGCTGCCTACATGAAAATGTATGCCATTAACCCTTTCCAAAGGTCCTCATTAGCATGACTAAAGAGCTGATTTGAAACTTACTTGCATCTACTTGACATCTTTTATTATTGTATCTTCAAATAAGATATCTGTGACAAATATTCTAGCATGGTGTGCACCTAGAGAAATTCAGGTTTCTCATTTCTATTTCCTGTCTGCTGTCAGTACTACCAGCACCAGTTGTAATAACGAAGTGTAACCAGTTGCACTTGCTATGTATTTCTTCAAGAGACCATGCCTAGAACAGCATCATGAGGATCGCCACCAGCCATTTCCATTCTTCACTAAAGCAGGCAGGTAACAATATAGGAGAACTGATTCCAGCAGCACAGAAAATTCATGTACTACCACACTACTACAGGCTGAAAACCTTTCATGTTGACAAAGACCATGTAGTGAATATCAGAGTTTCATGATGGAATCAGCTCCAAATATTGTTCCTTTTCTAGCAAAACATACACACAATCTTTGAGGAATATATATGGCATCTGTATCTGGGGCTATAACTCAAATGATAAAAATGCATGCAGGAAGCCCAGGATTCAATACCAAGTACCACATAAACCAGGCAGAGTAATGTCTGCCTATAATCCCAGGATTAGAAATTCCAAGTCCTCTTAGTGTCCACCTTGGGTTATATGAGATCCAGTCTTACAATCCCAACAACACGAAGAGATCCCAAAAAACTAAACCATAAGACAACTTGTTCACTCAAAAGTCTTAAATATAAAATACAGAGTCCTGTGTGGTTTTTAATAGTTCAATCTCTTTTTTATAGCTATCTCCTAAGTGCATCTCATCTCTATTCTAAATTCCTTGATATTGCAGTTATAGCAATTAAATTAATGAAGTGCTTTTAGTATAGTCATAAGTGAACACCCAAAATTCCTGCTTCTTGAGATCTGCTATAATTGCTTTTATATCTTACTGCACACCTTCCAGACACTCATAATGTAATTTCTAAAATGATGGCAAATATTCAGGGACATAAACTTCCCCTTCTGACTTTTATAACCCTTCTTTCTTTTGTGCTTGTCTCAGTTCCTCGGATGCTACTATAACCTAACACATACATATCCAACACATAACACGTACCTGCATACTTGCCCCGTGCTTTCTGGAAGGTTTGGGGAAAGCTCATTAAAGAAGAGTTTGATATCAGCAACTAAAACAACATGAACCTTTAGACATCTCCATTCTTGACCTCTGTTTTATAAAACATGCAATTCCTCTTCATTATTCTTTGCTGGCCTATTTTCTTTGACCTTCCTTCTGCTCTTGTCATGCATTGGGTAATGTGTTTTTAATGCATGATAACTGGCCCATAGTATACTCACATAAATTCTAAAAAAGATTGTGTAATTAAGCTTAGATTCACTCTCCAAAACACAGTGATTTCTAAAAAGGATTTAATTAAATACCACTTTCCTCATCTTTATAGCTATGTCTATGTACGAAAATATATCCAATAAGTATTAATATAATAATGAGATGGTACTATGGATGCTACTTTACCTTTTATTTGATATATACACAGATACCTAAGGATCCTTTAAAATTAACACATATAGTCTGCAGTGGTTTGAATGAGAATGGCTGCCATAGGCTCATATGTTTAAGTGCTTGTTCCCCAGTTCATAGAACTAAATGGGAATATTTAGGAGGGCTGGCCTTGTTGGAGGAGGTGTGTCAGTAGGAATGGGCTTTGAGTTTTCCAAGTCCCTTGCCATTCTTTGTTAGCTTTCTCTGCCTCCAACTTGAGGTTTAAGAATGTAAGCGCCAGTGCCATGCCTGCCCACCTGATGCCATGCTTCCCACCAAGTTGTTCATTGACTCACACTCTGAAGCTGTAAGCTCCATGATCTCTTTCTTTTCTAAGTTATGTTGGTCATGGTGTCTTGAAGCAATAAAAAAAGTACCAAAACCACACAGTCCTACCACATTTTTGGTTATTCTCACTCTCTTTCTGTCTTACTTCCTCTCTATGCCTCTCTCTCTGCTAGAATTTTACCCAGTTGTGTAGCCTGGCCTCAAATTCAAAATCCTTTTGCCTTAGCCTTGCAAGTACTGCTGAGGTTACAGGTGCACGCAGCCACTAACTGGGTGGGTTATAGTAGGAATTCAGAACTGATCTAAGCATAAAAGAAGTGTTTTTGAAACCAGAAGCTAGCATTTATGGTCCTTGAAATTGGCATCAATTTCACAAATCCACTAAAAATGTTCATATACAGAGGAGCACATGAAATCAATCTTATTTAGATCTTCAGTGTATAATTTTATAACCTTCCTCAGATGACTATATGCACATATTTAATGTCAATTAGCCATGTACCAACCTGCTCTGTAGGCCTTGACTTTCTGATCCAGCTGACTCCACCTGCTGAGTTCTGGATTTCAAGTGTATACCATCATACCTGCTCTAAAACATGTTTTAACATAAGAAGTGAGATATAAACAATATTATTTTCAAAATCCTCACTTGTCCAGGTTTATATTTCTGGGAACTTTTTATGTTCAAACTATACATAAAGGCAGATGCATTTAACCCCAGCACTTGGGAGGCAGAGGCAGGCGTATTTTTGTGAATTTGAGGCCAGCCTGGTCTACATAGTGAATTCTACATAGTTAGACCCTGTCACAAAAACTCTGCGTGTGTGTGTGTATGTGTACATATACATATGTGTGTATAGAATGTAATTCATGTCAGAATAAATAAGTATGTTCATGATTTTGCCTTTATAAATTATAAACAAAATCTTCAGGGCCAAAACATTACATACTGAAAACAAGTATTGATTGTATATGGACATGAATACTTACAAAAGTTAATGTACATTTTTGTGTAATGCACTATGGAAAGCATTCTCATTCATAGAAAAATATTTTATTATGCAGCTATATATTATGCTATTGTCTGACTGTACTATAAGTATTCAGTCTTTTTCTAATAATGATATTAATGTTTACAGCCTTTTATTACATTGAACATTCTGCCTTCTGTACATTTTTATACAGGTATACTTTTTATAGGATATATTCATAAAAGTGGGTTGAAAGTTCCGATTACACATTTATATTAAAATTTACTACTACTCAGGTTTGCTTTTCCAAATTACTATAGTTAGTGTCATTTTATCAGCCATAGAAGATCTACCTGTTTTCATATTCTTGCCAGCACTAAATTCTGGCAATTTTACTGCAGAAAACAAATGCAGGAAGACATATAAATGATAAAAATGCACAACAAACATTAACAATATGAATATGTCCAAATCAGAAAGAATGCCATTGCACTCATTTCAGAAACCTACCTCTGGTAGGTGGTAAGCTACTTTCCTGTAAAGGTAGATAAGATATCCAGTCTTCTAAAAATGTGGGTTTATTTTGACAATCTGTTAACTATAATTTGGGTGTTATGGTATGCGCAGCCCTAGTTTCTTATGCTGAGGAAGCAGAGAGAGGAGAATCACCATGTCCAGGATTTAGAGATCAGCCTGAGCATCTACAAAGTTCCTGAACTTCCTGAACTATGTAAGATGCACTTACATAGAACATAAAACTTTGCTTAGCTTCTTATGCTTATCAAGACCTTTATAAGATTCATTTCTATTGTTTCATATACAATAGAAATACTTTATAGTATTAGTTTATACTTGCCAGTTGCTCTGGATTACTAAATTCTGTAAGTATATAACAGTTCATCTGTCAATTGTGTAGCAATGAATACACCCTGTGTGTGTGTGTGTGTGTGTGTGTGTGCATGCATGTGTGTATGTGTGTGTTTTGCAAATATAAGCAGGCTTTTCCTTGATCATGTATCTAAAAACAAAACTGCTTGGTAACAAGGGAGGGTCACTCAGTGTACTAGACACTGTTAATCAGCTTTTAAGTTAGAGAAGTCTCTTTCTAAGCTGAGTGTGGTGATATAGTCCTTTAACCCCAGCTCTCAGATGAATTCCAGGACAGCCAGGACTACACAGAGAAATCCTATTTCGGTAAAACAAAGAGGGAGAGGAGAGAGAGAGAGAGAGAGAGAGAGAGGAGGGAGGAGGGGAGGGAGGGAGGGAGGGAGAGAGAGAGAGAGAATCTTTCTATAGTCATTTGAAAACATAATCAACTATTTGAGGGCAAACTTGTAGTGGCAGAATCAACATTTTACTTCATACTGAGAACCAAAGAAGTTCTTAAGGAAAGAAAAATATCTGTATTGTAATACTCTAGTAAACTATTTAATTTAAAAAGGTGAATTTAAAAATCAGTAGACAATTTGGTGCTTTAAAATGGTTTATGTAAATCACAACGAGAGATCCTTTTTACCTTTATTTAGTCGAATATGAGAACCTGCATTTATCTTAATATAAAAACAGTCCCAATGATAGAACACACTAAGGGAAATCCAATAAGAAAATCAAATTTCAGGTTCATTACCACATCCCTAAGTGAGCCAGTAAGATTCATTGGGAATCTAACTCTTCTTTGGTACATGAACATGTGTGTGTATGTGTATTTATATGTATATGTATAATCACATATGTAATAATATATATACACACATGCATATGTATAATTCCCCTGCTCATCTACCAAAGTTGTTGGAAGTCTCAAGTAGACAGTGTTTGAAAACGAAGCTCAATGTATTATGTGAGACATGATCTTAACCACCTTTCCCATATATTGCCTATCTCTACCTTTGGTCATGTCACCATGTTCCTTCTAGTTGAATTTCTAGTAAACAAAGATGGTGACCAAGCAAAATCACATTGTTTGCAGGAGAATTAATGAAACTGGAGATAATTGTGTGAAGCACAGTAAGCCACAGTCACAAAGACAAGTAATGTAAGTTCTCATTTGAAGAATCTAGATGTTTTTTGAGAAATGAAAATATAGGGAAATTTCTGAAAGACTCACAGAAAAGGGGTGAGGGAGCATAATACTGAATAAATATAATTTAAGTAAATTATATGTTTTCATTAAAATGTCATAAAAACCCACCATTTTGCCCAACTAATATGTAATAATCCCTTTTAAAAATAAGGTAAATATCAAAGAGAAAAATCTTGTTAGGGTATCCATGATCCATTAGCTAAACTTTAGGTAAATGTAATCTCAGCCATTATTCCAATGTGCTTTCCCATAAACGTGTACAAGCCAGTGCTAAAATTCATGTAAAAATGCAGACCTAAGATTACCTATCCAACATAATAACATAAAAGAAAAAGTTTGGGTGATGACTATATACAGTAATCAAGAAAGAGTGGCATTGCCATAGCAGATCAACAAAATAGCCTAGAAATTTTCCCAATAAATATAGTCAGTTGATTTTTAACAAAGATGTCAGGTAACTTGGTATTGATGACAGAAGAGTTGCATTAAAATATACAAAGTACATAAACACAGATATCAATTGAGATGAATCAGAGCTACACATGTAGAACTTCTGAGAAAAGCAGCTGTTTCCTGTCTTAGAGTAGACAATGATTTCTTAGAAACAGCATACTATTAAAATAATATTAAAATAAAAAAGATAAAGTGGACTTCAACAAAACTAAAAGGAAAAAATTATTCGTTACTATATAAATAACACATTGTGCTAATATGCTACACATTACACACATATATACTAATGTTTATGCATTAGCATGTACATATATCCAGACTTTAAAAAGCTCTATCACAACTCTTAAAAAAACATAACTGACAATACAAAACCATTTGAAATTAGGCAGTGCAAACAAATAGCCATTTGTGGGAAATACATGTATTATGGATGAGCACTTCAGAAGTGATTGTCACTGGGGAAATGCAAATCAAAAGAAACAGGAGAACTCCAAGATAACCTTAAAAACCAAACCCACCAACAGTATCTAATGTGCAAAGATAGGAGGTAGCTGGATCTCACACACACCAAGTGTGACAGTAATCATTTGGGAAATGTTTTCGACACTTTACATTTCTTACAAAATGTGCCTCATGCTTATTCTATAACTTGGTAAGTTAACTGCTTGGCATTCCCTAATGGTCATGAAAATGGCTGGATGTCGGCTTTTGTTTCCTCACTTCTTCCTTCCTTACCTCACTTGAAGCTTTGGCACCAGCTGTCTTCAAGCTACACTGTTTACAGAGCAGGAGGAAAATGTCATCCAGGACCTTCCATACTCATGCCTCCAGGCTCCCCATCCCTGAGGAGGAAGCTCGGAGTTGACTAATCCATCAGGATACAGAAGAGGAAGCTTGCCAGAAATAAGGGCTACTGGTAGTCTGGAAGTCAGTGCTCTCCAAGATTTGGGGTCTCTTTTCCTCCTAGGAGCTTATAGTCCTTGCTAACCTTACTTTTGCTGTGGCCTGAATTCTACTCTGTCCTTAATTTTTTTTCATAGATAGGAATTAACCAAAACTCTAGACAATAACAATAATAACCCCAAACTTGTAGTACCTTTATATCTACCAAGATCAAAATGTCATAAATCTGGTACCCTTACACAGTTGACTATAACCCAGCTATTAAAATAATAATAAAAAACATTGATATTACACTCAACAACATGGATGAATCGCCAAATGTAAAGAATAATAGAGAATAAACAAGTCTAGCACTGCCTATGAACCTCTGTGCATTCTCTATAAAGTTTATTTTAACATAAAGATAACTGGCAGGAATTTGATTCTGAGTCCAGGGTGACTGTGATTTCAGTCATGCTGTAAAATCTGGGAGCTTCATTGGACCCACCCCTCTGGTTCAACAGGAAACTCCTGTTCTGTTCACCTCCTTCTGTCATTTATCTTTCTATGCCTTACTTCATACAGAGAACAAGTACTCATTCAGAAGGCCTTTCTCACATACAATCCTGCATTTGAAAGAAGAGTAAGAGCCATTAAAGAAATTAGTGGTACAAGGTCAATTGATTCATTATATAATTATTTATTTGAAATGATGATGTTTGAGCTGTAAATATCAATAATGACATTAAGATGCTCTATTGTGGAGAGTTTTGAGAACTTTTTGTATGATGTTAACTGGAAAGCATGAGCACTGTTGTCATGGGAACACTGAACCCGCATGGGAAAGATCTCTACCTGAATCAAAAAGCTGCATTAGATACCCATGCTGAGTCCTGCCCTTTCTTCTCACCTCTTTTTTGGAATGAACCAGTTCATATCCAGATTGTGACCCTTAAAATATATGCCATTTTGGGGACTGCTACCCTGAACTTAATGGTCGGACTTCCCCAACATCAGTTTTAGGCTTCACTGGGGAGAAATGTTTATTTATTTAAAGCCATGAGTTTTCAATGAGCCTAGTACAATTTTGTTTCAGAGTCTCATAATCAGCCCTGGGAATACACTGATGAAAATCCTGGTATGTGGAATGAGACCCTGTTTCCACAACACAAGCCATAGCTAAAAACAAATAGGCTTATAGACAAAGTGTATTCAGTGAAAATGTTTGGTGCTGCTCTATCAAAATACCAGACAAGTTTTTACTGTTGCTTTGATTTTTTTTTTTTTTGACACAGAGTTCTACCATATAGGCCAAGCTGACATTAAACTTGAAGCAGTTTCTGCCTCCTGAATGATGAAATTACAGGTAAGTCCCACTATCCCTTCTTATGTCTGTGGGATTTGTATAGAAGAAAGGAAAATAAAAATGTATTTGCCATAAGTCTGCAGATTGAAACAGCCAAGAGTGCATGAAGCCTCTTTCATAATAGCAGAAGCCCTTATGGCCTTACCACCCGTCCATGTTATCACACTGCCCATTAAATTTCAACATCTGAAGCTTGGTAGGTACACATTCAAACAGCAGCAAATGGTAACAGCATAACTACAAACCATTACTACAAGTAGTGAAGCTGCTTCAAGAATAGGCTTAAGTTTTGTGTATAAATGTTTTCCATCACATACTATCTGGGTTAGCTTTTGTCAACTTGACACAAGTCTAGCCATATTTGAAAAGAAAGGAATTTTTAATTGCGAAAATGTCTCCAGAAGCTTAGTCTGAAAGCATGTCTGTGGAGTACTGTCTTGATCAATAACTGATGTGGGAGGGCTCATCCCACAGTGGGTAATGCTACTCCTGGGCAAGTGGATCTCAGTTGCACAGCAAAGTCAGCTGAGCAAACCATGAGTAACAAGCCATGTAAGTAAGTAGCAACCCATCGTAGCCTCTGCTTCAGTTCCTGCCTCCAAGGTTGTTGGGTTATGGTGGTGTGGGGCCCGCGTCCGCCCCAGGGCTCAAACTCTGGGAGAGGCAGGAAGCAGGAAGTTTGACCTTGTTCACCCATGGCAGGCTGTGAGAAGCTGCAGGACACCAGCGGGAAGGGGGGGGGGCTCACAGGCTGAATCTAGCCCAGGGTGGAGGGGGAAAGGTGGGAAGAGCCCAGCTGGGTCCCACCAGGGACGGAGTCCTTGGCTTGTCAGCAGCTAGCTGGCTTGGTTTGGTAGAGGCCGTGGCTGGGAGTGCTGAGAGACCTCCTATGGGAGACTAGATGGCCAGCTCTTTAGATGAAGGCCTGTTCCATTGTTCCCCATGGCAGATCCCAATGAAGAGACAATCCATGGTTTCAGGGTGTTTATTGTCATGGCGAGAGTGGTGATGAGTGAAACCTTATCCCACTTTCTCAGGGCAGGCCTGAGGTTAAAATACCTTTTGCAGGGAGGAGTGGCTGGAAAGGGGAGTTTATTGGCTAAGCCTCTAGGTACCTCATTAAAATGGGGATGTCTTGAGGCTATGCGACCACACCTCTACCTGTGGAGGGGCTTGGGGTACTGCCCTTACATGACTGATAGTAACAGATCTATGGAGAGCTACAGCCTTCTGTCAGGAGCCTGGGGCCCAGGAGCATGGCACAATGCCTACCTTCCCTTGTACGGTTATCCCCTGCTGGGGACTCCAGGGTTTTAAACCTTAGTTCAACCAGAAACCAGGCTGCCTTTCATGAGTCCTGCCTTAAGTTCCCTGGATGAGAGACCACAAGCTGTAAAATGAAATAAGCCCTTTCCTCCTGAAGTTTCCTTTAGTCATGGTGTTTTAGTATAGCAATAGAAAGCTAACTAAGACATTAGTCTTATTCCCTAAAGATGCACACTGAAAAATTGACTCTCAGAGATACATCGTTTAAGAAAAAAATGTATGTGTGACAAATACATTTAGGGCTGTAATTATTTACCTAAGCTTGCAATATTGTTAACAATTATAACTTATCCTCACAAGAGTCTTTATAGTTATTCCTACATCAAATTTTGGATTGCAAAGCAAGACACCAGAAAATAAATATGCAACTTTTATCTTAGTGACAAACCAGATTTGTTCAAGCCCCATGGAGCTTCTGAGGTTACAAGCAATAACTTCATCATCTGTCCATTTGTGATGCTTTCTGTGGCTTTGACAAAAAGCATTAAGGTGATTTTTTAAAAACAGGGTTGTCTTTGCAAGGAGGAACTTTTATCTCTAATAAGTTATATTTTATGAAACAAATGGTAGAAACCACTTGTCAGTGGCAAACCTCTCTTTATATTATCTCTGCTCATCTGCATCTTGCTGTTACACACCTACATCTAGTCAGTTCCCTTAGCATCCAGATACCACTGCAGATTGCTTTGACTGATGGTATCTGATTCCATTTTGATATACATCATGCTTTTAACATTCATAGCCATAAGTATGTCTCTACATATGTCTTTTGTTTCTACTTCTTACTGCATTATACTGCAGAAAAGAAATGATTGATTGAATAGTAGGTGCTCCCTCCCTCAGAGGTGGTCTCTCTGAGACATGTCCTCAGAGAGAAGTCATAGCTTATTCTAGCCTAATATATATGAGTGATTTCCACCTAGATGTACCAGCTTAATAGCTAGCTGTCACCTTTAATTACAAACTGGCTGGATTAAGTAGGCTACCCTCACCAAGAAATATTTTAAACTCTACATATTCAGATTATTTTGTTCATATGCCAAAGTACAGTCTCTTCTCTCACATTCTACCAAGCACAGACTACAGACTTCTTTAGGGACAATGCTGGAGGTGGCCATGTCATTTGGAAAAGACTCGTTCCTACCTTTGAATGTTGAATGCTCCATGTACAGATATTCTGTGGTATTGGGTGACAGAGCATGTTTTGAAATATGTATGTGTGTGTGTATGTATATATATATATATATATATATATATATATATAAAATTTATATTACTTTCTATGAGAAGTCAAAGACTAAAGAAAATAGTGATTAGTATGTTGTTTTCACTTAGTTTTATGAAGATAACAGCACTCTCTTGTATTATGAGAAGCTACGTGCTGCTTTGCAAATGATTTGATGAAGCATTGAAATATGCCAATGCTTTAATTACAAAGGATTAGATTCTTGAGTGGGCCTTTCACAGATCTATTCAGTGACATATTCTGATATTGACAAGAAAGAATTAGAATTACAGGTAACAGTGTTAACTGTCTTAACCTCTGGCTTCTTATATTTTCTTTTTTTAAAGAATTATCTATTTATTTGGTGGATATGAATACATTGTAGCTGTCTTCAGACACACAAGAAGAGAGCATCTGATCCTATTACAGATGGTTGTGAGCCACTATATGGTTGCTGGGAATTGAATTCAGGACCTCTGGAAGAGCAGTCAGTGCTGTTAACCTCTGAGCCATCTCTACAGCCACAACCTACTGGATTCTAATGCTATGAACTCCTCCAACTCCCTGAAGACTTGGGGGTCTGGATAATCCAATAATTCACACTTATAATTTCTCCAAATTGACTTTTATTCATCTATTGTTTAATAAAAGTCCCACCTTTGTGTATACTGTGTGATTTTTCCTGAGGAGACATTTAAAAAAAAAAATGCACCTTTACAGCTCAGACAGGGCACTAACAACAGACTGAAGGACCGATTCTACCCTATCCTAGCTTAGGGAACAAGCTTTATTGGGGTTACTCACAGAAGTATGGATGGAGATACTTACTAGAGCATGGATGATGTAAAGATGCTCACATCACTGAAAACCCTGCACCAGCATGGTGCCCTGAAAACTGAATCATGGAGCTTTACACAGCTCAGCCAGTAGAATAGTCTTCTCTCTTCAGCAATTGTTATTGCTCTCTTTCCTGTTGTTTGTTTGTTTGTCAATTTAAGCCATGCTAGAGTTATCTGGGAAGAGAAATCTCAATTAAGAAAATGCCTCTATCTTTAGATCACCTGTATACAAGTCTGTAGGCCCTTTCTGGAAGAATGATTGACTTGGGATGGCCCAGCCCACTGAGGGCAATAGTCCCAAGTGATATAAGAAAGCAGGCTAAACAAGTCATGTAGAGCAAGCTAGGGAGCATTGTTGTTCCACACCATCTGCTTCAATTCCTACTCCAAGTTCCTGCCTTGAGTTCCTGCTCAGCCTTTTCTTCATGATGGACTATGATGTATAAGATAAAAGAAGCTTTCCTCCCCAAGTTCTTTTTGATCATGGTCTTTATCCCAAGAAGAGAAAGCAAACTAAGACATTTGCATCACCATTAGGAGAGATCTTGTGAATCTTATAACTTTCAGGAGCTTCCTGAGCCCTATAGATTTTGTTTGCTTCCTGGGCCTTGCATGTTTCAATTAATTTCTGAGTGTGATAAAACTACTAACAGGCAGGAATGTTTCATGGGATACATGTATACATCTATACAACACTCTGGCCCTTCTTTCAGTATTTCTGTTTTTCCACTAGAGCTTATGACTTTCCTAATCATTGGCTTTTGTTTGGATGAGAGTATGGGATATGAGTTCCCTAATGTAGAATGAGCCTTAAATCCAATCAGAAACTAGTCAGTTGCACCTGTAACAGTTGCGTCACTATTTAAAAAGTAGACATATCTTACCTGGCATTCTGGTTATATGTTACACAGGATCCATAACTTATCATAATTGTCTATGAGAATTATTCCCCATCAGAAAAAATAGTGTCTCTTAGCACCATGAAAAATATCAGTCAGGGAGAAATCCTCAAGTTCAGCCTTAGCCCAATTTCTCTGTGCATGATAAGAATGTACTAATATCTCTTTAGTAATAAAGGTTAGCAATTAGTTTCAGGCATACAAATGATAGCGGTGTCAATAGTCTTTATGATTTGTAGAATCTCAAAAACCTTCCTGCTAACAATTCACAAAGAGGTTTCCCACCCTTGCCCCTAGGATTTTCATTCAATAGCAAAGAATCTTCCCACTCATATAGAATCATTCACTGAAACTCTTTTCTTTCTCTTTTTTCATTTAAACTCTTAACTGTTCTGTGTAATGTTATTCCAGACATTTTTAAAAATATGTAAGACACTCAAATATTAGCATTATGCAAATGAAACATTTCAGCACAGGGAGCAGGATCTCTGATGGCATCCATCATCCATCTTAAGCTAATGCCAATTGGACTTGGAGATACTAACAAAGAAATGCTTGCAGGTTTTGCTATTGTATAGGAAGATCACTTATCAATCATTTCAGAAGAAAGCAATATTATGGGGCTATTCAGATGGCTTAATGGTTAGGAACTCTTTCTGCTCTTGTATAGGACCCAGATTCAGTTGATAGGACCCACATAATTATTGACAACCATCTGTAACTCTGGTTCCAGGTTCATATCACCCAAACCTTCTTTTGACCTTCATAGCACCACACACACACACATGTGACAAATGTACATACCTGCTAACATACAAAAAATAATAATCTATTGAGAAAAAGAAAAGCAGTAATTGAGGTATGGGGAGATGGCTGAGTTAGCAAAGAACTAGCATGAGGATCTGAGATCAATTCCCCAAAACTCATGTTAAAAAGCTGTGTGTTGAAGTTTGTAACTTTAATACTAGAGCTGTTGAGGCAGATATCAAAAGATTCCTAAGGTTTTCTGGTTATCCAGCCTAGCCCACTTGACAAACTGCAGATTTCAGTGAGAGACCTTGTCTCAAAAGAAAAGGTATATGGCTCATAAAAAAAGACACCCAAAGTTGATTTTTCTCTTCTACATGAATATACATGTACATGCTCTCATATAGCTGGACAAACATATACAAGCACATACCACCCGCTACCCACACATATAAAAGAGAAGTAATATTGGGATTCAACAGCACTAATGGGTGAAACTACCCTAGCCAGTCATCCATAATCCACAGACATGTGTGTGTGAGTGTGTGTGTGTGTGTGTGTGTGTGTGTGCCATTTGCTTTTTCTTATGCTGGATCTATGCTGCCATCATGGAGCCGCATGCATTTACTCAGCCAGTTGTCCCACCAGAATTTGCTGGCAATTCTTGTCTTACCTCAGGCCCAAGGACTGTATTGTAGCTTACTGTGCCTGCCTCTGGAGCTAGATAGATCTCATACACTCTTGGCCAGCACTGTGGTCCTTGCTGTTCTATCAACCAAGCATGGCCATATTGACAATCAATCTCCATCTATAGTATGCCTTCTGGCAAGACAAAGATATACACTGAATATTGCAGAATAAATCCCAAGTCTTTGGACAATGTTTATTGTTTTCATTGTATTCTTAATCATTTATGAACATTTATTATGTTTGGGCTTTAAAGCCTTTTAGAACTGCAATAGTATAGAATTTGGCTTTCTGTCCCCCAAAGACACACATACACATTTGAATTCCTCTTGTGAAGTCCAAGCTGACACAAATCACGACACATTTTCCTTCCAGGAATTTGGACAGATCTTTTGTCTGCTTTGTCTTCTTCTCATCTCCTCCTAGCTCATGAAAATTGTATCCCATCAGGACTCTCAAAAAAGCCACTAAAGCCCCACATCAGTCCAGAAGTCTATACTGAATTCATTTCTTTCTTAATTCTCCTGTGTACACAGTCCTGCCAGATCCAGTGAGCTGGGCATCAAGTACTGCCTTTTCTATGTTCAACTCCCTCAGGAATAGGTGTCCTTCCTCTGTTATCTGCTACTCCCTGATATTCATGGGGCTCTTAGCCAGTGAAAACCAAGTGTCCCATAGCTCTTATGAACAGGTCTATATTACTGTAAGAGATAGCAAGCCATCACCTCCATTTTATTCTTTATTTTTCCAACACATTTTCCAACACAGTTTTGTCTAAGTATGTCAATGCTGAAGTATAGTACCTTTGAAAAAATAACACTTGCCTATCATGTATTATATTTAATGCACAGTTTAAAAACCATTAATTTATCAATTAAATAAGACAAGACAAGCAAACAGCAAACCCTGATGTTGTCCTGTACAAGGAAACATCATTCTTAGACTTCTGGAAACCCTGTTTTCCTAGACGGAGTACGGCCAAGTGGGGAAAGTTATGGTTTATTACTTCATGGCTCCAGCTTTAAATAATGGCTTTAATATTTACTCCAAAAACAGACTTTCAAGTAGCACTCAGTGGAGCACAGATGTGACTGAGCACATAGAAGGTAAAAGAGTTCAAGAAGATCAAGAGTTCAAGGTCATTCTCAACTCCTTATTAAATCCAAAGCCAGCCTGGCTACAGGAGGGAGATCTTGTCACAAATAAACAAGAGAACACTCCAGTTTCCTTGACAAATCTCATTAATATTTATTGAATATCAATTTTCTGACAAGAACTACAAGTACTGCAATCCCACATGATCAAGATAATACCTGTTCAGGGTCTTTAAACTCTAGTAGCTGGACGAAAAGAATTTGGGTAAGGTCAAACAGACAGACACAAAGAGGTGCTGTGACCATCAGTAAGTCCATCTACAGCTGCTGTCATCACTCAGGGACTTGAGACACCAGCTTCATCAGCCATTCAGTGTGGCTTCATATCAGGGACTCTCTAGGGAGCTTCCAACCCATCAGAATCACACTGAGGAAGCATCATCCATACCCCATCCTGGAGATTTCAGCATCTTGAACCAAACAACTACTGGCTTCCCTTGATCTCCACTCTGCAGATGACCATCACAAGGTTGTCTAGCCTCTGATCACGTGAAGCAATGTATTAAATCCCCTATTACAATTATATATAGCTTTTATTGGTCCTACGCTCTAGAGAATCTTAACACAGATGTTTAACAGTTTTTCAAGTCATTAAAATCATCCCCAATAAGATGTTAAACTCTTAAAGTGATATTTACAAGGATACAACTGAAGACTTCTCATCAGAAAAACGACTTAATAAAACCTGAGGTTCTCTTCTTTTTATTTTTTTTTTTCCCGACTGCTTTGGTTAGTAGATAAATATTGGGTTGTATATGAAAAGAACAAGATTCAGAAAGAACAAATAGGAGGCGACTATATTAACTACACAAGAGTTAATACAGGCCTGGGAAACAGCCATATGTATGACGGGATGAGAACAGCAAACTGATTCAAGAGACAACTAGGAGTCATATTAAAATGTGGGAATCAACTAAGTATGGGTAAAGGGGAATGGAGTACTGAGGCTGGCTCTAGAGTGTAAAGTAATAATGTACAGTTGGTTGGGGACAAGCTAGAAGTGGGATTGGGACATTTGTACTTAACTGGCAGGTTCTACCTGGAGTACACTGTGTGTCTGTTGGTGGGGCCAATACAGGCGTGATTCATCAGTTGATGGAGATACAGGCTTGATGTTTCAAGAGAAAGATCTGGCCAGAAAATGAAGAGTGATACATTCTTCTCACAGGGCACTCACAGGGACTCTCACAAGGTTGCTCACAGCGTAGCTAGGGACTCAGTTTAACCGAAGAGCAGAGCAAGAGCTACAGAGAAACTCCATACAAGTCCTCCATTGTATTCCTCAAACTCCTCAAATAAAAATTCTTTTTATTTGAACATTAAAACCAGCACATAAAAGATGCTTTATTACTGAGTAGACATATAAACTCAATCACAAATATGTTAATTGAATCACTAATTGGATTCCATTAATTTACCATCACAGCCGGAGTCGTAGTAGCACACAGGTTTTGTACAGGATAGGAATTCTGCAAGGGGAATGAAGACTTCACAACAACCTTCTATTAACATCTTAAGCAAAGCAACTTGTGCATAAAATGTAAAAAGCTTATCTTCAGATAACTGTGCAGAATCCAACAGAAAGGAATATATTTTATAGTTATACAGAAAGGAATATATTCTATAGTTATACAGTAGATTCACTTCAGACAGCAGGGTATTAGGTTGACTTTCTAACCCACCTTACATTTATTTTTACTTCTGTTGTTTTGTTCCTTTTCAGTATCACGGAACAGTTCCCTTTGAGACCAATCTTTTATTTCCACACTGAAAGAAATTTAATAACAACCAGAGTCTGAGTTTTAAATATATACATAAAATCAATATCATAACTAAGTATAAGACTGTTGAATATTTCTAAAATGTGAAGAATATATTCACAGATGCTGCCTTATTTACAAAAATATGCCTACACTGAAACTTCAGCATCCAGAGAAGTGCAACTAGTTTAACATCTCATTTTCTTACTTTTTTGTGTGAACAAAATATAGTTTTAATTATCTTTGGTTTGGGTACCTTTTAAATAAAAGCTATATTCATAAAACCATTAAACGAAAATTGCTAATGCTCCCCTATTTATAGATATGCTTTTGTTTTGTATATATATTTATGTTACCAAAAAATATAATCATTTTTAAAAAGATAAAACTTAAGTGAAATGTGTTGAAAACCAAAATTTACAAAGTGGAATAAACTCAGTTTTCGAGATTTCTTACCAAATGGGTTCACTTTAATGAAATTATATTTTTACTTAACATAAATTGGTCAACTGAAGATGAACTCCAAAGAAGATAATTCTACAGTGTCTGGAAACATATTAGAGCTGTGGTGGAAGGGGTGAAATTTTTACAACTAAACTCAAATTGTTACAAAATTGTGTTTTAGTCTGATTTAATTTTTAGTGTGAACTTATTTGTTTGCTCCCATTCAGGAATGGTGACAGAAGTTGTATAGTTCCATAAGACTTTAACAGTTAGCAATAAATAAAAGAACCGAGCTCCTGACTTGTTATCTAAACAGTATCTACATAAAGCAGGAATGGCTCAAAAGAAATAAAACAATCATTTTCATTTCATTTCAGTCTGATAACTTCAAATTTTGATTCTGAATTAAAAAACAAACTTTCAACAGTCGTACATTTGATGTTAAGAACAATTAATTGCTCACTGAGTGTATAAGGGTCTCTCCCACCATTGCCAAAACATTGCTCCTATAGCAAATGTATTTATTCTCTTGCCTTTATCTTGAATTCACCACCTCAGTTAGCAAGCCATGTTTACCTATAGTATTCTCATTTGGGTTTCATCTTAGAAAGGGCAATAAAACTGAAACAGCCTAACAGAGAGCCTATGGCTCCTGAGGGAAATCTGAGTTGTTTAGCAGCTTTTCATCAAGTGATGAGGGAGCCCATGGAGTCCACAGCATCCCTGCTGCAGATCCTACTGTGCTTTCAGAGTTAACACTTACTTCTCCCTTTTAACCATGCTGATGCCAACTCTTTGTTCGGGTTTCCTTCCCTTCTCTATGCATACTTCAACCTACCAACCAAGCGTCGTCATGCCAGGGCAATCTGTTTATTTTCATCTCATTCTGTCAGCCAGTTTTCCAGAAGTAATACTGCCGAGGCTTCCATTCTGTTGCGTTTGAGTCAATACAATGGGAGGTCTGCATGCACTAGCCAGAACACCTTTCCTAACCAGATTGGCAGCTCTGGTCACAATTCACTCGTGTGCTTTCACACCTGGATCCTTACACATTGGTAGCCTCCGAAAAAGAGTCAGTGGGGCCGTTGTTCTTTTTGACTTCCAGGTTCTTTTTAGCCTTGAAGGTCATGGACACCTCCGAGTGAATGGCATCCAGCCTTTGCTCACAGCGGAAGGCTGAGAAGAAAGCTTTTCTGTAGTTGCTGTTCATCCAACCATAGAGAAGGGGGTTGGCAAAGGTCGAGCACATGGCAATAATGTGGAACACGGTGAAGATGAGTTTGTACTCCTTCATGTCTAAGACATGGCTGTCGATGTCCACAGCGAGTTGGAAAGCGTGGAGGGGTAGCCAGCTGACTGCAAACACCACTACCACGCACACCAGCATTTTGGTTGTTTTGTGCCTTCGCTGATGGTAATGGTCACTTGCAGCTCCAGGACTGATGTGGTTCTTCAGCTTACTCCAGATACGGGTGTAGGAGAAAGATATGATGCCCAGAGGCAAAACATAGAGGATTAGCAGGGTGGAAAGGCTGTAGACTGTGCCGTACACACTCTTCTCCTCCCCAGGCCACTTCTCAGTACAGGCCACAATCTCAAAGTCAGGAATGATCTCAATCAGGGAGTACTCCCGGAAGATGGCCAGGGGACTTGCTAGCAGAGCGCTGATGCCCCAGGCCAGGCCAATAATCAGGAAGCTGATTCGCTTGGAGATCTTGCTCTCCAAGTGGTAGACAATACAACGATGGCGGTCCAGAGCAATGACTGTCAGAGTTATTGTGGATACTTGTACTGCCAGACCCTGGGCATAGGGTACCAAATGGCACAAGACCGGACCCATTTTCCACTCCCCCATCAAGGTATAGGTAAGAGTGAATGGCAGGCACAGGGTGTTCACCAAAAGATCTGCCACAGCCAGGTTGGCAATAAAAAAGTTGGTTACTGTGCGCATGCTCTTGAATTTGATCACCACATGGATTACCAGGGAGTTTCCAACTACTCCCAGCAAGATGATGGAACAATAGGCCAATATGAGGACCACTTGCACCTCAACCAGTTTGGTGCTGTCTATGAGCTCTGGCTCCGGATCAGGGGGCAACTCACCTCTAGGAGTGGTGTGCCCTGGCCCATAGGACTCCACCTTCACTTCTACAGTTTGATTCTCATCTGCCTCTGCACCTACTGGGCCCATCTTCAGCACCACTTCACTTTTACTTGGCCTGTAAATAGCACAAGAATCTATAATAAAAACGACATAAGAAACGTTAGTGAAACAGAGATCCATTCTAAAACAGAGAACCATTCTAAAGGGATTGACTTAGCTTAAACAGAGCTCCCCTGATAGCTGTGTTCTGATTCATCACACTGCAGATCTCGTAAAAGCTTGATAAAACAAATTCTTTACTTAAGTCTATTAGCAACTAGGGATTGATGAAATCAGGAATTCAAAATATCTACGATCATGACAAGAACACATTTTTCTATCAGAGAGAACTAGTTCCGCAATGAATGAGATCAAATAAATTCCATTTTAATGCAAAATGAATGCAATAAAATGTATCAATTTTATAATTGCTAAAGTCAACAAATTAACTTAAAAGAAAGTGTCACCTATTTAATTGTTGGAAATGTGTAAATATACAGCAGCCCAAGATACAACAAAGGGACAGATATCTGTCTGTGCTGAGCACCTGATCTTTGGGACATTAAAATGAGGCAAAACAACTGGACTCTCACACAGCACTTTTTCCTTTCACTTCTTGTGCACATAATCCTCTCTCCCCCCCCTCTGGGGGGGGTTAGGTGCACATCTGTGTCTGCAGATGAAAGTAAACCTCAGATATCATTCCTCAGGTGCCATCCATGTTGTTTTTTGAGACAGGACTTCTCACTGGTCTTCAAGTCACCAAATAGGATGGTCTTTCCTACCACTGATTACCTCAGATCCAACTTTCTCTGCATTCTGTGTGTGATTGTGTGTGTGTTTATGTATGTGGTATGTGTGAGTGGGTGTGATTTTATATGTGTGTGTGCATGGCTGTATGTGTGTATGTGAGTGTGTGTTTGTGTGTATATATGTGTATGAGAGTGTGCATGGTTGTATGTGTGTGTTTGTGTGTGTGTATGTGTGTGTGAGTGTGCATGGTTGTATCTGTGTGTGTGTGTGTGAGTGTGCATGGTTGTATGTGAGTATGTTTGTGAGTGTGTGTGTATGTTTCTGTGAGTGTGCATGGTTGTGTGTGTGTGTGTGCATGGTTGTATTGTGTGTTTGTGAGTGTGTGTGTATGTGTGTGTGAGTGTGCATGGTTGTATGTGAATATGTTTGTGAGTGTGTGTATGTGTGTGTGTTTGTGTGTATGTGAGTATGCGTAGTTGTATGTGTGTGTTTGTGAGTGTGTGTGTTTGTGTGGGTGTGTGTATGTGTGAGAGAGTGTGTGTGAATGCTAGCATTACAAGCACACTGTTCTTTTGATTTTTACTAGGCCAGCTGATGTTTATAATGGAACCCTTTGCAGAGGTATTGCTTTGTTTGATGGTTTGAAAGTAACTTCCCACATAACATAGAGCAGAATACTACAAAGGTACTACATTAAAAATTTGCCCAAGTTTAAACTTACCTCCAAATTCTAAACAGAGAAGTTTGAACACCTTTCTTTCTCATATACCATACACCACTGAATTTCCCTGCCTGTGTGATCTGCTGCACCCAATAAATTAATTAAAGCCCTTAAAGCTTAAAAAAAAGAGATAAGCATTCTAGGTTTTCTTATTTCCTTGAGCCCTCCCATGCTTACAAGATTCATGCCTTTGCAGTGGTTGGTGATGGAGCAGAATTTATGGAAAGAACCAACCAATGACTAGCCCAGGTTGAGATCCATGCCATGAGAAGGAGCCCACCCCTGACACTATTGATAATATTCCTCTATATTTGCAGACAGCAGTCTAGCATAAACATAGTCAGAATGGCTTCACCCAGCAACTGTTGAAATCTGATGCACAGACCTACAGCCAAGTATTGAGTGGAGCATGTGGAATCCTGTGGAAGAGGGGGGAGGAAGGATTGAGGGAGCCAGGGGGCTCAATGACAACCCAAGAAAAATTAGAGTCAACTAAACCTAGGCCCCTGGAGGCTCAGGGAGACTAAATTCCCAACCATAGAGCATGCATGGTAACAGCTGTGAAGCTGGGTCTTCTTATGAGATTCCTAAAATGGGAACAGGGGCTGTCTCTGACTACATTGCCTGCCTTTGGATCTCTTTCCCATAACTGGGCTGCCTTGTGCAGCCTCAGTTGACAAGGATGTGCCTAATCTTGCAGAGGCCTAGATATGCCTAGTCGGGTTGATGGTCCATGGGAGGCCTCCCATTTTCTGGGGAGAAAGGGTAGATGGGGTGTGAGGTGAGAGAGGGAGACTGGGAGGAGAGGAGGGAGAGGAAGCTGTGATCCAGATGTAAAGTAAATAAATAATTTAGTCAATAAAATTCTGAGAAAAATTATGTGATATAAAATATGTGAGAACCAGTTTTCTTTTAGAAATGATGAAGTTATTAGAAATATTTTAGGAAACTGATATCAAAGTTTTCTAATATGATATGATACAAGAATATATAAGAGGATATAAGAAAACAGGTTCCCCCAGCTCTGCTGCCCCCCCCTTCCCCACCTGTCTCTCATCCTTGCTTCTACTGCACTGTTTTTGTTTGGCTCAGTTCCTAATCATCATTGTTCTTAAAGCCATGCATCTTATTTCTAATTTTCCACCCTCTTTTTCTCTTTTTTTGTCAATTCATTAGTCTAACAGGTAAAATCGTGTGCAATTCACCATGGTGGTACTGTAACATTTAGTGGAACACACATTCAGCGAACCATTGTGAATCTGTATCCTGAAGGGAGAATCCTTTGGGTGTTAAGATAGCAGGAAATGCCTCTACTAGAGTGCTTAAAATAATAATTTGCTTTTACTATGAATTCCCTGTTAAGTGTATAAAAACACCCAGATTCAATACACTAGTGGTGATGCCTAGTGAGTACACTCACAAAAAACTTCTTCAGTTAATTCATAAGATCTTTTAATGAATTTTTTAATCCATCACAATAGCATCTACTACCATTGGTGGATGAATGATGTCTATTGAGCTCACAGACAATGCTGGCTGGCCCCATTGCCCCTGCTCCACTTCCCACCTTGCCTGCCTCTGTTCTCTGTACCGCTGAACTGCACAGAGCCCTCCCTCGATTTCAGGCTCCCACTTTATCAGGATCCTGGTTGGGCTGAATCAATGCAAGGCACTCGGAGGGAATTAAAAAGCAGGAGGCATGAGGGAAGCTGACTCAGTGAATAAAGAGCTTGCCATTCCAATGGGGAGATGTGAAAAGGGCCCATGTAAATCGGAAGCGGAAGTTTAATACCTAGCTATAATGCAGCTCCTTTGCAAGACAGGAGAACTCTCAGAAGCTTATGGGTCCGCCATCCTGGTGGATGTAGAGACCCTGTCTCAAAAAGAAGCAAGGTGAAGAGTAAGGAGCTAGAGCTGAGGTTGGGTTCTCACCCCTGTATGTATACTATGTCATACCTGCACTCGCACACATGGATGCATACATGCATACATACATACATACATACCCTAAGTACACATTACATATGCCCTATACACACATTCATACATACCCTACACACACATACATATATGCCCTACACATCTACTACACTTGCACAATACACATATACACACATACACTACACCTGTAACTGCACACACTTATACATATGAACATGCATGCATACATATCATATAAACTTACACACACACACACACACACACCACATACACACTATACACATAAAAATAATTTTAAAAAGAAAACTGCATGGATAGAAAGCAAGAAGAAGGAAGAACCCAAGGCTTGTTCCTTCCTCCCTCTGTGCCCTGGGTAGTGCCTCAGCATCTTTTCTGTGGCCTTGATTTCCACAGCGTAGACCCCTTGGGATGGTTTCCTGTGGCTGGAGCTGTTTTGCTGGCCTAGGTCACGCTGCCTCTTCTCTATGTCCCTTAGGTTTAAGGTAGTAACAAGGTATTATTGTTGCAATCTCAAGTTGGCTTACCTTTCATGCTTCATCCCCACCTCTTATGTAACAATTTCTCTACATGGACTCCTTCTCTTCTACATTCCTGAGTGGAATTTTTTTTTTTTTGTTTCATGATCTGCTCAAAACACATTTTAATTTGCTCTCTAGCTAAAATAAATCTCGACTCCTTAGTATGGCATTCGAGGCTTGACACCATCCCTGCAGACATTCTGTACTGATTCTCCCTCGACATCCCAATATACATCTGCTGCTTTGTCATACTGAATGGCTACCAAATTGAGAACACCTCAGGCTTCCCCATGTGGTGAACTGGGGACTCTGTCATTCTCCTGGTCATCCAGAATGTTCATTCTCACTTCAATCACTGCCCACATCACAGGCCACAGTGTGACTATTCCAGTTAGCTGACCTAAGGCAGCAAGCAATCTCTTTAAAGATCCATTGTTTAACCTCACAGAGCACCATGTAGTACAAAGCTAAACAAGAATACAATTTTACTAATGACTACTGCCATCTTGTAATACAAAGCATAATTTCAATCCCCTTCTTTACTGAATGTAACAATACACAGGGTTCCTTGCTGTGCTGCAGCAGCCTCGGGTTTGTTTGCTTGTCCTTAGTCTGGTACCCGCTTCTACAAGAAGTTTATCCTAAGACCCTATTAATTCAGTTCCTGATTACAACCTCTGAAATTGCCTGTCAGTATACTCCCCCACATCCCCCACATAGAATCCCTTTTCTCAAGTGCTCTTATCTATTTCTCTCTCTCCCCCCTGCTACACACACACACACACACACACACACACACACACGCACACACGTGCGTGAGCGAGCCTGGGAACTTTGTGTATTTTCCTTTTTTGCTATACTGGTGCATTCTATATAAGTCAACAAAGCTTTCAAACAGAACGTTCCAGGAATGCCAACCCCACTACCCATTATGGATGCCTGGCATTTGAACCCTGGCCCGTTTGATTGGCTGTACCATTTTCCCTAGGCTAAGAGACTGACTTTGTGGAGTGGTTGCTCCGACCATCCGTGTCAACCGGACTTGAGCAGACTCCAGAAGTTGGAGTTTGAAGGTTGCACAGAGTAACTGAATGTAAGCAGAGGATTTATGGGCACTGGGAGAGAAGCACATTTGATTTATTGACTATTTCCTTTTTCCTTTTCAATTAATTTCTTAACTCTGAACTCCTTTTATTGGAGTCCTACCACTCCTCTGCAGGAATGGCTATTGATCTGCAAGCTATTAGCCTGTGAACGCTATGAGCTGCACATAGGCACAGTACTAGCCCTGGACTGGGGTAAAGCACTACCCAGAACACAGAATGTATCATTCACAAGAGCACTTCTGGAAAAGTAGAAGAGTAAAAAAGAACCAGAGGGTAGATACAGCCACATGGGACACACCAGGGGCCCCCAATCAAGCCAGAACGAGGGAAGGGGAACCTTTCCTAGAAACAAGACAAAATGAGATGTCCAGGTTATTCAAGAAATTCAAAACTATGAATAGTGCTGTTATTAAGAAGCTCTCAAGTGTAGAAAGGGAAATAATTTTTTTTCCTTCTGATACTCTAGGTGCTTTCTTTAATAAGTCGGAGAGCTTCTCCTGCTTTGACTATATGCTGAAGTCTCTGGGTTTGCAAGTTATTTCTGCTGTGACAGAATCACTCAGGTGGGCAAAGTGTGACATCCTATTGAGCCCCTCCTTCCAGGATTGTTTACCCAGAGAAAAACCCCAAGCACCTTGCTATAAACTATAGTTGCCTGCACCTGTTGGATCTTCTGTGCCTGGAGATGGTATTTTAACAAAGCTACATACTAGTCGTGATTGTTTGTCTAAGTAGAGATGGATGGATCATTTAAAAAGTCAGCGAATGCTTATCTTTCCTGTATCTGTGCTTCCTGTCTATGACAGTGGTGTAGTCTCTTGCATGCCACTGAGATTTTAATGACAAGTCTCTACTAAGAATGGCTTTTAAATATTGCTGTCACCTTCTGCCACACAGCCATAGACTTCTACTAGTAGCGGATTCCATCTTGGGAGAATGAATGGAAGCCTAAAAACAAATCTCTATTTTTGAACAGCTTTAGAAAATTCTACGTGATCTTGCACTTTAGAAAGTGCTGGAGTTTTAAAGAGGACAGAATCACATCTTCCTGTCTCATACTATTGCGCTCGATCAAGGAACTGTCTATAACCTTCAGCAAAAAGAAAAAAGTCCTACAAAAGAAGAAAACAGAAGTGGCACTAATCCCCCTAGTTCCGAATTCCACTCAATGCCTTAAGGGGTGGGATGCTCCCCTTAGAAACACCTCGCCATGCCCTCTTACCCTTGACTGGAGTTTGAACTTACTGTGTTGGCTCTTGCGTTTCTTCTCAGATGAGGAATCCAGGAATGTGCAACCAAGGGATTATCTAGACAGCCGGTCCTGAGACAGTCCTGGGAGGCACCCAACGCAGGTCCGATTTGGTGTGAGCCAGCAAGTGGGAGCAGAAGCAGGAGCGGCAAAGCCGAGCCACTGCAATGTTGTCCCCAAAGGGCTTCTCCGTAAACCTCTAAGGGACCCCGCACCGCACCGCGCAGAGCCCCGGGTAGGAGGGAGAGGGGAGGGAGGAGGATCGGAGATAGAGGTGGAGATGAACCCCGCCCTGGAAGGAAAGGACACTGGTACAGGGACTGCGGAGCAAGGGAGTGAGGCAGATAAGTTCCCAGTGGCCAGAGACTGGAGAATAGTGTCCCCCACTTCGGTTGCACTCTTATGCAGCGTCCCCCATAGCACGGTCTCACCACTCCCTGCAGCTGCTACTTTCACTCCACTTAGGAGTTCATCTCATCTGCAGAGGAAAGTGAGGGGCAGGGGCGAACCAGGGAGGGAGCTGCTGACCCTGGCTATGGGAACAGGGACAGACACCTCGGGCTTGCGGGTGATGGGCTGGAGAGAGGTTGCACACCTCAACGCCTGTGGTGGGTTTGGGGGAATCCCACTCTTGGCTGCGAGTTTCCTCGTGTAGAAGCGAAGGTGGGGAGTCAGCTCCTCGCAGGAGCTAGATCCCAAGGACAAACAGCCAACACGCCCAGCCACACAAAGCGGGAGCAGGAACTGCGGTAACCCAAGTCCAGAGCCTGGGGTCCTGGAGCAGCAAAGCCCTTAACAGGTGTTCTTGGAACCCTGCGTCTTCAGCTCACAAGCTCGGGGTGTCCCTGCAGTCCACTGGCAAAAGCTGTCCCTCATAAAGAAAGCAGAGGACAGCAGTGAGTCTTAAACAAAACAGTCTTTCTTTGTCCAGTTAGTTGACTTCAAAATTCTTCCCCTTTAGTTCTAACACCATCCAAGATTTGGGAAGAACAGATAGCCGAGCCTCGGGAAACGTTCCTCTGGTGTGAAGCCTGCAGGCTGAATTCTCTTGGAGGACTAAAAGAGGACAGGCAGGACTTTCAGTCACCTATGCTGGAGGGCTGCTTCAGCCTTACCCTGCAAACTCTTAATTCAAAGGCAGTCCTTCCAGAGGTTTGCTGCAAGTCTCTTTTCCTTCAATTTTAAAGGGGGCAGTAGAGATTTAAAAGCCAGGAAGTACGGGACTGCAAGCCAAGCTTGTCTTAAACACCCTTTCTTTCAGAGTTGCACAAGTCACCTCGCTGTGTTAGATTCCCCCCTTCCCCTCCCCCTCTTTCCTCTCCCCCTCCTCCTCCCCCACCCGTCCCCCTCCTCCTGCCCCTCCCCCTTCCCCTCCCCACCCCTCCCCCTTCCTCTCCCCCTTCCCCTCCTCCTCTCCTCCTTCTCTTCTCTTCTTTCTTTTTTAATTTATAAAATGAGGATGGTCATACTACTTCTCGGAATGTCTCTGAAGGATGCAAAACAATGATTCAATTATATTAGGTATCTCTAAAAATAAAAGTTATATTTAACCTATTTTTAAAAGATAGATACTCCCCCATGTAGTAATAATTACTCCTTTATTGGGGAATGGATTTTCAGTCCCATGGCCACTGAAAGTCACACACCCTAATTATATGTCACAGGACATACAGAATCTAATATCAATCTTCTATGCATGTGACATCATGCTAGAGAAGCTACCTCTAAAACAGTGTCGCTTGGGGCTTTCAATTACCAGTACACAAAAGGCAGCAGGCCTGGGAGAAGCCATGATATTTTACACACTATGCTTAAAGTCCTTTTGTAAGCATTTTTTTTTTAGTTTAGGGAGATATCTCTTGCTCATTCATGCTTTGAGTTGAACAGATTCCTCCCCCCTCCCCCCCTTTTTTTAAAAGAGATACTGGAGAATGAGTAATCCTAAGGCCTTACAAATGCTGGAAATTTCTCTGCCTCTCAGCTGCAGCTTCATACTTTTTTCTGGCTTTTTTATTTTGCTTGTTTGTTTTGCTTTGTTTTGTTTGCTTTGTTTGAGGACTGTGTCTTACTAAGCTGTCCGGGCTGGCCCATTATTCTCTATGTAGCCTAGGCAGGCCTTGAACCTGCTTAACCTCTTAAGGAGTTGATGTTGCAGGTGGCACCATCAGGTTCAGCTTCCCGTGCTTCTTAGTATTGGGAAGGTGAAGAAAGAACTCTGTGTGTCCAACAAGTTAAACTTTTGAAAACTAACACAGAAGCAAAGAGCCAAAAACAAGGTGATGAGCAGTGTTGCTGAACTTAATAGTTTTGGAGGATTTTAACCTGTTTCTCAGGCAGTGATTGCACAAAACATACTTCTCTCATAGTAATGATTAACAAAGGCTTCTAAGCAGCCCTTTATGAAAACTGAACTCACTTCCTTATAGGCAGGCCAGAGTCTTAAATGATTCACATGATCCATACACCTCTGACCAGTAACTCCAATAATAACCAAGAACTCCACACTCAAGTCTTTCAATAAAGTACAGACTGGATGAGAAGCTGATCCATGAAGTGAAAGTCTTTTCACAGTGCAACAGATTATCAACATAGTTATGCCAACTTGTGACACTTCACAGTCAGGTTCTAAGTAAAGACCTTTAAGGCATATATGTTACAAACCATAGGAACAGCGAACCACTCTGAGAAAGGAACCTCAACCTGTGGTCCTGGTGAACTAATGATAGTCCAAATGGAAACAGGACAAGATTGTCAAATCAGATTCCTCTCTTGATGAGTAGTTCAGTTCTCTGGGCAATCCCATACCTTTCCAGAATAGATGCCAACCCTTCTTCAAACAGAGAGAAGATAGAAACCCCCAAATGCCTACATAACTAGAGCCAGCAGCAGCTGTGTGCTCACAGGTTAGGTTACGAGAGAAAGCAGAAAGTGCTAAGAACACACACAGCCCAAAAAATACACAGCACATACAGGAACTGAAGGCAGAGGCGTGTTCTCAAGTTCCAATGAGCTGACCTACAAAACTCTACATTTAATATGGTTAGATCTCATTTTTTAAAAGAAGCAAGATTCATATTCTTAAAAATCTTAGACCAGTGAGTTGGCTCAATGGGTTATGTAGGTATCACCAAGCCTGACAACCTGAGTTAGATCCCTGGGGCTCCTCATAGTGGAAGGAAAGGATCTGTTCCTATACATTACCACTTAAGTCCACACACATACATGTGTGCCTTTACATGTGTGTGCACACATACATATACACACACAAACACACACACATGCACACAACTACATATACACACACATATACCCTGAACACACACACAACTGCACACACATGCCTACAGACACCGCACATGCAGAGACACACACACACATACACACACACCATGCACACACTTGTGTAAATGTAATAAAGCATCTTTTGAAATGAAATAGTGCAAAGTGATGTCTTAAAACCAAAATTCCAGGTGAGCATATCAAAATAAATGAGAAGGTAAGTAGACAGAAATGTAGAAGAAAGAAAGAAAGAAAGGGCAGAAAAGAGAGAGCAGGCCCCTATACACATGGGGGAATCTGCTCAGAGACCTCTAGAGGATGTCGAAAACCATGACAAAGTTGACTAAAAGCTTGACACAGAAGGTATTACTAACAACGACTAATAATGAAATAGAACAACCGTAATAATAGAACATAACAAAGGTTTTATAAACATATCCCCACTGAATATTGTACTGTAGTTAAGATTTTCTTGTGGGAATGTGAGGGACATCTCCATTTGGTTTATCTGAATCACATCACTATTGCACTTTTGGGCCACTGCTACAAAGCAAAGGTTGCTTATTCACAAGAACTTCAACACTACCACAGTCATTCTCAGAAGGGAGGTGACTACCAAGTGAAACACAGACAGCTAGCATATGTATTCTGGATACACTAGATATAAAATTGACTCATATCCTGGGCAGGATAGACAGCACAATATCTCATGATATTGCTCCAAATTGCATGCAGTTTAAACTTATGAGCTGTTTATTTCTGGAATGTTCCATTTAGTGGGTAGAAAGCTGAAATACTGGAAAGTAAAACCTTCAGTAAAGGGCAAACTAGAGAGAAATTTGCAGCTGAGACCTCTATGAACCTCTAGTCTTATTGCCTCTGGTGTCATTTGAGATCTGATAAATCTCCTTGAATGTTTAAAATATGACTCCACCAAAATTTTCTCTACCCCACTGCCTATTCCTCAGAATATACAGATATAAAAAGCAAAGAGCTACAGTTTGACTGACAGATGAACTGGCTTTCCATTACCACAGTACATACAGGAGAAAACCATCTATGAAGTGGGCAGATGTGACTAGCTCACAGGTTTGCACCTTTGCCTTAGGTGGGACAGCAAGTCATCATGGTTCATGTGGAGGATAAAACCTATTGATCTAACCTTCTTACAGTAGGAGAGAGGGAGCAGGAGGAGAGGAAGAAGGTCCTCATGGTCCCTTCAGAGGCATGTCCCTCATGCACACAAGACTGACAGATTTGTCTGGATCTCAGTTTCTTTCCCCTCCCACGGTCCAAGCCACATGACATAGCTTCAATATATGGTCCACCTAGAGGGCCTTATAGACTTCCAACCTGACACCAAATATGTCAGTTCCTCCTGATTTGTAGTTGAACTGGTATTCCCAGTCAAACTGTGGCAAAGGACCTTTTGGTTAATGGAATAATCTGGGTGTTTTAAACATTTTAGGTGAATACATTTTAGAACAGTTTGTCATTTACAAAGATAAGTCCAGTAGCCTCACAGAGGCTTAGTCTATTGTACAAAGTAAACAATGGTGTATTCACTCCAGTCTAAAATTCATATCAGGAGTGACGGCTTCTCCCACATAGAAATAATTTCATTATTATTTTAGTTAGGAAAGTAAATTATAACCACGGTAATAAGTCAGCAATGACAAAGACAGGAAGTAAAACAGCCTCTGTTCAGTAGTTATTCTTCCAATATCGTGACATTTATCTGTCCTCTCCGTCACAGCAGGCTACTCAAACGGCTACTGAGCACTGGAGATGGGCAAGTGAGAGACTGAGTCTTAATTTAAATTGAGACTAAAATAAACAGCTTTTCACGGACAGTGTACACTGTGGACATTATAGGTCTAGGATTTTGTCACACAGCATCCTCATCTTTGGATATGGGTATAAGGTCTCATGACTAAGCTGATTTCTATTTGTCTGTTGGTTTGGTTTGGTTTGGTTTGGTGTGTCAAGACAGTGTTTTGTTGTGTAGCCTTGGCTGTGCTAGAACTTGCTCTGTAGACCAAGCTGGCCGAGAACTAACAGATATCTTTCTGCCTCCTTAGTGCTGGGATTAAAGGCATGTGCCAGCACTGCCCAACTTGATCTCCAATCCTATGTAAACTTCATAATCTTAACAATACATTACTTTACATGCAATTACTTTAAAGCAATTCCATTGCTTTAGCAGTTTCCTGGTCCTTAACTGAATAAATACATACAGATTATTTATCCCTGTTACAGACATACGGGTCAGTCATCTTGTGTAGACACTTGTCTAACTCTTTTGAGGCAAGACATCTCAGGTTGCCTGTGAGTTCAACAGAATTTTTTCCTCTTCATGAGCTTTACTTGGGATGCTACAGTCCTAGAAAAATCAACAGCTACCAAAGTTTCCCTGAGCCAGTGATTTTCAGAGAACTGTCTCATGAATTCAAAGAATGAAACTCATGTGCCACATAGTGTGAGTTTTAGAGAGATTACTGTAAAATATAGATGGGAAAAAAGGGTAAAAAGATAAATAATAGAGGTATATAGATGATCAGATGGATAGATAGATAGATAGAGATAAATAATAGAGGTATATAGATGATCA
>JADRCH010000009.1:7965428-8017516 GCA_019843965.1 Rhynchomys soricoides | reverse complement strand
AGATAGAGATAAATAATAGAGGTATATAGATGATCAGATGGATAGATTGATAGGTAGGTAGATAGGTAGATAGGTAGATAGATAGATAGACAGATAGATATGAGTAAGAAAGAGAGAAGGAGATGGAGAGGGTGATGAAGAGAAAGACTATATAGCAAGAGAGATCTCAGCAAGTAGGCTATCATCAAGCTGCTGGTGGGTAGTTGGTTGGTTTTTTTAAAGGACTTATGGCAGAAACAGGGGTGAGGCATGAGGGAGAGTTGGTCCATCCTGTTGGCACAGCAATCAGGTGTCCAGGTGCCTCTTCTCAGTTTCAGTTACAGAATCATGAAGAGCTTCCAGGAAAGGTAAGGCGATAACAGGGACAGGAAAACAGAACTCCCTGGTGTTCCTGGACTTCAGCAAGGAGATTCTGGGAACGGCTGCTTCGGGGTCACTGTCTTACCTTACCAGTTTCTATTTCCTGTTCTTACCTGTCTCTTTAGTATAAGTTTGAACAGGCAGTGAGAGAGAGACTTTCAATTTCCCCATAAGCCAAGTTTGTGCTGCATTGTCTATACCAGAAGACGTTTATATGAGTAGAAAGAAAGCCATGTAGCTTCCTACATGGTAGGGTAAATATTTCAGCTTAGTGGAACTCAGACGATCACAAAGTCAGCATGTGGCATGTCACTTTCAGTATAAAATTTCAGTAACCCCAGGCAAGTATAATTGAAGTAGTAAGTTTTTAGCTTCAGGGAAAACAAAATAAAGGGGTAAAAGGCACAAGAGAACGAGTTTGCTTGGATTCCTCAGAGAAATGCCTTTGGCTTCACTGGCAGAAAAGCAGTTTTCTTCTCACTTTAATGTCAAGGTTTCCTGAGAGATCATTAAATAACCGCCAAGCCAAGCCAGCTTGACTTAAATCATGGGCAGAACAAAGCAGAAATGGAATGTGGGAGCTACTTCCCGAAATAGGAAAGAAGTAAACCCCATAAATCAGTGCACCCCAGATAGGAAGGACATGGGACGAAGGGACGAAGGGCATGGCTCCAGTGAGAGCAGCCAGCTCCTGTGACACAGCTTGGGAACTCCAGCCATGCAGTCAAAGGAACTCCTAAGAGTGCAAAGCACTTAACCTCCTTGAGGAAAAAGGACCAAGTCCCTAAATGGGAGCAGCACTTAGTAATGATGCTCAGTATACGTGATACCGTCTGCCTTACCTAAGAAGAATATTTAATGAATTCTGTAAGTGCTTCTCTTGTAAAATCTGCTTAAAGTTTCACTCCCTGTAACACTCCCCTGTAACAAAAACTACAGCACCTACCTGCACATCCTAATAGCCATTGAATAAAATGCATATTTTCAGTAAGGACATCATAGACACACTTCCAACGGTTCAAGGTGCGTTGTAGGCATGAGGAAGAGCCAGAGCTTACAGGAAATACCTGGACAGACTTGACTGGGTTGCATCAGAGACACATTAAGAAAAGCAATCAATTTATTCAAACCTATTCTTTTTAACTAATCTTTCTATTTATTTATTTTTATAATAAAATTTAACTGTTGAGAATTTTAGAGAAATGTTCTGTATAACAGTACAAATCAATACAGTACTTCTAATAAACAGTTTACCAACAAGTATCAAAGTATAAATGGTGCATAAGACTTTATCTAGTAAACTTATTTCTAGGAATTTATGTTGACAAAAATATGTATGTACTGTGGGATATCTACCACAGTATTATATACAATGGTGAATTATGAGAAATATGTCAAAATTAAATACAGAAATAGTAAATTATGAAATTACTTATAGATGTTTCTAAAATAATTAAAATGCTATTTTTTGGCTAAAACTTTAGAAGCCAATATTATCATCATCTTTTACTTTCACATTATAAATATGATTAAAATAAATTAAATCACCTTGTAAAAACATTATCAATTGGGGATTATTTCTGACAGATCAACTCTTACAATTTTATAGGCCATTCATTTTTTTTCCTCCTTTGAAATGACAAAGGAAAGTTGACTTTAGTCAAAATAGGACACAACCTAATCTCATAAATCACATGTTTAATGTTACTTCTAAAAAAATCCATTGACAGGCTGGAAAATGGCTCTGTAGGTCAAGCCCCATGCTGCTCAAGCAGAAGGACCAGCTGTTCAGATCCCAATAACCCATATAAAGACAGACAAAGTATCCAAAAGCATCTGCATTTCCAGCACTTAAAAAGAGAGATTCAAGGCAGACACAGAAGAATGCCTGGAAGTTCATGGGCCAGATAGCCAGGTATATAAAGCCACAAACAATAAGAGACTGTTCCAGATAAGGTGGGCGGTATGGCCTAATCTGTGCTCTGACATTAACATACATGCTGCACAGTGTGTGTTCTCCTGTGTGTGTGTGTGTGTGTGTGTGTGTGTGTGTGTGTGTGTGTGTAAGTACATACACAAACCATATACACATACTCTCACAAACAAAAGATTTTTAAAAACTCATTACAAATAGCCAACTTAATAATTTGTTCTGATGAAAAGTTAATTGTTTTCTTTTCTGACATAAAGTTAGCCCATTTTGTAGTGAGCAAATAATTCAAGATGAATAGAGCAGAGATGGTCACTAAATGAAGAATCTCACAAATTCCATGGATATTTTCTAAATTATTTTTATCTCTTTTTTTTTCATGAATGTGGGTTATGAAGACAGGTGTCTCATTGAAGAAAAGGGAAACAATTAATTGCTCAAAGTAAAATGCTAAATCTTAAATTGGGCATTAAATGTCCTTTGCTGTGGTTTTTTTTTTTTTTTTTTTTTTTTTTGGTTTCTGTTGGATTTGGGGTTCTTACTTCTGTTTTGAATTTTTAATTGCAGATTCAAAGTAATTAAGCAGGATTGTAAGCAACACATGCACATTTTGCTGAGAATTTTATCTCTCAGTGATCAACCAAATGGTTCTAGAATAGTGAAAGACTAAATCTAAAAGTATTTAAATGTAAATGATCTGTGGATCAAATTTAAATGGAGGGGCACTTTTGCGTAGAATTCAAAATTTAATCAATGCAAATTTTCCTCTATTATCTGAGACAGAGAAGACCAGTGGGTAAAGAAGAGGCAAACACACCCTGTTAGGAAGTTCAGTTCGTAATAATAAGTGTTTATCTTTGTAAAGCATATGGAGACAAAATTTGATATATATTTTCAACCATATAGTAAAACAAATTTTAACTTTAGTTTTGTGAAAGAGTACATTCAAAGCACTCTCGGGCTAGCTTATCCCTGAATGAAGAGGAGAGGAGGGTTTGAATGTAATTTTTGCCTATCACAGTGAAATGGAGAAAGGGCTTGCTCAAGGCAAAACTTCAAGCCTGAGTAATACATACCAGATGTATTTCATGACCCACTCCTTTTTTATGGAAAACATTATATAAGACTCAAACAAGTATTTTACTGATCACAGCTCGTATAAACCACAGTTTCACTGAATGGCTATTACAAGCACTATGTTAGATAAGGTCCCTGGAAAGCTCAATCACACTGTCAACTGTTTTGAGTCCTACTAAGGGTATATATGAGTATTTATTCTCTAGAGGAACAGAATTTGTAGAGTGAATTTACATACATACATACATACATACATATATACATACATAGAGGGATATATTAGAGTGGCTTACAGCTTGTGGTTTAGCTAGTCCAACAATGGCTTGTTTACCAACAAGCCTGTCCAAAAGTCAAGCAGAGTTGCCCAATCATAATAACTATGGATTAAATTAATACAAGAGGGAAAAGAGGAAGCCAGGAACCTATACACCTGTTAAGGTCATGTTTTCCCAGCCCTAACCTTCTTCACTAGACCCACCCTGCAAAGATTCCACTATCTCCCAGTAGCACAAGGAACAAGTGTGTCTTTAGCATGCGGACATTGGAAGACATTTAAAATTCAAACTGTAATGTCAGATTTGTATAAAGACATACACAAGCCAGGGGAGATTCCTTGTAGCCTATGACACTGCACATTTGGGGCCCCCATTAAAAAATGGAGAATTTTAGCCGGGCAGTGGTGGCACACGCCTTTAATCCCAGCACTCGGGAGGCAGAGGCAGGCGGATTTCTGAGTTCGAGGCCAGCCTGGTCTACAGAGTGAGTTCCAGGACAGCCAGGGGCTACACAGAGAAACCCTGTCTCAAAAAACCAAAAAAAGAGGAGAATTTTGTTTATTTGTTTACTTGTTTGTTTTTCTAGTATATATTGTATGTGTGAAGACCAGAAAAATGCTTTCTGGCAGAGATAATCAGAGTTAGTATATTTCTTTGTGTTTCTATAAAGAACTTTGGTTCCTTTTCCAGCTGGAAACATCCACATCCACTGCACTTGACCAAGTTGTGTGATAGGAGGGAACATAAAATTGATCCCCCTCTGAGGATCAGTTGATTACACAGTTGTCAGCACTGCAGACACTAATTAAAATAAGACGTATTATATAGTAAGTATATTTCAAAGATTTTAAAAGGTAATAAAAGGCACCAGAAACACAGTCAGTGAAGGAAAGAATTCTGGGTAAGACTAATGCATGACATGTAATATCAGGTTCTATCCTGCTGTGGAACAATGTCACAAGGTACAAGCTTATATTCTCAACCAGTGTGAAATCATTTGCATCGGTATGTGGTACTAACCAAGTTTAATTCTGTCAGTGTGTGTGAAACTCTGCAGAAGCTAGGTTCTAATCAATAGTAAATAACAAGCTAGTTTATTATCTTCCCCTGGAAAGTTGACTGATTTTGAGGCTTCCATTAACTGTGTTAGAAACTCAAAAGATACATGACTACTGTACCCTGCTTGCTTTTTGCTGCCTAGCCATGCCCTCCTACTTTAGTGATAATTATTTTGTATTAGTTATCATGGGTCAGAAATTCAGGCAAGCCAGCGCTGGATAGTTAGTCTCCATTCAGGTGACAGCAGATGGAGAAAGGGGGATGTGATTTTTCCTGAGATGGCAGCCTCCTTCAGGGGCCCTGGCAGGTGTTGACTGCAGAAGCTAGAGATCTATGACTCAGAACTCTCTCTTCAAATATGGCCAACACATAGTTGTCAGGCTTCCATGGCCTTTGGTTTCCCACAGAGAGAAGCTTCTATGGGAGAGTGCTCAAAAGGCCCAAGCACAAATTCCACTGTCTTAAAATATCCTAGGTACCAGACCACCTCTTCTACCTATTTGTTGGTGAGACTGGTCTCTAAACCCAGCCTATAGAGGAAGAAGAGGAAATCAAACCAGTACCTCTGAATGAAGAATGTGTACATCCAGGATGGGAAAGAACTGCCAAAGCCCAGAAGCATGTCAGGGCACATCTCTTCATTTTTCATTGTATTTCAGAAACATCTTGTTTGATTAATACATCCAGTAAACAGGATCAGCAAGAGGGGAAAATATATCATGGTACCTCCAATTCTAAACTACTCATAGACTGATTTCCTTACACATTCTCCTTGGTTAAGGGGACAGAATTTGGCTCCTTGATCTCCAAGTCCTGTGTTTATCTGGTACCCTCTCGGCACTGCTTTCATTGAGTAGCATCAGTAAGGGGAGAGCTGAGATTGCGTGCTTTTCTCAGTGACTTAGGAGGAATGCATAGCATTTGGCCTTGGAGGATGCACAGCCTGCGGTATACAAATGTCATTTAATCTCCCAATTTTTTTATTTTATCAGCCATATAACTAGAGGTACAGATTAATATCGGAAGGGTTGCCTGACACTGAGAGTTAATAAAATCACTTAGCTTTCTAGAATAAAAAAAAAAAAAAAGAACATATCAATGTCCTAAGACAATGAAGAAAGAAACCAAAGAAGACAGAGGAACATAATTTAAAAATTAAAAATAGCATATATTGACATCATAAATTAAGCATTTTATTTGATTCCATTGTCAAAACAGCTGACTATGCATGTTCATAGTACTTAATGCTTTCTTCAAGTATATACTTTCACATGTCTGGGGCAAATGCATTTTCAGACAATTTTAAACCCATCATTGTTTTATTTGTTTGTTTGTTTGTTTTTGTTTATTTTTCACTAAAGAACCCTAGATCCTCATGGCAGCTTCACAGAAGTGCTTATGTGATATTCAAAATTCTAGAGGAAAATATACCTGCACAGGATACTTGCAGCATACCAATTCCTGGTATATATTTGCTAAGACACAATGCGTAAAATTCAATATTACCTCAAGCTACATGCCTTTTGATTATATTATGCTCTCCTAAAACTCAGTCTGTAGCAGCTGCTAAGTTGCAAGCATTAATATGTGACTATTTGGTGAGGACTAGGAAATGAGAGTTGGTTGTTGGTGGGTTTCAACGAGTGAGGAATTACACAGGATTTGGTGACACAAGCATAGATCATTAGCGTAAAGCGATGCTTACTTTGAAATAGTACATACTCTTCCAAAGTGGAAAATCTAGAAAGCATAGGTAAATTCCTAGATATATTTCACATGCCAAAATTAAATCAAGATGATGTAAACAGTTTAAATATATCTATACCATTGATAGAGATTGAAGCATTAATAAAACACAAAACACCAAAAGGGCAAGTCTAGACAGATTCACTGTCAAATTCTGCCAAATCTTTAAAGAACAGCTAATATCAACTTCCCTCAAAGTATTGCACAAACAGAAAGGAGGAAGAGACATGAGTAAACCCCTTCTATGAAGCCAGCATTATTCTGATTCCCGAAGTGGATAAGCATACAACAAAGAAAGAAAACCATAGGTAAGTTCCCACGAAGAACATAAAGTGAAAATTTTTCAATAAATTTCTGGTAAAATTCTGGCTAATAGAATTCATTAACATTTTAAGATGAGCAAACTCTATGACCAAGTGACTTTATTACAGGGATGCAAGGATGGTGCAAAGCACATAGATAGAGAGATAGAGAGATAGAGAGATAGAGAGATAGAGAGATAGATAGATAGATAGATAGATAGATAGATAGATGATAGATAGATAAATGCAATATATAAATGAACTTCAAGACGTAGAATACATGGAACATGCCACTGTGTAACAAAGGCCATGTGTGAGAGATCGATAGACCATACTATTCTAAAAGTTGAGAGTATGTCTTCTGAAATATGGAAGGAGACAATGGATTAATGGATTTCTGTTTCCTCCACACTTATTAAATATAGCTATAAAAGTCTTAGCTAAAGCAATAAGGTAAAAGGAATAGAAGGAATTTAAACAGAATTCAAATTGTGTGTATTTGCAAATGGGATGATTTTCAGTAAAGGCCAGAAGGACTCTACCAGAAAACTCTTAAGTCTCGTAAACAGTTTCAGCACACAAAACTTATTAGATTTTCTGTACACCAGTAACAAAATTGCTTAGGAAAACAATTCCCATACATTCAAGGCTCCCTACCAAAACCAGTAAAATGCCTTGGAATAAACCTAGCCAAGGAGGTGAAAGACTTCTACAACAAAAGTCCTAAGACATTGAAGGAAGAAACCAAAGAAGACATGAAGGTGTAAAGCTCGCTCATGCTCATGGATTGGCAGAATCAGTATTGTGAAAATGACCACATTACCAAAGCAGTCTATAGGTTCAATACAATTTCCCCTCAAAACTCTCCATGGTGTTTGTTTCTCACAGAACTACAAAAATCAATCCTAAATTTCATAAGAAATCACAAAAGACCCCATAGAGCCAAAGCAATCTTATACAGAAAGAACGATGCTATCTCATGTGAAAATTATACTACAGCCCTTAGTAACATAACCAGCATGCTAATAGCAAAAAAAGACAGAGAGGCACACAGACTAGTGAAAGATAACACGGGACTCATAAGTAGGCAGCAGTCACCTACTTTTGGTCAAAGGATCATAAACATACACTGAACGGAAGACAAGCTCCCAGCCAAGGGTGAGGCCATAGGTGGATTTCCACTTATGAAGAACTGAGCTAGATTTATGTCTCCCATTCTGCATAAACACACAAAATCAATTCAAAGTGGATTGCAGAGTTTCACGTAAGGCCTGAAAGCTTGAAACTTCTAAAGAAAAACAGAACACAATGAGATGCAGGCACAGGAAAGAATTCTCTTCATAAGGACTCCAGTAGCATAGAAAATTATCCCAGGAATGAGTTTACATAAATGTAAAAGCCTCTGCACAGCAAAAGGGAAATAATCAGAAGAGTGGAAGACACTGTCAGCAGAATGGGAAAAGTATCTTCACCTGCTATACAGCAGAGAGATAAGAGTCCATGATTAATAAAGAATTCAGCATTAAAAAGGCAAATCATCCAATTCATAAATTGTCTAATGAACCAAATGGATGGTTCTCAAAGGAAGAAACACAAATAACCATTACATATTTTTAAAAAGTGTTCAACAGGTTCAGGGGATAAATGGTTCAGCAGTCAAGAGCTTTTGCAGAAGGCCTGAGTTTGATTCTCAGTGCCTATGCTAGGTGACTTACAACTGCCTAGAATTCAAGCTCTGAAGCTCCTATACCTCTGGACCCCATGGACATGTAAACTCAAATAGATGCACACACACACACACACACACACACACACACACGTACACACACACACACGAAGTATAAAAATTTTTGTTCTGAATTTTCATTTGTGTCACTGCAGGGAGGGGTGAAAATGGAATGTAGGAAAGTATCAAAATACATTTATATATATATATATATATATATCACTTTAAGAAATATATTCTTTATATGTATATATATGCACTATATAAGAATATATTTCATAAACATTTATGTATTTCTGAAAATGTCCTCATCTAACAGTATCAAATATATTAAATATATACAATGAATTATTTTAAGAATTAAAAAAGTCAGGTTGTTAGATCCCAGACCAGAAGCTTCTCAGGCCAATCTAGAGCTGTGTCTCTTTCTTTCCACACAGCTAATTCTGAGCTGAAGCCCCAGGCTAACAGACTCCAAGCTATCAGGAACTGCCAGTAACACCTCTGCATGATGAAGCCACATTAACTAAATAGGCTCCTCTTCCCCATTTCTCTCACATCCTCAAATTCACACATTCTTTCTTCAAAATCCAAGACTCTTGCCCCTCCCCTTGGAACCAGAGACAGCCTGATTATAGGTGCATATGTGAACAACTCATAAATCATCTAGCATAGACCCTCCCCTTCTCTGAAACCTATAGGAGTGACCTCCACTCTGCCACATGGGCCTGGTCTCTTCAGAGCCTTGTCAGGCTTTCTCTCTATGGTGTTAGGGCCTGATATTCTAAGAGCTCTCTAATCTGTTTATCCATGGTGTCAGGGTCTGATCTTCTCAGTGTCACCATCATGCTGGATTCCGTAGATTAATGTCTCTTTAAATAAATCTATTACCAAAAGACAATATGATTCAGTGTCCCCTTTGAACTCCAAACTTGAGACCATGGCAAGGCAAAACAAAACAAAACAAACAAACAAACAAACAAAAACCCAAAAAAACAAAACCACACCAAGCACTCTCTCTCTCTCTCTCTCTCTCTCTCTCTCTCTCTCTCCATAATAAGATACTTCTTTCTAAAATGTTCCCTCACTGAATCACTGAATTTCATTCTTCAAATTTACAAAACAGAATGTGAAAGTCAGTGGCTTAAGGTAACTGGTGGCCATTGAGTTGCTATGACCCTAGCAACTCAGACTGAATACAACACAAGGACAAAATGGCCTTGTTGCTCTCAAAAACAAACAAATATTCTTATATCAACAGTAAGAAAAATATGGGGAAATGACTCAATCTGGGGCAGCAGGAGCACACATAGGCAGACTCTTCACACAATGAAGACCAGAAAGAAGAGATAGATGAAGTTAAGCACCAAGCTCTTAAGCCTTGAACGCTCACCCAAGCAATCTCTTTTGACCAGTCAAGCATCTCTTAAAGAAGCACAGCTTCAAAACAATTCCAGAGACTGGAACATCATGTTCTAAACACTCTCCTCTGCAGGAGACATTTCAGATTCAAACTATAATAGTTGGTTCTATAATATTTAGAACTTATTATTTTTGAAAGCTCCATCATGGTGCATAAGCAATACATCAAAATATTTTTTAATTCTTAAAGAACAATTGCCAAGGCTCTCAATGTACTCATTTTAATTTACTGGTACCATTGAGATCAGACAGAAACAAAAACTCTCTTTTTCTAATTCTTTTCACACATCACTTGGTGCCATTCAGTTGTTTCCCAATTCTAATGACTAAGAGTGAGAACTACAGACTCTCACGATCTTTGGGCAACTCCGTCATCTGGAATCTTGTTGTTGTTATTTGTTCTATTTTGTCTAAAATAAAACATAAAACATAGCTATAATAAGGCTTTTGACTGGTTCATTCGTCTTGCTCCTGGTCTGGGAGTACATCCAAATCTGATAGAGAAATCACTGGGTTTGCAGATGCCACTTCCTTAATTAAGTTAGCCTGAAAGAGAAAAAGGATACAGAAGACGTGAACGTGGCCTTCTGTTACGTTGTATTACATATTATCCTATGTCTTACCACAGTTACCAGGGGTGGGAACCTAAGACAGGTGTTTCCAGATTCTTGGCTTTGGGGCCAAAGAACTGAAAATAAGAGCAAGAGAAGCCAGATGACTTTATTCAGAATGACACAATAGTGCAGATTACAGAGGTGCGCACTGTCGGGATGGTCGTCAAGCCATACACTAAGACTATTCAATGCCCCAATTACTGTTTAGGGCTTTTGTTTTCTTTAATGGGATTCATGAGGAGTTTGATTATTAATGGGCACAAGATGGACAGGTTTTTTATTTCAATTGATAGATTACATCATACATTCAGTTTCAGAGTACGTGTGTCCCTTTCTATAATACATCTAATTTTAATACATATGATTTCTATATGCATGCCCAATTATTGATGAGCTATCATAAGACAGTAACTAGGGGATTCTCCTTACAAGTTTACTAAAGGACACATTTTTACCTTATTGCATATGCACCCAAAACCAATTCAAGCCAGATCTGTCCTTCTATTCTTCATATCCAGATACACTGGAAACACGCTTGAATAAAAACTGTCTAAATTGTATTGCTATCACTACCAGGAAACCAATACTATTGTTCAGAGATTGCAGTATGTGTAGCATGATACAAGGTTCCAAAGTTGCTAGGTGCATCGTTTGAAGAGGGGTGTGCTTGCACAGTACATGCAGGAGAAGGAACAAGGCTTCCAAGAGTGTTATCACAAGAGGGAGGTGTACATAATTCAAAACCAATGGGAGATCTGGAGTATTAAACTGCCTCCTAACTTACCTCTCTTGATAGCTTATTAATATTAATATAATAATACTAATAATATCATTTATATCACTAAGAATATAGCTAAATGGGCAGTAAAGAAGACACAAATGTGATTATATAAACTTGGCTAAGTTTACAAAGTATAGTGCTAGGATTCCCACATCAGAATCATTTCAGGCCTTTAATTGTAACTCAGATCCCAACATGTACCTTGGATACCAAGAGCAAAGAACCTCTTTGGAATGACTGGTATAATTTGGAAAAATTACATTTCCTGCCATTGCTTATGCACCTACTTCTTGTAAACACCTCATAGCTGAGTATTCTGCTAATATGCAAATGAATGAAATGATGAGAAATGAGCAGGAGAGAGGGGAGAAGAGAGGGAAGGAGAGAGAAGGTTTTGCTCTTTGCAAATTATGAGCAAGTTTTTTCAATAACTTGTATGTAATTGATTTTTTTTAAACACACACACTTCCCATGAATAAAATGCTCTGAAAATTGGAAATGTCACAAGTAAATTACTAGAAACTTTTATTAATGTCTTCTCAACTTATATCAGACATATGGTAGCCTTCTGCTTTTCTTATAAACTCTCAAATAAAATTGCCAACCTCTGAGATGCCTGAAAAGTTCTACCAGACATAAACTCTCAAGCACTCCAAGTCCTACACCAATAGGTTGGATTGCCAAACAAAGACTGTGCATTCTCCTATGGCACCTCACTTTACCAGAATAATAGCCCTGATTTGAAAAACACAGGTTGTGATCCAAGATTACAAGTATCCAGAAATAGAATCGAGAGCGTTTTCATCCTGACTCATAGAAATTCAACAGATGTCACTAAACTTTCACTCATAGAATACTTTGTAAACTAATACAGTTGTTCCTTCAAAATTTATCAAATATAAGTGATTCACATTTCTATTGTTTTGATTTGTGCTACATGGAACACCAGAAGTCTGAAAATGTTTGTACATAGATCTGAGTACATAAAAAGAGTCCACACACAAGCCTGAAGAAGTAAAAATAGAAATAAAATTCTTCCAATTAGACCATACTTACAGGATGACAGATAGGGGTAATGTGAAAACTTGGAGCATTTGTTTACCTAGCAGGAAACTCCTACATGCTATTGAGCAGGCTTTAGGGCCCTCATTTCTTAATATAAAGATTAGATGTCATGCTAGGTCAGCAATAACTCATTAGCAATGTGCTTGGCAAGGAATGAAAGCATGTGGCTCACGTTCATCCCCTATATACTTGTGATGGGTTCAGATTCACTCATTTCCTTCCATGTCTGTATTGTCTTTTGCCAGAAGTTTCCATGAACACAGAAGGCCCTCCATTCTTCCAAGTCAAATACATGATGCTTTTCACTTCTGTCATTGTTAAGTGCTGAAGTACGTAAAAAAAAATAAAAAGAAAAGAAAAGATGTTTTGGCTCACAGTGCTGGAGGTGCTTGTCGGTGTCAGTTGAACCCAATTTCCTCAGGCCTGTGATGAGGCTGCATGGCATGGAAGAGGAAAGCTCAGGGCAACTGAGACACTAAAAGAAAGTAGAATGAAGCAGTGAAGCCCCTTTTAACGGCATGCCTCCAAAGAGCCATCCTCCCATTAGTCCTAACCTCTTAGGGCTCCATCTCAGAAAGAGGCAATGGCCAATGACTAAGTCTTTCACTCATGGGTTTCTGAGAGATGCTTATCCAAACCTCAGAATGTAGTTATCCAGTTGAGAAATTACAAAACAGATAGCTTTAAAACTCCTTTATAGCAAACCATTTCTATAGTAACTAAAAGACAAGTGTGCCTCTTTAACAAGTACAATTTACATTCTTAAAAAGTTCAGTTAAAAAAAAATTTAAAAAAAAATTTAAAAAAAAATTCAGTTAAGGTTGTAAATTGAAAAAGAATAGAACAAGAAATTGGTGAATAATAGTAACTATGATTTTTGTAAAACAATGAGAAAGTTTGTTTAGAAAAAGAAAACCACCACTGCTTTCCATTAATGAGAGCCTGGACCTTGAGAAGAGTCTGCCTCTTCACTGCAACTAAGTAGATGTGACTCCTTTGTTACAGTAGTGGACCTATGTAGATGTGTCTCCCATGTTATAGTTGTGGACCTATGTAGATGTGGCTCCTGTGTTTCAGCTCTGAACGTATGTAAATGTGACTCCTGTGTTACAGTTGTGGACCTATGTAGATGTGGCTCCTGTGTTTCAGCTCTGAACATATGTAGGTGTGACTCCTATGTTACAGTAGTGAACCTATGTAGATGTGGATCCTGTGTTTCAGCTCTGAACATATGTAGATGTGACTCCTGTGTTACAGTTGTGGACCTATGTAGATGTGATTCGTGTGTTACAGTTGTGGACCTATGCAGATGTGGCTCCTGTGTTTCAGCTCTGAACATATGTAGGTGTGACTCCTATGTTACAGTAGTGAACCTATGTAGATGTGACTCCTATGTTACAGCTGTGTACCTATGTAGCTGTAGCTGCTGTGTTACAGCTCTGGACCTATGTAGATGTGACTCCTGTGTACAGCTCTGAAAGAGGGGTAGAGATGTACCTTCATAGAGGGGTCGTTTAGCAGCCAGAAACTTCAGTGTGTATCAGACTCCTAGTACTGCATAAAGAGACAAGGCAGCAAGAGGGTAATGAGTTCAAGGTCATACTCTGCTACACACTACCAGTTTCAGGCCAGCCTAGGCTATGTGACACCCCATGTCAAAAAGCAGGAGGGGGGACTCTAAAACACTTTGCAGCTAAATTTCTACAAACATTTTTGTCAATGGACATTTGTCAATGTCAGAGAGAATTTGTCAAGCCCATCTTGACACTAAATACATTTCAAAGTTAATCATATATTTTTGCATTTCCCCAATTCTTAAAGGTTATTTACTCATCTGTATAAATAATACATGTGTCAAATATTTACACTATAGTGCAGTACTCAAGACCTTTTTAGAATACGGGGAAATGTTTCCTGTATGTGGTATGATCTATTTCCTATTTATCAACACAGAGTGCAGGAGGAAGCATGATGAGACACCGGTGACAGTGTTTCTACAACTATTCTTATGAACCTTTTCTATAATTATAAAATATGTTTTCAATACACTGTTCTTAAAAGTTCTGGATCCTGGATAGACATACTAATGATCCTTCCAAGGGAACAACAGAAAGACCAGGTATCAAACTGCTATGGACTTTTTAAAAATCTTCCTGGCATTTTTATGAGTTTGGAACAACAGAAAAGTGGCTGATGATTCTGACTTGAAGCAGAGACTTTCAAGATTTGCTCTCATTCAAATACTACATGTTCAGTTCTTCTGTGGGCTTTGTATCTAGGCCAAACCCACTGATGTGTCTGTGTGTATATGGACATGAGATATATCTAAAGTGCTTATATACACTGATCAGACAGGAGAGAGGGAGAGGGTAAGGGAGAGAAGGAGGAGGAGGGGAGAGGGAGAGGGAGAGAGAGGTGTTCATTCGAATACATAATTTGACAAGAGTCAATACAGAGGATCTCTGCTTTAATCCAGAAGTATTTCAAGGCAAGAAAAAGTAAAATAATGAATACCAACTATATATACTTGATATATAAAAGAAATTAATTAGAAAGAGTTTTACATGAGTCTTTGTTAAGATAACACAAAGTGGCATGTATTTATAAATGAGTATGGAACAAATATAACCTTTATTCATTCCATGTTTTATTGGCAGATTTTGTACTTTTTTGCATATATTATAAATGTCTAACTTTTGATAAAGTTGTTGGAGCCTAAGTCATGCAACAGTCCGTGGTCTAGTGAGCAAGAGACAAAGTTTAAACTTAGAACTCAAGATAGTCATATAGTAGATAATGGTGTTTTTAATTTATATCTGACATATTATTTATATCTTATAGATTAGTAGTTTATAATTTATTGGAGTTGGGATAGAAGATAGGCATTATAAGAAGAAATACAATAGGAAAAGCATGGGTCTGATGTAGAAGATGGACACATGGGTTCTGGATGATTTCAAGAGCGATGTTCGTTATAATGTGGATTAGTATTATGTTTCTCTGGGTAGTTGAGGGTTGTGATCTATGGTTGCTAGTTGCATCTTAGTGTGTTGGTCATCTGTACTCACTGAAAGGTTTAACAGTAAAGACACCAGTGTGGACATTTTAAGCATAAGAAAAATATTCTGGTGGCTATGCACAAGTTGCTTGAGAAGGAATCACCAAGAGCAGTGATTCAACTTCAGGAATATTATGTGAGAAATTCCTAGATTACCCATAGATTTCTGCTCTCTGCCTGAAACTTAGCTACTAGGATTACAGCCTAAGAGTCGATGTTTAAGATTCCCTTATTAGTTTTATGTTGACGACACCATCACAATCACAAACTTAGCTTATGCTCTCATCTGAGGCTGGACTTAGGGCCAGGGATTTGTGTGTAAGGCCAGATGGATGAAGGCAGGGCACAATTTTCTGTGACTGCCATTTGTCACATGGGTCTTTCTCATAACAATGCTGTAGAAGAAAGGCAGAGAGAGAGAGAGAGAGAGAGAGAGAGAGAGAGAGAGAGAGAGAGACTAATAGCAAATGAAAACTTCAAGATTCAGTGACATAATCCATGGACAATTGTTCTCTTCATTTTTCCTTCTGTGGTTGTAGGGGAAAAAAGGCTAATGGATTTAGTTCGGATATATTGTTTTTAGGATATTTATGAAGTGTGTAATGAAAACTATTAACCACAGTGAACAAAAGCTAAAATTCTGAAAGAAGTAGATAGTGTATTTTTTTTTTTAATCTCTTCAGTGACATACAGGAGTATGGGTTACCGGACCTTCCAAGATTGATTTCATTGTAAGACGCGGGTAAGTTGTGGAATGTCCCTCGCAGATTCATGCCTTAAGTATTTGATGCACTGCTTTAAGAGGCTGTGGTACCTTTGGGGTATAGAGTTGAGGAGACAGAAGGAGGTCCATTAGGAATGGCCTTTGGAGGTCCTCTGTCCCTCTGTTTCAGGCCTACTGTTAGATTTCCACTGTGGTACATGTAACTTCTCTTAGTTTGGAAAATTTAGTCAATTGTTCAGAGATTGAGCAATGAACATTTAACCACTTTTCTCATCACTATGGTCTAGCACAGGCAAGAGAGATTTAATTTGGTTCATGGTTTTATGGAGTACCTTCTGTCATGGTGGACAAGGTCCTTAGATGTCTCCTACCTATGTTGGTTCAAGCTGGTAGCTGCCGGTTCTTCACATGGGGGCAGAGCAGCAGTGGAGCAGTGGATTCACAGAGGAAAAAAGCACGGATAACTAAATGAGCGATCTCTTTCCTTTTGACTGTACTTCAAACACCCAGGTTTTCAGATGCCCTCTCTGAACTCTAGGACTTACCCTGTTCTTGTTACCTCATTGTTTTCATGCCTGGCAACTTCAGGGATATATTTGACACAGGGCATACAGATTTATATTAGTCTTGTTTTGTAAATTCATTTTGAGGTTTTGAAAATTATCCATTAGAGGTTTTGTTAGTATGGTCAAGATGCCCACGTCAACTGATCAAGTTCTCTTATCTTTCCCCCTCTCTCCTTCTCCCCTTCCCTTCCCCTCTCTTTCTCCACCTCTTCCTCATTTCTCCTCCCTTTCTTCTCCTTGTCCTTCTCTCTGTGTTTCCTCTCTCTCTTGCTCTCCCCCTCCTTTTATCCTCTCTCTTTCTTTTGAAGAACGTTACATCAACCAGCAATTAACCTTCACTTTTGCCTACTTTCTGACTTTCTGGTTTTTAAAGTTTACTTTCTAATTTTCTATTTGTTTCTAGTCATTTCCTTTCTAGAGATATCCTATCTATGCATAAAATACATGACTTAGCACATTCCTCAGTAATGGTGACAATGACTGGAAAGGTAATTTTGTGGCATGACCCTTTGCTGATGCCTAGCAAGATGGTGTGTAGGTATTGTCTCTTGTACAAATTATGACGACAAATCATCCTGCTCCTAATTTTATTCCTGTTTATCTTTTTGTTCACACATATCAGTTATAGGAGTTACACTGAGCCTACTGAACAGGGTCACATCTCTTTGAGGTTTAGGACAGTGCATTTCTGGCATTACTTTGCCATAGCTGAGGCACCAGAATTGAGGCTGTGTGTTATCTGCCTGTAGATCTATAATCACAAAAACCCTTTAGCTATTGTATCAGTATAAAATATTTCCTACTTCCATTAGTACTAATTAGATTTTAAAGTCTCACTAATTAAAGCAGCTCCCTTGTAATTGGTTTATAGAGAGTAAGAAGACTAATATAAACCTCATCTCTCTACATTTGTCGAAAATAAAGAAGCTGAACTTCTCATACTTACATGTTTTACTTTTGAAAGAATTTCCTCTTAACTCATAGCTAGGAAATACTTTTATACACAAACACAAGACCCAACATTCATTAGAACTCCTTAGAGAAGCCAGAAAATATTTTAATTCAAAACTGAACAAGAACAAAATGAAAACAGTTTATCTGAACCCATAGAAACTGGTTGAAATGGTGGTGGCTACTAGAGGCAGAGAGGAAGGAATGGGGAGGTGTCAGTCAAAGCATGGCTACTGGAGGCAGGGAGGAAGGGATGGGGAGATGCCAGTGAAAGCAAGGAATTTTAGCTCAAGAAATCAATTGCTCATTGCAGTGATTGCAATCAGAAGCAATGTGCTTTATAACTGAAAAGTGTTAGAGTCATGGGGTTAGGCATTCTTATAATAACCCCTGTGTGTCATGTGTGTGTGTGTGTGTGTGTGTGTGTGTGTGTGTGTGTGTGTGTGTGGTACAATGATAGGTGGAAAGGATTGATGAGAGCATTCAATGTGTGCATATGCAGGTATTCAATGTGTGTATAGATCAAAACATGTTCCACACCATGAAATGTACAATTCTAGTTTGTTCATAATATGAATGAAAAACAAATAATTCACAGCCTATAGACCTTCCTTGATGTGACAAGCAGATTTGTGTTTATGTTGACACTAGCTGACACCAGCCCTTCTGAAGTTCCTCAATTTTTTATACTGCCTTGCTGATCAAATCAGCTACAATGCTTTATGATAATGGATGTTGTAAAATTATGATAATGTAAATTAAATTCAAAGTCTGACAAAACTTTTTCATATCAGTTGAAAGCAGATTTTTAAGTGTTTTGGCTTAAATCTTGATATCCAATGTCCTTTGTTAACTTTACATCCTGTAAATAGCACTGAATCTAGTCAATACATAATCTCTGGATCCCGAATAACTTTAGCTACCTTGGCCAGAAAGCTTTTGTGGTTTTGTTTTTGTATATCTATGTGTTTAGTGTTAAGAGACAGGATCTCCCTATGCTGCTCAAGCTGGCCTTAAACTCTATGCTCAATCAGTCCTCAAGCATCAACCTCCTGAGTAGCTGGCACTAGAGGTGTGAAACACAGAAACTAGTAGGATGTATAGATACTATTAACATGTTCTTCCAAGTATCAGTTTAATGTCTTAAAGAGTGGCTCTGCTTCGGGGTCTTTTAATGAATGCACAGTGCTAATCCCCTCCTCACTTTTCAGTGGTAGGTAAATGAAATGTATGTGAGTCTTGATTCTCTGCCAAACGAATTCTAGTAAAGATGACTAATTATAGTATATCAAGTCCCAGTTCAGTGGGAGCTTGAAGACTTGGTTCAATGTTAAGAGTTGTTGTTCGTGGCTGAGCCCCTGGTAGGTGCATATATGTGTGTGAAATACAACTAGGTCTGAAAAAATAGTAGGATCTTCTTTTGTTTTCAAGGGAGAAAACCAATTTCTTTTGCAAGATATAAAATTATCACAACATTCAAAAGAAAATAATAAAGGAAAAACTTGACAATTTTTTAAAAATTATTTTGTTATTTAAGGCTGGTATTTGCTACATAACACAGATTGGCTAGTAATTTTCAGCCAGTCTCTTGGCCAGCCTCCTAGTAGCTGGGATGACAGACATTCATCACCATGCCTAGTTTTCCAAACTTGATTTCATACAGCTAGTTAAAGATTTGAGAAGGATGGAATTCTTTTGCATGATTTATGTTATTTGAAACACAAAATATTACTAAGTATTTAAATGTTTTCCTGATGCTTACCAGGTTGATGAACTGTTGGACATTTTTTAATGATTCTAAAACGTATTGTTACAAAACAGTATATTAATGTGTCTAGGACATATTTCATCTGTGGAGAAAACAGTTGTTTTACAGCATTCCTGTTCCCTTAACGAGGTGTACTAAATTGTTTGTTTCATCTTCTTTATAAGTTTTTTAAATGCTGGCTGTTCCTTTGGGTCTCCATGTTATACTGGCTGTACCGAGTTCTTAATTATCTAAAGCATATTCCACTCACTTTATATATTGAAAATATCATATTCTTTATGATAGATGCTATTACTGTAGAATATACACATTTAAAATAGAATTCACACTTAACAAATAGATATAAAGAGATACATAATATTCTCCCAATTAAGTCACAAAAAATCTGAAAACTCTTTAATGTTTGTTCACCCAGTTACGTCCTTGAGTTAGGAAACCTTGTATTTATTTAGCATTTAAAATTAACCTCAGGATTTCCCCCAGAAGCCCATAAAGTAAAAACATTTATTTAATCACACTGTGAAAAGAGGCATCTAGAAATTTGCTTTGCTTTGCTTTGCATTGCATTATTGTTGTTATATTCAATAGCATACAAGTGCTCCATGGGAGGAGTTGTTAAATCAAAAGTTAATTTTGTGCAGGTGAAATGTTACTACTCTCCATTTTCAGAATCCAGAATTAACTGGAAGAGCTGGGAGGATTTCCGTGCCCTCAATGACTATATATCTTTAGGTCTGGGAGAAACATTAAAGAAAGTCTTACAAGAAATTATTTGTTGTGCCCGACAGTGTTCTCTCTTCCACTTCAATATTTTTGGCTATAACAATAAATTAACCACACTAGAATGTTCCATCTGCTATGAACTTACATTAAAGGTTCTAAACCTGCTATAAGCTCAGGCTGTAAGTTTTTCAGTAGCTAAGAAAACTTTCTTAGAGAATGGCACGCGCGCACACACACACACATATGCACACACACACGCACACACATGCACACACACAATCACGCACACACATATGCACACACACATGCACACACATGCACACACACACACACACATGCACACACACAATCACACACTAGATGGCTAATATATTGCAAATATAGAATTGCACTGGATTCCAGGGCTGCCTTGTCTTATATATCTCTGAGTGTGTTCCAGGGGTTGAGCTAACGTATCCAGGGACAATGTGGATTCTTCATGAAAGCAGACTACTCACCAAGGGACCAAGATACAGTGGGACAAAAATTAATTGCATAGAAACAGAAACTGATAAGGAAGTTTGTTTTGGATTGTTTGAAATGTTGGTATTGTTTTCCCTCTGTGTGTGTGTGTGTGTGTGTGTGTGTGTGTGTGTGTGTGCATGCACACGCATAGGTATACATCATGAGAAACAAGTGTGGAATCCTTCATTCTTTCACATTTTAAAGTACTTCTAGTACTCAATTTCATAGACTATGCATTTGAAACCTTAAGTTAAATGTTTTATTTATTTAGTTTTTTTAAAAAATAGTATGACTCTTTAATTTTATTTTTTAGTATAATATAATTACACCATTTCTCCCATCCCTTCACTATTTCCAACCCTTCCAATATGGCCCTCCCCATTTTCTTTCAAAGCAAATCCTTTACTAATTATGATTGCATATGTATATGATATATGTATGGTGCATGTACATATATGCATATGTATATGATGTATACACACATATTTTTAAATATGACCTCTCTAGTCTTTATAATGCTAGGTGTATGTCTGTTTTCAGGTCTGAACATGTGACTCTGGACAACCTGAGGAAGGACATGCCTCCAGTTTCCCCAGCTTTCCTCAGTTGTCTGTCATTCTTCGTGCAGAGTTACGGCCTCACGGGCTTTTCTTCAGATTGGCCTGGTCCTTGGTGTTGTCCTTGCTAATTTCACATTCCAGATAGCCTTTAATCTTCACTAACCCATCAGAATCTACAAGTACATTCTTTGCTAGTTTTTCTCACTTTTCTTAACAATACACTTTCCTGTGTAGGTATAATGATGATGATGATGGTGGTGGTGGTGATGATGATGATGATGGTGATAATCTGATTTAGATTTTACTGGGCATAATTGGGTAAGTTATACAACAAAGTCCATGATATAATCCAGTATGAAAAAAAACAATTCTTGATAAGTCAGGCATGATAAGCCCAAAACAAGAAATGATTATCCTGATGTGTGTGATGAATGAAGGACTGGATGAAGCAACAGACGAAAAGAATTGCTAACATGGGGAAGCTACCATGTACTTACAGGCTGCATTCATGTCCTGGATTTTGCGTCTTAGCTTTGAGATGAATACATGGACCATGTTTCCAAAGTCCGGTTATAAATAACAATAATGATCCCAGAGCCCTGCATAGAGTCAGCAAGCATGCTGTCATTGATCTGCATCCTCAATGAAACATTGTCATATAGATATTATTTCCAGGGCCTCAGCAACTGCTCAACAGTGTGCTGCTCTAATCCAGAAACACTGTGCTTGGAGCATGACCTTCAGATGGGCAGTGTAAGGAAGCTTGAGGGACTAAGGGCCCTCACTGTGGCCTGGCTGCTGGAAATATGTTTGGATTTAAATAGAAGTTTGGCTAGAGGTGGCATTTGCTGTCAAAAGAAGATTCTTTTAAAAGGTAAGTGGAACATGCTTGTGCATGGGAAGGCTCTATAGAAATAGCAAAAGGAATATTAGACATCCAACCTTGACTAAACAGAGTAAGATAAGGTCAAATAGCCTGACAGACAGCTCTTAGCCTGAGTCTCAGGGAGCTCAGGAGGAAGAAGGTTGATACAGACACAGCTCAAAGTATGAGAGAGGGTAGAGTTAACTACAGGTCTACCTTGAGTTTGTTTTATTTTTATTGAACAATAGTTGGCTCTTTCATTTTTTATAGCTTAGTTTTAGGATTTGTTTAGGTACTTTGGTTGCTTTTCCTTATAAAACAAAGTCTTGGTTTTGTTTTCTTGAGACTCACAGCTGTCCTTCTGACTCAGCCTCCTAAATGCTAGTACCATCAGGGTGAGCCACCATGCCTAGCTTAGGGTCTTGGATGTTTTCTATAATATGGGTTGTAGATTTGACTAAGGACATTGAAGGGTTCGCTACATTTTTAGTTACCTGTGTTAGTGATAGTTCAAAGATGGAGAAATTTCTGAAATGAATAATGAGTTTCAAATTGCACACAATTATGAGCAGCATTACCTAACTTCATACCCCTTGTCTGTCCAGCCCAAGACACAAATTACCCTTTGTCTGGAGTGGTCACAGGTTGTATCAACTATTGGCCCATTAGTCTCTTGGTAACCATCTCCTTTATTACCGTGGTACCAGTGTTCCTATTGGGTTTGATACTACCTGAAGTTTCTATCATCTACTAGGAATAATGGAGTGTGCCCTGTAATGAATTAGGTGTATGTCATTATACCATTGTACAATTTTTATAGGTTTCTGAATCTGTATGCAATATTTCCCACTAGTGCCATGTACTTCATGGGCCCAGTGAGTCAATGCTTTGTAAGAGCAGATCCTCTCGTCTCCCTGAAAAATGAACGTTTTTATATATTTGAACAAGTGTTCTTATGGCTCATGAATTTCCTCCTGCCCCTATGCTCTGTGAGACATCTCTTGTCCCCTGATTATGTTAGCCTCATTCCTGGAAGCCCTTTGACAAAGCCATTAGAACTGACACGTAAGTGTTTTTAGATCCATGTCTGTGGTCATCTCTGCTTCACAAAACACCAGGGAAAAACAAGTGCCAGTTCTGAAAGTGCAGGCCAGTAGGATTTGCTGAAGGAGGCAAAGGCAGTAGGATCCAGAGTTCGAGGCCAGCCTGGGATACACATTTAAAGCTTCCTCCTCCAGCTGAGCAAAATGCCCAAAGGAAAGATGGCCAAGGGGAAGAAGGTGGCTCTGGCCCCTGCCATTGTGAAGAAGCAGGAGACTAAAAGGTGGTCAATTCTTTGTGTGAGAAAAGGCCCAAGAACTTTGACATTGGGCAGAACACCCAAAGGAGATCTCACATGCTTCATCAAATGGCCCGTTACATCAGGCTGCAGCAGCAAAAGGCCATCCTCTGTAAGCGGCTCAAAGTACCTCCTGCCATTAACCAGTTCACCCAGGCTCTGGACAGGCAAACAGCTATTCAGCTGCTTCAGTTTGCCCACAAGTACAGGCCAGAGACAAAGCAAAATAAGAAGCCAAGGTTACTGGCCAATGCTGAGAAGAAAGCTGCTGTCAAAGAGGATGTCCCAACTAAGAAACTGCCTGTCCTCTGAGCAGGAGTCAATACAGTCATCACCTTGGTGGAGAACAAGAAGGCTCAGCTGCTGGTGGTTGTCCATGACGTAGACCTCACTAAGCTGATGGTTTTCCTGCTCAGGTTAACTAGGAAGACGAGGGTGCTCTGGCTAAGCTGGTGGAAGCTATTAGGACCAATTATAATGACAGATGTGATAAGATCTGCAGCCACTGGGGAGGCAACGTCCTGGGTCCTAAGTTTGTAGCTCTCATTGCCAAGCTGGAAACAGCAAAGGCTAAAGAACTCAGCACTAAACTGGGTTAAATGTACACTGCTATGTTTCCTTTATAATTACAAAATTATATAAAAAAGAAAACCAAGTGCTCAATTAAATTAAACAGTTTCTGCGTTATCAATGAATTAGTTGATGGAAATATGACTAAACAATAGGATTTGTCTTGCCTCTAAAATCCTAGAACACTCACCAAATGATTGATGGAACATGATTTAATGATTTAAGGAACATTTGATCCAATTAATTTTATATTTCAAAAGTGTTATTCCTATGAAATTAAGAGCACTGAATTCCATGTTCTTTTTCTTTCTTTGTGTTTTAAGAGGTGAGGGAGAGCAGGGTGGGGAGCTTCAGCTGGACAGTTTGGGAGCTGTTACTTGTTTTAGGTGATAGATTCCAGGGATAAGTCTTTTCCCACTAGCAACTGTCTATCTACTGTCTCTGTAGGATGAGTCTTTTCCCTCTAGCTTATCCATTTACTGTAGAAGCCACAATTGCCTTGTATTTGACAATTAAGTCTACTCTTTTTAAAAGTCCCTTCTACTTCCATTGGGTATCTACACCATCTGCAATGAAACCCATGTCAAGGATCCTGTCCTGCAATGAGACCCCACCATGCTATGAAAACGACATTTGTGCTATTCTTACTGGTGTACTTTTCACTGTTGAGCACAGAGCTGCCTTTTTAGTGGGATGGAAAGATCTTATTTTTCTTGAACTCTTAGAACAAATCTTCCTCACCAGACACTATCCAGGCACCGTGAAACTTGAAAGCACCACAGGTAATTGTTAATGTGATTACAGCAAAGGTTGCTGTAAGAAAACACAATAGCATGAGTAGACTCCAAACAAGTATTTTCTCACATTTCTAAAAGCTGGCAAATCTAAGGTCAAGTTGCTGGCAGAATCTGTGTTTGGTGAGGGCCCATTTCCTGGTGCATAAATAATGTCTCTACCATGTTCTGTCATGGTAAAAGGAACCAATAAGCTCTTTCAGTTTCTTGTTTTAAAACTAAGAATACCATTCCCTCTCACCAGGATGCATTCTCCTTAAAGCACCACTTCTTAATACCACCACTATATGGATTTAAACGTGTGTTGTGGGAAACAGAGATATTCAAACCATAGCAAGAGAACAATTCTTTGCATTCCGTCAGCAGATGTGTGCTTGGTTGTGCTATTCTAAATACATACCAACGATGATTGCTTCTTGTTTATTTTTGTTTGTTTGCTTTTGTTTTTGAATATATTAGGAGCTGTGTCTTTATTTAATTTTTTTGATACTTTATTTACATTTCAAATGGTTTCCTCTTTCCAGGTTTCCCCTTTGGAAACCCCCTATCCCATCCCCCCTCCCCTGACTCTATGATGGTGCTCACCCACCCACCCATCCACACTCATCTTCCTCTTGAAATGATATTCCCTGACACTAGTGATAACATCCTAAACAATACAATTTGGAAACATCTGATGGTTATTCTTGAATGGGTGGGATGAGGGATGCTAGTGCTTGTCAGTGGAATGGAAAGATTCTGTATTCTCTCAGAAGAAATCCTCAATATTAGCCATATCCAGGGACTATGTAAGCTTTGAAAATACCTCAGGTAATTGTTAATATGATTGCCTATAATTACCCTGTATTACTGAGCCTGGAAAGTACCTTCATGTAATGTAAAAATCATATCTCATCCCACTTTTAAAATATTGTGAGTTTTCTAGAGATGAAAGATCTTTAGAGATCATTGCCATGTTTATGTCAACTTTACCATGAATTCATCATCATTTTGAAGAAATTCATCACTGGTTATTTGATTGCTTATTTTATTTGAATTACCAGTAAAACTTAATTTCATAAACTCAGATGTGTAAGTGCTACTACCACAAAGAGTCAGTCCATCTTTCTTTCTTTCTTTCTTCCTTTCTTTCTTTCTTTCTTTCTTTCTTTCTTTCTTTCTACCTGTCTATCTGTCTATAATCTATCAATATATCTACATATCTATCAACATCTATTGATCAATCAATCCTCTCCATATCTACCTATCATCTATTTATATCTATCTATCACCTAACTAGGTATAGTCTATCACACAGGCTAAATCTTTGAAACATGATATATATATTAAATATATATTTTTTTTTCTCATTACATTGCCCACACTGATTCCAACTTCCAGGTTAAAGTTCTGCTTTCTTCAGCTTCCTAAGAAGCTGGGACTACAGAAATGTGCCAATAGCTTGGTGAATATAGCTTCATGGTTAAATATGAATAAAAAGTATCCATAACCAAGTGAATGGCTATAGTTGGATTTGCATTTTCCATACATATGGACAGCTACCAACAGATCCATTTTCATATAGGAATTGTACAACTATGAAACAAGACTTTTTCAAAGAATATGAAAAAAATAAAATCTATACAATAAAGTTTTTAAGGAAAGACTTAGGACGTTTCAGTCTTCTCATGGAGTTAGAAAAAAACTTCTACTCAGATACTCAGATTTCTTTTCTTTTCCTTTTCTTTCTTTCTTTCTTTTTTTTTCTTTTTTCTTCTCACAAAATAATAGTCTCAAAAATTTTGTGAAACACTTTAGCTGACATGTTTGTCTAAAACTTCACCCTGGCAGGTGTTGAAGAAATGCATTTGTGAGAAAAATATCCAAAAACATTTTTTCGTCTATTCTGCTGAACAGTACCATTACATCAAGGTGAGGAAGGATATAGAAATTATTTTCCAAATGACTGACAATACCATTATCACTTCCATATGTAAGTGATAGTATCTGGAATCTGAACAAAAGACAGGAAACAACCCTCTGTCAACTCCATACCAAAGCAAGAAGACTAGGATCCCTTAGGGAAAAACAAAACAAAGCACAAACCAACTAATGAGGTCAGTGTCATCATCCCACCAGCTTGCTTTCCGGGAGAACTCTCAACATGGCAATGGAGTAGGAAACCAGACACAGTCCCCAGGCTCACTGAGTTGCGTAGAGAAATTAGAGTCCAGGGAGATCAAAGGTATCAGGAATTTGGAGGATAAAATATCACTGATAAAACTGCAGTTAAAGGGTTTGGGAGTCTTCATGAAAGATCATTGGGTTTTGGCTGAAAGAATGGACCACAGACCATTCTGTGGTCCCAGGACCACAGAAACTCCTAGGGAACAGTAATTTCCTGGGACACATAATAGAGCACATCTAAATGACACCAGCAATGGAAGGAGCTGATAATCAATTTACTTGTCCTTAACCAGCATTAGAAAGACTAGCTGAATACATAGAGCATTCACTACCCACTCTAACATGGCACATGTAGCAGGCAAGCTAAAGGAGCCTACAAGGGAGCTAAGCATAGGGAGGAAGCCAGGCATTTCTGCCTTCAGTTTGTATCTGTCTCATTTTCTTTAGGTCAGCCTCCTGGTTGACTTTGCATAGATATGAAAGTCACTCAAGCAGTGTCTATCTAAGTACCAATGGCATCTAATGCATCTCATTTTCCTTCAAAGCTGGTGGTATGAGAGTCATTGTCTTGAAGCCAGTGAGGTGGCTCAGCAGTTAAGAGTACTTGTTCTTGCAGAAGTCCAGGGTACCATGCCCAACACCCACATGGTGGCTCACAACTTCCTATAACTCAGTTCCAGGGGATGAATGCCTTCTGCTGACCTCCTCGGGTTCCTGAACACACGTGCTACAAATACATACACTCAGGCACAGACACATACACATGTAATAATATGTATATAACTCTATGTAAAACTGTATTTATGTTTTGAAGTCATTGTCCTGGAGTTGTGTTGACCTTGAGTTCTAAGAACAGCAAAGCTTCATAGGACAGATGACCCCCTTGTCTCCAAATAAAGACAAAACTCTATAATATAAAAGCTAAACCTTGGAACAGGAGTAATCAGCTCACAGTAATCCTACTGCTCCTACCAAGTAAGGATGGCAATAATTTCTCACTGACCAGGTCACAGGACCAGAATGAAGCCAGGATAGGACCTGACTACACCCTGGCCAGGACTGCATACTTATGCCGGGAATAGACTTGATGTCACTTGATTCCTCTATCTGTTCTTTTTCCTGGTGTGTACAATGATCCACTCTCCTCTCTCTGCTTTTCTTTATTGTTTATCCCTAGCTGATGCACTGGAATAGGTGTCCCAGTCTAGACTGTTTAGACTCCTGGAGCCAGACCTTCTTCCCCAAAAGACAATCAAGAACAGAAGAATTGGACAAGAGAAAACCTGATAACAGAAAAATGGGACATCACGCACATGCACACACACACACACACACACACACACATACACAAACACACACAAGCCTGGAGAACACACACAAGCTTGGGGAATGGCAGAAACTGAATTGTCTGGGAGCAAATGCTGACAGAGGGAAGGTTGTTCTGGAAGGGGAATCAAGGTGGTTCTCATGCAGGCTCAGAAGACCAGGACATTTCCAAGTTGTTTATGAACAGAGCATTTATAGACTATGGAGATGGAGACCAGCATGACCAGCTCTCAGACAGAAATCCTACAAAGTGCCAAAAACCAGGCTGAGTTATAACCTGGCACAAGCTCTTTGTGAAAAGTGGGAATTCAGAGCAAAGAAATGAAGAACTGAGGAGCTGATGTTCAAGAACAGCTGATACACAGAACAGCAAATCATCCCCCAGCAATGTGGAAGGGTTGTCAAGACACTCAGATGAATGTCAGTCACTGGAAGGCAGGGTGGCCACATACCTTGTCATCCACACAGGCCTCTTCTGGAGGTGAAATGAGGTACTCACGTTCAACATAATTGGCAGTAACAGATTATCCCTAGTATACCGACAAGCTAAAACCAGGATGCCTGGCCTATCACAGTGCCCTTCAAGGATATATGATCACTAACTCCGGACTTGCCAGTGGCCATCTACTGCACAAAGAGTCCACTTGAGAGTGAGGCCAGGGCAAGAAAACAGCAAGACTCAGTGATAGAGTAAGAGAGACGAGGTCTGATGATGTTGCTCTCTGTATTTGCCTGCATGATACATTAGATTGTTCTATCCCTATGAAAACTATCCTTCTCTTATGTAAACTGGTTCGGTTATAATTGATGTGATTTGGCACAAGCAGAACACAAATACATATCCTTTCTCAGACACATCACCCAAGAGCAACTAGCAATCTGGTATCTTCATCTGACACTGGGCTTGAGAACACACTCTTATCAAAAACTCAGAAATCCTTCTAATATAGATGTTATAATCAACCATCTTTTCATGACAGTCCAGCAATTACAAATGATACAAGATGATCTTTCTTTCTGCTAGTAATTCTGAGAAAAAGGAGACTAAAACCCAGATGATAGGATTGGGGTTTTCCTAATCACCACTCTTCTTTCTAATTCCAAGAAACCAATTGGTTTCAATTCCACATCCATATGACACCATGTGGGCCCTGTCTTGCTGTGCCTAGCTTGTTTAGCTTTACAGATTGACCTCTACATTTTTTTTGATGTTATTGCAGATGGCAGACTTTCATCCCCTTTTTTGTTGTTGAATAGTATTCTATCACATATATAAAGCAGTTTGAACCTGACACGATACATACTTGCATACAAACATCACGTGCTACTCTATCCATCTGTATAATTGTACATTCATTGAAACAGTTCTTTTTAAATGCACAGAGGCATGAGAGGACAGCTGACATGAACTTGATTTTAATACAGCTAGGTCAGAGAAAGCCAGATTTTCATTGATGTTCACATAAGCCACTATTATTTCTCTTCTGCTTTTAAAAAGATTAAATACATGAGGTTTTGGTTCGTGTATATCTGCCTTGTACAGTACTAATGCTCATTTCTTTATTAATCCTACTCCTATTATATTACTAAATATTCGCACAGGTTGTATAAAATTTCCTGTTCTACCATTTTCTTTCTTCAAACTCCTTGAGATCATACAAAGAAAAACTTTGGTTTTCTGCAAATGGTACTTGCTTGACCAAATTTGCTTTAATGACTCCCCTAAAATTGCTGCTTTCACAGTTTAGTTTCTGTGCAAGACGCTCTCAAGCTAACTATGGAAAATGATGATGGATGAGCAGCCAGGTCCCAGAGCTTGAAAAGGGAATTATGTTTTCCATTTCATGTGGAAGATTAAGATCCCAACCCATATTTAAGGATTTGAACACTTTTTCTATTAGAGAGCAGATTCAGAATAATTCCACTTTATTATGTGCAATTTCATATCCTTGTAATAAAATAGTCATTGTGAATAAAAATCAGTCACATCTAAGTTCAGTATTGTGAAATAATTCTGATCTCATCATATGTAATTATTTGAATTATCACAGTGCCTGAATATCAGAAAGTTCATATTCGTAGCCTTATTTCCCTTAAACTTTGCAGATTGTTCTTCTTCAGACAGACTCCTGAAGACTGCCTGCACTTGCTCTCAGACCCCATCTCCATTTTAGTCATGGCCCAGGCACATCCCAAAACAGGAGGACTTCTGCTAAGAAAAAAACAGGTCAGGGGGCTTCAGGCCCCAAACATGTTTTCAATCCAGTTTTCTTTTGTACCTTATTTGATAAAACTGTTCTTCTTAGACAATACGTAATGCAGAATGCTTTACCAGGGGACTAAAACATATTTAAAAGCAGAGGTATAAATGCATATTATTTATTTTCCCAGTGATGTACCGTCATTGTAATTGGGTTACATGAGGGAATTTTCAAACAAATATAGGAGCAAGGCAGGTACAGTTGTTTTGAGAGAAATTTAAGCACACCTACCTCATACTGTCTTACCTTCCCCTTCTCAACTCTCTGTCAATAGAAAAATATATTGATATTTAATATATGTATGTTGTGTTACAGCTCTAAGGGAAACGTTTTCCCCAATGAAAGTGTTACAGGTCTTAAGGGAAAAGTATCCCGGCAGTCTGCAACCAAGGAATACCACAAAGTCACACAGCACAACAAACCTTACATAACAGATTTATTGAGAGGGAAAAGCCCAGGTGGTTGCTTTTACTTGGGCAAGAAGCAGCAGAGAACTAAGAAGAAGACAGGGTTTATGTAGTGTTTCTTGGAGGACAGAGCTTTCTAGGCTAGGGATTTTTTAGGTGGGGATTGGTGAGTTTTCATATCCTGAGCTTGGGCTTTTTACTCTGTAGGGCAGAGCTTGACTGTCTGTGTTTGGGGGGACTGAAGGCACCAGATTGGCCACTATAACCTTCTGTGGGTAGAACCTGGTGGTTGGAGGTGGGACACCAACCCATGCCCTGGACACTCATGCTACTTGAGGGGCTTACAAATAGAAAATCTAGAAAGCACAAGTGAGAAAATACTTGTCTGAGACTGAATTAACATTAAATCCAGTCGCATCTATTTTCATGAAAACATTGTAAGTTAATTTTTCATTATGGCTGAAAAAGTGTGTGTGTGTGTGTTACATTTCTAGATCCATTCTTCAGTTATTGGATGCCTAAGTTGGATCAGTAACTTAGCACTGTGAAAAGAACTGTCCTAAATATTAATGGACAAGTATCTCTGACATGTGATCAGAGGCCTGTGTAAATACCCAAGAGGGTGTAACTGTTTCATATGGTAAATCTGCTGCTATCATTTTGAGGAACTTCTATATTCCCGTCCACAAAGGACGAACTAGTTTGTATTCCTATCATCATCCTCAGATTTCTTCTCTGCATACCAGAATTTGTTGTTACTTGTTTTCTTGATGATAATCATCATGACTGAGATAAAACATGCTGTTAATGTACTTTTACTTTTAATTTCTTTGAGAGTTAGTGGTGGTGAATATTTTTGGTCCATTGGCCATTGTCCTTCATACTTTTCAAAATCATGCACGAGGTTTGGTAGAATGGAGCAAAAAGAGTCATGTATGTGTTCAGATTTAACAACCAAATTTTTATAGAGATACTAAAAATGTACAGTATAAAAATCAGAGCCTCTTAAACAAATGACATTTGGATAATTGAATATTCTCATGTAGAAGATTTGATCTAGATCCCTATCACTTACCTTTGTATAAAACTGGGTTCCAAATGGATCAAAATCTTAACATCAGACCTGAAACTCTAAAGTTAATAGAAGAAAGTAGAGTAAAACCATTCAAGACAGAGGAATGAATGACTTTCTGGATAGGATGTTGGTAGCACAGGAGATAAAGAGGAACATTTCATATGGATCCTGTACAATCAAAGGCATCTTCACAGCAGAGAAAACAACATTGAGGAGATAGATACCTGCAGGGTGGGGGAAGTCAATACCAGCCATCTGACCAAAGATTAATACATGAGATGTACAAAAGCTAATAATAAGAAACCACAGAACCTAATCAGTAAATGAAGACAAAGAGAATTTCCCAAAGATGAACTATATATTTTTAAAATATAGTCAAGGAGTCAGCAGGATTGCTGTCTTAGTTCAGGTTCCAACTGCTGGAATACAACATTATGAAGAGAATCAATACAGAGAAGACAGGGTTTGTGCCCGTTTACAACTCATAAGTCACTGAGAGAAGTTAGGGCAGGAACGTAGAGGCAGGGACTGAAACAGAGGTCATGAAGGAGTGCGACTTACTGACTAATTCTTCATGGTTTGCTCAGCCTACTTTATTATAGCATTCAGGGCTGCCTGTTCATGGGATGACACTTCCCACAATGGGATGGGCTCTCCCCCATCAACCATTCATCAAGAAATTGTACCACATTCTTGTCCACAGACCCAATTGGTGGAGGCATTTTCTCAAGCACCAGTCCCTCTTCCCAAATAACTCTACCTTGTTTCAAGTTGACAAAAACAAACCAGCAGCTCTGTAGAGAAAAATACTTGTTGCCAAGTCTGAGTTCTATCTCCAGAATCCATGCTGGAGGAAGAGCTCCAGCTCCTGCAAGTTGTCCTTTGATATCCATGCATGTTAGGGGTATCTGTGCCCACATACTTATGCATAACTCCTGCACACCCATGTGCATGCACACAATGAATGTAAAAATTTTAAGTATAATCTGTAATATTTCAAATCTTACAGTTCATAAATACAACTTTTTATGTCTTTCATCTGCCAAGGGAAATTTATTTTCTTACTTATTAAATGGAAATTAGATTTGGAAAATGACTGTGACAGATAGATGTAAATGACCTAACCTATTTCTAGGACACAAATTGTAGTTAATTTGTATGTAGTGCCAGTTAAGGTAAATTTGGTTAGTAGTTCTTTTTCCATATCAGTCAGAACTGGAAGTTAACTGTTGCTGTGTTGTAAGTCTAGAACCATCTTCTATGGGATCAATCTGAAGCTCTTAACAAAAGGCCAGCAGAACCCTATGATCCTGTACTCAGAAGTGGGATAAGTGAGCCATCTGAAGATTATAGCATGCACTGACATTCAGTGAGATAATTAGCCTGGACTTAGTGCTAAAATGAGTCGCACAGTTTAAATGCCTGTTTATTGAAGCAGATATTAAAGTACATGATGTTAGAAAAATGTTCACATTTGCTGACCTGAACTCACATCCCAAGAGAAATGAAATATTTCCTTAAAGTAACAGAAAGGATGAGAAAGTGTATTAATCAGAGCTGAAATGATACACACTAAAAGAAATTAACATGCCTTCTGTTACCTGTTTTACTTTTGATGAGTTTCCTTTGAGACTTGTGTCTGTGGCTTAATCTGAAAACTATGATTACCATATAATGTTTTGTCCCCTGACTGTGTAATATTCTGACCTCAGTGTAATCAACCTCAGTGCACCTGCAAATCTTCTTCAGGGATGTAAAATATATAAAAGTTTGAAGTCTGGCTCCTGAGACTGTCAATCAATTAGTCTTATGTGACCAAAATAGCTGTGCCTTTTATGAGCTCCCCAGATTACTCTAACAAGTTTTAGCACTGAGTAGCCCAGGATGGACACACAGAGTCCGACTCTCTGCATTTCTACCACAGGCCTTTTTTATCAGGCTATATAGCACACTATCATGCCAATATCGAGTTTATCTGGTACACAATTTATTAACTACTTAACTAAGCCAATACTGAGTTTATATGATGCACAATTTATTAACCACCGCTTGGTATTAAGTTGATCCCTTGTAATGCTGTTTACTTATGAATCATTTTTTGAAAATCCATTTGAACAGAGTCTTTCCATGTACCCTGTCATGGTACAGGTTCCTCATGCTTTGAGGGAGTGGGAGCTGACATTCGTGAGGCTTTGCTTGCTCCTGTTATCAGCTGTTCGGGCACACTGAGTGCTGCATCTGGGTACATCGAGTGTTTGGCAACAGATATGATCCACATGACTAAGGCCTTGCTCTATGCTTTATAAAACTCACCATGCATAACAAAGCCATCAACTGAACTAAAAATGCCTCAGAACCTTTAATCAATACAAAATTACCAATGACAATTCAAGTTGCTTTTTCACATACGATGATTTAAATCTTACAGGAGGTTTTATTGTAGGAAGGCGCTCTGCAGCACATGTTCATGGTGCTAGTGGCATCTCACAGTGTGAAGTTGCTATGCTTGGAGATGAACACTGTGGGTGGGAATAGTGTGTATTCGCTCTACTCATTATATGGCACTAACCAGTAAAACGATAATCACATGTCATAACTCACATAGGTTACACAAAGCAGCTTCCACAATATGGCATTAAAGTTTAACTACAATCATTCACTCTTGTGCTACTGTTGTGGTGACTGTCATTGTCACTATCACTCACCCAGCACAGTGCAACAGGCAGTGCTAAGCTAAAAGATGTCTGCCTGTTACTGGTGATCAGGGCCTGGGTCTAGTGGCTTCAGATTCTTGGCTGTTTATGCAGAGATTAAAAATACAGGCTCATATAGAGTCGCAAACATGGCAACATGGCTTCATTGAAGGTGAATCAACAGTACAGATTAGAAAGGATACAATAGCAAGATTGACCTTTGGCCACATGTTTGAGAGTACTCAAAGACTAATTACTGTATGGGACTTCCTTCTATGGGGTTCAAGAGGAGAAGAAGTTTGGTTACTTAGGGGCCCAAGGAAGGTGGTTCCATGTTGTGGTTAAAAGATTAGGTCATATAGTCATTTTTCTTCTGTGTATGTCCTTTCCCATAATGGATCTGATTTTAATCATATGAGGGCCCAACTAGCATAGGTAGTTTTGCCTTACTGCACATGTACCTAAAAATCAGGTCAGGCTGGATCAGTCTTTCTAGTCTCCATACATGGATACACTGGCTGGGAATATACTTGAACAAAAACTATCAAACTTTGACTCTTGTTAAGGGGAAGGAAGTCTACACTGTTGGCTTGGAAGGGTGGCACCCATAGCCTGATTTAGAGGGTTGTCTGAGATGTTTAGAGATTGCTATATAGATTGATCGGGGGGTGGGGGGGTATATGTGTGTATTATGTGTAGGTGAAAGAACAGAGCTGCCAAGGACACTATTACAGAGGAGTGTGTAGAACCAAAACCAAGTAGAACCCTGGGTTGCTAAGCTATAAGTGTGATTGCCTGCCTCAATTCCTCTAGATGCTCAAATGGAGAATTTTCAAATTAATAACAGAAATGAATTAGTTATAATTCCAAGAGCAGTTCCTGCAACTGTATTCTGAGAAATACTTGGGTCACTCTCTACGACAAACTGAGTTTTCCACAGTATACTCTTGATATGCAATGCATAAATCATAGAGAATAACACTCAAACCTTACACATTATATCTATACTTACACTTCCCAGGCATAGTTGACCATAATACCTTTTATTTTTAAAACTATTAAAATTCAGTGAACACTTTCTCCTGTAAAGAGTGGTCTGGTAAATGCCTGAAAACACCTGTTCTCCTGGTAGATTTATACAATAGATAATACTCCACTTCCATGCAGATCCAAACATCATGCTGCTATAAAAAAGGCAGGGCGGGTTGTCTGTAATTCTGCCTCACCACATTTATTCTTTCCAGTGTTGAGTGTGATGAGAATTTCTTCTTTGTGACCACAATGGCAGAAGTAATGCACAGCCTTGCTGGTCAGCAGACCTTCTACTAATTAGTTCAATCACATTGCTCACTCTTCCTCTCCCTTTTTTTCTTAGAAGTGTGATTTTAAAAATTATTCAAAATTATGGGCTGAAACAGATAAGGGGGAAAGTTAATTAAGCTTAACATCTGCCTCAGATTCATCTTTCACACATGGAAGTATATCACTGAAGAATTTTGTCTTGTAATCAGGGCTGATGAGTGGATACAAGAAGCATGTGGTTGCTGTTAACATAGTCTAATGAAAAACAAGGTAAGAAAAAATTATTTTTAAATAACTGAGGGAGCCCTCATTACTTGTTAAAATGAATAATAGGAAATAAGCATATTAATCATCCAACAAGACATTATTTCTATTATATTGAGAAAGATTCCCCTTTATTATAAGGTTGATATATATTTTAAAACTTATCTTTAAATTATTTTAGTGCATCTGTGTGCATGTCTGCATGTCATATATACTATACATGCTTGGTACCCATGGAGGCCAGAGAGTGGGTTGGATCCACTGAGGTGGGAATCATAGACTGCCAGCTAGGAACTCAACCCATCCTCTGTAAGAGCAGCAAATGCTGAGGTCCAGCCTGGGGTGCCCTTTTCAAAGTCAATTATGAGGCTTACATATTGGTGAGTAGTACATATTAGTTTAATAAATGCAAAAAAACAGAATGTCTAGTTGCACCATTGAGAATTAAGCCATGTTTACCAAACCTCTCTACACTGCAGTATGAACATGTATACACTGTTTAACCTTCATACAAACACGGTTTCTTCTTTAAATAGGTGTTAGGCATATGAAGGACAAACTGGTGGCAGTTCTAGTTTCAAATGTACTTGTGCCCTAGGTAACCCCTTCCCTTTTAGTGAGGGTGAATCTGTGACCTGCCTGTGGCCATGGGAGCATAGCAGAAGTAGGGAGATCTGTGTGATTTCTTATGAATGCACTACTCACAGATGTATGTGGTGGTGCCAAGAGTATCGTGTCTTTCTACAGAAAACACACACTTTTTTTCTCGCCAGCTTGGAGATGCAAGCTGCTATGTTGAGAAGACCCATGAGGCAAGGAATTCAAGGAAACAAAGAACAAGTGGAAAACTGAAGCCTCCAGCGTGGTGCAGAGGGAATGCAGTGCTGCCAACAGCAGCTTTCCAAATCTCAGACGTTCCCCTACATGAAACTGAGATGACACCGTAACCCTGGTTACCACTGTGGCCAAAGCCTGCTGAAACCCTGGAAAAAACTCCAGCTAAGCTGTGCCAAGATTCTGACCTCTGAAAACCGGTGCAATGGATGTTTGATGTTTTCATTGTCTGTAGTATATTGTTCTATAGTTACAGGTATTAATACAGGGGATGGCAGATGGCAAGTAGCCAAACATCTGCTCTATATTGTCACTGTTGCAGTTAGCATTTCCACTTATCCAAATAGTACTATACGGTATTTAATCTTTATTATCCTGTAGACAAACTAAGGTTATGTTTGACTTATGCTTTTAAAATTAGTTCTCAAAGATATACATATATATGTATATCTTATCTTTGAGATATATAGATAAGATATATATATATATAATATAGTGATATATATATATATATGTATATCATGTGTGTGTTTATTACTCATCTGTGTGAAGGTGAGTTTGCGTGTATATGCTTGGAGGTCAGAGGTCAACCTTAGCTGTCAGTTCTATGAAGCCATCCTCCTCCTTGTTTTTTGAGTCAAGATCTCTCATTGGCTGAGAGCTCTCTGACCCAACTGGCTAATTGCTGTGTGAGTCACAAGGATCTGCCAGTCTCTGTGTGTCTAAAACTGGGGTTAAAGCATGTATCATCACACCCTGATTTGTTTATAAGGATTCTGGTGACTGAACCTGGTTCTTCATGCTTGCACTGCAAAGATGTGGCTGACAGAGCTGTCTGTGTGGCCCAAATATTGCTATTTTAATTCATCAAGTCTGTGACTTAATGAGGTAATAGACAACTAAAACAAAATGTTAACACATACAATAGATAAATTAACTCAAAGTGGATCATAGTCCTAAAGGTAACAGCAAAAAACATAATAATGAAATATGATCTTTATTATCTTCATAAATATAAGAAAAAATGAATGTACATTTAAATATGCCTTTTCCTAAAGAAGAAACATTACCTAAAAACCCATGAAAAGAAGTTGAACACCATTAATCAATCACTACAGAACTGAAATCAAAATAGTATGAGGCACAACTACACACACAATATAAATACATATTTTAAAAAACTAACAATGCCTCATCAAGAAAATATAGAAGCATAGACTCTTCATCAAGTACTGACATGACTGTAGTAACATACTGCATGCATGCAGTTAACAATACAATGGTTTTTGGATTTTCAAAGAACATAATCTTACTTATGTAGACAATTAAAAATGCCTCTCCTTGGATTTGTGCTGGTTTGGAGTCCAAAGGGAGATGGTAACATGAAGGGAGAAAGAAATCTCAAACAAAAGAAGGCATTGTTATTCCACTACTGGTTTGAAGATGGCACTTGACAAAGACTACTGGGGGCCCAGAGAGCTGACAGCAGTTCCCAACAAGGAAATGCACTTTAGTGCAACACTGGAAGCAATGGCGCCACCAGCAAGGCAGTCATCTTTTTTTGTTGTTGTTGTTTTTGTTTGTTTGTTTTTGTTTTTTCATATTTTATTTACATTTCAAATGTTTTCCCCCTTTCCAGAACTCCCCTTTGGAACCTCCCCATTTCCTCCTCTCTCCCTCTGCCACTATGGGGGTATTCTACCACCCACCCACCCACCCACCAACTCACCCACTCACCCACTCTCGTCTTCCCTCCTTGGCATTCTCCTATACTGGGGCCTCTAACACCCTCAGGCCCAAGGGCCTCTCCTCCCCCTAATGGATAACAAGACCCTCCTCTGCAGCATTTGTGGCCAGCACCATGGGTCTCTCCATGTGTATTCTTTGGTTAGTGGATCAGTCTCCAGGAGTATCGGGGGTCAGGCCAGTTGCCACTGTTGCTGCCTCCCTGGGGATGCAAACTCCCTCAGCTCCTTCAGTCCTTTCTCCAAGTCCTCCATCTGGGACCTCACACTCAGCCCTACTGTTGCTGCAAAGTGACTCTTGGGTACTTCAAACTTTTGGGCTAATAACCACTTAACAATGAATACATACCATGTTCATCCTTTTGTGACTGGGTTCCCTTTCTCAGGATGATATTTTCAAGATCAATCCATTTGTCTGAGAATTTCATGAAGTCATTGTTTTTATAGCTGAGTAGTATTCCATTGTGTAAATGTACCACATTTTCTGTATCATTCCTATGTGGAGGGACATGTGGGTTGTTTCCAGCTTCTGGCTATTATAAATACGGCTGCTATGAACATAGTGGAACATGTGTCTTTATTGCATGTTGGAGCATCTTCTGGGTATATGCCCAAGAGTGGAATAGCTGGGTCCTCAGGTAGTATTATATTCATTTTTCTGAGGGTCTGTCAAACTTATTTCCAGAGAGGTTGTATCAACTTACATTCCCACCAACGATGGAGGAGTGTTCCTCTTTCTCCACATCTTCTCCAACATCTGCTGTCACCTGAGTTTTTGATCTTAGTCATTCTGACTGGTGTGAAGTGAAATCTCACAGTTGTTTTGATTTGCATTTCCCTGATGACTAAGGATGTTGAACATTTCTTTAGGTGCTTCTCAGCCATTCGAGTTTCCTCAGTTGAGAATTCTCTATTTAGCTCTCTTCCCCATTTTTCAATAGGGTTATTTGGATCTCTGGAGTCTAGCTTCTTGAGTTCTTTGTATACATTGGATATTAGCCCTCTATTGGATGTAGGATTGGTAAAGATCTTTTCTCAATCTGTAGGTTACCATTTTGTCCTATTTACAGTGTCCTTTGCCTTACAGAAGCTTTGTAATTTTATGAGGTCCCATCTGTCGATTCTTGATCTTACATTCACCATGATCAAGTAGGTTTCATCCCAGGGATGCAGGGATAGTTCAATACTTGGAAATCCATCAATGTAATCCTACATAAACAAACTCAAAGAAAAAAACCACATGGTCATTTCATTAGATGCTGAAAAAGCATTTGAAAAAGTTCAACATCCCTTCATGATAAAACTCTTGGAAAGATCAGTAATTCAAGGAGCATACTTAAACACAGAAAAAGCAATATACAGCAAACCAATGGCCAACATCGAACTAAATGGAGAGAAACTCAAAGCAATCCCACTAAAATCAGGGACTAGACAAGACTGCCCTCTCTCTCCCTACCTATTCAATATAGTACTTGAAGTTCTAGCTAGAGCAATCAGGCAACAAAAAGAGGTCAAAGGGATACAAATTGGAAAGGAAGAAATCAAAATATCACTATTTGCAGATGATATGATGGTATAGTTAAGTGACCTGAAAAACTCGACCAGAGATCTGCTACAGCTGATAAACAACTTCAGCAAAGTGGCTGGATACAAAATTAACTCAAGCAAATCAGTAGCCTTCCTATACGCGAAGGATAAACAGGCTGAGAAAGAAATTAGGGAAATAACACCCTTCACAATTGTCCCAAACAATATAAAATATCTTGGTGTGACTCTAACCAAACAAGTGAAAGATCTGTATGACAAGAACTTCAAGTCTCTGAAGAAAGAAATCGAAGAAGACCTCAGAAGATGGAAAGATCTCCCATGCTCATGGATCGGCAGGATTAATATAGCTAAAATGGCCATCCTGCCGAAAGCAATCTACAGATTCAATGCAATCTCCATCAAAATTCCAACTCAATTCTTCATAGACTAGAAAGAGCAATTCTCAAATTCATATGGAATAACAAAAAACCCAGGATAGCAAAAACTATTCTCAACAATAAAATGACTTCTGGGGGAATCAGCCTCCCTGACTTCAAGCTGTACTACAGAGCAGTAATGATAAAAACTGCATGGTATTGGTACAGTGACAGGCAGGTAGATAATGGAATAGAATCGAAGACCCATAAATGAACCCACACACTTATGGTCACTTGATCTTTGACAAAGGAGCTAAAACCATACAGTGGAAAAAAGACAGCATCTTCGCAAATGGTGCTGGATCAACTAGTGGTCTACATGTAGAAGATTATGAATTGATCCATTCTTATCTCCCTGTACAAAGCTCAAGTCCAAGTGGATCAAGGACCTTCACATAAAACCAGATACACTGAATCTAATAGAAGAGAAAGTGGGGAAGACTCTCGAACACTTGGGCACAGGGGAAAAGTTCCTGAACAGAAAGAACACCAATGGCTTGTGCTCTAAGATCAAGGCAGTCATCTTGCAGTGACCCTTTGTTAATGTCTCCTCCTACATATACCTTTAGTATCATGAGTAGATATGTGTGCTGCATCTCCTCAGGAAAAGTGTTCTTGTATGTTTGTATTACCGACAGGACAACACAAACTTTAACAAGGGCAGCAGAAATAGATATGCTAATATGGAGGGAAGAAAGCTCTCAGCCCTCAACTCTAGACAAAGAACTATAGCAATGAAGGAATGCTGAGAGTGTGAGAAATCATCTTGCTCAGAAGGAGCACATGAGATGTTTATGCAGTATCAAAGGGTGCTATCTTAAGACACAAAACTCATGAAGACTTGTTACCCAGCAAGGAGAGATGTGTACACCATACAGCCAAGCAATTCCACTCCTAGAGTCTACCCAAGAGAATCAAACACCTGCCTACACACGAAGACTTGCACAGGATGCTTATATCATTGTTTTTAATTATCAAATGTTGGAAATATTTCAAATGCTTATCTAATGATGAGCTGCTAAATAACATGTGCGTATCTTCAGAAATGAAAGATTTACAAGGAACACAATAATGCATATTTACTTCAAAGTATTATGCTAAATGAAAAATGCCAAAGGCTACATACTATTGTTTATTTATGAAAAAATTATGAGAATAATCAACATATGAAGGTATTCCCATACTTTCTTGAGTACAGAATAGCATAAATAATTGATTATATATAGCCATGTACATGCCTGAGAGGAAACTGGAAGTCTCCTAGAATATTAAGATTATTGCAATACTGTGAAAATTTACTAAAGAATTACTTAATTCTATACTTCCAGTGAGTTAAATTCACAGCATGCAAATTCAACTAAGTTGGGAAAATGATGCAAAACATTAGTAAGCCAAAGAAGGAAGGAAATAAAATGCCACCACATTTTCTCCAGAATAATGGACATGTACTTCTGAAAGATCAGAATTAAATGAAACTTTCATACACTCCAGGGGACACATAAATCCCTTCAAAACTCTGTGTGGCAATCCATGCTAACTGAAGCTGAAAGGTATCCTATGGTCTTGTTATTATGCTATCATGTGTGTTTCTAACTGTGAGCCCCTCCAAGGAACTTGTGAGTGGCCAACCCCTACCCATACCCACCCCCGAGCCTCCCCAATTGCCAGGTTCCACTACAGAACATATTAACTGCCCTAAAGGCCCAACCCAGCACCTACTCTAAAGAGTAAGTTCTCTGTTGCTTCTGTCTGGAGCAGAGGCAGTCACCCTCATGGGTTCTTCCCTTCCAATAAATCTCTTATGTGAGTTATGTTGTTTCCTGTGACTTTGTGGTATTCTTTGACTCCCAAATGCCAGGATACCTTTCCCTACAGAGCTGTAAAACTTTGGGGAAATGTTCCCTTGCTGGAGCAGAGCTGAAACACTTGCACTGGGGAAACCTTCCTCCCATTCTAGAGTAGAGCTATAATACTTCCAATTGGGGAAACTTCCCCCACCCCCAGAGCTGTAGCACTTACACTAACCAGCACAAGTATATATCCTCACTAAGAAAAAACATGCAGGAAAAGTAGTGCTCGGGATTACTTTGTTTACAGTAGGAAAAATATTGGGATGGTTAATCTTGGTTGTCAACTTGATTGGATCAGTAATCAGTTAGTCATGCCTCTGGGTAGGTCTCTGAGGTTAATTCCTGAAAGAAGTAACTGAGGGTAGAAGACTCTTCCCCAAAGTAGACAGCTCCTCTTTCCTGAAGCCCAGATATAGAGGTCTGAGGGAAGAGCAATTATGTTTTGACTGCTTGCCTTTGTTCCTTGCTGGTGAGTAAATCTACCTTGTTGGCCCTGCTCCTGCTATCCTCCACTGACATCAAGATTTAGACTCATCAACCCTCTAGTGTGAAATGAAGAATAAGAGATCTTAAGGAGTCTTGTAGGCCCAGAATAGGAGTGCTGAGGCACCTAGCCTTGTGTTTCTCATCCTCTCTAGTACACAAACTGTCATTGCTATCATGTAAACTGATCTAATGAGTCTCCTTTAAATATTTTCATTCTGTTGGTTCTGTTTCTGCTGAGAGTCATGACAGTACCCTCACCAATAGTAAACAAAAGACAACACTCATACTCACAAAATGGAATAATATCCAATAGCAGAAAAATATTTATCACACAATAGTTTAAATGAATCTAACAAACCTAATGTTGAGTAAAAGAATCCATACAGAAGAGTATACTGGATATGTATGATTTAGTCCTGAGTTTTAAGTGTGTCTAAACCTCAGACACAGAAATAAGAACCTGTCTATTTCTCCAAGAGAGTGGTGCCAGAGAGGGCACAGTAACACTTCTGAAACCTTGCTATTTCCTGTACTTTAGGTTAGAATTACACTGGTATTATACACTTGAGAGAACGCAATGTACCAAGTATTTGACACTTCATTGCATGTAATTTATTGCATTGACCAAAAATAAGTTTCTTTTAGCTCATAGTAGAAAGACAGAACAAAATAAAGGATAATATATTTACTTGTGTAAGTGTGTGTGTGCACAAGTGTGTATAAGTCCATGTATGAGTGTGTGTGAGTGTGCTTGTATGTATATGTAAGAACACATGCCAAAGTGCATACGTGCAGGTCAGAGAACAGAAGATGTTTTTCTCCTTTTACCATGTGAATCCTAGACTCAAGTCATTATGCTTAACAGCAGGTATCTTTACCTGCTGAACTATCTTGCCAGCCCAAGAATAACTTTTAAAGCAGTTATGCATGAATGTAGTATAAGAACAAATTACATATGTGTGTGTGTGTGTAACAATATTTCAAGTGAAAATTGAAGAATTATACCTCTACATATTTCTACTACATTACTTTTTAGAGATAAAATAACCCTAATATTTATCCTCCCACACACTTCAAAAATGTAAGCACTGTATATACTGAATTGGAGACTTTGGAAATAAAACCTTTACTTCCAACATGAAAGGAGTTTATAAATTGAATTAAAAAAATAAGCTTTTAGCATTTACCTGGTAAGCAATTGAGCTAAGGCATTCTAACTATGTGTATAATGATATAATTAATTATATTGTCTGAACTCTTTCAATATTGCATGCTATCTATTATCCTCCAGTATGACAGTATATTAAGTAAAATACCTTAAGGTCTTGACTTAACAGATCTGAGTCATTGCTGTGATTTGAATGTAAAATAGCCTCCCTAGGTTCACATGTTTGAACACATGGTCGTTGGCTGGTGATGCTGTTTGGGACTCTTACTGGACTTTTAAGAGCTAGAGCCTCTATGGGATCAGACCTTGGGTCTCTATAGTACATGTGCACTGTGTGTCTGCTTCCTCAGTGCAGACACAGTGTGACCCAGGCTCTCTTCAGTCTCACCTAGACCCAGGTTAGCATTGATGTAGCTCAGATAAAAAACTACTCATCTATTTTGCTGTGGGATTTTATAGTCAGCCACTTGGAAGTTCTAGGTTTCCTCTACTCAAAACATCAGTAGGAGTGGGGTTTCTTCCTCTATCATTTGAACTCTTGTGCTCTCAAGACTGTTTTATGAGATGAAACCCTAACATCACAGACTCTAAACCTTTGCCCAAGTAATTAGTGAGAATGTCTCCTTGCCTTTGCAGAATTTCTGTCAAATAAGATGACACCTTATTGACCCCACAGACACTCAGCCAACTAGAATGGATTTCTACGTCATCCATAAAAATGTGGACATGTGAGGTAGAGTGCAGGGTTCAGCTAAGATCCTCATGACAAAATGTAAAAGAAAGTGAATTAATAAGGGAAGACTGGGCAGTTGAGTCTTGGCTGTGGAGAGATATTTGACAGAAAAATGACATATTTGTAAAACTATTGAAGTTCAAAAACATACACTTATAAAAAAATATTTAATAAAACCCATTGTGGGATTCCTTCCCACCTTACACCATTTATGTTCCCGGATGAAAGACACACACACAGCCTTATATTTTTAAGCAGCACAATAGCTGGACAACTGTCTACCTTCCATGCTGTTAGAATCTACTTTCCCATCAGTAACCCAAGTTATTGTTTACTACGCTTCATCTGAGCTACTCTTAGCTCCAACCAGGCAGCTCTCTGGGTTATGTTCTCTTGGTCCAGAGGCCAATGATGACTCTTCTAGTTTCTCTTTTCCATTGATTCTCTCTCCCACCCCTTCTCTTCCTCATGGTCCTAAGCCAGGAAACATAAATCTGGCCTTTGTCTCTTCTCATCACCTATTGGATGCTGGCATCTTTATTTACCAATCAGAATTAAGTGGGGGCTGGATCCCGGAGGCTAAGTGGAGACTCTAAATCTTGGAGGCTAGCACTCAGCATTACAATAAGAAGTAAAAGACAAAACTTCAATTTACAATGACCCAAGAACACAGTAATGAAAACAAAAACTTCCCAGAATGTCAATTTGATCATGTTGTGATTTTTTTTTAATAAAGATAAATATAAGTTAAAGTGCTGTAACATATTCTCATCTAGTTCTGAGCTGGAGCAAGAACCAGGAGGACTGTGTAATTAAAGTCCCAATAAAGATAAAAGTTAAAAGAGAAGGAAAGAAAGGATATTCCCCGTTAAGGGAAAATTCGGCTATCATGGAGTATCCTTCACATGGTTTAGCATCACTCAATTTTAGGAATGAATTAGATTGTTCCATTGAGGAATTAAGGATCATTTATCTCCTGAGCCACAGCCTTTTTAGCAACTAAACTAGAACCTAAAATCCTTCACTCTGTCTAGCTGCTACACTGTAAGAAAAAACGAAAACTTTCAACCTGGGAGAAGTCAAGGCATGTCCATGGCTACACTTTGCGCAGTGTCGGGAAATATAGCCTATAGTAATTGCAGTTTTATGTGTAGCGTGAATCAAGAAAGAGAAGTTGGATCTTCCTCTAGAAAAAAAGGGAATGAAGTCATTGTAGCAATGTGACCTCAATGACCTGGACACTGCTGCATACTGGCCTGCCGGAACATCTGTGTAAAGACTAGAGCACCTACCGACTTAGTGCCAGTACCGATGACCCTATAATGGCCAAGTTAGAAGTCTGAACAGTTCCCCTTAGAACACAGGTCAATAAAAAACTTAAGAAAATAAGGCTAAAACACAGTATAGTATCTTTTTATGTCCTCATGAAGGCATATTATCAAATACTTGAGTGTACTAATTAATTTTTTTACTTGAGTACAAAAATAGATGACCTTTTAAAATGAAATTAAAGGAATGAATTAGAAGAATAATTCTACAAAAAATGTGGCTGGACTCAATATAAATCATAAGGGTTAATTAGCTTTAATTTTTATTATTCTGATCATGTTTCCACATTATAGAGACAAACATTGCTATCATCAATATTCCTCCACTGCTGCCTTCCATTTCAATATTTTGAAACAGATTATCAGTCTCCATGTCAGTTCATCATTTTTGTTGAGTTGTTCTCAAAATCTTTATTTTAATATGCAAGCATCATGGTATGTCAGTAAAGAAGCTTTATATTATGTTTTCTCTGCAAGCTATAATTAATGGCAACTATTACTTATAATTATAATCCTTTTTAAGGGTGGGTTTGATGCTTTCCTCTAATTACTAAGATATTGTATATTGAAACATGAGAAGCTTCTAGTAGGAATGAAATTGGACATTTCTTCTCTGAATTACTGCTCGACTATGGACAAATGGGAAAAAATCATCTACAGGGACAGTACTTGTTTCTCCCAAATTAAAGTACACACATACAAATCACCCTTTATAATTTATCTTTCATATCTTAAAACATTTGGGGTTTACAGTCATTGACAATGGCATCTTATTTCCTGTGTCATCAGGTGAATTAACATGTGAATCTTAACAACAAGTTCCAAGAATGGGGCTTCAATCAACAGGGCTGTCATTAGGGCTGCAATCAACAGGGCTGTCACTGAGCTGTTTTCTTTCCTTCAGTTTTCACTTAGGAACTGAACACTGTAGAGTTCATCATTCTAAAATATTCAAAAGGAAGCCTAGTTCTTTTATTTGGAAAAAGAAAGCATACAATAGGATATCTATCTTTTTAATTTTAATTGAACTATGTTGATAATTATGAACATATTGTTATAGAACAGATTTTTAGAAATTTCTCATCACATAGGATCAAACCTTCATACTTGTGGGACAGCAAGCCTCCATTTCTTCCTCCTCCAGTCATGTGACAACCACCATCTAATCCTCAGTTCCTATGAGTTTGGCTATCTGGATCCCTCATGTTAGTGGAATTAGACAGTATTTATCGTGAATGAGTAGCTTACTTCTTCAGCATATGTCCTTCAGGTTTGCTTGTGTTATCACATGAAGGCAGGCTTTCCTTGGTTTTGAATGCTGAGTAGTTCGCACTGTATGAACGGCAGTCTCCCTGGCTAGTTATTCTCTGGGGAGCACTAGTGTCCCTTCTACATCTGGCCTATTGTAAACCAAGCTGCACGGAATTCAGAAGTGCAGATGTCTCTTCAGCTTCTAACTTTGATGATTTGAATAAACATCCAAGCAGAGGACTGGGTGCTGAGCCCTGTAGCAGTTCTACCTTTAATACGGAGGGATTTCCGTAGTGCTTTCTATGTTGCCTGCACCGTTTTCTGTTTGCTGCAGATGGTTGAGAAGAGGCCCAATTTCTTCACATCCTTACCAGCACTGGTTGGCAACATTCTAATGATGCTTGAATGGTCATCCTATGATATGCTATTGCATTGTGAGATTTGCTTGTACTTCCCTGATGATTAGTGATACACAGCATCTTCTCATGCACCTGTTAACCATTTGTCTACTTTAAGACAATACATATTCAAATCCTTTCACCAAATATATACATATATGCATGCATGCGTGTGTATTTTATATGTGCATGTGTATATATGAGTACATACGCTGTAAGGGGAAATACACATATGACCTGGTGGTTAGTCTGATTGGTACACTGCACTTCTAAATAAGAAGAATAGCACACCATGGCTCCTGGAGCCAGAACATTGTATTCTAAAGTAGCATGAGTAGCCAGTAGCTGGCCTGCAGTCTGGACTCTCCACATCTCTTAATGTGCTTCATCTGCATAGAGATATAGGTGGTATAGCACTCACTATCCAATCCGAGGTAATATGCTAAGCAATCACAGGCAATAGGCATCCATTATATAAGTGATTTACAAAAGCAATAAAGCACATGCTGTTCTCTGAAACTGTTTCTAGAGTAGTTTATACCCAAACCCTTTATCAACCCACATCGGGGGGAAAAAAAATACCAAACTCAATCTCTTAAACATAAAAACCCACCAATCCATTAACATAAAAACCCACCAATCCCTAAGCATGAAAATCCACCAATCCCTGAGCATGAACACCCACCAATCCCTGAGCATGAACACCCACCAATTCCCTGAGCATGAAAACCCACCAATCGCTGAGTAGAAAATCCCACCAATCCCGAAGCTTCAAGATCAGACGACAGAATCCCACCAATCCCTGACCTTTCCCCAAGAATCGTCCAATCCCAGGCAGTCCTGGAAAGCACCACTGCCATCACCACCAATCCACTCAAAAGACTCCTCAATTCCCTGTTGCTCATTTACCAACCAGAGGCAGCCACCCTCTTGTGATTTTTTTTTTTTCCCCAATAAACCTTTCATGAGAAGTTAGTTGTGTGGTGCAACTTTGTGGTATGCCTTGGCTCCCGACGGCCAGGATACCTTTCCCCTTGGAGCTGTAACACTTTCACTGGGGAAACATTTCCCCTCAGAGCTTTTATATGTCCATTGGGAAGTCTTTCCCCTCTGCTGCAGCATCTATACCGGGGAAGCGTTTCTCTTCAGAGCTATAATGTTGTCTGAGAGGAAGCCTTTCCTCTCAGAGCTGTAATACTTACAGGGTACATGAGTGCTATATGGTAAAGGGACCCCTTGGTTTAAAAAAAAATGGGGTAGGGGAGGCAGAGTGGGTAATTTGCCTGCTGGTCAAAGACTGACGCAAACTTAGGTGGTAAAGTGCCTGTTAAAAGAGAAAGGAATTAAACTACAAACTCCTGAGTTAGAAAAGGTTTGGTCTGAGTTCCTACAGATTAATCCTTGGCTTTCTATAGAGGGACTCCTTTCTAGTTTTCTGTGGCAGAGAGCTTTGAAAAATGCCAAGAGGAAGATAGGATTGGACGTTCTTTGTCTGAGTTTTCCTATCCTATCATCGGGACAATAATCTTGTGTCTGCTTGGGGAGAGAAAATAGCTAACGCACTTCAAGATTTTCTAGTAGCAGACAGAGATAAGGACAGTGAAAGAAAAAGAACAGGGAGGAAATAAGATGGCTCACCAGACTCTGGGTAGCTGCAATTATCAGTTATCCAGGATAATCAGCAAGGAAGCAGCAGCTCAATGTGGCAGTTGAAATGGCAGCAAGCACCTATCCTGCTCATGTGTTTGCTTATTGCACTGGTCTAAATAATGCCAATGATGGAAATGATTGGGCATTGATACCTAACTCCTCCTTGTTATCATGGGTGGTGGTGAAAAGATCGAATCCTCAGCCATTTGATAATGATTCCAACCTATTTCCTGATGTGGGTCCTATAAGAGAAGATTCTAAAATTTTGAATGACACCCATGCCCAGATGTCCTTTTGGCTTTCATAACCCTTAAAATCTGTTTTACTTACGTTATTATCTCATTAGTTGTGATATATCGATTGGCATACCCCACTCGTTGATCAGGAGCCTCTGCACTCAGAATAGGGAAATGAAATAGAGGAGGGGGGTCAGAAGAAAATGCAGAGATGACCTGGTGGTTAGCCTACTCAGTGCACTACACATGGCACATCACACTCCTGAAGTCAGAATCCTGAATTCTGAAGTAGCTTGAGTACTGGTAGCCAGACTACAGGCCAATCTGCACTCTCCCAACTCCTGTAATATGTTTCTTTCACATAGAGACCCTGGTGGTATGAACACTCAATATCCAGTCTGAGGTAACAGGCTAAGCAATCACAGTTGATAGGCATCTATTATATAAGTGGTTGCTCACATGGAATAAAAAAGATACTTTTCCCTGAAATCATCTCCACTGTGGTTCATCTCTGTGCCCTTTATCAACTTCAGTCTTGTTGGGGAGCTCCCCAGTGATGGCAGCAATATGCATGTAATTTACAAATTCAGGTAAACATGTATAAATGTTTCTACTTAATTGCCAAAGTCTATTGCGATAACTAATTTTATGTCAATTTGACACAAGCTGGAATTTTCAGAGAAAAGGGAGCCTCAACTGAGAAAATGCCTCCATAAGATTGGGCTGTAGGCAAGGCTGTAAAGCATTTTCTTTATTTTTTTATTTTTTATTGGATATTTTCTTTATTTACATTTCAAATGTTATCCCCTTTTCTGGATTCCCCCTTCCCAGAAACTCCCTATCCCCTCCTCCTCCCCTTCTTCTATGAGAGTGTTTCTCTACCCACATACCCACTCCTGCCTCCCCGCCCTTGAATTCCCCTATACTGGAGCATCTATCAAGCCTTCATAGGACCAAGGACCTCTCCTCCTATTTATGCCTGACAAAACCATCCTCTGCTACATATGCGGGTGGAGCCATGGGTTCCTTCATGTGTACTCCTTGGTTGATGGCTTAGTCCCTGGGAGCTCTGGGGGATCTGGTTGGTTTATATTGTTGTTCTTCCTATGGGGTTGCAAACCCCTTCAGCTCCTTCAGTACTTTCTTTAACTCTTCCATTGGGGAACCTATGCTCAGTTCAATGGTTGGCTGTGAGCATCCACCTCTGTATTTGTCAGGCTCTAGCAGAGCCTCTCAGGAGACAGCTATATCAGGCTCCTTTCAGCAAGCACTTCTTGGCATCCACAATAGTGTCTGTGTTTGGTGACTGTATATGGGATGGATCCCCAGGGTGGACAGTCTCTGGACGGCCTTTCCTTCAGTCTCTGCGCTACACTTTGTCTCCATATTTGCTCCCATGAGTATTTTCTTCCCCTTTCTAAAAAGAACTGAAGCACCCACACTTTAGTCTTCCTTCTTCTTGAGCTTCATGTGGTTTGTGAATACCCAATTGATGGGAAAGGCCCCAGCCCATTGTAGGTAGAGCTATCCACAGGCTGGTGGTACTGGATTATACCAAAAAACATCTGAGCAAGCTATGAGGAGCAAGCCAGTAAGCAGCACCCCTCTAGGACTTCTGTATCAGCTCCTGCCTACAGGTTCCCACCCTGTTTGAGTTCCTGTCCTGACTTCCTCCAATAAGGAACAGTTGTCCCGCGCTACGGTCTCGCCAGCAAGAACGACGCGGCACACATAGGATCCTTCTGCAGTAAAGCTTTAATGCATCTTGAGAGGGAGAGCATAAGCTTGCCACGAGTGGAGACCCCGAACAATAGAACACCCGTCCCTTATATAGGTCACAGCGCTTGCCTGGGACGCGGAGCTTCTCCATTGGCTCCCGCACATCAGGCCAGATGCTGCCACGAGAGAGGCTGAGACTCTGAGGTGGAAAATTACCAGGTGCATGCGCACTAGCCTGTTTACAACTTGTCCTTGGCCGAATGTAGGCGCCATCTTGTAATGGCGAATGTGGGTGCTCAGGCGGCTTCCCACAAACAGTGATGTGAAAGTGTAAGCCAAATAAACCCTTTCCTCTTTTCTTCTCCAATTTATTTTTTGTCGGGGTGTTTTATCACAGTACTAAAACAGAAGAAGAAGAAGAAGAAGAAGAAGAAGAAGAAGAAGAAGAAGAAG
>JADRCH010000009.1:7888751-7965418 GCA_019843965.1 Rhynchomys soricoides | reverse complement strand
AGAAGAAGAAGAAGAAGAAGAAGAAGAAGAAGAAGAAGAAGAAGAAGAAGAAGAAGAAGAAGAAGAAGAAGAAGAGGAGGAAGAAGAAGAGGAAGAAGAAGAGGAAGAAGAAAAGGAGGAGGAGGAGGAGGAGGAGGAGGAGGAGGAGGAGGAACAACAAATCCCCAAGACAACCATTATATATATTTTAGATAGGTTAAACATAATATTGGATGCAGAATTACATATGCTGAGTAAGCACAAAAGAATACATTCATACATAATGAGTGCTTCTGAATTTTATTAGAATTTTGAAACTTTGACCACAAAAAAGTATAATAGTGCTTGTAATGGTGAATCTTGACTGCGAGTGCTTGTAATGGTGAATCTTGACTGCAAGTGCAGAGGGACTTTAACTCACAATGCAAGCACACCTGCAGGTGTGTCTCTGTATGAGCTTCCAGACTAGAGTAGTCGAGATTGCAATTATTCCATGGGCTGACACCCTTGGCTGCATAAAAGAGAGAAAGCAATCTGAACAACCGCATTTATCTCTCTCTGCCTCCAGACCAGGAGTGGGGTGTGGCGGTTGCTCTAAGCTCCGGCCATGGGTCTACCACTATGATGAGCATGAACAATGCTTTCAAAGTGTTAGCTAAACAAACTCTTTATTTCCTTCCGTTGCTTTTCAGGGGTATGTTGTCAGGGCAGTAAAACAAGGGGATAACAGGCTCAGAAAATTCCACAAAAATCTAAAGAGATGAAAGGAAAGTGACTTATCTTGGCATGAACTTCTGCTAAGGTCTTAGAGGTTTTCAGTCCACTCCAGAGCATGACACTATTACTTAAGTTTGGTTTTCTTAATTTTTTTCCTAACTTTAACAGTGAAATGATTTAAAAATAGCAATCATGTGTAGAACTTATAAGGTTAGGATTCATTGCTTTTACAAACCAAAAAGTGACAGCTAAGACAAAAACGGGGCAAATACAAATTGTATGTGAGCAGTGTGCTTGTGGTATAGGAAGTCTTAAAAACACTACAACAGAGTTGTAAATGCAGCAGACACTCCACAGGCAAGTTCAAGGATCATAAAGATGGACAACATGGTCCATGCTGTAGTGGGGAGACTAGTCTTGAAAATAAGATACGACAAATGTGTCAATGTTATCGGAGAGGAAATCAGATGCATTAGTAGAATGTGTAAAAAGAATACTGACCACATTGGAATCATCAGGCAGTAGACACAATGCCAAGGGGAGGCCTACTCGGGACTATGAAAGTGCACTCTTGACACAGTCAGATGTGTAGGAAGTCTTTCAAAGATAACATATTATTCCAATAGACAGCCATGGTGGAGAATCCCTCACAAGAAGATAATGTGTTGCTAAACTTAACAGGAGAGGGATGCAATCTCTCAGAAAGTAGTAGGGGTAAAGCAAATCTCTGAAAATCTGCAAACACAGGATTCTGAATCAGCAGGACCCAAGTGGTTAAGAAATGCTGCTGAGAAGATGGTGGACAGGGACTGCTGGGCAGGGTGATACAGACTGAAGTACGTCAACCAGGAAGTAGGCAAATCATAAAGTGCTTTGTGTGTCCTGAGGATCTCAGCAGGTATCTTTTAACAGTGAAGAGTCTACAAGATACTGAGCACAACAGAGTGACCTTATCATGTGTAGGTCAGGTGATCTGCTTCAACAACTCTGTGGATATAGATCATGGGATGTAAGGCTATACACAAGTAAGAGAGAGCTACAGTATACTTTGCTGAACTAATGCTGTCCATGAAAATGACAGTAGAAAGGAGAGCAAGAGGTGTTCGTAAAAGGTAGCCATCATGGTTTTTGTGACCATGACTTCCCTATCTGCAAATAAAAAAAGCTATTAATGAATATGATATGGACCCAAAATAATTACTGGGGTGTCTACAAAGAAGAAAACATAGTAATTAAGTCACTGTGCAGATACATTAGATGAAATTTAGTGGTTGACTTAAATGGATAAAGGGGTAATGCATGCAGTCAAGGGGGAAATGGATGAAGGCACACTTCTGAGACAAGAGACCAGTGTCTTCTTAGAATGACAAACATGAAGACAAGGACACTGTCTAGGGAGCAGTTGAGAAGAGGGAAATGAGGGTGCTTAGAGAAAAGTCAGCTCTCAGGGACCATAGAGTTGGAGACAAGTGGACAGCTGCCTGCCTGAAACCACAGCAAAGTATGCTCACTATATAATGACCAAGCAACCTTACTTGAGCTTTGAAACTGGCTTTAACATCATCATCATCCGTGGTGTTCACGTCATTGTTGTTGGAACACAGACCCTCATATTTAATTCCAATGCCTGAATCAGGCCATGTCTTCCTCCAACAGTCTCTGGTCAAAGAGTTAAGAAGCTGTCTGTGCTATGACTTGACAGCCATCAAATTAACCCTTGTTTCCTCCATGGTCTTTAACATGTGTACTGTTTTAAATCATGACATAAAACGTTGTATCGCCTCTAAAAGGTCATATCAGATGTCTGCTTTGTGGGATTTGATCTGAAGACCCCTCACACTTCTAGGGAAATTTCTATAGAGGTTGTTCACTGATGAGATTACCAACGTCTGTCTGTCTCTCCCTTTCTTCTTTTCATACATATATGAAATTATATATATATATATATATATGTTATAATATATTATATTGCATATATAATATATATTAAATAATATATAAAAATATATGTACATAAATGTGTGTACTGTATATATATGAAACATATATATGAAAGTGGTGCACGTGTGTGTGTGTGTGTGTGTGTGTGTGTGTGTGTGTAAGTCCTTTCCAGGCCTAGGCCCCAATAATGGCCTTAAAGTACCTTCATTTCTGGACAGAATTATATGTGTAAGCTTCTTTTCTGACATGGCAGCTGCTGCTTCATTTTTTCTGGTCTTAACATTATAAAAATTATTGTCATCAATATTAATAATATTTACTGATATGCCAAGTGACTAATTGAGACATATACGGTCATCGCTTCATGCATTCATCCAACAAACTCATTGTGTAATTGTGTAACAGTTTGAATATGAAGGGACTGAGATGTAAAGTTATTACATAATAACTCACATTTTCATATCATCATCAACATCCCATAGCCTACTTTAGAATGAAGTGTCTATAGCATTTCAATTGATGCTAACTGATGGGGAATGGAGATGACACCCGCTGCTCTAGGACTTCCAAGGAGGATGAGGCATCTGATTGGCAAAGATTCCCAAGGTTGTACTCAGAGCACACCAACCAATTTGAAAACACAGCAGGTCTCAGAAACAAGCCAGTTACGAATTAGAGGCAGTTCTTTCCAAGTCCTATGGCTCCTGCCATTTGTCAAGACATGCAATTCCTTGTCCTTTCAGAAAAGGCTCCATGTTGAGAGGAGTTCTTATCTTTGGAAATCTTGTTAGGAGAATTATGTTTCTTTACTCAAACATGCTCTATGATTTTTATGGAGCAAAAATCCACATGGGGCTCCAGACACTATTAGGATAAGTAGTTCATCACTGCTATTTTATTCTATCTAAATATAAACACAGGGCTCTCAAGTTATTGTACCTAAATGTTTAAAAGGATGAATAAAACCTGCTCTTCCCCAAACTAGAGAGATGAGATGGGGCTCTGGAGAGTTGAAAAGAGGAAGGAAGAGAGAGGAGGGAGGTGAGAGCATTGAAAGAAAGACACTGGAAGATGAGGGGAAAAGGGATGTAGGGAGTGGCCCTGTGCCGACTCGGTTTTCAGGAACTTTAATTCTGTGCATATGCCCATTGATCTGGATCCCTTCTGCAAGGACATAGTGATCCATGACCTCGACTACTGTATTGTAAAGGACACATAGAATAAGGAGGAGGAATCAAATACCTTTTATTGAGCCCTGGAGAACATGTGAGACTTTTTCACTGACAGCCTTACAGAGATCGGCTGTGGTGACAATGAATGGACAGCTATTGAATGCTGATGTCAGAAGTCCTCTGCTGTGACATGGACTTAGTTGGCATTTTATCTACAAACTAAAATTATGATAATTTTATAAAAACATAAAACAGATCATATCAAAGAGAAAAGAATAAAAGGAAACCCAAGGCCAGATCTCCCGCTACATTGTAATAACTTAAGATGTTAATCCAGAATAATAACTGCTACTATTAGTTATTGCATAATCAGCATGCATTTGAGTGCTTCCAACTGTTATATTGTTGCATGGTCCTCATTACAACCCAAGGAAAATAGATTACTGCTCTCCCTCCCTCATACACACACACACACACACACACACACACACACACACTCACTAACTCACACACCCCACATCTATTAAAAATTCAGTATTAGTGCATAACAATTTGTTAAGATAAATATTCTGGGAAGAATTTGAAATCTGAATGCATCTACTCATCAAAAGACACTAGAAAATGGTATGAATTGGTATCTAATTGAACTCGCTCAGTTGTATGGTTAATTTCTTTTGATTGACACAAAATTCATTGCAGATGTGAAGGACGCCTTCAGTACTGAAAGGCAAGGCTGACTTCAGCTCTAAGGAAATAAGAATGAACAGTGTAAAGGGGGAGTACTTAAGAACCCCTTAAAGGGGAATGTTGTTCCTTACTCAGTCTCAGCCCATCGGGCCATTGGTGCTTCTCTTCCAAGAGGCTGTCATAACAATCTTGCAGGGATCCAGTCTTACATCTGGTCCAACTCGTCTATTCTGTCCTAGTCTATCCCAGGTCCACACAAAGGTCCTACTGAGCCATCTGATCCACTGCCTTCACCCCTTCTGCAACACGCCAGGAAACTCAGGACAGAAGGGCCTTCTCACAGGGCAATCTGCTTTTCAAGTGAACTGGAAAGGGAAACAGACAAATGCATTTAGATGTGGAAGATCAACTTCCCTGTCAAGACTACTGTGACTACCATGATTCTTCAAGTGTTACCTGCAACAGGACTACAGTGCCTCCATAGGGAGATGTGCAAAGCTCTGACCCTACACTTCAGAAACCATCCTTGGAACATTTGGCAAAGAATTAAGTTCCCTGCTTGCTGCTTCATCCTCAGGAGGGTCCAGGTAACCAACAGCTGTCAAATGTATCGGTGGCTTGAGCCTCAGGATTCAGCCTTCCCATGTCTAAAAGGACAGATGAGGGGACTCTGGCTTCCTCTATAAAGCTAGTGTATGCTAGGCTCTTACCTCTCCCTCTGGAACACTCAGAAGAGCCAGGGCCAGACTAAAGCTATCCCCTCTCACTCTGTAAGACATCATCCCAAAAGTAAGAACAATAAGAGAAAAGTGGCAGGTGAGTGGGGCCTCTAGTATGTATGTTGTTGTACCCCTGTGCTTTACTGCCTATCCAAGGTCAATGCTCTTATTTACTTGGAGAAATACAGAACGCACATAGGTGCCTGGGTATCCAGAGAGTACACAAAACCGAAAATAATACAGCATGATCTGTTTTCTGATTATTTCCAAAAACAAAAGCCTCTAGTTAAAGCTAACAGAAGCTCAAGGTAAAAATTGCATGCCTCAGTACTGAATAAAAAAAAAACCACAAAACAGAACAGCAGCAACAACAACAACAAAACAGCAAAACCCCCCAAAATTGTGCACGTTGAAACATACAAATCAGAGTGAATATACTTATTCAGATAACAAGCCTCAGTGATCTAATCTGTAGCTTCCTTCACCATGCTTGGGAATTACAGCTGGGGTCTTAGCTGCTTAGCAAGCACCAAACCTTTCAATGCTTGTTAGTTGAGAATCATGCTTATTATATCAGATGTTTGTCTTAGTTTTCTGTATTTGGAAGAGTGAAACATAAATTACAATAGTAAAGGGGGGACTCTGCTTGCTAAGCCCTGGAGGCTGTGGCTAAGCCTGGCCTGCTTCCTTTTCTCTACATCCTCAAAAGTGGCATTCTCTCACACTAGGATCAATGCTTCAGAAAAACCATAGATTTTTCAACATACCGTTGCCACATGCACAGTACTCAGACTTTCTCAAAAGAATTGAGCCTTTTGATCCACCCATGTTTATTAAGAAGTCAAAGGTCTTATCTAATATACCATAAATTCCATGCAGCTCTATATCTCATATGAGGCAGAATACATCACATAATATAATATAATACAATATAATATAATATAATATAATATAATATAATATAATATAATATGTGTGTGTGTATGTTTGTGTGACTTCATGGATACAATTTTTCCTAATTGTAATTGATTTGACTTCCTTTGTAAGGAAAACAATTTATTTAGGTAATTAGTAAGGTTAACAATTGAGGTTTAGTCGGGCAGTGGTGGCACATGCCTTTAATCCCAGCACTTGGGAGGCAGAGACAGGTGGATTTCTGAGTTCAAGGCCAGCCTGGTCTACAGAGTGAGTTCTAGGACAGCCAGGGTTACACAGAGAAACCCTGTCTTGAAAAAACAAAATGAAACAAACAAACAAAAAAAAATTGAGGTTCAATTAAATTGAGAGGCTGCTTCTAACTTGGGGCGTGTGGGCTAGTTCAGCATCTGTCATTTAACAGGTGGAGCCAAGCTCATTAGCTCCCAAGGACAATATGAGAGGCACTGTTCATCACCATTGGGTTTCTTATTTTGATATTTTAATTTTTCAGATAAGCAGAGTGTATCTACAGGTACACATTGTATATCAGACAACAGAAAAGTGGCTTTGCTGCTGTGACACTATGTGGGTAATTTTCCCCTGGAAAAGCATCTTAATGAAGACCTGTGTGGTAATTAGTGCAGCCTCTGTGTGAGGAAATTCCAAGAACTCTACTCAGTTCTTCCACTTCAATCCCCAGCACCACATCGTAGTTCACAACTGTCTGTCACTGCAATCCTAGAACATTTTATTCTCTTTCTGGCCCGTGTGGGCACTGCATGAATGTAGTGCATAGACAGATGCAGGCTAAACACCCATACACATAAAAAATAAAGGAAAAATTCAAAATGACAGATTCAAAACATACAGGGGGCAGCTGTGCCTATACACAGTCTGTCTTCTGATCTATCCCCTAGGAACACAGCATGCTCCTCTATGTGAGTGATTTCGACATTGTTCTTACCACTTACTAGCTCATGAATGTGTATCAGAAGATAGGGATTGGAAGAGGGGAAAACAGAAAGATCAGCTACATTTTAATAGACCCCATGTTGCTCAAAAGAACTCTATTTTTTGTGAGTTGTTATTGTTCTTGTTCATGCATTATGAAGGAGAAACTGGAAGCTCTGAGAACTCTGAATACTTTCTAGATCTAATGGCATTTAAGAAGCATTGTTAAAACACACACCAGATGAACAAGAAGAGAAAGAGAATCTTATTAGATGTGTCACTTCAAGGTCACAATGTTCCTTTGTGATTAAATATCCTAAAATCCTTGAAGCTTTGGTTATGCTGGTCCTGGGATGTTAGCCACTAAAGTACCAGCAAGACCATGTGCATGCACTACAGTAGGGCCCTCAGCCTTGAAGGACTCAATGTCATTATTTTATCACTTACACATCTTTGCCACACTTCCTTCTTGTGAGGATCATGGGGGTGGAGTGGGGATACTCTAACAGGGAGATGTAGTTGCCATAATTTGGGAGGGGAAAAGTTCACTTTACTCCATGACTATGTGGTTTGTCTCATAAGCATGCTTTAGAATCTAGAGCAAGGTCTCTATTCTGAATGTTCCTTACCTTGGAACAGCCTACTCTTGGTTCCAAGTGATGGTCTGGCTTTGCTGATTAACCTACTCCTTAAAACTTATGTGTCTTCAGACAAATTCTCAGTAACATCCTCCAAATGTTTGAATGATTTTAAAGTGCATGAAGACCCCTCCATTTAGCTCCCTCTCTCAAGCTAAAGACTGAAATATGCCAGGACCCAGGGCTGTGAAAAGGGGAAGAACTTGAGGACTAGATAATGAAGTTATTACAGAGAGGGGCTGAGTTCCCAGTGTCACACAAGGAGCATTCCAGACTCTTAAATAGTGGCTAGACAAAAATAACTAGCTACACAACCTCTGTGACAGAAATCCCAGTGGTGTGTGTGTGTGTGTGTGTGTGTGTGTGTGTGAGAGAGAGAGAGAGAGAGAGAGTTAGTTTGAGTGTGTAAGAGTATGTGTGCATGTGTGTATGTGTGTATGCCTGTGTGTGTAAGTATGTGTGCCTAGTGTGAACATAAATGCATGCCACTGTTATGTAAAGTTTAAAATGTAGCCATATTGATCTTCTAAATAATCATTTATTATTTATTTTCAGAGATCTTGACTTTCAAAGAGAGTAATTTGCATTATGTTTGAGAAAACAAAATCTATTATATCATTAGAGATTCCATTAGTGTTCAGAGGTCACCTCTGAGAAACTCAATCTCCTTTTAAAATCCCAGATTTGCACCTGTGGGCCTCCCTATCATAATGCTCAATGACCAATAAGAATAACAAACTCATTCATATTTTTAAATAGCCTTTTAGACTTAGTGAAAAGAAAATAAGCCTGTTAATAGAAAAACATAGAGGCACAAAATAAAAACTATCACACTGGAGAACAGCAGTGCAACCTCTTGGATTTGGAAACAGTATCTACATTATTCTTTTTACTAGTTAGAAAAATATGTCACATATTTATTATAAAATGGAAAGGCATATTGTGGAAGAAAAATTGTCTGCAATCTTCAACACTAGGAGGTAATTTTATCATCACAAACATTCCAATATATTTTTTGCACTCATTTCTTTTGCAAATGCACATTTCCCTAGTAAAAATCCTATCACACAAAATTTATCATATTCTTTTATCAGTCACTTCCTCAACATATTTGAAGAAAATCAATGGTATGCTTCTGTGCCAGCCTGGGGAAAGTGCCAGGGGCTAAAGTTGAACGAATGAACTCTTGCTGATTTCAGTGACACTAACTACTTCCAGCAGCAGTGATAGCAATTCTGAGGCCACCTCTGAATCTGGGTGTCAAATCCAGATACTCTGGAAGGATCTAAAAACTCAAGCAATTTCCAGCCCCACCCTATAATAATATTATCATATGTCAGCATCTGCAATTTTTAAACAATCCAAAGCCATTCTGATAAACCGTCAACATACAGAGCCCTGGCTGAAGCTTCAAGTCATTCAGTGTCAACCCTTTTAAGTTAATTTTGAGAAAGAATCAGATAAACTGTCAGCATAAAGAGCCCTGGCTGAGGCCTCAACTCATTCAGTGTCAACCCCTTTAAGTTAATTTTGAGAAAGAATCATGTCTCCCTATCTGCAACTTGGGTGTCCCACTATCATCTGCAATGAAGTGAGTTGAGCTAGGGATCATTGTTAAGTGAAAGTGAAATAAGCCAATCCCAGGAAGTGAAAGATCGCCTGATCTCACTCACATGAACTCTGAATGGTGAGTAAGTGGGAAGAGGATTAGGGATAGAAAGAAGCTGATCAAGTGATACTAAGATATGAGTAATATGTTCTGACTCACCACTGTATGCTAGGGTGACTCTAAGTTACAGCAATGTATAATACATTTCAAATATTATAAGAAGGCATCTTGAAAGTTTCTACCACAAAGTCTTGGGCTATGGTTGTGTGTAACCTAATATATACCTTATACATACAGAATGCACTCACATACCAAGACACTACATTTCATTGTTAAATGTCTTTGTGTATTCACTGAAAATAATTCCATTTTAGAAAGGAGAATCAAAGTGAATCAGAAGGTAAAGAGGATTTATCATCAAACTTTTTTGTTATGAATATAAATATTTATAAAATGCGTAATTTCTGCCCCAGTGGACCTATTGATTTTTTAAATCAATTCTGTTGTCTTATTCTTTCAATGTATCTTAGCAAAGGTAAAATATAGATGTTTAATATCTGCTATGATTTTTTTCAAAATTCACAAATAAGCATTGTTTTAAAAATTCAAAAAAGCTACATTCCTCTTGGTCTTTGGTCTTTCCTTTGTGTTCCGTTTCCCACATAATTTTATGTGAAGATGGTGCATTATTCTGATTCCAAGTATCTCCTCCGTCATACTACTGATAAAATATACAGATAAAATCAAATGTTCTTTTCCTCAGGACCATATGGATTCCTCCAAGACTCGGAAAACCCAGAGGAAACAGATGACTAGCCTAGAGGAGTTATAATTTTAAGCTTAAGAGAGCACAAGAAAATGTCTAAATGGTTCTTACAACCACATACCTCACTTAGCTAAAACCTATTACCCAAAAGGGCCACTCAAATTGTGGGACCCTTAAAGGCAGCCTGGTTTCTGGTTGAGCTAAGGTTTAATACCCTGGGATCCAGTAGGGGATCCCCAACAAGGAATAACCCTACAAGGGACAGTGGGTGTTTTGCCATGCTCCTGGGCCCCAGGCTCCTGACTGGAGGCCAAAGCTCTCCATAGGTCTGTGACTACCAGTCACGTAAGGGCAATTCCCCAAGCCCTTCCACAGGTAGAGGTGTGGTCAGGTAACCTCAAGACATCCCCATGTTAATGAGGTACCTAGAGGCTTAGCCACTCCCCTTCCTAAGGACTCCTCCCTGCAAATGGTATTTCAACCTCGCCCCTCCCTGAAGTTACCCATACTGATTCACTCATGCCATTCTCTGCCATGACAATAAACACCCTGAAACCATAGACTGTCTCTCTTCATTGGGATCCACCATGGGGAACAATGGAACAGGTTCTCGTCTAAAGAGCTGTGTCTAGTCTCCCGCCCCAGAAGGCCTCCCAGCGCTCCCAGCCATGGCTGCCACCAAACCAAGCCAACCAGCTAGCCGGGACAAGCTGTGAACAGCAGTGTCTGGAGGTGGCTTCTCACAGCCCAACACCTGCCCAAGGTGCTGTGTCATGAGCGATGTCAAACTTCCCACATCCCACCTCTCTGAGAGGCCCGAGCTTGGGGCAGACTCTGGACCTTCCCACCAACAATTAACCCAACATCAAATGAAGCATCTGGCCTATATAACAAACAAGAAGTATTTGACAAAGTAACTATTCCTCTAAATAATAATAGGGGAAAAATCTATGGGGCCCCTTGCAGAAGTGGCTGTTCCTGTCAGCAGAAACCTGACTTCCACAGAAATTCATCAGAAAAAGTAAGATTCATGGTGCACAGATACTGCTTCATACTCCAAGATGGCCACCATCTGAGCTGAAGGATTCCAAGCACATTTAAGCAAAATACTTCATAACATCACCCACAAGCATGGAGACAAGCTATCAGCAACTTGAAAATAACATTGGTACCTATGTTAAAGATGTTGCTGTGAAAATCTTAATTTTAAAGATAAGACGACTCCAGATGGATTTGTATGGATGTTCCAGATGATGTGCTAAGACTATGTTCTGGCTATCATTTAATTACTCTTGGGGCAAGCTGAAGGTTTTCCTGCTAGGGTTGTATCTGTGATAGTGGCAATAATGATGATAACACATGCTTGGTTCTGCATTATTCAAAGTAAGCATGTTGACACTTGGTCTTCTCCTTAGTCTCAGGGGCTCACATCTCACTGGTGATGTGATTCAATAGCAATGCAGACTTTGATCATTTAGATTTGATAGCATACAAGACCCATTGCTTGTCATATACCATTGCCTGTCACCTGCCACTGATGTCTTTAGAGATTTCATTTCCAGTCTTAACAACTACCTTTTGCAAACTGGCATAGCTAATATAAGAGATTCATGTAGCATGTTCAGTTTCCTCACCAATAGGTTCAAGCTTCCTTTTAAGAACAGCATCTAAATAGTCCCTGCACAATCTGAAACCACAGAACTTAGTCCCTAGGGGAAACATCACAGATAGCTTTCCCCAAATCATGAAGCAAAAGACATCCTCATGTACTGGTAACACCTAACACAGCTGTCACACTCCAAGTCATCATGAGCTACTTAAAAAGTGAACTCTTACATTCAGCTTCTCTGTTGAATCTACCGCAAATTGATTGTGTGACTAGATTTATCTTCTGCCAAGTGAGCATACACACAAAATAAGAATATAATAACCTTTCCTTTTAACACTTCAAAAGCTAGATTTCATTTTATAGGTTCCTTCTGGCCTCTAAGATTCTATCCCATCTTGAATCCTAATGTTTTTTTCTCATTAAAAAGAAAATTGTCTCCACAAATTGCTTCTTCTAGGTCATCTTAACTCTGTCAACAAATCCAAGCACTCCAGGGATAGATGCTATTTAAGCTGTCATTGCCATGGTCATCAGTTTGTTATCCTCTGAAACCATGCAGGTAAGGAAACAAACAAAAACCCATCTCTACTATAAAGGAGCAACGACTGGCTTCTGAAATAAACAGCATGCATGTGTAAGATCTGTGTCCTTTGTCCTGTGAGGGGGAGCCAGTGCTGCCACTACTGGGCTACATCCCTGGCCCAAGAAGCATCCTCTTCAGATGTCTTTATGAGGATGCTTTTTGCTCAGGAAGTTGTACAAGCTAGGATAATTCGATTATACTGTTGGCATGAACAATCACATGACCCAGATGTTATTGCTTCTCATTAAATACTATTACTTAATAAACACCTAGAGAAAATATAATAGTGTTTATTTAGAATAGAATAATGAGGCCATAGGGACAGGGGTTGGGGCAGGGGACATCTAGAAGTCCTTTAACTCAGCCTAAAACAAGCAAGAATGCACAATAGTTTAAGGCTATTTCTCACACCCCGAGTATAAAATGTGGAACTTCAATATACCCCCACTCTGACTCATTTGTAATTAGTCAGCAAAGCAGCTTTCAGTATTGAACCAAAAGCTGAGAGACTGAGGATTTCAGTGCAGAAATGAAGTGGGTTGGAAGCCATTTCTTTGTCTACCCTTTGCGGAGTAGTTCTCCTGACTAGAGAAGAATGTGACATTTTAACCTATGTTTGTTTTTGCTCTCTAAAATTTTCAGAACTCTATTCTCAAATTGAAAACAATCTGAAAGGAATTGTTTGAAAATTTTGAAATGAATAACAGAGGTGGTTGGTCCCTGGTCTGGCCTGAGGTGAGACAAATACTGGTGAAGTTACAGGTGAGTCTTGCAGAGTGGATCAGACTGAGGCAAAACTCCACATGAAACTACAGTTCTGCTGGACCCACCACCCCTTCTTCTATGCTCCCCTGTCCCTTCTTTGTCCTTTCCCTACCTCCTGCAGGCTTTGGAGCATGTTTCCCCTATCAGCCTTTGCATCTAGAAAGCTCAAACCAGCATTTATGTCTAGCTGCAAATTGTTCCCAGTACATTCAGGTTCAACTCCAGTCTCAAGCTAAGCTTGACTGTTACTGAAATTTTAGTTCCCTCATGGTCACCAGAAGGTACAGGAAAAATAAAGGTACCTCTTGGGTCTGTTAGTCTCATTAATAAAGCAGTTTAAGAATAGATTCAAATGGAGCTCAAAGAAAACTGCCGGGTCGGGAGATGCAGTAAATAACAGCAGCTCTTCAGAGGAAGAGAAGGGAGAAGAGAAGCATAGAAAGCCATGCTGTTCAGGAGCACAGGAAGGTCAGAAGCACGGCAGGGAGGGAATGGTAGAGAAAAGGTAACAAAACCCAGGGAACCAGACAAAGCCCACTTAGATTCTCTTAGTGTCCGAAAAACAGAGACAGAAAAAAGAAAATGGAAAAGTTGTGACCTTTGTGACTCAGGCCTCAGAAAGCCAGCTAGACTCACCCTAACCTCAGGACAGTTGGTGGGGACAATGCTCGGGCATAGGAATTCTGGGAAGAAAGATTGCATTATTAGAAGAACAATTATTCCACCTGCTTTTTAGCCTAACTTAAGGTGAGCCAACTTCTCAGGAATTGGTCCCTGGCCAGATGATAGACCAGACACAATTGGACTAAGTCTCTATTCGGGTCACAGTTAATATTCTCTTAACCTCAAGTCAACAAAACAAAACAAATAACAAAACAAAGACAAAGAATTCTACCCTGCCTTCCCCACATATATCTCCTTCCTACATGGATTGTGGAAATCAAAAGTAAAGAACTCTGGAGACATACTGTAAAGCAGGTATTTCCTCCTGCACTTCACCCAGCTGGACACACAGCTGGGAGGGAAGAACCTGGAATAAGAGAGCAGACTGAAACTGTGTTCCATCAAGGTTTCAGTCTCTGAAAATGGGACATGTGTGGATGGCAAGAGTGACCAGCAGCCAGGTGTGGACATGTGCACCTGTCACCTCAGCACCTCGGAGGCTGAGGAAAGAGGATGACTTGGAGGTCAGCTGTCCTTCATAGGAACACCCTGCTTGAGCAAATGAAAAGAGGAGAGAAGGGGAGAGTGAAGGGTGGAAGTGGACGGGGTTGAGAAGAAGATGAAAAGAAAGGAAAATAAAAGGGGTGGAAGAAAAAGGCAGTGATGAGCAGTGAGTTCTGGCATTTGCTAGAGGACTGCTCAGAGGCAGGAAAGCAAGGGAGCTAATGGGAAGGGCACTTAGAAATAAACTTCCCTCCTGGAATAGCTGTCACTGTGTCCCTCAGGGTTGTCATACTGTGTTTTCATTTTCATTTAGTAACAAAGACTGCTTTTATTTTCTTCTTTATTTAATCAAGGACCATTAGTCATTCAGTAGTTAATTAATCAGCATGAGTTTGTGTACATTCTATAGTTTCTCTAATTGATTTGTAGTTTTATTCCATGGTGCTTACATAGAATACAACTTTCTATTCAAGTTAAAATATGGTTTGTGTACAAATACATGATCTGTTTTCCAGAAAATTCCCTTGGTTGCTGAGAAATGTACTTATTCCACGGTGATTTGATAGAGTTTCGTGTGGATGTCTGTTTCAGTCATTTGATGTCTCTGCCACTGTGTTCAGATGACTCTGTTCATTTTGCTGAGATGATTTATTGGATTTCCCCATCAGTTGCTAAGAATCCGGTTTGGAAGTTTGTCTGTGACTTTCCATTTAGTAGTATGTGTTTAATGAAATCAAGTATGCCTATGTGCAGTGTGTATATGCTTAGAATTGTAGTGATCTTTTGATAGGCTATTCCTTTAATCAATATGATGTAACCTTCCTTATTTCTTTTGAAATGTTTTGATTGAAAGTCTATTTTGTCAGCCATTACTTGCTAGATCCAAGATCCATTTGCTTGAAGTACCCTTTGCAGCCTTTCACACTAAGTTGGCATCTGTCTTCTAAGTTGATGTAAATGTTTACATTAGGGAACTATATATCTTAAATAAATAGCTTAATGATGTAGCTTACCTTATATACCTTAGAAAAGCAAGATCAAGTCAGCCCCTCCTCCAAAAAAATAGTAAATAGAAAAATAATTAAGATTATGGAAGCAGTACTTCAGGAAATGGAATCAAAACAAATCAATAAATCAATGACACAAAGCAATCATTCTTTGAAAACACAATATTGAAGGACCCTTAACTAAACTAACCAGAAGAAAGATAAATAAGACCCAAATTAATAAAACTAGAGATGATGGGAACCAATAAAATTCAGAAAAAAATTCAAGGGATGAATTTCTAAATGCATATCACAAAAATTAAGCTATGATGAACTAATTTAAGAAGCTCTATATTAGGCTATGGGATTAAAGCAGCATTGATCTCCAAAATAAAAACATCCAGGCTCATACATATTCACTGCTGACTGTTAGCAGACCTTAAAGGAAGAATTAATCCCAATGCTTCTCAAACTCTCCATAACATAGAAAAAGAAATAATGCTATCAAACTCTTTTTATTATTCTGGAGTCATCCTACACCAAAAGTTGGAAAAAGATGCAGTAGGAAAAGAGCATTATAAAGAAACATTCCTAATAGCAAAAGCCCTAATGAGCACCTGCAGGTCAAATTAAACACATCAGAAAGATAGTTCGTTAGGAAGTTGGAGCTACTCTATATTTGAACATGGATTTAAGTAGTCTTTTCTGCTATAAAAACAGAAAATCAGAAGGTAAGGACCTAGAAAGGGGGATATGTTAACTAATTTCAAATTTGTGAGATCCTTGAAAGAAATATTCATCTCTCCAAATTAGTTTCTCTAGTTCAAAGATGAGATTGTTTTGTACACCTTCTTACGACATAGTTGGGTTAGTGTGTAACACGATCATGGCTCTAGAGCGCACTGAACTTATTTTCCACGCTATGCGGTCCCAAATTTTGAGCATGATTTAGACAAGACTTAGTTGGATGCCATTTGTGTATATGTATGCTCTTCTGGTAAATGTTCCACTCTTAGAAACTGCCACATCAAGGCTTACTGAGTGGAAAGACTAGCTCTATCATTTCAAGACTTCTCCCCAAGTTGCATATTCGTATGCACATAAACACACACGGGCATGCTTTGCAGCCACACTCTTGCCCTTCCTCTCTTTTATTGCATAGATAGGTATGCGTGATAAGACACACACACACACACACACACACACACACACACTGACACAAGTGGTGCAAGCTTACTTTTCTGCAATACTGAGAAAGCCACATCATCTAAAGTTAAATACACAATGAAAGGGAGTGTTTACTTTAGCCAAAGTCAAATGCAATTATATTTTATCTTCTTACAGGAAAGAGGTTAACACTCAATAGCATTTCTTTTACACAGTTTATTGAGGTGAATGATAAAACACTTCCTCCAATCCAAAAGAAAAATTAAGAGGGGGAAAAACTATCTGTTCTGACCAGTGCTGCCTGAACGCCTTAACAGAGCTTAAAACATTTTTATCCCTCAAGAGAAATAAAAGGAGTTTGCAGAATATGGGAATGGAAGCGGACTGTTCCCTGAGATTGCCCTTCTCTTTCTGTGTGGTTTGTGGACACCTGAGAACCCACTCCTGCCTGCTTTCAGTATATCCACATCTAAGGGGCTCTGTGAAGATGGAGATGGAACTCCAGTTTGTGCTCAGTGACCCTGTGTTCTTTCTCTCTCTCCTGTGGTTTTTATCTCCATTTAACTGCCAGCTTCCCCTCTCTAATACCTCTTTTCTTAGCTGGAATTATTACTATGACTAACACAACTTTTTCAGAAAATAGAGTATTTGGAAATTTGATACAATGAAGGCCTTATAGGGGATTTAATAAGCATTTTCAAATGAATGACTGAATGCTCTGAAAAGGTATATACTATTAATCACCACCATTGAAACATAGTGAGGTGGCCTACTTTTCCCAGAGCATTCTGTGAGAACCCATCAGAGTCAGATTCGCTACTTTCTGTGACTTCAAAACCAGCGTTCCCTATCACATTGCAATACCGCTCCATCACACAGGACAAGGGGACCACTGTAAGCCGTAGTCTTGCTCCAGATTCCAGAAGCTTAGTCAGGGTAGGGGGTTAGGACCCTAGGTCCCTTGGGTAATGAACCTTCCTTTTGAATGTATTTCCTTCTCCCTCATACTCAGTCAATTCCAGTCTTCGACGTATCTTTAAAACCTAGCTTTTCTTTTTCTAATTCCATGTCACAACTCCAAAGTCAATACGCTGAGCTGGCTAATGTTGAACCTCAGGCTCCTCCAGCCCAGGTTCACATGGATGTTAATAGCTTATGGAACTTATTGTTTTCAACTGGTCCATCTTACCTCGCTTTCCCCACCCACTACAGACTTGAGAGATGCTGTGAGGGACTGTTGTCACTTCCGGTATCAACTGGACTCTCTCTCCCTCTCCCCATTTTCTTCTCTGTCTCCTCCTCTTTACACCACACCCTTTCGTTTATTTTGAACTTTTTGAAATTAATACTTTCTCTTGGACTATCACTTGAACCATCTCGGCCTCCCTTGAACAGACAGTCCTCTTCAACAGCCCCTTACTGGAACTTAATGTCTACTGTCTAGAAGTTTTCCTACAGTTGAGTTGGAAAAGAGATTTCTTCAGTGGTGGGAAAATAACTTCAGCTGGTTTCTGAGGGAGAATCAAGAATTCATATGCCTTCAGCCCCTGATTCCTTGTCTTTGACCTCTAAACTCTTCCTCATTCATAACAAGAGAGGCACAGAGCTACTTTAATAAGGACTCTGTATACACAGAAGGAAAACAGTTTTATTCTCTTGTCTGTTAGACTAGAGAATTAACACAGACCAAAATTTTGTTGGCAGGAAGCTAAAGTCAAGGCCCTTAGTAACCACTAGTGATTCAAGATTCATGTTATACATTAACTAACTGTCTTGCTGTTTATCAGACTTTGTTTTAGTGAAATTCGGTGCAATTTAGACATGCTCGCAAGTTTCTAAGGAGCTATAATGATGAAAAAAACATTTTAAAGGCCTTTCTAGATTTATACCTCGTTCATCATTCCCTATCAAAACCCATTTTTCCTCTGTCCTCCACATTCTTTGGTGGTTGTTTTTGCACTCTGTAGACCACTCTGTAGACCAGGCTGGCCTCGAAATCCACCTGCCTCTGCCTTCCAAGTGCTGGGATTAAAGGTGTGCGCCACCACTGCCCAGCTCTTCCACTTTCTTTGTGTAGAGTGATTATTACCTCCGACTTCTCCTCATGCGCAGCCACGTGATCATCTTACCCCGACTTTTTTGCTGCCCTGACTTTTCCCCCGCACCGTGGTTATTCCGCTTAGACACCCACCTCCTCTCTGGATGACCAGCACCAACAAACAGGTCCTTCAGCACCTTCCTGTTCTGTCCCTTCCTATTTATCCTGTTGCTGTAACCTAGGAAGCTTGCTGTTAACTGAGACTCCAGCACTGTGTTGCAGAAAAGCCACTGGATACCAGGGCTAAGTAAACATTCTTAGAAATAAAGTTCAAGTGTGCTGTCTGACTTTGGAAGTTTGTTAGCTGCATGCTTCACTCTTTACCTCTGGATATCACACACAGTCCCCTAATTGAAACATTTTCCTCCTCACCCCAGACTGATCCAAGATCTTCCCTGGCCACTCAACACCAGGGCAGCTTCTCCGATCCCTGTGTTGCTTTCCAGCCCTTTACTCTGTTACTGCTTTGGTAGATAATCATGTGTGGTGGATCTGTTCTCACTCGCCCACACATGCCTGTCTGCCTGCCTCCTGCATACCAAATGCGTTCCCATGGCAAAGAACTCTCCAAAGAACCCTCTTCTCTCTCTCTCTCTCTCTCTCTCTCTCTCTGTCTCTCTCTCTCTCTCTGTCTCTCTCTCTCCCTCCCTCTCCTCCCCTCCCCCTCTCCCTCTCCCTCCCTGCTCTCCACCCTGCCACTCCTCCCCATTTCTCCCCCTCCTTCTCCTCCTACACCCCCTCCACCCCTCCCTCTCCCTCCATTTTCTCCCCTCCCCCTCCCTCATTTCCCCTCCCCCTCTTCCTCCCCTCCCTGCTCTCCACCCTGCCACTCCTCCTCTCACACTCATACAGTGGCTGAAACAGGCTAGGGATAAAGTAGTCCTTTCTCAACAATTAGCATTCTTTTAGCATTTTATTGAATATTTCTTAATATTTTTTCTCAAGAATTTCTTTTGATTTAAAAAATACCTTTATTACTTTCTCTGGAAATGTCTATACATTCTGTATTATTCACTTTGTTTGCTTTAAGCTTAATTTAATCTTTGACATTTTACAACCTGCACACGACCTTCAGAACCGGCCAGGAAGGATGACAGTGTCCTTGGTGCCATTTTCCCACACTGAGCCACGGCACTTGAGGTACTAATGTGTCCTAGTGTTGTTTCTAAAATTGATTTAAATGAAAGAAAAAGGGAAATGCTGTTTAAAGTAAAGGAAGACTTTTTAATACTTTAAAGTTTAAAACATTGTCTAAGATAATCTACACTGATGAAAAGCAAACCACCATTTAGATCTTGCTCCCACCCTTGAATCAGCCCTAAATAAATGATATAAGAACACAGCACTTGAAAAACTATAAAACCTAAGATCCCTCAACAGACCGAACCGGGTCACAGCTCTGAGAGTCAGAGTGACGGGTGAAGTCAAATTCTTAGTGGCATGGTTTTGAAGTACCTATCTAACCTGTCACCAAAGAAATTCTCTCAGGGCTATGCTGCCTGGTCATGAAAAAAGAGGCAAATGAAGCAGGGAACTCTGAAAACCCACTGTACCTTCCCTGTGCAGCCATCCTGTATCCTTCTTTGCTCCCAAATGTAGGATTTATATTAAGGACAGAACTTAATTGCCATGGCTACATCCATCTAAGCTGATGGGAAGGTGAATCACTAAGCATCTAATCATCCTGTATTCCTGGGCTGGGCGTTCATCTCCCAGATTCCCTTTACTTAGACCCATACAGTTGGTAGGGGAGGTAAGAGGACTAACACTGCTCAGTGGGACTCGCCCAGAATCCTTAGGACACACAACCTGGAGGAAGGAGCCTTCCTGTTTCCATCTGTGGTGGGAGACCTCTGCCTGGGCAACCAGGGCTCCATAACCAAATAACGCTGGGAGAAAGCGAGCCACCCACGAGTGTAGCAAGCCTGTCTGCTCAGAGGGACCCACCTGGAATACCCAGGACACAGGGACTGAGGAACGGGGTTCTGGTTTCTTTCGGTGGCTGGAGAGTGGATCCTGTGACTCAGGGCTCCATACTCAAATAGTGCCAGGAGAGACCTGGTATACCAGGAGTGCCAACACACCTCCAAGCACAGGCAAGACCACCACTTCTTTTCAAATTCACTGGACCAAGAGGGACCCTTGCAGAGCCATCAGGACACAGGAAACAAGGGACAGCTGGGGATTAGATCCTTCTTGTTTCTGTCTGCACCCCAGAGCTGACCCTGCTCCAGGGCTCTCCAAAGAAAGGAAGCCTTCTAAGGAGAGGAATATCCAGGATGTGTATTCAGTTACTCAAGCAAGCTTGATAAAAGCTCTCAAAGGTCAAAAGTCAAGTATTAGTAATGTGGATTTGGACTCAATCTTTACAAGGAAGTGAAAAATGTTAGTTTTAGGAATTAGGGCAGCTGTGAAGCCCAGCAGAGGATGAGAGGAGCTGAGGCTAGAGTTAGCTCTCTCCTTAATTGCTCTGTCAATCAACTCACTCTGAGGGTAGCATGAAAGGGAGATGACAAAAAACAGTAATGGAAAACTAGGTAACAGGAAAGAGAGAACAGGAGCTACCAGTACATGAAAGGTGATATGCTAGTAAAAGACAGTGTAAAATGAAAATTAGAGATAATGAAAAATGAGATGCAGGCGATCCCAGCACTTGGGAGGCAGAGACATAGGAATCCCATGAGCTTGAAACCAGCCTTGGCTACACAGTGAATGCGAAGGCAGCTTGAGCTAGTGAGAGTCCCTGCTCAAAAAGCAAATAAATAAATCAGAAATCTAAATGTTCCGTACTAAAAAATAATCAGTGTCAAATCCAGATCAGTTTTTTGCCTAATAATTTTGCACACAAGAAAGCAATGAAGTGATGTTTTTGGCATATTTGGAGAAATCAATTTTGAAACTTAATGTTATAGTATTTCCTTTACATGTGAAGCATCTACTCAGCAAGACCTCTGTTACTAGTTTCCTTGACATTAGCTGCAACCCTGGGATTACATTGGTCCAAGGAAATGGACAGTATGTACCAATGCCAGACCTAGTCCATCAATGTGACATGTGATTTTCATGCTCTCCTGTAGGGCAAATTTGGGGCCTGTGAGTTGGGGGTAGCATTGACACACTGTCACTTCCAGAGGCAAGTGTTCTCTGTATGAGGTAGCACCTGCTTTCTATTCTGTTGTTGTAAATTCTAGGACAATCCAGCAGCCGTGATATCACCTCAATACAAAGAATTTTGGGTTCTGATGAAGGAAGAGTGGAAGAAGATAGAAGATGCATTTATTATAAATGTGCATTTAATCATCTGCTTTCAACAATCACAGAGCTTCAGAAAAATAGAGAACACAGTAATTGTGCCTGGAGCTTTTAACCTATTCCTCCTTAAACTGAGGATGAAGCAGACACAAAGCAAGCGGAGATGTGATCAATAAGCTTGAAATGTGCATTATTGTGAACTTTTGTTAAACATTATGGCTGGCAGACACTGTTGACTCTTCTCAAGCACACAGATTATTTTATAAAGTGCACATGTCCATTGAGAATGCTCCAGAGAGTTTTAGCTCAATATCTGACACACTGGGATGAAGGAATATAGATCCTAACGCAGAAAATTAGATTTAAAACCCCAATACTTCTGCACATTCCACTTGACCACTTTTATGAACTTTAGGAATATACCATTATATAAGCCTCACAAAGTCAGCTAGGTACTACTGCTTTTCTGAAAATGCTGAACTAGAAAGAGGGTAACTCACTCTGACAACAGTTATAAAATTTGCCCTCAGATTACTGTGACCCACCGTTTAGAAAGAAGACAGGGTTTAATGGATATGTTAATTTCTTTAAGGTTTAATGACCACTTCTATTTTATATTTATTCTTAAGTTTTAACATTTGTAACACTTTCTGAAAATGCACTTATGTAACTTAGGGTTTAAGGGGAAGTGGCGTAATTTCACATAATAATTCCATGTTTATGGCTCCTTTGGAAAGTAATTGTGGAGAATTGAGCTAATCATGCACTTTTCCCTCACAGTACTGCGATGCTTTATGTCTAAATAAGAGCATTCTGCTTTGCTTTTGTGGTTTGTTCAGTCCTGTTATTTAACTACTTGCCTCTTCCACTTTAACAACCATTCACGTAAGTTCATTTTGCATATTTTTCCTTGTATATGGTTCCATTAAATCCATATTATATTGTTTATACACTTACTCTAATTTAAATAAATACTAATATAGCTCACATTTTCCTGTGAACTCAGTGTCTTTAAGGGCTTTGCACACTGGCACAAACACGTCTGCTCTGTTGTGCTTAATAACTGTGAAATAAGCCTCCTTTTTCTCTATTGAGTTTAAACCATCTGTTCTTCACTGAAGGACACTCTGTGTTCTGTTGACTGCCTTCGCATGTGGTCTTGGACTAAGTGTGCATTTATGTGCCTCTGGAGGGCCTGCATGAAGCTAACTACTCAAAGTCAGGTAGGTCAAAGAGTTTGTGACTGCACAAGTGACTAAGTACTTGACAATCCGCTGTTCATGCCTAGCAATCACTGTGCCAACATGTCTTAAGGACACTTAGCATTACCTAGCTTTCTACCTCCAAGCAATCCTGTAGGTTTAAGTGGTGCTTCTTCGCTATTATAACTACAGATCGTTGATTACTTCTAATTTTTGGCACACAAGTTTGGCTCATCAAGACATCACATCTCCGAAAACATTACTCAGGATCTCCTATAAGGACAGTAACAGTTAAAGACAGAAGGGATAGAGGAACAATCTTTATCTGAGAGAGAAAGGGAACTACAAAGCTAGACTCAAGAAGATATTAAGAGCAGTTGTATGGGCTCCCACCTGTCGACATCCATCAGAGAAGCTTGGGCCTTCCTGCATCTGCTGCCTACCAGTAGATCTGCATACAGAGGATTCTTTCCCGTTATATTCCCTTTTATCAGGCCAGTATAACAGCATCCCGGTCAGGTTGCCAAGATAATCTAGAGTAGAGAGTTTGGGCTTAGAGACCAACCTTTTACAGCTGTCTGGAATGATAGTTGTTCAGGACGTGGAGATATGGGACAAATTGTAGATATTCAGCAGTGATACTTGCTAGGCATTTTGTGAGCATTTTCTGCTAATGCATTTCCTTGCCAGGGATTTGTGTTGTCTATGTTCTATATAGTATGGGTCATTCTTTAGACCAGTGTATTTAATGCCAACCCAGAGGGCACTGCATAGCGTCTCCTGCGTTTCTGAATTCAGGATCTAGAATGTTGAAGAAGACTCCATTTACTGGGTATATTAAGATCTGTGGAAGCAAACTGAGTATTTCATCAGAGGAAATGGAATTTCTTACATAGACATTCTTTACATAGATGTTGAAAAATCTGAGAGAGCAAAATAGAACAGAGAGATAGCCCAGGCATTAATACTATAGAAAATAACTTGTTATCTTTTAGAAGCAAAAAGAAATACACAGTGTATTCTGAGTCAAGAACAATAAAAATAGGACAGAGTCACTGGGGGCTACAAACATGGAGGAGGGGCTTTATGGGAAAAACTGAATCCTCTGAGGTAGAAACATTCCTAGAGACAAAGGCCAAGGTGAGGAAAATCATGGAAAATCCTCCCCTCTTCCCTTTGATTGTTTTTGCCAGAAAGGTTTCTTAAGCAGACTCCTAAGTAATCACATGACCAACTTGTAGAGGAATGTAAAAGCAACCAAGCTCCATTCTCTCTTTCCCACTAGTGCATTACTATGCAGTATAATGGGTTTCACTAGTGTATTACTAACTATTCAAAATAATGAGTTTCACTGAAACATTTTCACACATGCATGTAACACTTGGACAAAGCCCATCCTACCTTACCAATGTTTGTAAAAGATAACCAGACAAGGGCAACTGAACATTGTTTGTAGACTCCCAGCTCCAACACTGCAGAGGACAATAGAGGTCTACAAGAATAGTGCCAGGAGACAATGGGCACGGTGGGTCCAGAGAAGTATGGATACTGGTTTCTGGGTTGCATATAATTGTAAAAAATCAGCATCTGTAAGTCTGTATTCCTTTTCATTAGGCAAAAGTGTTTTGGCTATGATTCAATATCTAATTTAGCCCAGAAAACGCTAAGCCTATGCTAACAGACATAATTCAGTCTGACCTATAAGTTATTAAACATAAAGTATTTGAAGTGTTAACAAATATTTCTCATCCTGGCTCCATTGCACATGCACCTAAAGGATTCTATATCTTTGTCTGTACTGGGAACCCTTTGGGGATGTGAGAAGATGACATGAGGAATGAGAACAGGTACAAAGATTGGCACTCATTATCTCACACTTTAGGAGACATAAGCAAAACAAAATGCATCATTTTAAGCGTCTGAAGAAAATCTGCTTGAACTCTCTCAGCTCTACTTAGCAGACTATATGAAAGCAAGACAAAGTGTCTATACAATGATATTACTACATGTTTATGATTTGGTTTTGTGAGATAACGTCAAGCATTCAGAAAACTATAGCAAAACTTGCATTATAAGAATTTTCTTACAATGGCACATCGAACTCAATTATTTTTGTGTGAAATGTGTGTGCACTCATGTCTATGCATGCGTGGTTATGTGTGAATGTGTGTACAGACATTTGTAGGTCAGAGGTCAATCTCAGTATCCTTCTATGGGAACCTTTCACTGTGGCTTTAGAGACAGAATCTCCTTAAAGCTCATGGGGCAGGCTAAGCTGGCAGCCAATGAGCCCCAGGGAGCCTCCTGTCTCTACCACTCTGGTGCTGAGATTGTAATGTGAATTCTAGGGGTTGACCGCAGGTCTTCATGCTAGTACTTCAAGCATTTCGCTGGCTGAGATATCTTCCCAATCCTGTAAGGTCAATGACTGTCCTAAAAGCTTTCATTTCAGTCCCACCATCTTAGAATTTAGGCCAGAATACGGATTTATTGCAGTCAGTAGGAAAGTACTGAGCACACTGTGACTGAAGGCTCATGTAAGAGTGTTTTGTGATTAAGTTTGCCTTCTTGCATTTCTGCTCCCATCAGAGAAGAGCCTGTCTAACTTGGCCTTTGAATACAATGAAATAATGCAATTTTGAAGCTACACCACCCAGATTATCCAAAAAAGGCCCAGCATTCTCAACCGCTCAGCACAGACAGCCTGAAGAAGTGTGAGTGAGTCCTACAGAGCTAACATTTATGTCTCATCTGGATGAATGGCTGCCAAGGAGATTGCTGTGAGCAAAGCAAATGCTTTCTTTGTATAATATTCGTGTTTTATGGTTATCTGTTGCACAGCCTTGTTTAAACATTGCTGATTAGTAAACCTAGTAAAACTTGAAGTAGTGTAGAAAAATAATCCCTACAGAGTGTAAACATCAATGATAAATTGTAAAAATTATGCAGAGCATATACTATAAATATAAATGATTTAACTAGTAAGTGTGAAGGATTAATTCATATTGAAAATAAAAGAAATTCCAACTATCATTCAAATAAAGAAGTATAACATAGAAACTAAACTTAGATTTCTAAATTCTGGGGTGCAGATTATACTATGTGAAAATAATCTGATGAACTATGCCAGTTGATGCAACAGAATTGTACATATTTATGTAAAGTAACTACAGAAGTCCTGTAGATCTTAAAAAGCAGAAAAATTAGGAGAAAGCAATATGACAATGATTTAAAAAGATATAAAAATCAGTTAAGCTACATTTATTGTAACACAACAGTTTTATAAACACAGTAGCAAAAAAAAAAAAAAAGCCTTCATTACTATACTGTCTCCTACTAGCCAGGGAAAGACAAGAATTTGAAAAGGCATGAGCAAAGAAAGTTGAACAACTCTAGGATATAAACGGGAACTCAAGTCTCTGGTGGTAATAATGCCAGTTCTAGAGTGCAAACAAGATAACCTTTAGAGAAGGCATGCTTGTCAGTTTTATGATTTAGGACCAATTGGGCATAATCTTTTAAGTAAAGTTAACATAAGTCTAATTTGGACAAAACCTTGTAATTACTAATTTGTTCCAAACTGTCCCTAGAAACACTTAAAAAAAGAGAACTATTTTTTTTAAAAAAAGATAGTATTTATAAAAAGTCCCCGTATGTGGTGTACATGACAGATCATTGACAAATTGTTCTCTTTATTGATATCTAGAGGACTTCTGTATCTTTTCTGGCTAATTTTGTTTTGAAGTTTGCTATGTCAGATATGAGAATATTTATGCCGGCTTGATTATAGCTTCCATTTGCTTGATCAGTTAATTTACAACCTTTGACTCTGTCTTTGGATGTCTTCAATAGCAAGTGTGTTTCTTTAGAACAACAGGTAATTAGATATTGCTCTTTAATCCAGTTAGTTACTCTGGATCACTTAATTGATTAGTTGCAGTCATTTTCATTTAAGGTTATTATTTATAAGGTCTGTTATTCCCCATAAATCTGTTCTGGTTAGTTAAACTGATCAGCCCCTATGTAGTATCTAGGGCTGCTGGGTTTTTGGCTTGGCTCTGATGTGTTCATCTCATCCTTTTGTAGAATGAATGCTTTCCTGTCCTCTTACGAAACAAATTAAACCAGTGTATTCTCCCAGAGAGAAATCCTGATTCACTACTGACAGACTTCCTATTTCTGATTTCTTCAGGCTTCAAGTTAAAACTTCTTTTGTGATGCTTCAGGGGTCAGCCTATCCATTCATAGCATCCAATAACAGAAGCTCAGAGAGAATTTCAATTAATGAGCTCATGATATGGACAGAAATTTCTCCAAGATTAAAAATAGAAATAAATACATGTAAAGGGTATTCAACATCCTTGACCATCAGGGAAATGAAAATTATAACTATACTGGAATTTCATCTCACCCCAGAAAAAATGGCTACCAGAAAGAAGACAAATAATAATAAACCTGGCCACAGTGCAGGGAGAAGGAAACCCCTGTGCACTGGCAGTGGGGACGTAAATTAGTCTAGCCACTATTGAACTCAAAATGGAGATGTGTAAGAAATAGAGCTCCCATACCGTCCGGGTAAACCACTATGAGTCTCTCAGTCAACATACTACAAAGGTGCTTTACATCCGTGCTTATTGCAGGGTTATATATTTGTGGAGTATAACATGAAAGCAGACCAAGTCTAGGGGAAGAAAGAAGAGTAGAGGGAAGAGAGAAAGTAGATAAAGGAAAAAAGGGGGGACACAAGAAGGGGGGAAAGGGGAAGGAGGACAGGATGGAGTAAAGATGTTTTTAAATGTATGATATACTTGAAAGAAATTATTCATTATGTACAATGAATACATATATATATGTATACATATATATATATACATATAATATATATAAATTTAGAAGTCTTAAATCTAGCCTACATTGCTAAAACATAAATCCAGTAAGATAAACATTGTAGCTATCATAGAGAACTCTATCCATGAAATGAAATAAATATCTATTTTAGAATTACCATGATATTCTAGAGATGTGCTAAAACTCTGACTTTCTGGTTACAACAATTATGTATTTAAAAGCATATTTATATCTCCTAGAATTATTTCTTACTCATAAACGTTGTAAGACAATGATGTGACTGCTATAATTATATATAATTTATATAATTGGTATCTAATGATACATCAATTTAAAATATATTTAAGAAACAAACTCATTAATAGCATCTCTCAGAGATGTAATATAGGCTAGAAGAAGTTCTTTCCAGAACAATATCTACAGTCACTAGAAATTGTTTACTTTATAAAAAGTTTTAATTTATTTTTGAAATATTTATTCATGTATATAATGCATCTTGGTCATATCTGCCCTCTATCCCCAACTGCCGCAAGATTATGATATCATACTTTTTTTTCAACTTCATGTCCTTCTTTTACAATGCTTTAAGTGTATTTGTTTTCTACTCACTAAGTCCAGTTGGTGCTGACAATCGAGATGTGCATAGATACATGGTCATCCCCCACTAGGGCATGGGGCAACCTACCAGTGGACACACTTCTAAAGAACAGTAAGTTTCTTTTTCCTAGCAGCCATCAACTGCCTAAAGCTCCTCAGCTTTGGATAAGATCTCAGAAACCCCTTTAGTCCATGGTAGAATTCATAAGTACCTGAATCTTGGATGGATCTTTTGAGCTTTGCTCACTACTGTTGTGAGTTTGTATGTGCCAGAGCCATGTCGTGGTAAGAGGATAGCGTTTCACAACAGCCTTGCACATCCTCCAGATCTTCTATGCTTTCAGGCTCCTCTTCTGCAGTGTTTCCTGAGCACTGGAAGAAAGGTTGATGCAGGTGACTGTGTAGGGCTGAGGTCTCACAGCAGCTTACTAGCAGTTTTTTGAACAGCAGCATGGCTCTACATTGACCACTCCCCACTAAACCTAGAATCTTCTCTGACCAGAGTTAGGATCTGCACAGATCTATGGTTACAAAAATTAATATCTGAAAAAACATTTGACAACATGGCTATTTAGGAAAACAACTGGACACTGCATGCTGTAATACCAACCTACAAGGTAAGATGTACCCACTAGAACAATGTTGGCTAGACTTTATGGAGATTACCAACTAATTGCAAATGAGGCACTCTCAATAGGAGGGATTTCATGCCTGGTCTGGTGAACTAAGTGCAAACACGGAGCCAGGGAACTTGTTTGATTTTTAAGAAACATTACTCATTTAATATAGTTTAAGTTAGAAAACGAAAACTCATTTTGAAGAAAATCATGTTCTGTGGAAGGAAAGAACTTGGAATGGAGCCATTCTTTTTAAGCAAATAATCCCCCAGTAGACTGCACCTCTAGCCCTGAAAGCAATCTATGGGAATTTGAAACAAGACACGAGACAGCAATAAACAGGCAAGGAGTCCAGGGATTCTTTAAGGCCACACAGTAGCTCAACTATTTTTCACTGAATTACTGTTTCTGTATTTGCTTACTGTACTGGATTCTTATGGGCCTTCACACATGAAAGATATGGCCAACTGAGTTAAGTAAAGATATTTGCTATATCCTTTGTCCCAAGTTACTTAAGACAGACTACTATTAGTCCAGCCTGGAGCCACTGAGGGTTTGAAGAGTGTATTGAAGACTCCTGAGCAGGAGCTGCAGATAACCCTGAACGACAAAGATTAGTTGTAGTGTAAATGACTCCTGGTTACTCAATTTCTACTCAAATGGGTCTTCTTTCTGTCCTGTATTATAGAGAAGTCATCACGTCTGCCTAATTCCTCAGTTTTAGTCTCATCATTGGACAGGTAGCTCTCTAAGGTCATAGACATTATGCCTCTCCTCCTGCTCCCCCCTTTTTTGCATATCTGAAGAATATGACATTATTAGGGCTCATTTTATACCAGGAAATGAAACTTCCTGAAAATGGCAATAACAAATAACATTTTAAAAAGAGAGCATATGTATACTTTTGACATCGTGGGCCACATGAAAGAGTCCCAAGGAGCCCTCAGATGCACAGTGGACTGTGCCTTGGTTGTCAACTTTACTAATCTGTAATTATCTAAACCCCAAGCATCTGGGTACACCTGTGAGAGATGCTCATAATTGAATCATTTGAAGTGGAAAGACTCACCAAAATCTGGATCTTTTGAGGTGGGAAGATCCATCTGAAATCCAGGCCATACAGTCTGCTGGCAGCCTATATAAAGGACATGACAGAAGAAAATGCTGGCTATTTGCATGTTGCCTTCACTTTCCATGGCAAGTTTATGCTTTCATTTATATTAGATCCTTCTTCAGGATTCCAGCATACACTGAAAACCAGCTGAAATAAACAGCTAAGGTGGAAATAATTTCTGGTTTCTTTGGAGATTCAGTTGTGTCTTGTGATGTTTTTCTGGAAACCGTCTTATGAAAGGATGTTTTGCTGAAAACAGATACATGGTGTTTTTCTGGAATCGGCCTGGTGAAAGAGCATGTGATGGTTTGCTGGAGTGGACACTTGAGAGGACACATGATGTTTGTGAAGAGTATAAGTAAAACCCATCAGCCAGTGGATGAGGCTGTTGCATTGGTTCTCCTTGCAATTTTTTGCTGGTAATCATTGGGCTTTGCTGATACTGTTCATCATTGGGCTTTGCTGATGCTCATCTTCAATGATGATGCTCTGGTATTAGTTCACCTTGTTTTCTTCACAGATCTTTACTTGTCATGACTTTGTAGAGAGAAATGTATCAAAGAACGTGTGGTGATGTTCCAGAGGCTTCTTGCCACTTCCATGGACTCATGCCAATCCTTGGAGCCTCGAGATTTCTTCTGAATCGAACCACTGCTGCTGATTCATATTTGGTGACACTGATGAACTGGACTGCTGATATCCTTACAATGAAGATTAGAATGTCCCAAAGAACTGCTTCTAAACAGATCTACATTCCCCTTCTCCTATTAACCTTTCTTCCTCCCCTACCTTTAGGCGGTGAGCTATGAGAGAGGTTGAAGCAATTATGAGCCATTATGAAAGTAAGTTTTGGTGGCCACATATGCGGCAGAGGAGGGTCTTGTTAGACATCAGGGGGAGCAGAGGCCCTTAGGCCTGAGGTTGTTAGATCCCCCAGTATAGGAGAATGCCAAGGAGGGATGACGAGAATGGGTAGGTGGGTGGGTGGGTGGGGGAATACCCCCCATAGTGGCAGGGGGAGGGGGGAGGCAATGGAGAGGTTCCAAAGGGGAGATCTGGAAAGGGGGAAACATTTGAAATGTAAAGAAAACTTGAAAAAAAATGAAAAAGATAAAAAAAAAAACTTAAAAAAAAAAAGAAAAAGAAAGTAAGTTTTGAAAATTATAAGCCTACATCCAACATCATAGATTCAACAGCTATTTGATTTATGGATGTTGCATGGAGGGACAGCTATTGTTAGAAGTGTTGGAATTGTAAGACACTATAATAAATCTATGAACGTCTAGAATGCATCCACACAGAGTATGATATACCATACTGTCAGAATTTCATGTTGCATACCACCAGAGACTCTCAGTAGTGGCCTCATGAGATTTGAAACGATGCAAAAGACACTATAGGAAGAAGTGGATTCTAAAGCTGAAAACAGACATGATAGAGCCTGAGTCCATCTCCTTGTTATTCGACGTAGGAAAGAATTATGCATAGGATCACTATCTACTTAAACATATTTCCCATTTTTATTTTCAAGACTCCAAAAACATGGTTGATGTACCAAATGTTTATGGATTATTTCAAAATTAGCATTTCCATAATTTTAGCAAATTTGCATGAATTCATTACAGTACTGCACTGTTCTTTTTCTAATTGATAACCAGCAAGGTTTCATTTTACTAGGAAACAAAGCAGCAAATGGACCATACCCACTTGAATTTGCTTTTCCTTAGAACTAGCTCTTATTATGAACCTCAAATTGTTCCTTTTCCGGGCAGCAGTCATGGGTTTCCTGGCAACAGTCACTTTGGTTTCCAGGTATTTTTAAGCTTCGATGGTAAAATTCCTGCAGGAGAATCCTATAGAGCTGCAGGATGCACACTGTGACTGGTTCTCAAGAGAGCTCTCTCCCCTACAACAACTGTATCTACAAGAGCAGCTAACTGTGTTTTAGCCTTACATTAACTTATCTGCATTGCTGAAAACACCCAAGTTGTTTCTGTTTTATAGTAATTTCCAGAAGCAAAGGAAGAAATGTGTTGCCAAGGAGACTTATGGTGCTGTGGAGAGGAAAGCAGAGTAATGATGCCCATGTCTGAGCATCTGGTATGTTCCCTGCTCCCTTTCCCTCACCCACAGAAATTCACAGGAGCTTCCCAGAAAGACTGAGATAGCATGAAGACATTGCTCAGTTACCCATGGTCCTCAGATCAGATTTTATGCCATCTCAGCTCCATCCAGAAACTTGACATATGCTTTAAATAATTTCTTTGATGGTATAAAAAACCAACCAGGATGAGGAGACAGCTGTCACAGTTTTCACTGAACACACAGAAGAAAATTCCCTTTGTGTCACAGGGAATGGCACGGAATGTAGAGGAAGCCTATTGGTTTCCGCAAGAGTTAGTTGGCAGTGTCTAGAAAAGCACACTTTAGCGCCACTAGAAGTGTCCTAGAAGATGCTGGAGGTCCTCTACAGCCATCAGACCTCAGTGTCTTCTTACAACTGCACTTTAACAGCTGCTTAACTAATTTGTCTTTTATTATCTCCATTATTTGAAAACCTGAAAGACCTAGGGACAGTGGAACACACAGGTAACATTATATACCATAGGGGAAGAATTTTACTGGAAATCCAACTGGTCACAGAAATATAAAAGGTAATTAAACCTGTTCTTACTGCTCATGCTCAGGCAAGTATTTGCCCAAAGCAGCCCAAAACAGCATATTCATAGGCAGATATGAAGACACAATCCAGATGTAAAACCAACAATCCTGATAAATTACTTGTCTCCAGTTTCAGATCAATAACAAGGCACAAGTGACAGATTTGACATAGATTGAGAATAAGGAAAACTGCACACAATGACAGCTAGAAAAGTACAGTATAAAGGCTGTAGAGTACCTTGAACTTATCATCAGATGTGTCACATGGGGCAGAAGGTTGACTTTAACCATACTACTCATAGTCAATCAAGAGTGACATATAAGTGTCTTTAAACTTTAGTCACACATAAAATAATCCTATTTTTGTCTTTTCAAAGTTTTACATTATCAAGTTGGGTTCTGATGGGTCAAGACTATTAAACACTAAAGCAATTAAAATTGTAAGTTCCCATGATGAGCCAATTTAGACTTGAAATTAAGTAGATTGAGAAACTGGCATGTTTTGCTATTCCACACTCATTAGTTATTTCAGGAACAGCATTGTGAGTCCTTACTTCAATAGCTCAATCAATAGCTCAGGGCATTGGCAGCATGTTTATCACCATTCAGGATTATCTCTAATGTTATTAAGTGAATTTTCAATAAAAAATTAAGTTTTTCAAAAAATAAGCCACTACCCACCTCTAAAATAGATTGGACCACATCATACACACACTAGTTGCTCAGCCACTCTGTTTATCCTCCCTGTGATGTGAACACAGCAAGTGCATAATATGGGCTATGATGGATACTCAACACAGCAAGTGCATAATATGGGCTATGATGGATACTCATACTCTTCCTAAATATCTCCCCTAAGAGAACTTAGACTTGCTAGATTTACAGCTGTAGATAACTGCCTCAAAGTTGCTAGACTGAATATGCGAGGAGCATTTTCTATATTTTTTTAAAACTGCACTGTTTTTAAAAAATAAAATAAACCTATAACTTAAAAATTTAATTGGATTTTAAAAAGAAAATGAACCTTTTGGTGAATGCACACATTAAAGTACATGTGGATTTGCTGGTTGGTTTTGCCCTAAGAATATTCAAGGTGTCAGAGTGGTATCTGAAATGTATGAAACTTTCATGATGAGTCTCTCCTAATGCAAGGATTGATATCATTATAGGTGTGCTTTAACTTAAAAGAGGGAAACCACGTCAATTCTGGGAAGACTAAGGCCCCTTTCTTAGTCACATCTCTATCATTCTCATGCAGACAAAGGATAGCTAAATAGGAAGATGTGTATATTTAATATTGAAATTATATGGCAATGCTAAAAGTTCTGCAAAACCTTGTTTATAGCTTGGTGTGTCCGGGCTTCACTTCAGCCTCCTGTACCACCATACCATCAATGAGAAGACCAGGCTATTCTTTGACAGGTGTGACTTTTACCAATGAGTTTCAAAGAGCCTTATAAGCTTGTTCCTTTTAAAATGTTTTCTTGACAAATGGTGATTGTTTGTAATCAAAAGCTTAACTGGGATTCTTTGACAATGGTTATTAGGAATGTAGCACATATAAATCATTTGTTTATTTAAGTTTGAGACAAAGTCTCATATAGCTGAGGTTGACCCTAAACACATTACATAGACAAGGCTGGCTCTGAACTCCAGATCCTCCTACCTCCATCTCCCAAGTGAAATTACAGGACTTGTGAGTACTGGGTTTAAGTCTTTTATTCCATAATGTCATTACATATTTATCCTTTTAGATTATTTTTAGCTTTGTGCTTATGTCAAATGTTCATTGCATAGAGTATTCCAAACTGATATCTAATACCTATGCCAAATTTAATCCTTTCTCACCTAAGTAGAATTAGCTAATCTGTTCTTGTGCTTCTTCAGTTCTTACTACATGAGCATCTAGCAGGTGTTACTACCTGCTTTTGGGTCTAAACGTAGCTATATGACTTTGCCTTTACAGAATGATTGGTTGTTTCATGAGATTGATACTTTGTATCATTAAGCCGCAGATATTTAGTTACATACCTTTTACAGAATCACATGCTTTCTTATATCATTCCATTATTTAGTACTGGTCTTTTGGCTAAAATCAGCAGCAGGATCTATCATTCATTTTTTTTAAAGTATCTACTATGTTTTAGATACAGACAATACTAATATGAGCAAGGCAAGTAAATGGAATCATTTCTCAGAGTTTGTGATACAGAGGATGGACAAAAAGCAAACCTTGATAAACCCTATAGTGGGAGAACATAAGGACCAGCATGGCAATTGGGAGAGTTCCTTAGTTGCTTCCCATTGCTGTAATAAAATATTTTGAACCAAGCATCTAAAGGGAGACAAGCTTGACTTAGCTCATAAGTACAGTTCACAATCCATCATGGCAGGAAAGATGCAATGCATGCTAGTGTTCAACTTGCCTGCTCCAGTTCATAAAATCCTGGATCCCCTGATCATGGTATGATCCCACCCACAATTATAGGTGTTCCCACTTAATCAAAGCAATCTTTCACAGATATTGTTAGATGTTAGCCTTAATCTATACACTCCCTCAAAGGTGTGCCAATATGGCATCATAGAGAGAATCAGTCAGATAGTATAGTGAAGGAATAACTGTGGGGAAATGTTTAAAGAGAAACCTGAAGGTCTAGAATGAGCTAGTCCTTTTTATCACTTTCCTGAGCCGCTCTGAAATATCTGCCCTCAAAGGGTCTCACACATGGCTGCTCACAAAAGGCTTTGAAGGAAAGTTAAAATATTAATCTCATACCAAAATGTCTTTGTATGACAGATGAATGCATGAAGGATTATGAAATGTGCATTTGGCAAAAGATCTTTGAAACATAAAATAATTGCATGTAAATTCGTCTAAATCAAACTTAGTTTAACACGCTATACTTCACCTTAGTCAAATTTGTATTTAATTAGGTAATTAACATGTCTGATCATTTTGCAACATTTACAGATTGCTGATTACGGCTGATAAATGAGCATTGTACTATGAATACTTGATTTCTTGCTTGTAACAACGAGAACTACACATTTTCATAAAATAATTGATAGTGGCAAAGCTCTTTACATCACTTCTTCTCTGTGGTTTATTGCTGTTTTGACACGCTGTCCTCAGGGTGTTTCTTTAACACTCATTGCATTTACAACCTTGCATGAGTAGTGCTTGTCATTTCTCAGAACTCAGATGATGACCTGTGAGAGCATGTCTCTTCCCTGTTCAGTTCTTTCTACAAAGTGGACTGTAATGGGAAAAGCAGATGGTACTAGCAACACATGTATCCTTCCGATCTGAAATTTGCATTTCGAATATGTGTCCATTTAGAGAATTACCATTTTATACAAAAAGATTAGTATTGGCTTTGCTTAAGAAATTGTGCTTAGTCCTGCAGTGATGTCCCAGGGAGCCTAGCATAACTGTTTTCTAAGAGGCTTCATTCAGCAGCTGATGGAAACAGATGCAGAGACCCACAGCCAAACATCACGCAGAGCTTGAGGAGTCTTGTGGAAGAGTCTGGGATAGGACTGAACAAACCAGAGGCACCAAAAACACCACAAGAAGACCTAGAGAGTCAACCAACCTAGACTCATGGGGGATCACAGAGACTGAACCACCACCCAAAGAGCATCAAGGAGTTGGACCTAGCCTCCCTCTCCATTTGTAGCAGATATGAAGTTTTGTCTTCATGTGGGTCTCCTACCAATTGGAGCAGGGGCCGTCTCTGTCTCTGTTGCCTCCCATTGGACCTGCTTCTCCTGCCTGGACTGTCTGGTTGGGCCTCAGTGGGAGAGAATGCACTTAGTCATGTTGCAACTGGGTGTCCCAGGACAGGGTGGTACTCAAGAGAGGCTTTCCCTTCTCTGAGAAGAGGGTGAGAGGGCAGTGGGAGAGGGATTTGTAAGGATGAGACTGAGAGAAGAGGAGAGAGGGGGTTGTGATCAGGGTGATAAGTGAATAAATTAATTAATGAATGAAAAATTAATATTATATATGAATGTCATAATATATATGATCATATATGATATGTACATATCATATATATTATATTAAGTATAACCTTATATCATATATACTATATTAAGGTTATATTATTCTTGTATCAAAAATTCATTGATAAAAAACATCAAAATAATAGTCACCATGAAAAGTTTATTGAATAAGAAAAAAATAGGAGACACGTTAAACACATGAGACTCATGCTTTTACTCATGGTGCAGTGAAGACTATAGTGAATCCGAAAGGCTCCTTTCCCACTTCCTCAGAGAGTGAGCCCTCCTGGGAGAAGCTGACTGCTTTCAACAGAGCACAGAGAAACTCATCCTGATGAAAAGTTAATTAGTGATGTGAATGTCAGCACCCAAGGGAGGTTCCTGATGTAGTGCTACTCAATTGACATGCTAGCCATTCTAGTCACCCGTCTACAAACAGCTACCAAAGGGCTGTTAGGAGTGGGCATGGACCAGCATTTCTATAGAGTCTAAGTTAGGAGTGGGCATGGGCCAGCATTTCTATAGAGTCTAAGATGTCGGTAAGTTTTCTAACATCAGCTGTTTAAGTGAAGGAAGCACAGCTATATGAATATAAATGTCCTGGGACGTGGAGGAATCCAATGATTTGGCTTCCATACAAAGATGCATCACAAAATCAGGATCTAAAGGGAATGCACTTGTTTCATAGCATCTGTTTCTTATTTTCTTGATATGTAGTCAAGGCTAGCCTAGTAATTATGATCCTCCTGCCTCATCATCCTAAGTCCTGAGGTTAGAGGTATGTACTGCTGTACCAAACTGAAGGCTACCTTATCACTCTGTCACCAACCCCACAATGGGCAGGGAGTTCAGGCCTCTTGCACAGGAGCACAGATCAAATCCATGGTGCCATCACCTACCAATGGCTCATTGTGCCAATGCAACCATCTTAGGAGTATACAAAAATGGCAGTGCATGATTAGAGAGAACATAGATTTTGCTAAACATGCAATGATGAATAATTGTCTCTGTTCTGTCTTCTTTCTAGCCTTTTTCTTGTTAACCTTTACACTTCAGCTTAGCCTAACAATGTTTGTTAAGGGAGGATGCATTTCCTTTTTGGCACAAGACCTTGAAGCAGAAGACTTTAAAATGAAGAAAAGAGGGTACAAGGAATAGTCAAGAAAATATCAAATAGTATCTAAAATTTTAAGAAAGTTTATTTTTAAAAGAAGTTTGCAGATTTGAATCGCAAACACAGGAACAAGCAATTATAAAACCAATCTGACCTTGAGGGGAAAAAACCTGTATTGTCTTAAAAGTCAAAGCCCCTTTCTTCACATGTAAGCACTGTTCTAAAGGCAGTCAATCATCAATCACAATAAATGAAAGAAACTATATTGCTACACATATTTTTGTAATGGAGATATTTATATATAATGTTTTTTCATTAGCCCTCTGAATATACAATTTTGGAAACTCAAAGAACATGTTAACCAATCTGATTTGAATGTCAAGCATATTTGAACATGTGGTCTCCATCCATCTGGCAGAGTTTGTAATCTTTTATTCGTGAGGTCTATCTGGTACAAGTGAGGGGTATAGATGAGACCTTGATGGTTATCTGTCCTGGGAGCCCAAGCTTCTAATTCAAGCTCCACGCTACAGCACTTTTGAATGAATATTCTTTACTTCCCAAGCACCTGTCTAATGATGTGAGGGCTCCTCATGTAAAAAGCAACATGTCTATACGTAGATATGGGGGGGGGGGGATACAGAAAACAAAATAAAGAGGCTACTTGGGAGCTGTAATCGATGACCTTAGTTAAGTCAAATATTTACACATGATAGTCACGTAGCATTCCTCAAAGGAAATGGTAACGTGTCCATCTGAAACACATGGATAGTCTTTAAAGTTAAAAGTAAAAACTAGTCTCTTCTTTGGCCAATTTTCCTTCTAACTAAAATACAAAGGATAATAAATAAGCACCCACACCACTGCCTGCAGAAATGTGTTTCTCTTTGCTTGACCTTGTTTCTGATGTTTTATTTCCATCTATTTTTAAAATGGCTATTCTTCCTACTAAGTAGCATTTGGCTAAGACGCCGTCCTATTTAAAGAGCTATTTTTCTTAGCCTCGACGACCTGAAATTGTACTGTTTTATGCAGCTCATTTCAAAATGCTCTGTTAAACAGGAACTAGAAGAGCATTGAAAAAAGACTAATGAGGAACATTAATCAGAGATTTTCTCCCATGCTTCACGGTGACACGGTGATCCGTTTGCTGCTCCATGTGTTCCAGTGTGACTACCTTCCTGCACGTACTTTTCAAATACAAAATGTTAAGTGTATTAGGAGTTCATATTGATAGAGGTAGTCCTTGTAATGATGATGAAAAAACAAGTTTTAGATCTACACTACCAGCAGAAAGAACACATTCTACTGAATTCAGCAGCCAGCCTTTGGGGCTGTAAAGATGGCTCGGGAAGTGAAGCCCTTACCATGCAAGTGTGAGGACCTGTGTTCAAATGCCCAGGACATATGTAAAGCTGGTTCCGAAGAGCAGGTCTATAATCTCAGTGTCCCTATGGTGAGATGGGGAAAAAAGACTATAAAATCTCCAGAATCTTGGAAGTCAGGCAACCTTACTTACATAGCAATGGACAGCAAAGAGATCGATCTTGATCCTTCCTCAAATAAGGTAGAAAGTAAGTAACAGCACCCTCTGATCTCCACATGGCTCTAAGTATGTGAGTGCAGTGCATGCTCTTGCTCTCTCTCTCTCTTTCTCTCTCTATCTCTCTCTCTGTTCTCCCTTTTTTCTCCTTCTCCCTCTCCTTCTCTCTCTCCCTCCCCCACCATTCTCTCTGCATTCTGCTTTGAGATATAAGCTCTCAGCTATTGCTCCATTGCCATGCTTGCCTGCCTGCTGCCATGCTTCTTGCTATGATGATCATGGATTCTCCCTCTGAAAGTGTAAGCCACCATTAAAGGCTTTCTTCTATATGTTGCCTTGGTCATGGTACCTCTTCACAACAATAGAAAAGTAAGCATGACAGAAGTTATACAGAGAATGATGGGATTTAAATGTAGGGACCAGTAGCTCAAGATCCATATTTATTACCAATGAACTTCCAATAAATGTAATTTAAAAATTGATGCAATCATAATTGATGTCAATAGAATAATGCAGCGAAAGTGCAATAATTAAAAGGCAAGATGCTGAGTGGAGAAATTATTTATATCACAAACATTAAAGGAGCCAATGTTAGAATTATGAAGAATCCCCACACATGAACAGCCAAACATCATCCTATAGAATTCCCTGGAAAAAAAAAAAAAACAGTTATAAGTGACTCGGAAATATGCAAGAAAGCTCCATATATCACAATTTAACATCATAATTTTATCTAGACAAAAATTTAAAAGCTGATCTATTTGAGCACTGGCTGCAAACTGGAAGCTTTGTACATAATGGTAGGAATGCTGTCGGGGGACGCTCCTTACAACACTGCATTCATACCCACTAAGCTAAGCATGTATATTTACTGCACCCAGAAGCTCTATTCTTAATTATGCATTCAACAGAATGGCCTACATATATGCACTAAAAGGTGTGCAAAAACCTTCCCAATAGTATTATTCATGACACCCAAATATTAGAGAATATTAAATTAGGCATACAGCTTCCATTATATCATAAGTCCATAGAAAGCTATAACTTAATATGTCACCAAATTGTCACCTAACTGGACAGAATATTGTATAAGTAGTAACCACCATGTTTCATTCATACCAATCAAGCTTCAGCTACTCACAGTCTGCCACCTGGCTGAGTCAACATCTTCATATAAGGCAAATGCATGGGCAAACAAAGCCGATGTTGGGAGCTGTAATCCATGCCACTCTTCTCACCTTTCCTCTTCTTTCTGACTGTAAATACTGCCTGTGCTGTTACTGAAGTCACTGATGCTCTCTTGGTGAAGGCATTCTCTGGTGCATGACTCACTCTGCTAAAATAAACTCTGCTTAATTTAATTTCCCTAGCATTTTTCTTTTAACATGACCCAACAGTCTAGCAACAGTAGAATAAATTAAGGATGGTACATGTGGATGGGGAGGTGGTCCTCCAAGGACGGTCCTCCAAGGAGGTGACAATATAGTTAGACCTCATATGTGGCTCAGAGACCAGACAGACAAGATCATACACCATCCAACCCGGTTCCTGTCAAATCCAAAGAAGGACTAAATTGACCTCAGTTGTTACAGGTCAGAATACTGGAAGTCTTTATAAGGGAAGACCGTTTATTAAAAGAATGGAAATAATGCATACATTATATATGATACATATGTGTATTTGTACATGTGCGTGAGAATAAGTTTTAAATAAGCTAGAGAATGGGATATGAACAGTTGCTAAGCATGGAAATTACATAAAAGACGATCAATTCAATAATAAATGATGGAATTATATGAAGCTCCTACTAATTCCTGAACTATATAATAAGCCTCCACTGAAAGTGAGATGACTTTTGGGCTCAGCCACTAAGCTCTGCTAATAGAGCCAACAAGAATGCTTTCTCAGTGCAGGCAGTTGGGATCTTAGCAAATATGCAGATTTGGAAACAATACAAAACATCTACCTAGAAGGGCTGGAACCCTCTGCTGCAGGTTTGGAAAACCTTTCTTAATGAACATCAGCCTACCAGTTGCAAGCACAGGACTCAGAAACATGGTGAGGTCTAGCTCACAAACATGAGATGTATGCCCAAGAAATAGGTCTTATCCCCTAGTATTCTATACCTCTGCCATTAACTGAAAAGAACAACTCAAAGAAGCTTTGTGAGTTTTTGGAAAATTAGACAATTGTATCATTAAGTCACGTTTCATCGGAAGCCCTTCCTGGAGGGGTTTCCCAGCCACTCAGAATCCTTTCTCAGAAATGCTTGTCCTCTTTCTGTGTTTTACATTTCCTCAGCCAAGTTGATTATGATAATGACTATGTCTAACAAGGTGCCTGCAGGTGCCAGGTACGTAAGTTAAGAGAGGTCTCTTTTGTTTAATTCAGTTTAACAAGTATTGATACATAGCCATTATGCATTAATTGGACAAAGCTTGGCTTTTGTAAAGGTTTTGCTCAGGGATTTCTCTGGTTTCTTTATGTTATTATTAAGCTGTTCCTTGGGAGACCAGATTTTCTGATTGAGATAGTTCTACTTGCTTTTACATTCAATAACCTGAGGTTTCAAGTCTAAAGAAGCAGTTCCCTATGTGGCAGTCACAAGAGAAGGCACGTTAAACCTCAAAACCTTTGTTTCAGAATGTGTGTCTCTTTAAGGACTGTAAAATGTTGTGCTTCTATTTTCTTGGCCACTTTTTTGTCCTCTTGAAGTGAAGGGATAAGAGTGTCATAATTTTTTTTCTCAATTATTCAGCACCGCACCCATGGAAAGCCCTCACAATGAACTATCAATGCGTAAGTGTGGGGTCTAGAGTTGGATGCTAACATGAAACTGGGTACTCTAGCAACGTGCCAAATTCTAGGAGCTCCTATAGGGAGATGGAAGGTTAGAGATGGCTCAGACTAGCTACCCTGGCATATACAGTTTGCATCTGCCACAAGACCCTGTCCAACTTAAGATGCAAAGAGATAATTGACACGTAAGGTTGACCTCTATCACACAAGGGTATATATTCACAGAAAGGAACACATGTGCATGAGAGCACACACACACACACACACACACACACACGCACACACATGTGTGCACACCAAGAATAAATAATAGCAACAACAAAAATTTTGCCCCTTTGTAGACTAATAAGTTACGATGACATAATTCATGAGCAATTTCAGATCTGGCAGATGAAGTTATCTTCCTTCATAAGAGATGCCGGACTTCAGTACTCACACATAACGTAACAAGCAGCATGGGTCTCAGGCATTTTCTCTTCATCTCATCTCACTTCCCATGGGCATGAGAAGAATAGGTCAACATAGACACCTATACAAGGTGCTTCACATGACTGGGAACAAAATTTTTTAATTGCTGGTGTGTGTGTGTGTGTGTGTGTGTGTGTGTGTGCAGGTCTTAAGCTCTAGAAGAAAAGACTGGGTAGTGAGCACGCCTCTTCTCTGCTTTGAGGAAATATAATGCTTAGCTGGAGAGGATTCTCTATAAACACCTTTTAGTGTGTTCTGAAAAGGAGGAACATTATGGTGTCTTCATGAGACACAAACCACGAAAGGTCCAAGAAAACTGTCTCCCGACATCACAACAAATATTTGCAGAGGAAAAAACATCCAATGACTTTTCCAATCAATTTTCCAAATAATGAACAGAAAGTGGAAGAAAACTTGTTTGGATGGAACTGATTATTTTGTACTGGATTGTTTTTGTTGTTGGGTTGTTTTAACTTCTTATTGATTCTTTGTGCATTTCACATCATTCACCCTGTCTCAGTTATAACCCATTCCCTTGTATCCACCCTCAGCCCTTGCAACACACACACACACACACACAAAGAAAGTAAGAAAAACAAAGTATAGATAGCATCTCTGGACCAATGGCTCATTGCAATGAACATTAGCTAGTGAAGACGTGTGGACAGGGGAGTATACTGTAAGACACACTGTGACACACTACAGTTCTTTGTTTTTAGGGGTGAGTCCATGAATGCAGTGCTCAGGGAGCTCAGGTATGAAATCGAACTACTTCTGTGGTGAAGTTAAGTGTGACAAGTTGGGGCTTGATCTCCCCAACTTCTCAGTTTCTTTCCCCTCAACTTTCAATAAAAAAGCATTTGGTACAAACATGCTAAGTTCAAGGTTGAGGCTGTAGACTAAATCCAAAGATTTGGGGGGAGCTACGAGTGTTTACTTAGGGGCTAAGGGAAGATGCTGAATATCTGTGCAAACTATACAATCATCGGCAATAATCTCCGAGGTCTCCTAGGTTAAGCAGGGGAAGAATCTTCTGCCTGACAGGTCTTCTTCCAATTTCTATAAAGCACTTGTTTTACAAAAATAAGCCTCATATAGCTAAGTGCTCAAATGCAGCCTAGCAGAAAGTAGCCCCTTCCAGCCAGAGTACCAAGACAGAGGAAGTTTAATGTCAGGAGAGCAGTCTTTGGTCAGATACCCACAGTTAAATCTCATATTCCTGAAACACTTTGTAATGATGATTTTACGAAATAATTTCTTCAACCCTCAGTTTCCTGCTTTGTGAAAAGATATTCAGTGTTGGGAGCCGCCTGAGCACCCACATCCGCCATTACAAGATAGCGACTACATCTGGCCGAGGACAAGTTGTAAACAGGCTAGTGCGCATGCACCAGGTAATTTTCCACCTCAGAGTCTCAGCCTCTCTCGTGGCGGCATCTGGCCTGGTGTGCGGGAGCCAATGGGGAAGCTCCATGTCCCAGGCAAGCGCTGTGACCCATATAAAGGGCGAGTATTCTATTGTTCTGAGTCTCCACTCGTGGCAAGCTTATGCTCTCCCTCTCAAGATGCATTAAAGCTGTTACTGCAGAAGGATCCTATGTGTGCCGCGTCGTTCTTGCTGGCGAGACCGTAGCGCGGGACAATTCAGACTTCCTGATCCTAAAAGAAAGGAAAGACTACTACTCCAGAGGGCTGAATGTGCAGGTATGAAATCTTCATCTTCATGAATTCTCTATTCAGCTATCCAGGAACTGATTTGGATGGAATGTGATCTGGAGACACCAGACCTTACATCTCAGATTGTTTCCTCCTTTCCCCATACAGTGCTCTTCTCTCCCTTCAGTCTGCAAGCCTGAGCTTGATCCAGCTAGCTGGGACCCAGCAGCTGATCTCAGGGACTGTGGAAGCCTCCTCTGCTGTGCCAGCACCTAGCTGTATTTTCTACCCTCTTCCTGTCTTCTCCACAGGCCTCTGGAACAAATCCTCCTTTCTAAACTTCATCAATAGTGGCCCAGATTAAATAATTGATGTGAATCTTCTTTTTAATCATCTTAATCACAGAAACATTAAGCTCTTTTCAGAGTGCCATGCGTCATTCTTTAGAAATGGTGATAGCCTGGGTTATGTGAAAGGCTATAAATGAAGGTGCTCGATCTGGTCCTTATCCTTACAGACAGGAGCCTGGGCTTGTTCAAAGGCCTCCAAAAGAAGGGAGATGGTTTTACTTTGGGCTTTTCCTTCCACTTTTCCGTTTATAGAAAGTGTATTTAATTCATTCACATCTCAGTGTACATGACTATGAGAAGGGAAAGACAGAATAAAAACCAGGAGAGAGTGAGAGAGGGAGGGAGGGAGGGAGAAAGAGCAAGGAGGAGGAGTGAATAGGAAAAGAAGGGAGGTGGAGAGGAAGAGAGAGAGGATGAGAAAGAGCAGGAATGGGGATGAAAGAAGAGAAGGGAGGAAGAGAAATACTGAAACATGAGGGAATTCAGAGGGAAGATTAAGACTGAAAACATGTCTTACCAAAGCAGACTATGAATTCACCAAGGCAATTTTCAGTGTCAGAAAATGGTAAAACTGGAGGTGACCCTAAAAGGATTTAGTTCAGTTTATTCACTTTGCAAGTAAGGAAATAAAAAGCCAAAGCCATAAAAGGAGCAAGAGGCAAAGTTTGAGACAGAACAGAATCAGAGTACAGTCAGGCCAGGAGATTCCCATTTTAATGTGGTTCAGCGAGGTATGAGACCCTGATGCTCTGAGACCTGCAAAAAAGATTTTATTTTATTCTAAAGATGTTAAGATTAGGCTCTGGAGTTTCCAACTCCTAAGGTATTCACCTGCTTCCCTGGGGACAGACAAAAAGACTTTAAGAAAGGAGGAACGGTCACATGAGGGAGGACATATTTATTAGCAGGTAAGCAGGCATCTTATATGGTCAGGTTGGAGGACTGTGAGCCCTGAAGTTGGCATGAACATTTCTCTGAAAACAAATAAGGATGCTGGCTAGGCTGGCCCAGTCCACAGTGAGAACCTCAAGAAACAAAAAACAAGAATATTCTCGGCTATTTGATCATCACATATTCAAAAGAAAAGGAAATGGGGAGAACAGGAGTAGAAGAGAGATACTGGCTATTGTTTCTCCCAGACCGTCCCATCTCAGCTAAGGAAATGAGACCAGATATGTGTGTCAGGCTGTCCCAGAGTAACAGATGTTTGCCCTCCTCTGGGAAGAATCTAGAAAATAGATGGTCTGAGAAGAAAAAAAAAAAAAAAAAACCACTTTCTTACCCCCTCCTGGGGGTGCTAAGTAACAAATCACACAGAGGTTCTGAGTTCAGTTTCAAGACACACAGATTTGTCCTCCTCCCCCCCACCCCTTTTTATTGGTTATTTTATTTGTTTACATTTCAAATGTTATCCACCTTCCCGGTTTCCGCTCCGCAAACCCCCTATCCCATAGCCTCCCTGTCTCTATGAGGGTGCTCACCCACCCAGCTGTCCATTCCTGCCACACCACCCTAGCATTCCCCTACATTTGGCATCGAGCCTTCACAGGACCAATGGTCTGCCTCCCATTGGTGCCAGTTAAGTCAATCCTCTGCTGCATAAGCAGCTGGGGCCATGGTTTCCACCATGTCACTAAGAAAGTCACACCGTGAAGTACCCTCCTTACTGACTCGTGGAAGAACCCACTGGGATTAGAACAATCATATAATTCATGATTTGAGCAAACGAAAGGGACACCTTCAATAATTCTTAATTGTACTTTAAATTGTGTTAACCTGTTGGCTAATGGATTCATCCCAAGAAGAAAATTTATAATTTAATTTTACAAACACTCTTGGATGAACAAATTCTTCCACAAACCTCAGCATGTTCCTCTAAACCTCCCCTCTGCCAGCTAAACAGACAGTTCTACAGATTTAAAGGAGTCCATTCTTATAGCAAAAGTGGGAAAACCTCACATTCCAAGCTCCCAGGTCAGCAGTGGAGTTAAAACACAGATGTGTTTCGGTGTTCAAATCATTCACATTATGACCTGCTGCAAACAGCATCTGGATTTTCCAATAGGAAAAAAAAAATTAATGACTAACTGGCCACAGTAGTTTATGAGTTTGTCACTACATTTCAAAACAACTCTCCTTCAAAATGATGCTCACAGCTCTTTCCTGCTACCATTTCCAAACACGGCCACCCAAAGGAAACACACATTAAATTAACACATTCCAGAGTGAAGAAAACACGGATATATTGGAGCCATTGACCACACCTTGCCCCGCTTTCTAAACCCCAGCCCCACTGAGAAGAAGCCGCCTGCTGGCTCTCTAATGGCACATTCAGAAAAAGTTTTCAAAAACCCCCAATCCGAAATGTTGAATCAAAATCACATTGTTCCTCCTCTGTCTGTAAGAGAACTGTGAAGAATGGATGCCTTATGCAGGAAAAGCTGCATCCCAATAGGAAGTGACCTGAGCATAGGGAACAGTTGTCAGAGCCTGTTCCCCACGCAACCTCTGCAGCACAGGCCAGGCTACTGAGAGATGTACCCAGACGGGGTAGTCCCAAGTTAGACTGGAGTATTCCAGTTGCTTAGTGTACCTGAGACTAGTTTTTTGTTTTCCCAATTTTTTTTCATAAAAGTATCTCATGGGTTTAGATAAAAATGTTTAAATGTCCACTTTAAATGGGGCTTGATTATACATCCTGTACCCACAGGACAGATTAGAGACCACAATTATCCACTGCATAGGGAGCTTCTCATCTCCAAGGATGGGTCCAAGAGCTCCCAGATGCCATAAACCCTGGACCTCCGCAGTGGCTTCCATTCCCTGGAGCTACCATTCTGTCTCTTTGAAATGAGTAACAGTTCAGAAAGCTCTCCGAGATACCATTGAGTTAGAATCCATGGAGAAGGCCTGGGAGGTATTTTTCTCTGCATAGACTTTCAGAGAACTCAGACCTTCAGAATTTAAGGGGTCTTAGTCTTTCAGGAAGTGTGTGGTAGGGTCAGAAATTAAGACTGTGAATGGTTTCAATCCAATTCTAATGCTTGTTTCCACTACCATGTTATATTACTCATGAGGCTGAAGCTCCCTGAAGCACCACACAGACTGCCTTGCCTCTAGAAGTCCGAACTAGAGCAATCAACTGCCTGTGCTGCTTCCTCCTGCCCAGGCTGAGGATCCTAGAACAGCTGCACAGACAGGTGGCAGGAAACCAAGAGAACTGCCCAATAGAACCTGAATCAGGGAACTGTGGTGAATTCATGATGTGATGGGAAGTGATTGATACTCAGTGTGTCTTTTGGAAATCATCACTCACAAATCAACAATGGCAGTTCAATCCAGAAATAACCAAAAAACTTCGAGTTACTCTCTACAAAGTCACCATGAGCAAAGATCAATAGCATAGTGCAAGGTAAACCAATACAAGAATGTCATCAAAGGCTAGCTATGCAGAGAAAGGCAAACCAATGCTAGAGCCTCTTCCCACTGTCTGTGGGGGCCATATTTAGATTCTTTTTAAATATCACAAGTCTTTTCATGTATCTGCTTGAGCAAAACATTCTCTCACCTGTGTCTACTTCAGCAAAACATTCTTTCAAGTGTCTGCTTCAGCAAAACACCCTTTTACCTGTCTGTACCAGCAAAACATCATATGCCATAACTGAGTTTCCAAAGAAACCAGAAATTTCCACTTCAGTGACTGGATGTCTGATGTCTTGCTGGCCTTCATACATATACCCACACATGTGCACACACAAACACACTACAAAGAAAGAAAGAGAGAGAAGAGAGGGGAAGGGGAAAGGGAGAGGGAGGGGAGGTAGAGTGGGAGCAGGAGGGAGGGAGGAGAAGGGGAGAGGAAGGGAGGGAAAGTGGTGAGAAAAAGAGAGGAAGGGAGAAAGAGAGACAGACAGCAAAATGACGTACTTGCTGGTTATTAATAGTCCTGGTTTGCCATGTGCTCACTTGAGAGCCAGCCAGAGCCAGGCTTAGTCTAATAGTGGGCTCTCAGCACCATCTCCTCCTAGAGATTCTTTCTCCTGGAATGAGTCCCTCCCAGGACTGTGCCCTGCTGACTTTTATACCGACATCTCACTCCTCCTCCTCTTTCTCTACTAAAGTGCTTACAATAAAATGCCAATCCCTCAGAACCCATGGGAAAGTTAATACCCAACCATGAAACAGCAGCAGCTCACCTTCCCCTTCAGAGGCATCACATTAGCATTTTGACAGCAGCCTTATACACACATAACATAATTAGTAACTTGCTTGCAAATCCTCCTCAGTATGCATCAGCCCTCCCTACACTGCTGAATGAGAATTGCTAAGAGCAAAGCACCATTTTCACTGAGTAACAAGTTTATCTATATCTAATGCACACTGCACATTTCACCTATTAAAGTTCATAGTTCAGTGACATTCATTCAGAGAGCTGTGCATCAGCGCCACATGTAGTTTCTGAGCATTTTCATCACCCTGCACCCATCAGCAGGCACTGGGCTCCCAACTAATTTCCCCTTAAAAGTTTTTTCAACCTTGCTAATGCTGAGAGCTTTTAATACAGTTCCTCATGTTGTGGTGCCCCCAACCATGAAATTATTTTCATTGCTATTTCACAAGGGTAATTTTGCTACTTACATAAGGGTAACCATTAATTGTAATGTAAATATCTGATCTGCAGGATATCTGATAGGCGACCCCCATGAAAGACTTTTGACTCCCAAAGGAGTTGCAACCCACAGGTTGAGAATCCTTGGTCTAAAAGAAAAGACCCCAGAGCAGGTAAAATGTAAATCTCATCAGCTGCTCAGAAAAGAGAATGAAGAAAAGACTTAAGCCAGCTTGGATGTCGGGTCATGTGGTGCAGCAGGAAGTTTAGAGAGAAGGGAAGTCCGAAGTGTTAGAGAAAGCATCCTGAGATCAGAAATGAGAGGAAAAGTCAGATTTTCTGAGGAATCCAGAAGAGTAGGCAGACTTACAAGGCTGCACGGGTGCAGCCCTTAAACCCTCCTAATTTATTTATTTTTTAAATATCTACAGATTTGTCTAATTTATCACAATTTATATAAACACAGAAACTGTGCGGCCTTTGCATCTTTTTTTCCACTTAGCTAAAGGTTTTTACAGTTTTCCCATGTTACACTATTCATATATTTTTTTTATTATTTAGTGTTGAGTAGTTTTCTACTGCCTAGCTGCTCCACAGTTGGCTTATCCATCTGCTGATTGATAACTACTTGGGTTGTTTTCACTTTTAGATGTTCTCATGGATAATGCTGTGATCAACACTGCTACTCAGAAATGAAATTCCCTTTTATTTCTCTTCGCTATATAGCCCAGGACCATATAGTAAATTTATGTTTAATGTATTGAGAAATTGTCAGGCTGTTTTCCAGAGTAACAACACCATTTTACCTTCCTACCCCTCTGAGGATTCCGATGCTGCCACTGTCTTGCCAATACTAGCTGCCCTTCATTTTAAGCTTCCCAACGGCTATGGTGTCTCAGGGAAGCCCTTTGTGGTTTTAATTTGCATTTCCTTAATGACATGGAACACTTTGATGGCTAATCTTGCTTATCATCATGATTACATCTGGAATCAACTAAACCCAAGCTACTGGACACCCCAATAAGGGCTTACCCTGGGCCACACCTTGTGGTGGCATCTCAGACGAAAGGACAAGGAAGAAGGAAACTGCTTTGCCTTCTGGCCCTCACTCCTGCTGGCGATTTCATCTGTTCTGTTGCTTCACTAGTCTTAGAAATACTTCTTTGGCATTTCAATGTAAACTGGAAATCAGGGGTTCTCCAGGAATCCTCCAGTACTAGTATGCCAGAACCTAACTGCTGAGACATCCAGCTTCATAGACTGAGCAACTGAGCAACTACTGGATTCTCAGCCTTTCCATCATAAGATAGCCATAAGACTACACAAACCAGAGCCTGTAAGCCACTCTAATAAACCGCACACATGCATGCATGTGTGTGTGTGTGTTTGTGTGTGTGTGTGTGTGTGTGTGTGTGAGAGAGAGAGAGAGAGAGAAAAATAGAGGTATGATGTATGCTTTCTTGTTCCTACTGAAAATTTGTCTTTCTTCTCTGAACAAATTTAATCAAACCCCTAGCCTGAAATTAAGCTGGTATGGTAGTGCATACTTGTAATCCAGCACTTGTAATGTAAAAACAGGAGGATCCAGAGTTCAGGTTCATTCTCAGCTACATAGCAAGTCCAACAATATCCTAGACTGCAGGAGACACTGTGCTAAAAGAAACAAAAAAATACATGAAACCAAACAATAGTGACAGGGCTGGAGAGATGGCTCAGTGGTTAAGAGTGCTGACTGTTCTTTCAGAGGTCCTGAGTTCAATTCCCAGCAAACACGTGGTGGCCCACAACCATCTGTAATGGGATCTGACACCCTTTTCTGGTGTCTGAAGACAGCCACAGTGTACACACATTAAAAAAAGGAGTAAACAAACAATAGTGAATTATTTTTCTGTTATCAAATTGCAATCATATCTCATATATTTTATATATTAGACTTTTATTAAATAACTTCTTACACGCGTTGAGTCATCTTTTTTTAAACTTTCTTACACTGTTTTTCAAAGTAGAGTTCTTAAACTTGATAATTTTACCTTTTTCTGTTTACTTGTCCTTAGTGCATTTCAAAGAAATCATTGTCCAATCTAAAGTCACAAAAACTTCTTCCTAAGAATTTTGTAATTCTGGCTCTTGCATTTAGGTCTTTGATCTTCATTAATTTTTGCATGTCGTATGATGCAAAGGTCCAACATCCCTTTCTGGATTGTGGCTATCCAAGTGTTCTCACACCATTGGCAAGCAACTGCTCATAAAGGCAAGAATTTAGTTCTAGGTTCAAAATTACATTCCATTTACTCGCACATGTGTCTCTGAGTTGGCACTTTGTAATCCTAGTCACTACAGCTTTCCAGGGAAAAAGAATATCTCTAGACATGCTCAGAGACTAGTTTCCTGAATAATTCTAGATTCTGTAAAGCTGGCAAACAATAATAACTATTATGATCCTCCAATTGATATAGAAAACCAAGAACCCAGAATAGCTCCTTCGCCATCTTAGAAGAGAAGGTCAAAATTTGAGGACTTATACTTCCCAACACTCGTGGGCTGAATCCCAATCATGCAAAAGAGAAAGAAAAATTATCTAAAAGCCAGCATGCATTGCTTTCTTCTTGGGGGACATAGGGGTTGGATTCATGGATAGGGGTTTTATTAAGGCTAGCATTTTAAATGGTGGTAAACAATTGTATGCCAATTTAGATAATCTGGACAAAAAATAAATAAATACCTAGAATAACACAAATAACCCAAATTAACTCAAGAAAAATTAAAAACAAGAAATCTAACTAGACTCCTTTTTTGCGTAAGTAGACCACACTCGACTGGATTTCCCACCTTCGAGCATATTTGGTAGCACAAATTGGTCATGAGTAGTTAGAATAAAGACACAGAGTTGAGTGCTTAGCAAAGAAGGTGTGCTCTGTGAAGAGTAGGAGAAGGTGAATGTGCTCAAAACAATCTTATACGAAACTCTCAAAGAACTGCTAACACCAATGAAGTGTCAATTTTCAAGAGTAGATCTTCTCATCTCAACCAAAGGAATCTAAAAACTTATTCATAAACATTCCAGCTAGCTTGTCTCCTAGATGAACTTAGAACCTGTCAATCAATGTTGGCCATCATGAGCCAACCCTTTGTGGACTTTACATAAAAGCATAACTCATTTAATTCATAACCTTGTTTTTCTTCCTTTAGCCCATGGCCATTTTATAGTGCAAAATACATTCAGTCCGACTTCAAACACCTTCATAGTCTTCAACAGTTCCAACATAGTTCCAGTGTGTTAATACATACTCTTTGATTTCTTCTATAATCTATAACTTACTAAGAGTATGTTGTTTAAATTTTATTTATTTATAAGATTTTCCGATTTCTTTTTCTTATGTAGCTCTAATTTTACAGAGTGTATTTCTGATAATATCATTGCTCCAAAGTCTGAAGGAAAGTGAGCCTGGTTTTTTACCAAAAATGTAATCTCTGTAAATTATAAAGTTAAAGAAACAAAATATGCTGGTATTTTTGGCAAAGGTCAGTAAATCTGATGGGTTTATTCTTTAAAAGATAGGAGGAGAATCTGAAGTCAGACATGTCAGTTTATAGATGTAATCTCAACACTTGGGATATGAAAGCAAAGTCAGGATCTGAAATTCAGCCAAAACTATACTGTGAGTTCAAGGCTAGTCTGAATGATATCAGATGAGGGGGAGAGAAAGGGTTTATGAGAGGTTTATGAGAATATTTCTGCAAATCATAGCCTGAACAATATAACAGAGACTGGAACATAGATTTTATTATGCTGCATGTTCTTGGTGTTTTCTTAGAACATTTAAACAAAATATCCTAATACTGACTGTAACTTACTTTTAAAATGATGTTTTTTACAAGTTATTTGCTCCTCAGAAAAATTGTGGCTTAGTCACATCCTAACTCTTCTAAAAACAGCCTTGTGGCTTTATCATTACATAATTCTGTTCCTGAATCCAAAATATTTTTTAAATATAATATTATTCAATCAATAAATTAACTTTGGTTTTTCTAATTTTTTTGTTGTTGCTCTTATTGTTTTGACGCCGTCTCATGCAAACCACATTGACTTCAATCTTGCTATGTAGTTGAATATGACATTGAACTGATCCCTCTGTTTTCATGTTCCAAACACTGGGATTTAAAAAATAGTCCAACAAAATACCCACCAGTGGGGAGACAGAACCTGAAGAGACCACCCCCAGTAGATATGCATGCCCCCCATGTTCCTGTCTAAAGGAAATGCAAGGACAAAAAATGGAGCAGAGACTGAAGGAAAGACCATCCAGAAACTGCCCCGCCTTGGGATACATCCCATCCACAGACACCAAACCTTGACACTATTGCTGATGCCAAGAAGTGCTAGCAGACAGGAGCCTTGTATCTCTCTCCTGAGAGGCTCTGTCAGCACCTGACTAAGACAGATGAAGATGATTACAGCCAACCATTGGACTGAGCCCAGGGACCCCAATGGAGATGTTAGGGCAAGGACTGGAGGAGCTGAAGGGGATTGCAACCCCATAGGAAGAACAACAACATCAATCAACCAGACCCCTCTATAGCTCCCAGGGACTAAACTACCAACCAAAGAGTATACATGGATAGGTCCATGGCTTCAGCTATATATGTAGTAGAGGATTGCCTTATCTGGAATCAATAGGAAGGGAGGCCCTTGGTCCTGTGGAGGCTTGTTGCCCCAGCAAAGGAGGATGCCAGAGTAGTGAAGCAGAAGTGGGTGGGTGGGTGGGTGGAGGAGCACACTCATAGAGGCAAAGGGCAGGGTGGATGGGATGGGGGGTTTGTGGAGGGGATACCGGGAAGGGGGACAACATTTATAAAAAATGGGTCAGCCTTTAATTTTATTAAAATTTATATTTATCTTTCTTTTCTAAATGATTACTTTCTTTTTTTATATCTCACAAAGCACATAACAGGAATAATTAAGTTTGATCAGCCCTTTTAAATTTTAGTTATTATAACACTATTGAGACTAACTTCAAGACTGAAAAGTAATCTAATAAATTGAAAGAAAATTTAGATTTTCTAGTTTAATTATAAGTAAAATGTTAATTAAATGTTTCAACAACTGTGTACTTTTCCAATTTAAAACAAAGAACATATTTATGTTCAAACACTTGTGAAATCATCTACAAAAAGATTTGTGTTTTTAGATTAAGTACTCTTCTTGGTCAAGGACAATCATAATGTGCCTGATATAAAAAGAAATAAGGATGTAAGAGGTTATTAATTACTGCTGTATTCATTACTCCCCCAACAATAATTAATAGAAAATGCAAATTGGGTGCTATAATTCAACAAAGGCTCTCCATCTTCTCTGTTCACATAGTTATTATTGCAACAATAAATCAGCCAGGCTATGTAGCCTTGTCAACCACAGGTGCACATTACCTTCCCAGCATCCATCGCATTTGTTTCTATTGTAAGACTGGGTGTCATAAAAGCATTACAAGCTGTATGGGAGACGTTAAGACAGCAAGCTGCCCTCCTTGAGAGACTTAATTCACTTTATTTTTCTTGTAAATAATAATAATAATAATGATACCCTTATGTGGTAACCATAGCTAGTGCCTGGGTTCTCTGAACAGAAACTCTGGTGTGGGTTTTCACAAGATGATCAGTGAATTCCCGACAAGGTGAATTCAAGACTTAGCGAACACAGACTCTTTCTAGAGGTCAAGGGACAAGTAGCTGTGGGTCTTAGAGATGGCATCAAAGGTGGTCTTGGCAATGGTACCTCAGATGTTTGTGCAGCCCCTGCCTCATGAATAGCAACCACCAATACTGACCAGCAGCAACAGTTTCTTGGGCATAGGAGCAGAGACAATGCCAGTGCCTCTGGGTGCAGGACTGAGATGCACCAGCACAGAGCCACAGCAGCCTGTCACCTTGTATGGGACAGTATGTGGCTTATTCCCCCAGCAGCCTCTCCACACAGGGACAATAAAAAGCTTGACCACCAAAATGATGGCCCCTTGGATGGCAGTGGCTATCTCCTTGGAGCAGTTCACACCAAGACCACCATGACCGTTGTAGTCCCCAATAGGGACAAAATCCTTGAACCTGGTCATCTGGACAGCTTGAATCTATATCTGCACTGGTATGATCTTTAGAACCTGGTCCTTCTGGGATGTGCCCAGGAAAAAGTCAGTAATTCCCAGTTCTCTGATGAGTAGGGAGAACAGGTAGATCTCTAGAGACTTGATCTTTATGTCTCTGACCAGGTGGCCCACGTTGGTGATGAAGATACACTTCTTGTCTTTGGCTTTACCTTCCCACGAGTCCTGCAGCCTTGACCATGCCCCGACTTGTGGTTCTGTAGGAGGAACTGTGCAGTGCAGCAGTTTCTGCATAAACATCCGGGCCGCACAGCCTCAAAGGCATCTCCTGCAAGAGGACCTAATTGAGGACTGCCTGAGAGACCAAGGATTGCTGGCGCAGACAATGCCAGCCAATTGGGAACTACTGTTTAGAAGAGATGCTTTCTTGGGACCAATGGGGAGCGGGGGGAGGGTATTAAAGGAGCTTGCAGGAGCATTCTTATCTGTTCCCAGAGTCTGCATTACTGATTTGCACTACCTCACCTCCAATCCCCAAGGGCAGGAAAGGTTGGGCAGCAAGTAGTCCAGGACACAGGCAGCATGGTTCCATGCTCCCTTTCCTTTCTTCCTCCCAGGGGTCCAGAGCTGCTGCCCACACAGCCCACACAGGCTGAAACAATGAAGCAGAATCCGAATCAGGCAAGATCCTGGTTTAGCTTAGAGCTCTTTTAGGCAAAGGCCTTCTCTGGCAATCTTCAATGACATCAATCTCTGAGTTGATCTTAGCTTGCAAATATACCTTTATTTAGGGTAGGTTTGTAGGCATACACTTTATTTGGGGTGAACATACAGTTTATGAAGGGTGCGAGACTATCCAGGGTGGGCAAAGGTCATTGACTGAAGGCTTAAGGGTACTCAGATGCCTCATTAACTAGGGAGGCACTCCAGGAATCTCAGGTACAGAACTACATGTCTTTCCTCAGGTAATCGATGTGGGGAAGAGAAAGCTCTACTTACAAACTGAGTCTGCATTTTACACCAAGCCCAGGGCTGTCTGGTGATGGCAGACTTCGACCTTAGCAGCAGAGCTTTCGGACACCCACTGACTTACCCATGACCATTGCCCCTAAGACTGATGCAGAATCCTCCTCAGAAATAATCATGGCCTCCCAAGCAGACCCAGTCCTTCTGCACTCCAGCATCATCCACCATTTTGTGTTTTCCTGTAAAAGAAGTACAAGCTGTCTTGTCTTTTCTTTTCTTTTTTTTTGAGTACCTCTATCCAAGTCTGAAATGTGTAAGAACTATATTTGTAAGAAGCTGAAGAAACTAAAATTCTGAGACTCTCCAGAAGCTAAGAGTTCACAGGATGAAGGATCCGGTAAATAGCTCCTTCAGCTTTTTCAGAACAAAAGATAATCTGCTTAGGGTAACAATTTCCACCCCAGACCACAGAAAAGCACACCCTTGCTGTGACTAATAGCTATGCAAATCTCATTGTTAATTTATAGATATTTTCATCATCTTTGTTTAACTTTTTACACATAATCCCCCCCATTTAATCATCTTACTGTTAACATCATGCCCCGAAAATCACGAACTAAAAGAACTAACTCTAATTTAAGAGATAAATAATCCAGATTGAAGGAAATTAACTTGAATATTAAAGGAAATTCCAAATAAAGAGTGAAATATAGCAGATATAATTCGGGCTTGAGTAAGAATTATTTTAGGGAATGTGTAAGTCGTCATGACTTTTTCTTCTCTTGTGGTCCCCGTTCTAATTCCATCTCACACACACACACACACACACACACACACACACATACATTCCACATATGAGAGAGAACACGTACTATTGTCTTTTCAAGGTCTCTGTTGTCTCACTTAATGTAATGATATTTTCATATGCACCCTTTTCTAGCGAATTTCATGATTTTATTCTTTTTAAGGCTGAATGTGTACAGATCATACTTCACTTCCAATCATTTGTTGATGAATATATAATGTGGTTGCATTTCCTTGGTCTTGTGACTAGTGTGGTAACAAACATAAATGTTTATCTCTGTGGTAGAATTTGGAGAATTTTAGCTTTATGCCTGGGATTGGCATGTCTGAATGATATGGTAACTCTAATTTGGGGTGTCTTAAAATCTTCCATATGGATTTTCATAATGAGTGACCCAGTTTACACTCCTGCCAACAGTGAATAAGATGTCCTCTTTCCAACATCCTCACCAATACTTGTAGATTTGTAGTTTGTCTTCTTCGTGGTATCCCTTACAACTAGATACAATGGGAATGAGATGCCATTTCAAAGTAGCATTATTTTATCATTTTGCTTTTGACTAAGGACTAAAGACCTTGAACACATTAAAAATATGTATTTGACATGGTATTTATTCTTTTGAGAGTTTTCTATGTAGTTCATTGACCTGGTTTCTGAACAGAAGATTTGTCTTACTGTATTAAAATTCTAGTTCTTTATATATTTTAGGTATTAACCCCCTGTCTGAAGTATAGTTGGCAAAGATTTTTATAGTTGGCTATCTTTTCACTCTTAGTTTCCTTTCTTGTGTCGAAGTATCTTACTTCATGCAGTTTCACTTGTCAGTTCTTGACATTAGTTCCTGAACCTTCAGTGTCCATTACAGAAAGGTCTTGCCCATGTCCATGTCTTGAGGATTTTCCTCCTTCTTACAGTTCTAGCTTTTCAGCTTTTAAATTAAGATCTTTGATCTATTTTTAATTGCTCTTTTACCTGATGAAAGATATGAATATAATTTCATTCTTCTTCTCATGCATACCTACTTTTTACAACATCATTTTTGAAGAGACAGTCTTTCAACTGATACATTTTTAGAAATCTTTTTCAAAACATTGGTGGCAATGTCTATGTAGATTAATTTCTAGGTTCTCCTTTCTGTTCCCATGGTCTACATATCTGTTTGTTTTTGCCAGTCCCTGCTGGATTTGTCATTGTGGCTCTGTAGATAACTTGAGATCAGATACATTGTAGTATTTCTCATGGTCCTGATTAGGATTGGTTTGGTTATTTCTGGTCATTTGTGTTTCCATATTAATTCTAGATTTTTTCTAATTCTTTGAAGAATAACAATAGAAATAAGATGGTGATTGCAATGCCTCTGTAGGATGATGCTATTACACAGTGATGATCCAAATTCTTCCTCCCCTATTTGAGTCTCCTTTACAACATTCTTTTGTGTTGTTGCTCTGACTAAGACATCAAGCACCATTCTGAGTAAGAGAAGAAATGGACACCCTTGTCTCATTACAAACTTTTAAGAAAATGCTCTCAGTTTTTTCCCATTTAGTATAATATTGGCTATGGATTTATCATATGCAGCCTTTTTTATACTGAGTTACATTGGGTCTATTCTTAATGTATTAGAGATTTTTTTTTTTTAAATCATGAAGGCGTGTTGAGCTTTGGCAAATGACTTCTCTGAGTCTAACAAGATTGTCTCATGGCTCCAGTGTTTGTGGATGTTATTTTGATACTTCACACTTACCAATTTTCATATGTTGAACAAATCTTGCTTCCCAGGAATGAAGCTCACTTTGTCATGGTGTACTGCCTTCTTAATGTGTTCTTGAAATCACTTTCCAATCACTTTGCTGAGATATTTTGTCTATGTTCATGAAGGAAATTGATCTTTTGCAATATGTCTTTACTCCACTTTGAAACCAAGATAATCCTACCATGGTAGAGTGGTTTTGGCAGTGTGCTTTCCTTTTTATATTTAATGGGATAATTTAAAGAATATTATTGTTGGCTTCTCTTCAAAGATTTAGTATAATCTGACATTGAACTTACCCAGTTCTCATTTTTTGGTTTTGTTTTCTTTAAATTGGGAGACAAGATTTTTCAACCTTGTTCATTGTTATGAAACAGTTTAAACTATTTATATTAGTACAAGTTGCTAATGGACTAATTTTGGCAGTTCATATATATCTACGAATAAGTCAATTTTTAGACTTCCTGCTTTTATAGAATATACATTTTTGAAGTATCTCCCTTGCACTCTTCTGGCTGCTGTTGGATCTCAGGTAACTTATTCATTTCTAACTCTCCCTAAGCTTTTGGATAGTTTAATAAGAGGTTATCACCCTTTTTATTATTATTATTTGCTTTATTTACATTTCAAATGTTTTCCCCTTTCCAGGTCTCCCCTTTGGAAACCCCCTATCCCATCCCCCCTCTCCCTGGCTCTATGAAGATGCTCCCCCACCCACCCATCCACTCTTGTCTTCCCTTCTTAGCATTCCCCTACACTAGGGCTTCTAACTCCCTCAGGCCCAAGGGCCTGTCTTCCCACTTATGTTCAACAAGGCCCTCCTCTGCCCCATGCTCAGTTCAATGATTACCTGCGAGCATCCACCTCTGTATTTGTCAGGCTCTGGTTGAGCCTCTCAGGAGACAGCTTATCATGCTTCCATCAGCAAGCACTTCCCAGCATCCACAATTACATCTGGGTATGGTGGCTGTATATGGGATGTATCCCCAGGTGGGGCAGTCTCTGGATGACCTTTATTCAGTCTCTGCTCCATATTTCCTCTTATGAGTATTTTATTCACCCTTCTAAGAAACACTGAAGCATCCACATTTTGGTCTTCTTTCTTTTTAGGTTTCATATGGTCTGTGAATTGAATCTTGGGTATTCGAACTTTTGGGTTAATGTCCACTTATCAGTGAGTACATACAAAGCTTGTTCTTTTGTGACTGAGTTACCTCACTCAGGATGATATTTTCAAGTTCCATCCATTTGCCTGAGAATTTCATGAAGTTATTGTTTTTAATAGCTGAGTAGTATACCATTGTGTAAATGTACCACATTTTTTGTATCCATTCCTCTGTTGAGGGACATCATGATTGTTTCCAGCTTCTGGCATTATAAATATGGCTGCTTTGAACATAGAGGAGCATGTGTCTTTATTACATGTTGGAGTGTCTTCTGGGTATATGCCCAGGAGTGGTATGGCTTATGCTCTAAGATCAAGAATCAACCCATGGGACCTCATAAAATTGCAAAGCTTCTGTAAGGCAAAGGACACTGTCAATAGGACAAAACAGCAATCAGCAGATTGGGAAAAGATCTTTACCAATCCTATATCTGATAGAGGGCTAATATCCAATATATACAAAGAAGTTAGACTCCAGAGAACCAAATAATCCTACTAAAAAATGGAGAACAGAGCTAAACAGAGAATTCTCAACTGAGGAAACTCGAAGGGCTGAGAAGCACCTAAAGAAATGTTCAACATCCTTATTCATCAGGGAAATGCAAATAAAAACAACCCTGAGATTCCAACTCACACCAGTCAGAATGGCTAAGATCAAAAACTCAGGTGACAGCAGATGCTGGCGAGGATGTGGAGAAAGAGGAATACTCCTCCATTGCTGGTGGGATTGAAAGTTAGTACAAAACCACTCTGGAAATCAGTTTGGTAGATCCTCAGAAAATTGTACATAGTACTACCTGAGGATATAGGTATACCACTCCTAGGCATATACCCAGAAGACACTCCAACATGTAATAAGGACACATGCTCCACTGTATTCATAGCAGCCATATTTATAATAGCCAGAATCTGGAAACAACCAAGATGTCCCTCAAGAGAGGAATGGATACAGAATATGTGGTACATATTTGGTACATACAGACCCTTGGGCCTGAGGGTGTTAGATGCCCCAGTGTAGGGGAATGCTAGGGAGGGAAGACAGGAGTGGATGGGTGGGTGGGGGAGCACCCTCATAGAGGCAGAGGGAGAGGGGATGGGATAGGGAGGTTCTAAAGGGGAAAACATTTGAAATATAAATAAAGAAAATATCCAAAAATAAAATAAATAAAAATAAGAAAAGAATTTTCCAAAGTTCTCACTTGTATCACATGAATTCCCTTAATACATGCTCGTTTTAAAGATAGTTATTACTCCATCAATTTTAAGAGTTAACTTGGCTGGATATTGTGACTGCAGTTAACCTTTACTTGTTTCCATGACTTGAAATATATCACTCTATGTGTTCCTGGCTTTTAGAATTTCTGACTAGATGTTATCGTGATGTTTCCACATTTTTATGTGATCTGGCATTTTTCCCTTAAGGCTTTCAGAATTGTTTCATTGCTTTGTGTTTTTATATCTTGAATATATGTTATTCTTCTCTGGCCATGCCTGTCTGGCATGTTTGAATGCCTGTTTCTTTCTCTAGCTTTAGGGAAATGTCTCTTATGATTTCATTGAATACAATATCCATGCCTTTAGATTTTATTTCAGCTTTTCTTTCTACTCCATAAATTCATATATTTGGTCTCTAAAATGTATTCGAGGGTTCTGGGAAATTTTATTCACGTTCATTTGTTTCTTTTTTTAATGTATATCTGGGTGTGTTGTTGTCTTGACCTTATCCTCCACCCCCAGAAATTTGTTTTTCTGTCATTGACTTATAGGAGAACACAATCGCACATGCCATTATTTCTAGATTTCTTCTGGAAATAAATCACTGGATATGTCCACAAAAAAAAAAAAAGTAGTCTTGCTGAGTTAGCGATATAAAAGGGAGTTCAAGGACTTCGCAATGTTTTCAGTCACATTGTGCATCATTGCAGGAATTTATATATAAGGGAATAATAAGATGGACAGGCACACTCTTTCTTTCTCACTTCTCTCTTAAATAACAGGCTTATCCTCTGAAAGATCAGTTATTGTCAGGATTCTGTTCTTCAGTGTTTTGACTCCATCACAACCAGAAGTGAAACTCAAAATAATTATTAAGACAGACTATTTACAGTCATGGATTTCCAAAGCTTAACTTTTTGCCTTCAGGAGAGACAGTAATAAAATGCTATTAGGAGTCCTCAGTGTCTGATAATTCATTCATCATATGGCACTGCAGATCTGACTCTAAGCTCTGTAGAAAAAGAAAAATTGCTCTCCTCCTTACAACAGCTACCAGCAAATGTTGTCTCAGCTGGTCCACATGAGATCATCTGAGGGTCTTATTAGCATGTCAGAAAGGTAGATAAGGGATGGCTTGTGTCATATAAGTCATTTCCAAACATTTTCTGTTTCTGTATAATTACATGGAAAAGAGGAACTCTGACAAAAATTGTTTCTTTCACTACAGGTGACAGCTATTTGATTTTATGCTACTTTATTTTTTTTCTCAGTAAACTATTTTGAAACTCAAAAGTAAGTTCTTATCATGTAGATTTACCAAAATATTCATAAACCAGGATGGATGGAAGGCAATATGACCTTTTCACAGTCAACACAGGTGCTGAAAGTGACAAAGAATGTGGTTTTGATGATCTGCTAATCTAGCACATGTGGTCTCTTATGCTCTATCATGACAACAGCCTGTCATGGGTGGTCATGTCTTCCAGATGCAGCTGGTCTTCACCTGGGCAAGAAGAATATTCATAATATATAAGACTGGAGACAACTACACTTTGACCTACAGAAGATAGACATACAAGGCAAAGTTCTTGCAAAGTATTATCAAGAAAGGAAATAACGGCAGAGAAAAATCAAAAGGAATTTTTCTATTATAGATGAAGGCAATTTTAAAATAATAGATATGAGAAGAGAAAACTATGTAGAAGCAAAAGGAACGAATAAAAAGAATCCACACATGTACATAACTATACCATGTTAGTGGTGAGAAGAAACAATATAAAAGTGTTGACTTGATTACCATATCAATTTATAAATCCCACCAAGTCATAATTTAAACTCAATGATTGTATAAAATTTTATCATATGATTGAAAAATTCATATACTATGAGTGGTCTAAGACTATACAAGTAAACCTAAGACTCTATTTGCTCCAGGACACACACACACACACACACACACACACACACACACACACACACACTGACTTTGATAACATTTAAATACTAAGCTTCATTTACTCTTGTCCTTGCTATGTCTCTGCCCCCTGAAATGGCCAGGACTCGTCTCCTACCCAGAGCTGCCCAGTGTTATCCTCCTTTTCCTGTCTTGATTTCCACATAATGATCTCTACATCTGCTATACTTAGTATATATTGTATTTTCTTGCGCATCAATCTCATTCTAATTAATACATTAAAAATAATAAGGGCAGGCTAATTTTTGTTCCTTTGTTTATTGATAGACTTAACACATGAAAATTACACGGAATGCTGTAGATACAAAAGACAGTGTTTGCTTGGTATTCAGGGTGATTAAAATACCAAAAGTAAGAAGCTATACTGATGCATTGTGTAAGATGGGGTAGTATTTTTATGTAGCCTATGCATGATTCTTGTCTACCTTAAATAATTTCCAGGCTTCTTCTAAAACCTAATATAGTGCAAATGCTTGGGAAATAGCTGTCCTAGTGTACTGTTTATGGTACAACCAAAAGAAAAGGTCTGCACATGCTAAACACGGATGCAACCAACACAGGTCTAACTACATTCCGATCAGTGGTTAGTTGGATGTGTAGATATGGAAAGTCACCCTTGCATGTTTATGAACAACTTAATAAGATACAATGTAAAAAAGCAAGTTGTAAAACAATATAATGTGATGTAGCTCATATAAAAGTTTAAAAACACCCAAACAGCATTATCCATGAATAGTTAGAACATTTTTAATGGACTGAAAAAGATGTATTTTAACACCTGGCAGTGATTGTTTCAACAAAAAAAGATTAGAGCAGGTTTAGGGGGAGATAGCACTCTGACCTTATCTCAACTATGTTTTCTTCTGTGTAAATATTCAGAAGTTATTAGGCAACAATTAGTCGTAAATCTATACATTGTGTTTTTGCATATTTAAGTTAAAATAAAGGAAATGAGTGACTCTATTATGGGCTGCCAGCACTTGTTTGGGATTGGCCTGGTATTCATCATTTCTGAAGGTGAAGGTATTGAGTACCATAACTCTCAGGGTACCTTCACCCAGAATTAACTTTCACCTTCACATCTGGATTCCTGAAGCTCTGATCTATTCTATTTAGTAAATTTAAAACTTCTGATCTTAAATGGATCCTTTGTAATAAATCTAGATGAAAAGTGAGAAAAATGATTACCAAGAAATGAAATGTGTCATGATTTTCCAGAGATAAATTTGGTAAATCCTTTACATTGGTTTGCTAGAAATAAACTTGGTCCATCTTGTTTTAGCTACAGTGTGATGTTTAAGAGCTGAGAACACTCATCTCTGGGCAAGGTTGCTATAGTGACCCCAGGTCCTGGGGCTTCATAGTGTAAAAGAAGCAGGTGTTGGAGGGCTGTAGAGTTGGGTCTGTGGGTGATTTTGAGGTGCATAGGTACATATTTCTATGGAGACAATACTGAATGAAGTCTAGGCATGTATGCAATCAGCTCTTAGCCACAGACCCTCACTAAAGCCACCAGCTAAGAACTCTGCATGTCTCAGGGACATACATTATTAAAGCTGATGTTGTAAGTCAAGGACTGAGCAATTATTCTCCTGCTAAAGACCCTTGTAAATAATGTTCTCTATATGGATCTTGGAGTTTTTATTGACCAAAGGAGAAAACTGAAATCCATAAATGGCATGAAGAGAAGCAACCACACTGATCCCACAAATGTAACCCTGATATTCTAATAAGTTCATCTACCCAAGTAGGAAAACATGTGCTATTCTCATGGGGCTTTTTAAGGACCTGAGCACAGATCTGCAGACCCATGACTAACTTCAGGAATCCCATGACCAAAAGCTGCTATGGATTTTCTTTCCAGATAAGGGTAACACCAAGTCTTGGAGGGTAGAACAAAAGATGCCCTTTTACTCATCTTCCCAATGTTGGACTGCTAACATTTGTTAACTTACTGCAGTTGCCTACTGTGAAGTCAGATTCAAGGGACGTCAGAAAAGTTAAACACCTTGTATCATACTTCAAAAGAATCGCATAAACATAAACACAAGGAACATTATGCTAAATACAATGAGCAAGGAACAGAAAGGCAAAGACCAACAGACTTGCTTCTTTTTGAAAATTAGAATACTGTTTTGAATGTTCAAGTAGAGAAAATCGTGGTCAGTGGAGGCTGGGAGTATAGTGCTGGTAGGGAGAGATATAAAGGGAAGTTGAATAAGGGGCATCTTAGTTAGATTCCATTGCTGTGAAGAGACACCATGACCAAGGCAACTCTTCTAAAGGGCAGTGTTTAATGGAGGCTGGCATATAGGTTGAGAGGTTCAGTCCTTTATTATTATGGCAGGAAGCCTGGCAGCATCTAGGCAGGCAGGGTGCTGGAGAAGGAGTGAAGAATGTTCCATCTTGATATGAAGGCACTCAGAAAAAGACTGACTTCAGGCAGCTAGGATAAAGTCTTAAAGCCCTCATCCCCAATGGCACACTTTCTCCAACAAGGCCACACCTCTTAACAGTGCCACTCTCTGGGCCAAGCATATTCAAACTACCACAAGAGGAGTACCAGAATATGAAAATCCATGTGGAGAATTCTCGAAAATTAAAGTTTCTTAACCCTCAAGAGACTGGAGGCCCCAGAGGGTGGGGAGGTCTGGAGGGGTGGGGGTTGGGGACATGGTCATGGAGATGGGGGTGGGGGGAGGAGGTGTGGGATGTGAAACAGTCAGAGGGTGGACCAGGACTGGGGATAAAATCTGGAGTGTAAAAACAAAAGATTAACATTTAAAAAATTAAAGTTAAAACTACTATATGACCCAGATAGTTCACTCCTGGGCATCAGAATAGATAAGAATAATAAGTTATATTATCACACAGCACTGTATGGTGAGTCTACATTACAACATTATGTACTTTTAGAAATAAAATGAACATATCTAACAGAGGGAAATAATAACTTTTCAAGAAGATGAAAATGAAATTACCTATATTTGATCATTATACACCACATTCCGGTATCAGGTTCTCAGGGTATTCCCAATGAATATGTACAATTATTGTGTTGATTCAAAAGAAAAACAGAAAACAGAATTGTGTAATTCAGAGGAGAGGTCAAGGAAGCAAAAGAAAAGCTGTGTGAGTTAAGTGCCTTCTGTATGTTGTGAGTGATTAATCTAAGACACCATCGCTGCATTGAAAGTTACTTACACCGAGAAGGACTCTGGGAATAAAACCAAGACAATGAGAGGTCAAAATGTCAAGCTGCTTTGAACCACATAAAAGCAAATTTAATAAATGGCTCTCAGAAGATGTTTATGTGCAATCATGAGGGCAAGCCTGCCTGTCTCAGACACTCAGGCCTGCCAAGATCCATCGGATATAGATTGGCCCACTGACCCAAGTATGATTCCCTGACTTAATCAACCCACCATTAACATCAGTGCCATGAATGAAGTCAATAATCCTCTGAGATAGAAGGCCCTTTAACTCCAAGAAAGTAGCCAGACATGTATTTATATTCCTCCAACAACAGTCAGACAAGCCTGAGAGCACTAAGTGTTTTGCTCCCTCATTACACAGGTAGCTGAAGAGTCATTTCTTGAAAATGGCGTGACTAGGTAAACCATCTCCAGTAACATAATTAATCATGATGAAGCATATAAGAACTGACAGGCTTTATGCTGGACCCAAATGAAACAGTACTTCTATACTCTAAAGGTTCTTTATTACTTTCTCTTGCCTCTAGTCTTCCGGAGGAAGCTAACCATTCTATTCTCTAATGAGATCTTTAATGCTGAAAAGTATTGCATTTCATAGACAGACTGTTGGCCAAAATGTTGACAGTAAGGTCTACAGTTTGAATGACATTCTGTCATGACTGTAAAGTTTATGGATCCACAGGCACAATACACCCTGCTGCACTCTGAATAATTTCTGGTGCTTTCAGGGCAGTTAAATGAGGCAGAAGATACAGAATGGGATAGCAAACTATTTCATTCACCATGGAATGGGCCATGTGCACGTGTCTGCATTCAATGAGATCACCATGAGAATATGGATCTCACTGAACAGATGCAAAATATTAGACCAACAAAGTGTTCGAGTCCACGGGAACTCAATTTCTGAATGAACATAACTTGAGTTGAAACATTTTCAGAGATCCATTTGGTTGCACATCAACTTCTTTAATTCACCTTTGTACATCATTATATGAAGGTATTTTTCCCTAGAAGACATCAGAAAAATCTAGCCTAGGGTCAAATTTTTAGATAAAACATAATTTGGAAGACTTACAGTGATCAATGAGTGTTAAAACTAATATAAAAAATTTAAAACTAAGGCAGACATTGCTCTTCTCTCAAGATGTTTACTGTATACTGAGAGCAACACATTAATAAAAATCATATAATATATAACTAAAACATGATACAGTGAATAGGAAATGTAAAAGGAGATATGAAGTCTCCACTAAAATGATCTTTATCAATCAACAAGAGAAATCTCATAAATTACCTTTGATCTAAGATCTATAGAGCAGAGTAGCTTACCTAGGGAAGCAGATAAAATATACAAAGGTCCTACAAGACATGGAAACACTGGGACATAAGAAGTCCAAAGAAAGGACCCAAGTTCAATCTTGAGTATTTGTAATGGAGATGACTCTCAATGCAAGAGAACAGCCAGATACTTGGGTAATCATCCTGTAGCCCCATGATAAAGATTTTTGTAAAGTCACACTAGCATGGATAACACGAATCTCCTCTTTGGTGATTACAAATCTGCTGAGAGCTGATATGAAACATGAAATACTTTTTATAAACTTGTATCTCTTCAGTCTCCTTTGAACACAGAGTGAGTTCCTAGAAGTCTATGATCAAGCTGGCTTCCCACTTCACCTCCATGGGGTCCAAGCTCCAATCTAGAGAAATGCATATACAGCATTACTCTTCACTCCATAAAGAATGATAGGACAGGACCTTCTTCAACAAGGCTGAACCATCTTAGAAATGGGGCTTTAGAAAGATGCTTTGGTACTGACAGACTGACAAAAGCCAGTCTCTATATTGGCTAATTTTCATGGTGGTACTTAGCACAGAAATAAACACAAAGACATTAACAAATTCATTTTATTATTGTAAGACACTATTGAAGACCTCTAGAAAAGGTGAGCTTTCGGCATTTCTTCCAAATGATTAGGAACTGCCTAATAAAAGCAGCCAATATTTTTCAGTCCACATTAAAGTTAAGAGTCCTTAGACTGATGCTACTGAGCTGACATTAACTTTTTCTTTTCCACCCTTGAGGACATACACCTCAAGCATGTATGTGCAAGTGTTTACAGTAAGTATTTCTTTGCCATAAGCAGAGAATTTCAGCCAAGTCTCCTGATTAAACAAAAGGAAGAAAGAAGATAGAAAACTTCACTAGGGGTGAGAGGGACTGTGAGGGTTGGTCCTTCTCAAATCTCCAAATCTCCTAGGGGTAGCTTTGCAGAGACTGGGTGTGGACAACTTTCTCTAGCATTGTAAAGTTTTAGCTCCTCTGACTGGAAACTTCTTTGACCTGTGAGAAGGAAAAATGGTGCCTAAGAACATGCTAAGAACAAAAGCTCTGAGAATAATCTTTAATTGAAGCTCAGTCACCACAAAAAAAAAAAAAAAAAAAAAACATGTTAGTTGGGTTCTAGAAAAAGGGAGCTATAGCCTTCTGAAGGGAAGAACATACTTGCCAAAGGAAGAGAAGTGCCTTCCAGAATATTCCAGAAACCCATAAGTGTATTTCAAATCTGAAGGCCTGATATCTTCAACAATAGTTCAAAAGTAGCTTGCTCAGCTAGTTCTGAGGAACTAGCACACATTTATCCTCCAATCCAGGAACAGCAACAGGCCTTCCCTCCTTCCTCTGACTCTGTATTGGACTGTGTTCTTCAGCATCAGCTGACCCTTGTTTACTTGTGACAGAAAGTGGATAGTAAATGACCTTAACGACCTGCATTAAAGTCCAAGGGTAAAAGAACATTTCAATTGTAACCAAGTCCTGCGGGTGATATATTCAAGCACCTCCTCAATATTCTTTGCTGCCTTCTATGCAGGCAGACTATGTGTTTCCCAAGGACAGGATCTGTGTTGTTCATTCCCATGGCCCCTGAAAACTTAAAATGGTTTAGAGAATAGTAGTTTGACTAAATGCTATTCAAACATTTTCCAGAGAGATGCCCAGAAGTTGGTTTCTATTCACCGCAGAGCTGACTCGGTAAGTCTGCTCACAGAAGAATACAGAGGGCAAGCCTGTATTCTGCTTGCATGGCTAGAATTTTTACCACACGGGTATATGGATATTTTAAAACAAGATACCAAATCACTTAATATTCATTTGAGATACTATATCTATGCCAGAACACCTATTTTGTGAGGTAAAAGAAAGTTAATAATGGTCTAGGGACCTCAGTAAGAAAAATTAGTGGTTAAAATCTATAGCATGAAGGAGAAATGCTTTCTTAGCAGGACACCAGCCCCTCTCTTTCAAGAGCTGTAACCTCCTCTTCCACTGGGCCTAGAGAGTGCTTATCTCTCATGCTCAGCCCAGCATCCTAGACAGCTATTATGAATTGACAAGATACAGAGCTGAGCAATGAAGACTGTATCCTGAAACTGCTATATACACAGAGCCTGAGTTGAAATTCAACCCCAAACCAATACATCTAAGCCAGAAGCTAGAAAAACAGAATCACAAACGGGGGCAGAGGAGAGAACCCAACAGTGCAGGACACCATGTAAAATGATAGACTCAAGCAACAGAGCTGCCATCAGATTCCAGAAGAAAGGAATGTTTCCCACCAACAGGATGCTGTGGGCTATTTGAATGGCCGCCTCCATGCATGCCAGAGTGCTTTCCTATGTGAGGCCACAGAGACAGAATGCTGCCTCACTTGATCAAATCTCCCCATTGCCTTTTCTATGTAAACAGATTCTGCCCTGAGGGGCTGTCATTTCAGAGTTTCCATTCTCATCCTTCAAACCGTAGGTGGTAGCCTCATCAGGAACACCATGGGGGATAGTAATAAGAACAAACTCTTCCAATGTGTCCTTTTCATTCCATGGTGATCAAAAGCTAAGAAATGCTTGGGGTGGGGGTAGGGAGGATGACCCCTACTGAAGGTCTCAGGACTCTTTGGAAACAGTAACAGTTCATCTACTTGCCCTAATAAGGCATTTCTAATTCTAATGGAATAGTAACAGAATTGTCAAGGAAAATGGAGTATTATTTATCTGAGAGCTCACAAAGAATAGGCTTTGTTCTAGCCAGATGGTACTACTGGAACAACCACAGTGGGTTCTGCTGTGCTCTTGTGAGTACGGGCCACCTGCTGAGCAACCTGAACAATTCATGACATCATGAGAGCAGAATCCTCAGTGCATACTAAGTGACCAGTTCTGACATACATCTATAAAGCTCCCGTATGTGCCAGGCACTATGGTAAAAGCCCAGCATGATCTTTGCACCCCCTCAAAAATGTCTTCTCATGTAACAAATATATCTGCTCCTAATAAATGGAGAACTCTGAAGAGATGACTAATGTTAAAATCAGGATACTCAGAACTGCAGAGTAAGTTCAAGACCAGCTTGGTAACTTAGTAAGACACTATGTTAAAACAAAACTTGAAGGTTGGCATTATACTTCAGTGCCTGCTTAGTATGTAAAAATCCTTGAGTTTAATCCTCAGTGTGTGAAAAGGGGTATTGTACTAGTTAGATTCAAGTATCAACTTGACACAGCCTAGAGTCCTCTGAGTGAATTTTAATTGAGAGATGCCCTAAAATCAAATTGGCCTGTAGTGATGTCTATGAATGGTTATCTTCACTGATGACTGATATGGGAGGGTCCAGACCACTTTGGGCAGCACTATTCTTAGGCATGTGGACCTGGGCTATATAAGAAATTGCACTTGAGCTAAGCCAGAGGGTCAATAAGCAGCATTCCTCCATGGTTCTGTTCCAGGTTCCTGACTTGAGTTCCTGTTCTGACTTCTCTCTGAGATGGGCTGTTACTTGAAAGTGTAAGCTGAGTGAAGTTTTCCTACCCTAGTTTCCTTTTGTTCAAAATGCATTATCAAAGTAACAGGAAACAAACTAGAATGGGGATGGGGTTGTAATAGGAAAACACCACAGAAATCCGGAGGAAGGAATAGGATCCAAGGAAGAATAGATGTGGATCAAACAGCTAGAGAAAACATGGCAGCAGACAGGATTCATGGTGAGGGCACATTAAGGGAAGTGCCCTTCTGATCAACAGTAGCTCCAACAGACCCCTGACATGGACGTAGATTTCACAAAATCAGAGAGAAAATAAGCTTGTCAAGGAACTCCTTTGCAAGGAGTGTTGGAAGTAAGCATGAAGTAGGCAAAATGGAAGTGGGCTTTGGAATCTTCTGACAATGAGGCAGCCATAGAAAGCAGCTGTATGCCCCTAGAGTTCATTCTATCCACAACCCTGCTCAGGCTCCAACCCTTCGCTCTGTCTCTCTGTCTCTCTGTCTCTGTATCTGCCACTCTCTCTCTCTTTCCCATTCCTTTTGATACTATATATTTAGAATACATATTTTTGTCCTTCTATGAAGAATTTTCAAAATAATCTCATCACCACTAAGTGGAATAGGCCTTAAAATGTACTCATTAATGACAAGGTGAAATTTAGACCATCAAAGTGGTCTCAGCCATGACTTATTCTAATGACTCTGTGTTGGTTACCAGCTGATAGCTTCAACTAGTCATTATGCCTGGCATGAGTCTTAACAGCAAGACATTGAAGTCAAGTTTTTGTTTTCAAATTTAAAATATATATCCCAATAATATTAAGCAGTGTCAACAAAATCACACAATTAATGGTCAGTGTGTACCTTAGCCACAGGTACATGTGGCCCTGGAGCTGCTCTTTTTAAAGTCTGAAACCCTTTAGACTCAACAACCTCGACCTGAATAAATCTTGTCCATGTAATAAAAGGTACTGGTGACCCTCTTCTGCACACATCAAGGACACAGGTGAACTGCCCATGAGAAACACTTAAAGCACCCAGTTAGAGACTCACGCTAACAAGATCTAGAAGCATCTTCTTACTTCATCCACTCATTCCACAGCATGATGTGCTTGTTATGTGCAAGGACTGCTGCAGGCTCTGGGGCACAAGCATGAACCGTGCAGTGCTTGCCCTCACTGTGCTCTGTCCCCTGCTGGGAAGAGATGAATGCCTGGGAAACAATTAGAAGGAACTTGTTGACACAGTGTGGAATCAACTTTGAGCAGTTATAATTTAAATTGTGTCATGTTCCCCAGAGGGAAAATACTAACATAAATGACTATGGCTTTATTTATAATAAAGCACAGCCACAGATAGTACGGCCTTGGATTAAATTTAAAGAATCTAAGGTATTAAGAATGGAAGCCCTTAGTATTTTAGAGCAAAGTCCTCCATCATCTTCAGACACCTCTCCTCCCTTTGAAGACAATTTTTTATCTGGTGATCAGTCTATGGAAACTGACCACTTGACAACAGACTACCAAGTTACCAAGCTACCAGAACCATCGGGGCCTGGGTGTTGTCTTGTCCACAAAGTCATGACGTTGGTGTCACGTAGCAGCCATTGATCTCAGAGACTATAGCCAGTGATGTAACTTGATGAATGGGGTGTTGGAAAGAATAAGATTTGATATTTGGTGAGAAACATATCTGTCTAAGAAATGAGTAGATATACCTCTCCAGCTGAGCAAAACTGTGAAAATATTTATATCCCAAACAATCATTCACCAATAATTGACCTCAGCAAAAAAGAAAATCAATAACCAAAGTGAGAGAATGATCCATTCTAAGGATAACAGACACTCAGCATCCATACCATCTCTGTCATTGCCCAAAGAGCCTATTAACAAAGTGACTCTCATATCAAAATGGAGATTGTTTATGTGCTCGGAAACATGAATATGTATTCACACAGGATTACCTGGATAAAGCTGTCATTAAGCACAATACTGAGCCCTCCAATATAGCTGCATTCCCTTGAGGTAAGCAGCCAGCAATGACTTGGCCGGTTGACCTGCCATGGACCATGCCTATAATAAAAAGAAAGTACTTTGTCCATATTTGGAATAGGAACTTCTTCTGAACATGAATTTGCCTGTCCTGCATCTAGTGCTTCTCCAAAAACTAACATTCATGGGCTTACAAATTACCTTAACCACTGTCATGGCATTCCACATAGCATTGTTTCTGACCAAAAACTCATGTCCTTCTGAAGAAGTTAGCATAGGGATGTGGTCATAGAATTTACCTGTCTTACCAGAACAGTAGAAATGCCTTGTTAAGAAGTTACTGCAATATAAATTAGGTGGGAACAGCTGGCAGGATAGGACAGAATTCTTTAAAAGGCTATTATACTCTGATCCAGCACCCAATGTACTGTTTCTCACATAACTAGTATTGATGGGTCCAGGAAGCAGAGCATGTTAAAGCTAGTTATACCAGTTTCCATAACCTCTAGTGAACCTATCAAACTTATGTTCCCTATGCCTGTGACCTATTTTTCTGCTGAACAAGAAGTCTTGGTTCCAGAGTAGGCAGTGCTTCTTCAAGGATGTCTAAACATTCCATTAAACAGGAAGATAAGACTTCTCTCTGGCCTTTTTGGGTTCCTGATGCCCTTGAGTTAACAGATTGATGAAGGAGTCACAGCGTTAGCAGAGATTGCCATTCTAAACCATCAGGGAGACACCAGACAACTCCTCCATAATGAAGTCATTCGTAAATTAAGCATGATACAAACATGGTTAGGTTTTGAGTTCAAAAAGAGTGACTTGTGATAGTTGGCCTTATCAAATTGGTTGGATTTTTAATCACCTAGGAACATATATCTGGGTATCTGTAAAGAAAATCCCAGAAAGGATTAACTAATAAGAGCATTTGTTACCTTTCTCATTGCTGTGACTACATGTTAACAAGAAGCAGCTGTAAAAAGGGAGGCTTGCTTGAGCTCTCAGTCTAAGAAGGGATACACCCAATGGTGGAGGCGAAGGATTGGAGGTGGGAGCACAGGGCAGCAGTCACATCACAGCAACAGTCAGAAAGTTGAAAATGGAAAGGAAATGGAGCTGGTCTATAAAATCTCAAAGCCTGCCTACCTACAGTGATTCACTTCCTCCAGGAAGACTCTGCCACCTAAAGGTGTCACAACCTTCCAAATAGTGGCACCATGGTGAACAAGTATTCAAACTCATGAACCTGTGATGAACATTTCACATGCAAACCACAATAGAGAGAAATAAACTGGGCACCATCTTTCAACTCATGGCTCAGAAAAAGGAAAACAAGAAGGAAAAAGAGCCCTGAGAAAGGGCAGTACCACATGCCTGCATTTCCTTCTCCTCCTCAGTAGGAGGAGATCTGTCAACTACTATTAACATCTTACTTTGACATTCAATTTCAGAGTCTTCAGCCTGTCAATGTGAACTCAATACCAAGAACTCTTCAGGATCCCCCAGGCTGTCAGCACAAGACTGGGGTGTTTTCTGTTGATTAGACCTCTCAGAGAACACCACCCATACATATGGCCAGAAGGGATGTATGAAACTCGGATAATTGTTTGCTCAGACCAACAAATTGTGACTCAAGCTGCTTCAAAAACTAAAAGGCTGAGGTACTCAGCCACTGAATGGGAAAAGAAACTGATCTTTCACGGTCCACTGGGTCTGTGGGAAGAATATGGGATTGATTACCTTATCCTAAAGGTCTCATGAGTCAACTACTCAGTTGATAAACCACAGCTCTACTCAAATTATCAACAGGATAAGAACAACTGATCTGATCTTGTGTAAGCAGGAACAACAAAGACATGGAGAGTCATTTAAAAAAAATTAGCTGACTGTCTTCGTTAGGGTTTTACTGCTATGAACAGACACCATGACCAAGGCAACTCTTATAAATGACAACATTTAACTGGGTCTGGCTTACAGGTTCAGAGGTTCAGGCCATTATCATCAACGTGGGAGCATGCCAGGGTCCAGGGCTGGAGGGGCTGAGAGTTCTATATCTTTATCCAAAGAAAGCCAGGAGCAGAATGTTTCCAGGCAGCTAGGAGGAAGGTCTCAAAGCCCATCCCTACAGTGACACATTTCCTCCAACAAGGCCATACCTACTCCAACAAGGTCACACCTCCTAACAGTGCCACTCCCTGGGCCAAGGATATTCACACTGACATTAAGAAGAAATATTCCTTGCCTCCTTAACACACCAATTGTTTGACCGAAGTGAAGTCCTGAGTGTCTGCCCCAGGCACGCCTGGCCCCTGAGAGAGGCGGAGAGGCACAGGCAGTTGACCCTGCATATACCCACGGGCCTCTGGGCTTGTCAGGCTGTGAGAAGCCTCTGCAGAGACACAGCCTGGTGGTGGTGGGGGGCAGTTGTGGCTTCTGGGGGATGCGCCTCAGCCCAGCCCGCTATGTGGGGTTCCCAGGCTCTGGGCATCACAGATGCCACTGGATGCTCCAGAAGAGCTGGGAATGAAGTGGGATCATAGACTGGATCTAGCCTGGACAGAAAGGGGAGAAGGAACTTGGCTGGCGTCCCTGCCGGGACTGGGTTGGTGGCTTGGGCACCACCTAGCTGCATTGGCTGGGTGGATGACTGCTGTGGCAGAGAAGACTGGGACAGCTTCTGCAGAGGCTTCTGCAGGAGGCTAGACAAATGCTCTTTGAAGGCTGGTTCCATTGTTTCCCAGTGCAGATGAAGAGAGACAGTCCAGGGTTTCAGAGTGTTTATTGTCATTGTGGAGAGTTTTCTCTTTACATAACCCAATGTCACAGACCTATGGAGAGATATAGGCACGTGTCAGGAGCTGTTTCTAGGAGCCTGGCAAAAGCCTGCCGTTGCTCCTTATAGGGTTTTTACCCCCTATTGGGCCCACAGGGTTTGAACCTTGGCTCTACCAGAAAACATACTGCCTTTCCACTGCCCCATAACCAATAAAAAATTTAAGTAGAAAAAAATATGGGGGGTGTTACTCATCTCTCTGCCCCTCTCAATTCATCCCAAACCTAATCCTCCATAGGTAAAATGGAGGCAGATGTGGCACCACAGTTTGAATATGACCAGGACTAAGCATTAGCAATTGCAGCACAGTGGCCAGTGTTGGAAGGTTAGTGAGAGGGAATCTGATGGGTTGTCAAGAACAAGGCTGACCACTCTACATGAACATAAGAGTAGGCAAAGCACAGATGCTGATAGCTATTGAAATTAAAATCTCTCCAGTTCTTCCTCAAAGTGATGGAGACTCTCTCATCAAAGTGGTTGCTGAAAACCTTCTTCTTCTTCTTCTTCTTCTTCTTCTTCTTCTTCTTCTTCTTCT
>JADRCH010000009.1:7845334-7888741 GCA_019843965.1 Rhynchomys soricoides | reverse complement strand
CTTCTTCTTCTTCTTCTTCTTCTTCTTCTTCTTCTTCTTCTTCTTCTTCTTCTTCTTCTTCTTCTTCTTTCCTTCTCCTTCTCCTTCTCCTTCTCCTTCTCCTTCTCCTTCTCCTTCTCCTTCTCCTTCTTCTTCTTCTTCTTATGGCCTAGTGCCAGTTGGGAGTGGTAGTTTATGGGTACAGCATGACAGTGGAAAGGCTCACGCAGGTGTAGTCCCTGAACTCAAAGGGCAGAAAAGCCAAGAGAGCAGTATTGGGCAGGAAAGAAAGTTCAGTTGCATTTACTATCCTGAAATATTAAGCATTGGAAAAAAGACGAGTGCAGAAAACTACACATTTTTCAAATAATAAAATGGGAAAAAATGTCTCTAGAATAGGACTAAATGTGCCATAGCTGAGAAAATATGAGGAACAAAGAAGCTTGCAAACATGATAATGTCTTGCACTGGATTCTTCTATTTGATAGCTTTGGCATCCTGCAACTATGTGGACCAAGCTGAGAAGTCATAGCAGTTCTCTCATTTAAAAGCCTGTCACAGGGAGGAGATGAGTAGACAGAAAATATAGAAGGAAATAGCTATTATATTACTCTTCCTAATATGTGTATTATCACTGGCAATGCCCAAATTGAGAACAAGGAATAGTGACAGTTCATAAGGAAATGAGTCAGAAAAAAAAATATCCTACTTTCAATTAAGATTTCAGCTCTCTGGTTGTGTTCCATTTTCATAAGCTTGCTACCTTGTTTAATAATCTCTTTCCTTGACTGAATGGATTTCATCAGAGTAAATAACAGGACATAGAGATGAGGAGAAGCACCTCCAAAAACAGGTAAAAATTTGGTCAGAATGTCTCTCTTATAGGCATCTATGCAAGTTTGCATCACTTTTCCTCCAAGTTAAGATATCCAAACCTAAAGCCAGGCTGCTAAGACTGGAGAAGCAAACAACTCACAAGTCTTAAGTAGTCCCTGAAACTTACCAGATTCACAAGCCTCATCCCTCTACAAGGTCTCAAAAACAATTACATCTCACTTTACTTTCAGTTTTATACATCTTGTTTTATACTTCTTCAAATTCTGAGGAGCCTACTCAATAGAAAGGCAAACAGAGAGACTCAACTTAAGAATCTGGTAATTGTCCGAAACTGCTAAATGCCCAACCTCAGACTGAAAGAAAACCTCAGAATCCTTTTGCCCACATATAAATCACATTCTTCCTGAGATGACAATAATCCCTTTAAATTGTTTTTAACATAATTTTCTATCTTTCTGAAAGGTCAGTGAATTCTGGCACACAGACACCATCTAGCTGACCTGTATTAGGGACTATGAAGAGATAAGTTGACTTGGATGGCTAGACTAGTGTAGAGCAAGTAGAAAAAAGTAATTCTTAAAGATGGTGTCTTAGGCAGGGTTTCTATTCCTGCACAAACATCCTGACCAAAATGCAAGTTGGGGAAGAAATGGTTTATTCAGCTTACACTTCCAATTACTGTTCATCATGAAAGGAAGTCAGGACTGGAACTCAAGCAGGTCAAGGAGCAGGAGCTGATGCAGAGACCATGGATGAATGCTGCTTTCTGGCTTGCTTACTTCTCCTAGCTTGCTCAGCTGGCTTTCTTATAGAGCTAAAGACTACTAGCCCACAGATGGTACCACTCACAAGCGGCTCTCCCTGCTTGATCACTAATTGAAAAAATGCCTTACTGCTGGATCTCATAGAGGCATTTTCTCACCTAAAACTCCTTTCTCTGTGATAACTCCAGCTTGTGTCAAGTTGACACATAAACTAGCCAGTACAGATGGTTTGTGTGCAAATTTGAAAAATTCTGCAGAAGTAGCTCAGCATCTTGTGTTGTACCCTTATTACATAGGATCCAAGATTCAGCTTTTGAGAACAAGGACTTAATTATGTCTCTGATCTTTTGCTGTTACTGTTGTTGTTAAATGATTAGGCATGGTGTTTATTTCTGTTCTCAGTTTTCTATAAGGTGGAAGTCTGTCCCCTCTGTCTGAAACCAGGCAACATTGCTTGTGCAGGGGTTTTTCAAGACCAAGCATTTCAGTTCATCTCTCAGCACTCAGCTCAGCTGCACCTCACTGCACCCTTGTACTCTGGGTCACAGCAAGACAAAGTGAGACTCAGTAATTTAATTTCCAGGTTCACTCCCTCAGAACTCCATTCGTCTCTCTATATCCCTCTATCCTGTCTTAAGTTTTCTTCATAGCCATATGAACTTTGGTATACTCTGCATACATCTGCTTCTTGTCTATTTCCCATCTTTATAATGTATCTCCAAGATGTGAGACCACAGTCCAAAAATAAAGTTTCAAGAGAATTATGAGTTCTTGAAAGAAAACTCTAGGAAAACAAGAGTCTTGTGACCTCAGTTTCTTCAGAAACACAGAATTGTTCTTGAAATGTGTTTTCATCCTCCCCCACCCCCATCCCAAGCATAGTGAATAGGAGTGAGTTTACTTCTTTTGCTAATCATATGCCTCTTTTGAAAAATAAGTTTTTGCCAAGTTCTTCTTGTTCTTGTGATTGTAAACTTTACTCAGGTGACCCTTCTTAGCCCTCAGAGTGTAAATTGTCTGATGCCCTGAAAAAAGTTGGCTGTAGCAAAAAATTTTACTGCACCTCATTTTTAGACCCTTCCCTCCCAGTTCACATCTCCATTAGAGAAGTAAACAAGTTTCACCTGAACAGGAATCGGAAGTCCACTGTGAGATAGAGATTGGGGACCCTCCTGGAAGGAAGTTTGTGTGCGTGACAGGGCAGAAACCAGAGAAGGCTTTGGCTTATATCAGGCTTGTACATCACTTTTTAAAAGAAGAACACAAATGTTAAAATCACAACTACTAGGTTGCTTACAAGTTGCTTATGATTATTCTTGGTTCCAGATTATTTAGAAGGAATTTTAGATGAAGAAGTTTGGGACAGTGTATAAAAGAATATTGAAAGGGCATATAAAAGGCAGGAAAAGTCCACATTCAATTTGGTTTACTTAGGCATTAATTCAAACTTTTATCAAAATGCTTAAGGAGGATATTAATGATGAGAAGAGGTGGATAGTTCCGTCAATGAATATAAACTGAATGGCTAAACCTTAAAATTGATAAAAGAATCAAAAAGAAATTTTCACTTTTTTTTCCTGGCTGTCCTGGAACTCACTCTGTAGAACAGGCTGGCCTGCAACTCAGAAATCCACCTGTCTCTGCCTCCCAAGTGCTGGTATAATGCAGTCACAAAAGAATGATCATGGTATGTACTCACTGATAAGTGGTTATTAGCCCAAAAGTTCGAAATACCCAAAAGTCACATCACAGCAACCATAGGGCTAAGTGTGAGGTCCCAAATGGAGGACTTGGAGAAGGGACGGAAGGAGATGAGGGAGTTTGCAGCCCCAGGGAGGGAGCAATAGTGGCAACTGGCCTGACCCCTCGATACTCCCAGAGACTGGATCACCAACCAAAGAATAGACATGGAGGGACCCATGGTGCTGGCCACATATGTGGCAGAGGAGGGTCTTGTTAGACATCAGGGGGAGCAGAGGCCCTTAGACCTGAGGGTGTTAGATCCCCCAGTACAGGGGAATGCCAAGGAGAGATGAAGAGAGTGGGTAGGTCGGTGGGTGGGTGAATACCCCCATAGTGGCAGGGGGAGGGGAGAGGGAGTGGGGAGGTTCCAAAGGGGAGAGCTGGAAAGGGGGAAACTTTTGAAATGTAAAGAAAGTATGAACGAATGGGAAAAAAAAGAAAAAGAAAAAAAAAAAAGAAAAGAAATTTTCAGTGTCACTGTGCTAGTGATGGTTCCCTCAGCTCACTTACTGGAGCCTTCTTAAAAATGTATCCTCCATTGCCTGAAAATGACCCTGAAGCATGAGTTGAGGAATTTGATAATCAATATAATCTTGAATGCCCTCCACTTCCTGGTGAGGATTTAGGAGAGCATATGACAAAGCAAACTTTACAACATGGGCAAGCTCAGATAAGACTGGGAAACGAAATTTACTTCCCAATTCCTCCCTGGCCTCATGACCTGAGCTTGGTATTTCCAGTGCAATTTCAGCAAATCAAAATGTTTACCTAATTATAGGCACTAACCCATCTATTGAACACTCTAGAAGGAGAGACAGCATTGGACAGTCCTCACATATTATCTTGAGAGGGAATCCATACTAAAAGAGGCATTTGTGTATCATATGGATTCTTCACTTCCTTTTATTTTCTTCACTAAATTGTTTCCTACAGATACTGTAGCACAAAAGGATAAACCTTTGATATGGATTTATTTACCCAATGACGGCCATAACATACTAATTGATTACCTTACTCTTCTCAATTACCTTACTCTTACTCAATTAGTAAAGCAGGGAGAACTTGATGTCAATAATTATGGGTTTGATACTTGCTGTATTATAGTACCCTTAACTAACCATCAGTTTTGAAGAGCATTACAGAACTCCATAGATTTACTATGGAAGGATAAGAAATCCTTACCCAGCTGGTAATCTATGTGATTTTCTCATACAAACTGAATTTGTGATTAAAAAAATACGCCTGAAATTCTCCCATTCCATAGGCAGATAGTTATTTTGTTCATTGTTCATCTAAGGATATAGGAGGGATCCAAGGTCCATATATTCATTGATCTGTTTATACTTCTTTTTCCTCAGCCCAATAGGTATAACTAATCTTTTTGATTAATCTACTGTGATTAATTCATAATCCATTATATATTGTTTCAGATTCAGCTTATCATTTCCAGCAATAAACTCATGCTCATGCACTCTCTAACCTTCCTGGTTTTCATTGAGGAAGGAAACAAGCCAATCGGTAAAGTATTTTTGCCCCAGTTTTACTTCTCCAGAAGAAAGTTGGGAAGGAGTTTGCATCTGTCATTGCAGATGGATCCACTGAAACATCATGGATTCCTTTTCAGCTCCTCCAGCCCAGGACATCAAGGACAAAGGTGGGGGGTGGGGAGACAATAGAAGTCACCAGAAAGATAGCCAACCTCCAGCTAAAGGGCAAAAGATGTCAACTACATCATCAGAAGTCATGTCTGCCCACCTGGGGCCAAGTGACAGCCTATGCATCAGGGGAGAAGTTATGTTACTAGTGACTCTGTGTTTACACCTGGACCCTGGATTGTAATAGACTCATTCATTCATCGGGAGAAGGAACTTTAATTTTTCCTTAGGATTTGAATCATTTCCCATTTGTATAGGACATCATAAAATTTGTATTCCTACTGAAGGCAAATATGGGCTTGTGATCTACATGATACTAGAACTACATATAGGTTTCTTTTCAAGCTCTTCTCTAGATTTGTATGATCAATATAATAATATAGCTAATAGTACTGGACACAATTTGAATCTCTGTTTCTCAGTGTATTACACACAATGCTTTCACTGTTCTGATATCCATTGTGTTTATAATTTGCTTGGGTGTAGAATATTCATAGAACAAATTACAATTAGAGGTGCCTACAACATCTCAAATCAAAACTACACTGGATATTCTGCTCTGAAAATATTAAAAGGAAGCCAGTGGAGGTGGCACATACTTTTAATTTTAGCATCTGGAAAGAAGAGACAGAGGATCTTTGAGTTTAAGGCCATCCTGGTCTACAGAATGAGTAACAGAGCAACCAGACTACACAGAAAAACCCTGTCTCAAAAACAACCAAACAAGTAAAGGGGGAGATGTCAGAACAAAATCCAAGAATGGAATCGAGCATGGGGAATTCTGAGTTCTTATGACTTTAGTTTCTTCAAAAGCACAGAATTACTCTTGGAATATGTTTTTGTGCACCCCAACCCCCAGGTGTGGCAGAGAGGAGTGAGTTTAATTCAGATATTTTATTCACATGCCTCTATGGAAAAGTGTGTTATGACCACATGTCTCTTGTCTTTGTGACTATACACTGTACTTGGGACTCTTCTTAACCTTCAGAGTATAAATTGTCTGATGCTGATAAATTGTCTGATAAGTTGAGTATTTTGTGAGACTTTAGTCCGCCACATTTTTATGCCCTATTCTTCCAGGTTCATGCCTCCAACTAGAGCAGTAAACAGGATGGACTAGCAATTTTTTCTATTTATTACTGAATTCTCAACACTTAGAACAGTGTTTGATACACAGCCAATTCTCACTATGTCTTTATTGAGTGAATGAAAAGTAGAATTGTTCTCTGAACACCTCTGCACATGTGTTATTTCATATTCAGAAACTCTCCTCCTGAGCCTCCTTCTGGCTGACCACTGCTGCTCTTTAAGATTTTCTTTGAGGAATCAATTACTTATTAAACCTTTGCTGGCTGTCACCCATCCTACATCTTCTCTGACGTTTTACAATAGTCTGTAAATTTACTTACCTGTATATCTTTAAGTATCATCCTTCACATATCATATGCACCAACACTTCAAAGTTATTGTTTCTGTCACATCTTAGATACCAAATACTGTTTCTCGACTCTCAGTTGATACACATACTTTATCAGTAAACCAATTCTTCTATTACTAAAAAAGTACTTGTACTGATGCTTCTGAATTGTGTACCAAGGAAGGAGGTGAGGGAAACTAGAGGACCTTCTCAAATTTGTAGTAGAAGCAGCAACTGTAACACCATCAGTACTAATGGATTAGGATAGCGCGTGGTTTCTCATTAGAATGTGCTACAGTCGGCTCATGGGTGCTGTACTTAGATGAAACTGGCTTTGAAAGTTACAGTGACAAGAAGTAACATCAAGTTACTGAAAATTAGTATGGAACAGAAAATGAGAATGCCAGTGTCTACCTAGATCACAAGCACTGAGAAGTTGAAAAGTATCCACTAGAAATGTGTAGCTCATTATAAATTGTGCAGGTACTTCTTTTGACTTAGTGATGAGGACATGAAAAAAAATCATTGAGATAAGATCATCGGGACCATGTGCTAAAAGAATTAAATATGAACATTTCAGCAGTATCTTAGTGTTCCTCTCTGGGGTGGTTTGACTAAGAACGGCACGTACAGGCTTGTATATGTGAACACTTTGTTCCCAGTTGGTGGAGCTGTTTGGGAAGTATTAGAAAATATAGCCATGTTGGAGAAAAGGTGTGTCACTGAGGGTTAGGTTTGAGGTTTCAAAAGACCATATCATTCCTAGTTAGTTCTCCCTACCTCCTACTTGTCAATAAGAATGCGAGCTCTCAGTCACTGCTCCAGTGCCATGCCTGCCTGCCTGCTGCTATACTCCCTTCCATGGTGATCATGGACTCTAGCTCTCTAGAACAATAAGCCCCAATAAGCTATTTCTTTTATAAGTTGCCTTGGTCATGGTGCCTCTTTGTAGCAATAGATCATCAACTAAGATACGTCCTGTCCTACTTTTTCTCTTTTCCAGTTACAGTTCCCTGATTCTCCCCTTCTCTCTGTAGTCTTCATGAGTTTTCTTTTATGTTGAAAAGTGTGACTGATTAATCAGTTTGCTGATTCTTAGTCATTGCCCTATTTACTGATGAGGGGAATGTCCTAGGTGCATTGCCCTCACTGATCTGTGCTGAAAGCCCTATTGTAGAGTTACCATCTTCCCATCAGTTATTCTCTGCTTTAATTTACTTTATGCCTGATGACTGTCAGTTATCACTGTCTGCTTCATTTGGGTATAAAATGAAGAATAGACCCTAAAATAATTACCTTATTATGTCAATGAGGAGAAACTTTAGTTCTCTAATTCCTAGTAATTATTTCATTTCACTTAATCACTTGATAACAACCATCCTTTTAGCACCTGTTTCAAACAAAGGTAACAATCATCATATGCCTTTTCCTAGCTGTGAAGTGATGCTTAATTAGAACACACACACACACACACACACACACACCACAAAAACACATTCCCAGAACACTGCTACCACCTCTTGGTGCCTTTCTTCACAAGGAATTCCCACCCAGGTCGTGTTTTTCTTTCAACCCTTCTAAGGCTGCAGATCCTCCACCACCTTCACACCGTTTTGCTGATAGTTTTGCACAGGTCTGAATTACATGTAAATCCACAGCATATCACTCACTCAGGACAAATTCTCTTTGTCACCCTGCGTCATTACCACTTACTCCAAACAGGCCTCTCAGAAAAGGGGATGAAGAAGCAGGATGTGGGGCTCATGGTAGGCTTTGCAAGAGATACTAACATGTCCTTGTCTTAGTCACTGTTCTATTTCTGTGAAGAGACACCATGACCATGAGAACTCTTACTAAAAAAAATCATTTAGTTGGGGATTGTTTACAATTTCAGAAGTTTAGCCCATATTATTACCATGGCAGAGAACATGACCACATGCTGGCAGAGATGGTGCTGGAGAAGTAGTTGAGAGTTCTACATCTAGATCCACAGGCAGCAAAAAGAGAAAGTCTTGGCTTGGTTTAGGTTTTGAAAACCTCAAAGCACACACCCAGTGACACACTTCTCCAATAAGGCCATACCTGCTAATCCTCTTGAACAGTGCCATTCTGAGGCTATGGGGGCCATTCTCATTCAACCCACTACTGTCCTGGTAGGCCAGCTTAAGACCATAACCAGAGGAGATCATAATGCTGTGTGGGAGAAAGTTCAGGTAAGATACAGAAATGAAAGAGAAGAAGGTAAGAAGCTATAGTTTCAGCACAATCCCTCCTTAGGAGGGACTGAAGGACATTGAAGGTAGGTTTCAATTGAACAGGGTCTCCTGTTTCCTCTAGTAGAATGTAGGCTGACTTTCAATTTCCCATTTCATTTCATACAGCTGAGGAGACTGTAGGATTTTTGTTGTTTATGCAGTACTGTTTTCCTTTTGAAGCTATTTGCTTATCTGGCACATTTGCTCAATTGTTATCATTATTTCATCTTTTGTCATTAAGCCAATCAATTAATATGATAAGACTGAGGAAATTTTGCCTGATGAGAAGACTTGGATCTTACATTTTTCTAGGTGTTCTGCAAGTTAAATAATGTAGGTTGGAGAGGCTACTCTGTGGGCAAAGGTGCTTGTCACCAAGCCTGAAAACTTGAGCTTCATCCCCAAGACCTACAAGAAAACTGACTCTCAGAGGTTGTCCTCTGACCTCCACTCATGTGCTGTGAAAAATTTTTAGTGAAATCAAAAATTAAACAATGCTTTCTTAGCCTGACACATAATCATTTCCTCTAATGACAAAAAAAGACTTTATTAGTTATTGTTTTGTTTTGTCAAAGGTTAAAATGTATTCAGAAATGTTTCCAAATATGGTTGGCCTTCCTTATGTTTTCCTGTTCCCAATATGTGCAGAGATTTAATTTCAACAGATGAAGCATGTTTATACCAATTGTCCATCAATAGAAATGTGGGTCACCAGTGTGTGTTGACAAGACACCGATGGATTCCTGGAGTCTCCGTCCCTCCCCTCCCTCCTCAGCTGTCCCTCTGACTTACTTGCCCGTGGCTCTGTAGTAATGTCATGCAGCACTCCCTATTCCTGTGTATTTTGTGTTGCTCTATTTCCACCATATTTTTACATCCAGCATATAAAAGAATAACTGATCCAGATTAGCTAGCTGGTTATGAAGTTCACATTTTACTTCCATTTATATTCATGTTGTTTTTCTCCCATCCCAACACAATTATTGGCTCAGCCATGTTTACATTTTATTTGCCTTTCCTTTCTTTCTCTCTCTAGCTTATGCCATTCCTTTCTTCTCTTCTTCACATGACCCTCCTTTTTATTGTCCCATTCCTTCCTGCTTCTTCTCTTCCCTCTCCCTTACTCGTTTGCTTTCCTTAATCTCTCTTCTCTTCCTTCCCTTCCCATCTCCTCTTCCCTACCTCCATCTATCTGTATTTCTTCACCAGTACTTATCACACTGAACAACACTGTAATAATACTGCCTTGTATTCACAGTACACTCAGGTAGACTACAGCAGAAAACAGACTCATTCCTATGGTGTTAAGTCTGAAGGCAGGAAGTGCACAGGGAATGCATGTGCATACCTCATCCATATCTAAATGGTAAGAGACTAACCACAGCGTCCCCATCTAAAATGCTATGGCAATGGAAACATGCCATTTTGGTTGAAATTAATATTCTATATAACTACATGGATTTATTTTAAAGCAAGAGTTTTCAAGTTTTCTTTTAAGAATATATATCAAGTCCAGTTCTCTAGTATCAAATATTCACACACACACACACACACACACACACACACCCATGTGTGTTGTATAATTTACTCCTGTGTTACTCCTAAAGCAAAACTCCTGTGATAAGAAAGACCACATTAGCATTTCTCTTTTCAGAAATAGACTTTCAGAAGTCAAAAGGGTATGAAAATTGATAACAGCCAACATCTCTAGTTTGTGTAATAAAAAATTTTAGTGACGTTTTCTGACAGTTCTTCACAAAATGGGACTGTATAAATCACCTTACTTTTTAATGAGGATGAGGCTTACTAACAAGCACTGGGATATGAGGATGGAAATGATCCTCAGTTATTACTTTGAAAATCAGCTCTATTTACCTAGTTTCTTATTTACATTTCTTTCTAACTGTATTCTTTTTTGAATATCTCAGGAAACCTCTACTGATCTTACAATCATATGTTGGGACACATATCAACACCTTGGAACTAATTAAGAGAAAAATTAGTTTTCAAAGCCCAGTGAAATGTTGTGCTGCATGGTGAAGGGTCACACATAACTGCTCTGGCTTCTTGCTGTACTGTTTGAGAGGCCAATACCTTTTCAGGTCCAAAGGCCCTGGAGAGGTCAAGTATGGGCAGAGTGTATATTTTTGTGATTCCAGGTACTTTGCATTATATTACCTGGTAATGCATGAAACACCTTCAGTTGGTCCCTGCCAGCTATAAAGCTTTGATTTTCACTTTCCTCTTCCTAATGAAGAATCCATTTCCATAGAAACACAAATAGGAAGGACATCATGAAAGCAATTTGTCTGCCTCTGCTTCCATTTACATGGAAATGGAATTTCCAGCATTAAAAATAAAAGCTTTAATAAATAATATTTTCAAAAACATCTCTTAGATTCAACCCTCTCAACTTATAAAGTAGCTGCTGGGAGTTGAAAAGTTTGAAGCATCAAAAGGCAATTTTATTCCTGGGCCAGTAGTAATCCTTGCACTTAAGCTTCTGGTCTTGAAGCCCAGCTGGTCTCAGCTGCTTTTCCCAGATCTAACATGCACCTTTCCTACCAGAGAACATGCTAACCTCTTCCTCCTAATGACAGCACACTGGGGGATATGTAAGCAGTTACCACCTGGGGAGTAGCTTTGGGTTCTGAATCATATCTTATTCTTTTGTCAATTTCTGATCCTTGAGAGTTTTCTTTCTATTTCTTCCTGGCATTTTCTCTGTTATTGATTATCTTCTATAAGTATAATCCATAGACAAGACATATAGTGAAATTGTAAGTACTATACATTTGGAGGAGTGATCCACATTTTAGCATGCACAGAAGCAAATAAACAATATGCCTATTGTTAATCAATAAAGTAAAATATCAATTTCAATTTAAAATGTGAGTGGTAATTGGATCCTGTTAAAGCCACTCAGCTTGTTTCCCATTTTAAAGGATGCTTTGGAAAAAACACTTTGAAATTGTTTTTTACGGTTTTAATTCAAATAACCATTTCGAATATTGTTAGGTCCAGAATTGAAAGGGTATAATTAATAAAAAGGCTAAACAGAAACCACTGGGATTTAGGAAACACTGAGGTCCTTTTTGCTTTTTAGTTGAATGAATCAAATTGATTTTTGACTATTGACACTTGACATGTTAGGATTTCTAAGAAACCAGAATCACCTGTTATGGTGTTCGTGGAATGAATGCGGGAAGGGAGCGATGACGGGGTTTGGGGGAGAAATAGAATAGCTTCCTAATGTAATGGGGGAAATTTATTTGGGGAACAACTGTCTAAATATCTATCTATCCTCTGTCTGTCTATCTATCATCTATCTACCTATCTACCAGTCTATTTGTCTGTCTGTCTGTCTATCTGCCTACTCATAGTGCTGGGGTGGAAGCCAGGACCTCATGAATGCTAGTAAAGCAGTCTACCACCAATCAACACCCTTGGCCCAAGATTTGCTTTTTTAAAAAGCAAAGCAAAACTTAAAAGACTCTGTCCTCTCCCTCCCCAATACTCAGTGTGTGATTGCCTCAGGAAGCCTGGGAACTGCCACTAGGCAGCAAGGTGTAAGTCAGGACTCCTTAACCTTCTCTATTTGTTACCCCCTTTTTCTATGAAATTTGTATAAAACATTAAAAATATAGACATGCAATATGTATATGTTAATCAAATAGTCACTGAAAAGCCATAAGAATATATTTTAAGCTAATACTTTTGTGTATATAAATATATATGTATATATAACTTTTGGTAAAAGCAAGTTTACTAAGATTCATGTGCTTATCTATTTTTATGTAAAGCAATAAATCTTTGCCAAACATTTGCTACTTCAGGATGTAAAGCATCTTCAATATACTTCAGTTGATCAATATTTTTATTTTATGACCATCAGTACTGAGAATAACACTTTGTACAAACACAAGATAGAAAGGCAGAAATGTCTAGAGTCACTTCATAAATTGTTGGACGTTTTACTTTTATCTCAAGCAAAAGTTCACTGAAACATTTTTATGAAACTTGTCAGCAAACCAAATAGCAATTTCAAAATCAAACATCTAACACAGTACAAAACAAAAACATAAAAACATGATGCTTATTCACTGTGGAATGACAGTAGACAAGAAAGAATGAATTTCTGCTTAGGGGATCAAACCATTGTGTTTCTATAAGAGTAGAAAACTTTGGAAGACACAAAAAACACTGTAATGTACAGCATGTATATTCAAATCTCAGGCAAGTTGCTTCAGATAGTATTCATTAATGCTGCATGTTATGCCAGAATACAGAGTGCAAAGTGAGTGTGACACATTCTGGGAACAAAAGCTGCAATCCATTGCACATTTAAGTTTTAACTAAGTTTTTGTCATTGATCATTCAGAAACCTCTTATTGTTGCATAAAATTTTGTCAGTGTCCACATTAAGTTACATGACCCCGTATGGATTCTGACAGTTTAAGAAGCTGGACTGTACAAAAACAGAATCAACAGAAGGCATCTGTATTTGATAGAAGAAGGACTTACTAGATTGGCTTATACTATAAGAGATGGGAAGTCCAGCAATGACCGCTACATGTAGGAGAATCCAGTAGCCAATCCATTTAAGAAGTTGCTCATCTCACCAATGAAAGCCTGGAGCCTCCCTGGGGAGCTTCTAGTATTGGGGAGCCAAAGATTCTGGAGCCTGATGGCTATGGAAGATCTTAACTCTAGTCACGAGTTCATTTGCTTGGGAAGAACTTGAAGCCAAAGCAGGTATTGCTCACCTTCAGTGTGGGTATAGCTTCTCTTAGTTAATCCCCTCTAGAAAGGACCTCACAGATATGTCCAGAGATGTATCTCTTAAAAGATACAATCCAGTCAGGTTGACAAGATCAGTCATCACACTCCAGTTCCAAGCCTTTGAAGGCGGGAATGTTCATGAATGTGCTATTTAGGAATTAGAAATGTGGGCAGTCGCAACACTCGCTACACAAACACGTTGCTCTTTCTGATGTTCTAGAAGGATGTGAGCAAGTCAACAGACCTGTAGTGGGGTGGTCATTCACATCAGTCACAGACATAGTGGAGAGAGAATAACTCCCCAAATATGTCTACATCTTTATCTCCAAATCTGTGCATACATTACACCACACATAACAAGAAGTTTGTTTAAAAAAAAAAAAAAGACTAAATTAAAGATTTTGAGAAGAGATGACTATTGAGGACTATTTTGATGGGCCCATTTTAATTATCGAGATCTACGTATGAGGGAAGTTGTAACACCAACATCACGAAAGGAGAGATAACAATGGAAGCAGAAGTTGGATTGATGATTTTGAGGATGTAAGAGAGACCAGGAGTCAGAAGAACTAGACTTGCTGGATGAGTCACAAAGGAAAAGGAAGAATTAAGGTCAAGGGTTCTTCCCAGCTCCTCCAAATGAAAGCTGTCCTGCCATCACCTTAATTTTAATTTCTAAAGCCCATGTTGGACTACAGACATTCCGAGTCTTTAGAGAATATGTTTGTACCCTCTTCATCTACTATTTCTTAACATATTTTGCTAGAGTATAAATAAGGATTGACATAGACATCAAGTGTTCATTAGAACACCCACAAAACCTACAAGTTAGTTTATGGAATCTAACACTTAAATGCACCCTTGGCACTAGGGTGGTGGCAGATATTCTAGTTATTTTATCCATAACTGAGTCATTTGTTATTAATATTATTGCATGATACACTCTTTATGAGCATCAAAAACAAAAACAAAAGCCTTCTCCCTAGCTTTCACCCATTGTCTCCTAAGTTATACACTGCCTGCTGGAATCAGTGGACAAGCAGTGGAAAGGTGGGCAAACCAGTGGACTACCTCCAGCAGAGCAAGAGGACCTGACAGAAAGCAGCTGAGGCTCTCACCTAGTTCTCACCTCTCCTTCCTATTCCTCATTCCTTTCAGGTGTTTATTTAACTTTGGTTTGTTTACTAAGGTAAATCACCTGCAATTCAAAAAAAAAGATATTATCCCAAAATATAGAAGTTCAGAATAGCTAATATCATTTTCTGTGTCTATGAATTAGAGATATAGAACCGTCTGATAGTTTTGGTTCAGTGTCTCTGGGTCTTTGTTTCAAGTGTCAGCTGGTGCTGCAATCTTCTGAGGTTTATCTGGGGCTGGAGGCTAAACTTCCAAGGCCACTCAAATAAATGTTAACTAGAGAGATCAGCTTCTCACCACACGACCCTCTCCACAGATGTCCTAACAACAAGGCAGCTGATGTCTTCTGAGAGGGAAAAAAGAAGAGTTGACAAACCTAAGACAAAAGTGCCAGGTTTTATATCCTGATTTTGAAACATGCCTTATCTACATGTATTGTAAGAAAAGCTTCAACCCTGTTCACAAAGTAGAACTAACTACCAACAACTAAAGCCAACCATTTGAAACCCTCTGAGTTGGCTACCATGCCCCCTAAACATTTCTGAAACAACACTGGCATATAAGGAAAAGTGTACGGACTCAACTGTAAAGGAGAGAGGGGATTAGGCTTTAGGTAACCCATTGTAAATGCAACTTCAACTTCAGATTACGGAGATGTATCGTATGGACTAAAGCTCATTAAAGCAATGCGGACTCATACTCTAGGGAGGGTAGGTGAAAAGAACAAAGACTAATGAGTTAGAGTTTTAATAGAGCTAGTAAGTTGATGAAGTGGTTAGCAACAAGAATGTCAGTGGAAGAAATTTTGTTATTGTATGTGAAGAAAGAGAAAAAACGTGTGTTAATTATAATAGTGTGGTTCACTATATTTAAAAACTCAGTGCAAATTATCTTAAAGGAAAAGTGGGTTGACACATATACAGTGATCTGTATAACTACAGAGCTTTTGTGTGGCATACAGATAAAATAAGCTTCAAGACTAGCTTCAATTAAAGCAGATGACAAGCTCAATTTCTCTCCTCTCCTTTCCTTTCTTCCCATGATAGCTGCACTGTAGGCAAAGAGTGTAGGTGTTTGTCATTTTTGTTAGTTGTAGTGGAGAAAAACTGTCTTATATTGGGACTATTCTCCAGGTCAGCAGGAGCTATGGTGTGGGGACTGGCCTAATCAAAGACTTCAGGATGCTTCACCTTCGCTTGACGTATGGCATGAAGTACTGGTTGAATGACCAATCAACCATTTCCAGCTACCCTCTCTGGTGCAGCTGTCCACTAACAAGGCTAGAAGAATTCTTGCCTTTTCTAACTTCCTATATGAGACCCATGACTCATAGACATGAGATTGAAGAGCAGCAGGTCAGTAGGACACAGCTAAGCTCCTGATGGTACAGGTAAGTTGTTGGACCAAGCAAACAACTAACCAATAACCCTCAGTCTTCTTTCTGTAAGAGCCAAACCATCCCTAAACTTGACTAAGCCAACTTTGAAGCAGAGCTTAGATAATTTACTATCTACTACATAGTTAACTGAAACTTGTGGGTGCCTGGGATAAGAACTAAAATCCCATAAACCTGTCCTGATTCCAGGGGTCAGGCTTGCTGGAAGGCACATTTCCTGAGATGTGAGCTGTTCTACTCACTCATTATCAGTTCTCATACAGAATTTGCTTGCCTGAAGGACAGCAGCCCCATGGGACACAGCAAGAGAAGGTACTTTGTACACCACAGTCCTGGGGCCAACTGCTGCAAAGGCAGAAACTCTGAAAGTAGGCTCATGACATCCAATGATCAGAAAGACTCCCTGAGAGCTTATAAAGTGCCTTGAAAACTATTCCCTAGTGATGTGGAAGGAATGAACGTAAAAGTCTTCAATAAGGATGAACTTGGGATATCTCTTCTTAGTCATCCTATGTCCTCACCATATGCTCAGGTGATTATAGCCCCAGGAAATACTTATTACAGGAAAGAGCGATTGAAGATGCTGGTGTCTTGAAGAAGGGTAGCTGTGTAGATCAAACAGCACTGAGCATGACTTGTCAAGACAATAGTTACAAAGTCTGTAAAAGCCAAGCAGTTGTCAACATGGTATCTAGTATTTTGATATAAGTTGCTCTGCCCCTCAGCACCTAGAAGATCTCTCACAGATACTGAGTATTGGGCCTGATTTTAAAGATAGATGGGAAGATATAGAAGAGGATACTAGGGGGAAAATAATAAAGATGGATGTTTAAAAACTATAGGCTCTGGATCTCCAAGACCAATTTCTCAGAACAAATGGTATGTATTTGCCCCTGAGGGACAGAGGCCAGGGAATAAGAGACAAATGCAGGAGATAAATGATACAAGAGAATGGGAAGGGAACAAAAGAAAGGGGACATGGGTATTTGTTCCAAAGAGACAAATTCTCAATCTTCCTAACACTGTGACCCTTTAACACAGTTCCTCAAGTGTGGTGACCCCAACCATAAAGTTATTTTTGTTGCTACTTCATAACTGCAATTTTGATACAGTTATGAATTGTAATGCAAATATCAGATATGCAGGATAGCTGAGTCATCTCTCCAGTCCTTGCTTCCTAACTTGGACCACTGCTTTTGTGTTTATGGTGATGCAGAATCATGTCAGGAACACAGGAAGGAAAACGTCTTCATAGGTGGAAGTAAAAGAAAAGGAAGAGAAGCCAGAAGGCCAATGTCCTTTCCATCAACACCAACTTCCTCCCATTAGGCTCCACCCATATAAGTTCTGCCACTCCCAAGTGACTCTGAACTGGGGAAATGCTTCCACACACAGACCTTCAGGAGTCATTTACCATCCAAACTGCAGAGCCCTAAGACAATAAAGAGGAACTCCTGCTCTACTAAAGTCTAATCTATGAGTTCCTTGGGTTGAGGGTGCGATTTGAGATGACTTACAAGGATGCAGATAATATTACAAAAATAATAATAGAAAGGAAATGTGGTAAAAGAAATGTTTAAACAGAATGGTGAGATAAGGCTTTAAAAATATCAGAAAATAAGTATGCCTTTTGCTTAGCAGGGAGAAGAAATCATGCCTACAGATGAAGCCAGCCAATTTGGAGTGATAAATCCATTGCAGAAGAGTTTCCCTGAGAAATTAGAAACTTTGGCACACTGTCTCTGGTGCCTAAAAGTACTTCCTGAATCCCTTCCAATTGATTAAATACTCAGATCCATGAAGCTCCAAGGCCTCAAAATGCAATTCTCTTGTTGTGTCTAAGAACTAACAAGCTAACCCAGAACAACTTCTGCATGACCTGACCCCCAGTCTCTAGCACAAGCTATTCAACCCACAGGAGGTGACTCACCATGGCCTTTGGTTTACTGTTTTATTACATCACTTTTTACATTCCCAGTGTCATTCATTTTAGAGAATCTATGATCAACAGCCAGCCATTAGATTCAGGCACTTGGAGCCACTTGCTGTTTTGGCTCCTTTTTTAATGTTGATAATAAAGAATAAAGAGAATGGATGAACAATAGATCTGTAAAACAAAAATTATAGATGTGTCAACTGTTGTGTTAATCCATCAAGAGGTCAGAACTCTTCTTCAACTTGTCTGAGTTCATGTTCACATTTACACAGTAGTTTGTGGACATGAGTCCTAGTGATCCCTCCCTTCTTCTGTCCAGACCTTGTTTGTGTGTGGCCCCAGTAGAGAGTGTCTCACTAGGCACAGGTTCCTAGGGAACTCAAGTCTCACCATCTCTTCTCCTTGAGATGCTTCCTATTTAATGAATCTAGTTATGTTCTTCTCTTCAAGGTTCCTTCTTGCTGTATGTTCTCTCATGCCCCAAGCCATTGCTATTGCTGTTATCACTAGTCATTTTCTGAATTCCAATAGACTTTAGTCAGTTCCTCACAATGAAGTGCTTCCTCAGCCATTGCTCTGAAGTTTTTGTCAGCTGTTTTACTTACTTGTTTTCCTTCCCCAAAGCGATGGTTCATCAAGATCAGATATCCATAAGTATAAATGCTCAGGAGCTAAGACAGGGTCTTGAAAACCTGGATAGCATGAATGTGATCCAGATAGGAAAGTGAATAATGAGTTTTGGTCTTTTTCTATATATTGTAATGCTAAATACTGACCCTCAATGCCTGGTTTTCCCCAGGTATGAGAGAATCTGCACTTACACAAGTGATGCTATTTAACCTTGCCCCCACCTTATCCCTGATTGGTGAATAAAGATGGCTACAGCCTATAGCTGACCTTAAGATACATAGTTGGGATTTGAGGTTCCCAGACTTAGGGCTTGGAAAGAGACAATGAGGATGGAGGGAAGAAGTAGAGGAAGAAGAGGAGATGCCATGGGGTAAGGGATTGTAAGAACTAGCCATGTTCAGCTCACATGGAACATGGCAAGTCATAACTACAGGGTATTAATAGGGAAGTAGATTCTAACAGAATCTACTTAGAGATTCTGTTAGAGAATCTAACAGAATTCTACTTAGAGAGTAGATATCTGCCCAGTTCTAGTACATTAAAGGCTTATTATAAATACAAAAGTTATATGTCTTTTATTTGGGAACTCAAAGATCAAAGGTGGGTAGAAACTTCTGATTTGAGATTAAATGTCTACCACAACAGGTATATGGGAATTTGTTGAGTGGTTTAGGGTGCTTTGGGAACTAAGGCTGAAATGTGAGCTGCTCTGGCTTCTTTCCTGCTTTTCCCTTCTCTTTCTGTTAGTATTGAGTGACTGCCGCTTCAAATGCTCATGTTAAATAGCCAAATTGAACAAATGCATCTATAGCAAACTACTGCCCCATGGGATGTTACTGGAAATGATAGAGATGTACACAGTGTCTGAGTATCTATGATGTTCTTTCTCAGCATGTCTTTGCCTTGGGTCTTGGCCTCCCACAGTCTGGCACCTCTGAGACAAACCTCTTCCTCAGCAAGGATTCACTTCACAATGATCAGTGTCCCTAACCCCTTCTCACAACTTCATAAAAATGACTAGAATCTTCCTTGTCTCATCCTTTAATAGAGACTCTAGGATAAAGTATGCTTATTAGTTATCTGCCTAGACAACATCAGTATTCTGAGAGGAAGAAGCATAGGGAAAAAAACCGCAAGAAGGGAGTATGCAAAGCTACAGTTTCTTTTTTCTCCTTTGGTTTAGTGTCAAAGTGCTATGCACTAAGCAAGATTTCAACCTCCAGGTCTTTTTTTTCTTTTTTAAATTCATACATAAGGGTTTATGCTAGCCCTCCCCCCCCCCAGATATAGACTTCTAAAGGAAAATTTAGAAAAGAACTCTTGATAAAATTTATGCTAAAATGTCATAATAATTCAAACCATGTGTGTTTCATAAGTGTTTCATAGAAAAAGGTGACAGAAGTGGGTCAAAGTGACATTCAGCTCCGGCTTTCTTATTGGACTTCAGCTACCAGATTGGAACTCCTTCATCCTCCTTTGAAAAAACCACAAACCTGTCTGTGCCCATAGCTCACCTTTGCTAGTTTCTTCCTACTGCAACAACAACAACACAACACAAGATGTCACTTGGCCAAAAACAGGCCAATCCTTCCTCACAAAATGCACACCCTTTTTCATCTCCGTTTTCTAAAACCTCACTCTAGCAATGGTGTCTTCAATTTTCCATCGCTAACATTCTTTTCCATCACAGATTTCTCACAAATAAAACAAGAACAACAAAAGCAGCCATTTCCTCCTTTGTGTTCTTCTCTTTCTGCAGACAACTGGTCTACCTAGTTTTTCTGAGAAAGTTCCAGTACCATCTCTTCAGCTTATTGTCATCTCTATGCACATCTCAAGTTCATCCAAATCTACACGTAGAAATAGCCAAAATAATTAAAGACCTGAAATCCTCTCCTAAGTTATTAACTGAAATCTGAATGCTCAAACATCATCTCCATATAGATAAACAAAGGACCAGAGAAAAGGAGAAGAAATACACTCAGCAGACTGTATAAGTCTGTAAGGAAGGAACATGGGTTATTCCTCTTCACTTTACAGGAGAATTAATCTTTTAGATGCTCTAGACAAAAAGATCCTGGGTCCAGGGAAATCACCTAGACTATAAAGAATAATAAGACACCAAAAGTCTTGTGTAAGTCTAAGTTCAAGGGCAGGAAAGCCAGTTTAATGAGAAAGAGAAATTACACAGGAATAAACAACTTATTGAATCCTGCTGAGCTAATGAAAAACACTCTAGGGCACAGACAGAAACCACACTTTGGTGAACTGCCAAGGCAGCTGCTACCCCATGATAAAGAAGCAGTGTGAATTGAAAGCTTCACTATAACTACTGAATCTTCTAACATACCACTTGCTCCATGCTCTTCACTGATTTAAATGGATGTTTGAGACCCTTTGTCTCCTTTCCACCAGACCCAGTTCCTCAATTAGCTGGATAATACAGATCCTCTGAGTACACTCATGATTTTGTTTGTACTTATACACATACTCAAACAGACACCTATGGAAATTTATGTACATATAAACATTATATGAGAAAGGTTGTATTTAATGGCTGTATTTTTTTTTTCGGAAAGAAAAATGTGGCATAGAACACACAAATATAAAAGTAGTTGTATATATATCAATAAGTGATAAATTTTTGGTTTTAAATATTCTATTTTTCCAAATTATTAATGAAATATAAGTTATCTTTAACAAGATTAAAGATATTAACAAAGATGAATGTATTCCAACTTTGAGGGAAGCGTTTGGCCACCTAAAGTTCTGTGAAGGGCCTGTGATACAGACTTAAGTTCTAATGCTCTTTCAAAATAATTTCTATGGACCTTATAATGGTATTTTAATGATATTGTTTCCTTTATGATCTGTTTTACACACTGCTAGACATAAATCCATCCAGAAGTAAATACTTATGAACACATGCCATATGCTGTCTAGATAATACAATATAGTCAATAAGGTGTAGTCCCCCTCTTCAAGGAGTTTTCCCAGTAGCCCCATAAGCCTATGTTACACATGAGTTATGACTGCACCACAAAGAGAAATATCCCCTGAGTCAGGGTAGTGTAGAGGTACCTCAAAGTATTCTGAAAATGATATGTGTGCCCTCTGTGAAGGGGGTGTCAAGTGGTCCAGGAAATAGGGAGAAGAGAAAGGAGGCCCATACTGGGCAAAACAAACTGACAAAATATGAAGAGTAGTCAAATATAGTATTGTAAAACCAAGTACCCAGTGGGCATGGCACATCATGAAGGGCATGTGAAATTTATTCAAAGACTAAGAGAGAGACAATAAGAATTTTTAAACTAATGTGGGATTTAGACTAATGTATGGATTACACTAAAGCATGACTTTGTAAAGCTACTGATATATGGAGAACAGATAGATGGACAGGGAAAAGTAAGGAGAAAAGAATGGGAAGTCAACATATTTGAGATAAATTAAATGAGTAAAGTAAGTAAGACTTGCTGATTACAAAATCTAGTCCTGAGATGAGGGAGAACTCTAAAGTTCTTTAGATTCTTGATATGTACCCACTTGACAGAAGAGGCCAAAATCCAATCTAAGCTTAAGCCTGTGCACTTACCTGTTTTTTATAGTCCTACAGTTCCAGACATTTGTATTTTACTTTTGTTTTTTAAATCTCTTTTGTCATATTGATTGCCTTGGGAAATTGATTTGAACTTTAGATGCACTATGTTTTCAAGTATTGCAAAAGAGTCAATTAGATTACTTAGGGATGGATTGCATTTTCTCCCTAGTTTATTACATGTTTCCATTTAATTCAAAAATTGGAGAGCTTTATGTCTCTGGAATCAAGAACAGCCTAGTCTTCAACTTGAGTGTCTCTTGCTAAAAATGAAGCAACCTTAGCTCATGGCTCACAGTTAAAACCTCAAAAAATTCTTAACTTATGGCTGAAGCACATAGATTACAGGATCAGTTCTCCAAAAATGTGGTTAAAGGTTTTCATGTATTGTTAGTATTTCAAACAGCTTTCCTCCTTTACAAATCTATTCTTACCTTCATTGATTCTCTGTTCATTTCAGGCTCCTGTATATGCAACAGTAATTTAGCCAATAGAATAGCACCCATCCCTAACATACTGTAGAAGGAGAATTCTTTGAGCCCCAGAGATATAGAAAGAAATGAGTTTTGGAAACCTTGTACTTTGAATGAATTTTCTACTTGTCTAGTAACAAATTCAAGGAGATAAGTTCAGGAGAAACCTACACTGTAAGTGAAGAACCTAGAGGAAGTTAGTGCTACCCCATTGTGGAATAGAAGAAGCACTCTGCATAGGGCACACTCAGGCAGAGCAAGTGTGTAGCATCTAATGGGAACTATGTGAGAGATGGCACTGTAGCAAATATCCAGGAGTAAAAGTAATCTTCATTTGGAACTTTCCAGGACTCCCCAAACTAATCCAACCACTTTGTAGCTGCTAATTTTTAAAGTGGTTAAATACAGCAGTGACTCCTGGAGGTTAGTTTTGTTCAGCCCTGGGCTGTTTGCCTAGAAGCTCAAATGTTAAACTCTTTATACCAGAAGCCTTTAATTGCATCAAATTCTGGAAAGTGGTTTCTGCAACATTGCTTTCTGAATCTTGTAAAAACTATTATCTTTGACTATAAGCCAAAACCTAACGATTGCAGTATTCTTCCAAATGAGTTTTAAATTTATACACATTAGCAACAAGCATTTTAAATCTTCTTATATATCAAATCAAATAGGTATAATACTAATAAATAGCAACACATGGCATTTTTATTAACTATATCATAGAATATTATGTGCACAAGTGTGAGTTGCAAGTGGCATCTGGACATATATTGTTCACTTTGGATTTTGTAATTATATCAAAACTTATTGCCTGAAATGGAATAATGTTATGAAAATTTTCTAGCTCATATGATTAAATATTTAGAATTAATATTAGAAGAGTGAGTAAGAATATTCTGATTTCCACAGATTTCTGGTGAAGTTCCAAAGCTGAGAACAACAGACAACAATTACCTCCATATTATACAAACTAAGCTGTACTCATCCATGTACAGCATGTTAAGGATAATTTAACTACTATCCCCAGTAACCTGCGCACACCAAAAACCAGAGTTCAGGGACGAAGAAAATGGGATTTCAGGCATGTCTGAGAATTGTGGATGTTTTGGCTTCCATTTCTGCCATTGGAGTAAGTTGCTCCATCTACCAATGAATAGAAATAAAGTGTCCCAGTGAACCACATTTAAAACTTGGGTGCTGTAAGACTGACTCTCTTTTCCTCTCTAGTGCTTATTGAGGTCCAAAGGGGCATGGAGCATGATTTCTGAAGAACCTGTATTGACCTTAGGCATTTGGAAACACCTAGGGTCCCAGAGTATGATGACAGCAGAAGACAAGACTGTCTATAGGATGCCACACTTAGAAGATTAGGAAGAGCTGGTTGTCCTTCCACATTGCAGCTACACGTGTTTAAGTTCTCCACACAATTGTTCCAGAAAGGTACCATAAATGAACTGTGCTAATGAATGACCTCCAGCAAGAGGAGGAATGAATCTAAGGGAAGAACTGGTGGAGGTAGAAGCTGAGACAGATTGCCTACAGATCAGACAGAATGTGACTGTATTACTGTGAAGGTTTCTATGGACACACCTGTAAGACCTCAAACACAGCATAATGAAAGACCAATGTTAAGCCAGTTTCAACTCATGTCTTTCTTCTTTTCCATATCAAGTGCTATAAAGGCGGAAATAATGCCAGAGGCAAACAAAGGAAAATTCTATAAGTGCTAAGAAGAAAGCAAAGTGAATTGGAACTCCAAATTTAGAAGAATACAATAAGCCTGCCTTATCTCACTATCATTCAAAAGAATATAACTCATATTTACTATTCACTGATACTTAATATGGCAACAGAAAGTGGCTCAAACAGACTCTTCCCTCTTATAAAGTCTGTTGAGGTCTCAACAATATTAGGCAAGCAGTACTGAGCAGTAACACATGAATAAGGGCATTAGTGAGGAGCTTGGTCCATAATAATAAGTAAAGTCCATAACAACACTCCTCTCCTTTCCTCCCTCCCTCCCTTCCTCCAAGACAGACTAGGGTAAGTAAATGAAGCAGAAAAGAAAGACAGAACCATAAGGAACAACCTGTTCTAAGGTCCCTTCTTGTTCTTGGAAAGACTGAGATTCCCTTTAACCAATTAGGGACATTATATTATCAGGGTCATGGAGAAGGGGTATTTGTCCCCCCACCACCACCAAGAAAAGGCCCGACTTGAAAAGTTTCTTCACCCATTGGGCCTGGAACTTCCCTCTTTTAGCTATAGTACTGAGCATGCAGACTCAGAAAATTTCTTCTGCCCCCAAGGAATCATGACAGGGACAGCAGCTTAAGACAAAGCCAAATAATATAAGTTGTTATAAAAGGTCAGTGTATTTGGAACTGTGGGCTAAAATGACCTGAATGAAAACCCTAAACACAGTGATTCCCTAATAAAATTAAAAGCTGATGAGAAATGAAGTCATAATCAAGACTGACATAATCAAGAAACATCTAAGATGAAACTGAGAATAACCATCACATCAAGAACAAGGGAAGTCACAGCTCAAAGAGACAACTGGTTCTTGCTAACGATGCACAGGTTGGAGTTATTCAACATGAATTTTAAAGCAGCTGTCATAAAATAATGCTTCTGTGGTCTTAGAAAGGCTCTTCAGAGAAATTGAGAGAACTAATTATCCAAGCAAACAAACATACTTTGCTAAAAAGAAAAGAATTATAGAACTGAAGGAAAATCCAGAAAAACCTGGCGGGCAGATTCAAGAAGAACAGAAATGACAAAAGTGACATTAGTGAGCTTGATGGCATCCTCTATCAACTGATAGAATTTACCCTATACCAAGAGAAGATGGAAATATCTACTAAATGAAAATTTGAACCCTTTCAAGGATCTGTGCACAGTAAAAACCACAAAACCAACATTTCACTAGTGGACAATAAGCTTGAAAGAATTTCTGAGAAGTAGAGGTTAAAAACCTGTGCTATAGACTCTTGAAAATTGGCTAAACAAAAACATTCAAAGAAAATATTAAGGAATCAAGAATGGGAAGCAAGTCCAAGTTTGATCACTAGTCACAAAAAAGACCACCATCCAGATAAGACAGCACCAATAACGGTAAAGGCATTTAACTTTTACCCTTCTAGTCTTTTCTTTCCATATTTGACTCTAGATAAGTAACAAAGAAGAGACAAGCAGATGATGGATGGCTAGACCAGACAGACAGACAGACAGACAGATATGGATAGATACATACATACATACCATACATACATCAAAAGAGTGTTATGATAGTAGTATGCTATCATATGCTACATAGGCTGTAATGAATTGGAACCAAAATGCAAAGCTGAAGATGAGGCAGGAGAAAAGGATTCATCATAAAAAAGGAAAAAGAAACCTTCAAGGCTAACAGTGAACAGTTTAGCAGAAGTTTATGCAGATCTCAGTAAGATCCTGGACATTTTGAAAATACAGAAATTAATAAGGAGAGGTTTTCATTAGCACATAGAATGTATATAGTTCACCAACTAATTACATGCAAATCTTGGATTTCTTTTTTTTTTAAAGGAAACCAGGGCTGGGGAGAGGGTTTAAGAGCACTGACTGGTCTTCCAGATGACCCAAGTTCAATTCCCAGCTCACATCTGTCTGTAACTCCAGTTCTTGGCAATCTGACACCCTCACATAGACATAGATGCATAAAATGCACAGAAAAATAAAAATAAAAAAAACAAAAAATTTTATGAAAAAAAACACAAACCACCATGAATATCTTTATATTCAAAAATAAAAAATAAAAGGACACATCCAACAATTAGAGAGTATACGAGTTCATAGATTAATTTTTAAGAAACAGATAAAATAAAAGTATTTAAAATTTAAGACAAAAAGCTTCTATAATATGTAGAAAAATACATTTACATAGCTGTACAATGTATGTTATTCTAAACTAAACATTATTACAGGTTAAAAAGTTAAGTTCAAGAGGCACTAAAGTTAGCAGAAGCTATGATTAATTTATTATTAAAAGGAGTAAATATCTTTAGAAGTTTATCACGTTGTAAGTACACAGAATTTATAGTTTAGAATCATGTAGAGCAAGCTGCTGGCTAACCTTTATAGCTTTCCTCCCCCATCCACCGATGCAGTCAAAACAACTTCCACTTCTGTATGCATTTACGGCAAGTGCTGTATACAGGCATTATATTGTTCCCTTTATGCAACTTTGTTGTACATTTTCAAAGTTTTGGCATATGCAATTGTGCCATGATTTCATGCACAATGTATTCAGTAAAGCAACACTCTAAAAAGAATAGGCCATACCATAGCATATAGGTGTGTGCTAATCTGAGCAATCTAGGATTACATATATAGATCTCAGAACACATTCCCATTTTGAAGCAATAGGTGGGAAGGAGGAAGAGGGTGATGGTGGTTGTAGTGGTGGTGATGAATAAACAAACCAGAATAGGAAGTTACTTACACAAACTCATAGGTCAGGTTTATAAATTTACTATGTGCTATCCAAATTATACTATTGTGTAGTTTATATATCTTGGAAAACTGTCAACTATTTTTTTAAAAAGGTACCTTTCTACTTTCAAAATGTTTCTTGAACTTGGCATTCCTATGGCCATAATTTAAGTACAAAACAAGATTTCCAACAGAACCAACTAATTTTTCTACAGTATTTGAGGATCATAATTGTGTCTGTGTGCTGCTACATCTCTGAACTCCTAGTCAACGCAACAGCAAACAAAGACACACTCTTGCGCTTAGGCTCATGGGGTACATGTCAAAGAGTCACTGATGCCATCACAAAGGTCCGGATCAAAATGAAAATAACCTAGATTATTTTAAAATAAACAACATAAGTAAAAAAAGGGCTTTGAAGTAAGGGTTTAGCTGAGAGTTAGAACTAAAATGTGTACTTATATTTATTTTTAGCAGTGCTGGGGTTAGAGCCCAGCACCTCATGCATGCAAGGCAAGTGCTCTACAACTAGACCAAACCCAGGCCAGAAATATAATATCTGTCTAAATATCTACTTGTCCATCTATCTAGCTGTCTATCTACAAGAGTATTAATGATGAGCTTATCACCTCAATTTTATATTTAAATTTAAAGAGTGTATACTGACTTACAGTTTAGAGTGTGGAATGTAAGCAATTATATGTCAACACTTGTAACACCTTGCAAAAAGTGAGAAGCTAAACTGAAATGGCGACAATATTTCCTAGATGTGTCGGAAAAGTGGTATTGTATAACTGTTTTCTCTACATTGAAATAGTGCCTCCTAGAGAGAAGAGAGAGGTGCATGAAAATCAGAAAGTAAAAGAAACATACAAGGTCCAGGAAGTACATAAAGCATTCAAGATTCAGGAAGTTCCTGAAAGTTAAAAATTCATTAAGACCCTTCTCTGGGACTATGTAACTAGTTACAGTTGCAGGAGAAAGGAGACTCCATGTAGCCCAGCTGTCTGGAAGTTGTGCAGTTGCCTCTAAGAATGCAAGTCTTTTCTTTTCTTTTTTTTTTTTTTTCTTTTTGGCTTTTCAAGATGGGGTTTCTCTGTGTAGCTCTGGCTGTCCTGGAACTCACTCTGTAGACCAGGCTGGCCTCAAACTCAGAAATCCACCTGCCAAGTGCTGGGATTAAAGGCGTGCACCACCTCTGCCCGGCAGAATGCAAGTTTTTAAAGTCCCAACTTATTCTGAGATGGGCTTCTTTGTAACATAACTGCTTTAGACTCACCCATGCCATCTACATTTATACAAGTAAAACGAATAAATTCATTATATTTGGGTGGAATGATTTCTTTGGTTTAATGGGTTCCCTCATGTTTCCCAGGAAAAGTCACAACAGGTTGTAATGACCACCATTGCTAAAATGGGAAAGATCTCTGAGATCAGAGAATTATAGCTCTCCAAACAGAAGCCACAAGCACAAATTTACAGGAACAAGTGCAGATGGAACGAGATTTCAGCTATCATTGATGATTTCTGGAATCTCAGCATGAATAAATCTCGGAGAGAATTCTGGAGAGGCCAGACAAACCTAGTCATTACCTCTCAAACTTACTTGAGTTTTATGTGTAGCAGCTTATCAAAGTTCTCACAGTGAATTAGGGTTATTCAGATTTCCATTGAAAGGAGAAAGAAGGGACTGTTCTGACATATACAAGGTTTTCTAAACAAACTACAAGGACAAAGACAGAAAGAGGGAGTCAGTTCTGACACAGCTAAAAGACTTCAACTTAGATTGTCTAGTTGGGAAACACTTTTGGGTACAGGACTAAGAATGGTTAGGAATTCTAGAAAGTAGGGAGATTGCTGAGCAACACATTGGGTCATAACTGGAAACAGAGACCTTCTGTGAAATTGGATAATGTGATTCATAGCAATTCACTCTAGCTAATCCAGTGGTTCTATATAAACAGTATGTGTGCATGTAAAGAGCAACCCCATGTCCAGGAGTTTCTATAACCAATATTTATACTTTAAACCAAAAATAATCAGCATAATCATTTGCAAATGGACAATAGTCCAAAAGATTGAACTCAATGAGGGAAATGATAAACAAGATACAAACACAATCAATACTAAAAGAGCCTAGGGAGAATTAGTCACATGAAATGACCAGAATGGAAGCAGTGCAGCAAACTTAAGCAACTAGCTACACACTACATGTATGCATACTTCTGAGAATGGGGGGGGGTGTAGGGCAAAAAACAGAGAGTAAGAAAAGGAGTAAACCATGAAGGGAATGAAAGAGAGAGAGAGAGAGAAGGAGAGAGGGAGGAGAGGGAAAACAATAGAGAAAAGAAAACTCATCTAGAAAAGAGAATAACTGAGAAAATAAAATAAGGTTTTCTAAATTTATATGGGACCATAGAAAGAATTTAATAAGGACATAAATTTATTTTAAAAGCATACCAAGACAAGATTACAAAATAAAATGGAAGTAAATTGCCAAGATAGTAGGATAAATTGATAGCCACATAGTGCATCTACACAGATCTTGAATATCAAGCACCAAAAATAATTCAGTTGTAAGTTATATTAATGCTCCAGAAGGAATACTACAATGAGTTATTCAAATGCACAAGAGCCCCAGCTCTCCATGACACCTAGTGAGTTCAGGCAGAAATGATCATTGCTAAACTAAATACCCCTTTGAATGGGATTGGTGTCTTTCCATAAGGGTTCTGTGGAAGCATTTTTACCCATACAATACATGACACTGGTATACAGCTAGTGGGCCCCTTCTCAGAACTGAACAATGTATCTGGTAGCCAGATGGTAGATGTCGCAGTCTTCAGCCACATAAATAAAAAATCTCTGAAATTTATGAGTCACCTAGCTGACAGTACTTTTATAACAGCCTTAAGTAACTTACATACTCAGACAGAAGCAGAGGTGGAATCCTTGAAGTTGAGATTCTTACAAGGAAAAAGAAAGAGAAAGGAAGAGCTGAAGTCAGGGACAAACTGAGCCCATAAATCAGAAGATTGAACTGCATTTAATGAAACTTTGACAAAGATAATGCCGAAAAAGAAATGTGTGATTATACTTTAAACACAAAGCATACTCCAGGCGAAGGGATGAGGGAAGAAAACTCCTTTGTAAAGGCTTTATATTTTTTCCTTTGTATGCTGCTTTCAAATTTTCTACATTCTTTGGATTTTTATAAAATATGAATACTCATAGTTTTAACCATTAATTTTAAAAACATGTGTTGGAAGCTCACTTGATTTTATCCCTCGTCTTGTTGTTTATTCTGTTTCTCTTTGGTGCCACACTACCACTGACTGTCGACACTAACAACTAATAAAATAGAAACTGAGGGATCTGAGAGCACATTGAGAAATCTAGAACAACTACCTCGTAAAGTGAGTGGAATTTTACTATGAATAATTGAGAGTTGAACATGCTGGAGGATGATGTATCAATTTTATGATTTTTTTTCTCTTTCAATTTTGTCTGTTATTGAAAAACAGATTTTTTTCCATAAATATTATAATTACAATCTCCCCTCCCTCTATTCCTCCTAATTCCTCCCAACTTTTCCTCTTAAAAGTTCTATAGTCTCCACTGTGGTCCGAGTACTGGGCTCTGTCAGATCTGGCTGTCTCTTTGGGGCAGGAAACAAACCCATCATGCTGTTGCTATAAGAGGTACATTCCAGGTTGGGACTTGGGATCCCAAGAAAACATTCTCTTCCCTTGCTCTTTTGCCAGGTGCTTGCCAACTCTCTTTCCTACTACAATCTGAATGTGAGCTGAGGAAAGACCTAGTTGATGAGAAACATTTCCTGAGTTGGAGAGTAATGCTGTCAATAGTCATGGCACCTGTACTCTGTAAGGATAGAATATGAACTATATGAGGAGCTTCATGAACCTAAAAGAACAAAGGCAGATGCACTAAGAGCCAGCTTGTCAGAAAGATATGACAGAAAGAGTGAGATTTGGGGAGTGGTGGTGGCAGGGCAAGATCCCTCCCAGCTAAGTTTATTAGCTGTAATTACAAAGGCAGGTAGATTCCTGAGATCAAGGTATGCCTGAAATAGAGTGAGTTTAGGCCCAGGATCAGACATTGTGAGAATGGTAATTTCAGGACAGGATCCCACCCATCTAAACTTACTGTCTGTGCTTTCAAAGGCAGGCAGATCTCTGGATTCAGTTGCAGTGGGTTTTTGTTTTTGTTTGTTTATTTGTTTTAATGTGCTTGCAATCTTTTTTCAAAGAATAAGGCATGGTGTCATCGGACTGCTGATTCATGGGATAAATAAAAGGGAACCTGGAGTAAATGACCGAATTGATATGTAAATAGAATGCTGGTCCTTGGTCTGCTGGTGCTGAGCTATCCGGATGAGCTATCTAGAGATCTCCAGAGAAAGCTGTCTCAAGTATAACACAGATTGTCAGCTTGTACCCATGATTTGACTTTCCAGTCATTTCTTTCACCACTTTCCAACAAACACCATTCCTTAGAACCCCTCTCCAAGCCAAGGGTAGACCTTGGCACCATAATTTAATTCCAACCCATTAACAGCATATTATCTGTAAAGAAAATGATTCTGCTTGGCCATCCTCAGCTCCTGAATGGCTGGTGCTCTGAGGCTCTATTTTCTCTCATTGGGTTATAAACCAAGCAGTGGAAAGTGATACTTTCAGAGCTAATTGTTGAGGCTAATGAGTGGTGGTCGTCCAGGCTGTGTTCTGGGAAACCATACCATTCGGGCTTGTACTTTTCTCATTCAAACCTAACTATACATCAACCAAATCATATAGCTTTGGCCTTCTTGTCACAGAGATACACTAGGTGGCATATTACTCATAGACTCTGTCCTCACCTTTTGTTCTTCAGCCTCTGACATACAGGGTTGTACAAGGATGCCAAAATTCTTCTATCCTTTTGTGCTTAATTCTCATGTATCATCGCATCCATCCTGACAATGTAGTGTTAAAGCCACCAAGCAAGGATTCCTAAGGTTCATATAAAATAAAATGAGGAATATTTTAGCAACTGATATTCAGAACCTATCCCATGCCATTGTCTTGGGAAGCAAATAGTTTGGGGTTTGTTGTGTGGGAGTTGCTTCTTTGATTTTGAGATGGTCTTACTACACAGTACAGGCTATTCTTAGACTAACATCTTCCCAAGCATTCGATCACAAACATATACCATATACATTTGCCTTAGCAGACAATTTCATTTTTAATGTTTCCTAGGTTGTTCTGGCTTTCACATGGGTCTGGAAAATACTACCTGCACACATGGTAAGGCATGAAGGCATGTCTGTTGTGCCGTGACCACATTTTCTCCTGGGCCATGTTCAGGACATTTACTCCATCATAGGAGACCTCTGTAGAGATGATAGACCTGAAGTAGATGGAATACACGGATACATTCACCCCTTCACTTTTCAGTCTTCCTACACTACTTCTTGGCTTGAGACTTTATTGTAATGGTCACACAACTGTCTACACTGTGTTGTAGAAAGGAAGGCAGGCAAAGAAAGAATCACCACACATCCACAGGAAATATCAAAACCAAGCAGAAAGTAGAGCTTTTAAATTATGTATATCAGGTACCTAACTGTTTATTCTCAGAGTCACACTTACAGGTAATTTACTAGCAGAAGCCTGACTTTACCTTGCATGAGAACTATTCAATATTTTAGAAGGCTGAAGAGCTTCTAGAATTCTAAGAATAAAATGGAGCCAAGAAATGGGACTTTCATAACCCCACGCTGAAACAGGAGCTCTGACACTGCAGAAGGAACATCACATTTAACAAAGGCCTTGTAAAGCCTAGCATGAGGTGGCTGAACAGAAAAAGATCACCAGGGCTTCTCCAACAAACAAAAAAATAGTTCAGGATACAGACACCATTGAGAATTGCAGGGAAGATGCCCTCATTAGCAAACTGGTTCCCAGGTTCTGGCCTGGTAAAGAGGCTGCAGTTTTATTCCATTATTCAGAATACACTTATCAAATATCCTGATAATTGTGGAACCCCCATGGATGTTTTTTAGGACTAGCAAACAACAAGACAGATCCGGTAGATGTTTCCAGGGAATCTGCAGGTGGCCAGACCTGAATAGCAGAAGTACTGTGCTAGGGAAAACCAGCAGGCATGAGTTCAGTCCTCTCCCTTGAGAGGCTATGTGGTAAGGGCAGTACTTGGGGCCTCATGCTGGAGGCTGATAACAGCTGAATGGACAGTAAATAACATAATGATTCATTAAAAGCAGACACATGAAGAAGATGCTCAATCCTGTCCGCACATTAAGTGGGAAGGGCTCCACCAAGAAGAATAAAGGGATCAAATCTGAAAAATGGATGGCAGTCCTAATTTGGGAAGTAGGTTAAAAAAAATATGTCAGCTGACGAATGGGATTTTAAAGCACGACTTTGAAGATGGGACAGTTATGAAATTGCAGTATGCTGCATTGGTAAGGGCCTTTTATGTGCTGCTGTTACTCATTTCCTTTAATGTTCAAACACTTATTAATACAAATCTTGATAAGAATTTCTATGGCCCTTGTCCCAGAAATCCTGAGAACACAAAAAGACTCAGGTATCCACGAACATCATCATTCTTTCTGTTACCATCTCTATTATAAAGGGGTGGGAGAATGAACCCACCCTGGACACAGCACCCAGTCCTTAGAACACAAAACACAAACACTGAGCTTTACAGGAGAAGGAAAAGGGGAAGAAGGAAAGGGGAGACCCCCTATGTTCTTTCTTCAGTGGGGTGCCCATCTCCAGGGCAAGGACCACTAACTGCAAAGCTAGCTGCCAAGAAGTCTGTTTCTGCTCACCTTTGTTTCTGTGCTCCCTGAGTCTGGTTCTTTCTGCCACCAGACTCTGTGGCCAAGGCTAGTGAAATTCCCTCCTGATCCTACTGTGAGAGTATCAAAAATGGCAGATCTACACAACCTATAGTGTGTGTGTGTGTGTGTGTGTGTGTGAGAGAGAGAGAGAGAGAGAGAGTGTGTGTCCACATATATATGTGTGGGAGAGAGTATGTATGTGTATGTGAGTATATACGTGTATGAATGACAGTGTTTATGTGTGCACGTGTGTGTGTGTGTGTGTGTGTGTCTGAGAGAGAGAGAGAGAGAAAGAGAGAGAGAGAGGCTGAAATCTTTCTGTCTCACAATCTTATATTTTGAGATGAGACTCTCATTGAACCTAGAGGCTCTCAGTGATTCAGCTAGACTGGCCAGCCAGAGAGCTCCAAGGACCTTTCTATTTCTTTTTCCCTAGTGCTGGGATTACAGGTTGTGGTGGTTTGAATATGCTTGGCCCAGGAAGTGGCATTACTAGGAGGTGTGGCCCTGTTGGAGTAGGTGTGGCCTTGTTGGAATAGGTATGTCATTGTGGGGGTGGGCAATGAGACCCTCCTCCTAACCACATGAGATCCAGTCTTCTATCTGTCCTCAGATGAAGATGTAGAACTCTCAGCTCCTCCTGCACCATGTCTGCCTGGATGCTGCCATGTTCCTGCCCTGATGACAATGGACTGAACCTCTGAACCTGTAAGCCAGCCCCAATTAAATGCTGTCTTTATAAGAGTTGCCTTGGTCATGGTGTCTGTTCACAGCAGTAAAACCCTACCTAAGACATGGGTGTTCACAGTTAGTCACTCTTGGCTTTTTGTGTGAGTGCTGGAGATCCTAAACCAGTCCTCCTGCCTGTACATGGAGCCCTTTATCAGCTGACCCAGCCCCAATCTTCACATTCTTTGAAAAAATATTTTTAATTCTTTAAGAATTTCATGTAATTTATTTTGATCACATTTGTACCCATTCTTCCCCATTCCTCCTCCCCAACCAACCATTACCTCCTTAGCATGCCCCCCAACTTTGTGGCTTTCATTTTAGAATAACCTATCAACTCCAATGTGTGCTGTCCTCCTACTCCTGGATGTGGGTTCTGTCAACTGTCCATATCTCCTCAGTTAGAAGCTCATGAACCCACTTCCACTCTGTGCTACAATGCTGACTGGTAGGATTTTGTCCAGGCAAGCACAGCTGCTGTGAGTTCATAGTGTACAATGCTTCTGTCCTGTTCTGTCTAGAAGACAGTTTCACACGGGTCCTCCCTGGATCCTAGCTGTTATTATAGTCTTCCTGTCTGCTCTTGATCTTCACATTCCATACAACCATCCCAAGGTTCCAAGTCTCACAAACACTCGGTTCCTTTCATTTAGTATTTCCCAGTGTCCTCAGGATTGGTGGTAATGGTGGTGGGGGTGGGCTGTCCTGGAACTCGCTCTGTAGATCATGCTGGCCTAGAACTCACAGAAATCCACCCGCCTTTGCCGCCAGAGTGCTAAGATTAAAGGCCTGTGCCACCTTTACTGGGCACTTTTCTGTATTCTGTCATCTTGAGGTCTCTTCCCCACCTAGACGTCTGTTGCACTGCCCTCTGCTGGTAGGTCTGTGCACTGCGCATCATAACTGACCAATAAGCAGCAAAGCTCACTAGGACTGATTCCATCGTGGCTCACCTAATCGTGGTTTGGATTCATTGAAACCACCCTCTTGAGCATACCTTAGCCATTTAAGATTGTACTGTCCATCATTGACAGCAGTTCACTGCAAAACGGAGTCTCCCCGATTCCTTGATGTGACTGGTTTTGGTTTTTGCTTTTTGCTTTTCTTTCTGAAGAGTATGTTGAGTATGTCCATGGAGAAATGGCTCCGTGGGTAAGAGTACTTTGTTGCTCTAACAGAAGACCAAATTTTGATTCCAAGAACACACATGGTCTCTAACAACCATCTGCAACTTCAGTTGCAAGTCACCTGATGTCATCTTCTTACTTTTGGGGGTACCAGGCACAGTCGTGGTACATATACATACATTCAGGCAAAATACTCACAAGATATAAGGTAAAATAAAGTAAATAAATATTCTTTAATCAATCGATAACCAAGTTTCATTCTGACTCAAGAGAAAAATCCTGCTGTCTGGGGCCAGACCAACCATGCATTTCAAGATAAGGATAGCTAAACAGCACAGCTCTTTCTCTGATGCTGCCCACTGATGCACCATGCTGCTTCGATGGAAAGTGAGTAAAAGGAGCAGTCCTCCAAATTCCAAAGTTAGACCTTAGACTTTATCCTTCAACTTAGCAGAGATGCTCAAAAATCAATTCCAACAGCAGTCCAGATGTTACTATCTCTCCACGATTGCTGAAGATAAGTATTTTAGTCAAAATAGTCCTCTATAATAAAGTGGACTATTTCTTTAAAATATATTAATAAAAAATATAGAGTAGCTATCTCTGGAGTTACCATGCTTCCAAATTGTATTTGTACAATCCAAAACAATGTCTTCTGGATAAGGCAGGATCACTTGATGGAGCCACAGCAGCTGTGGCTACCTACCCAAGACCTGTAGCAGATCAATCTAGTCAACATTCTATCCTGGGAGTAGAGGGGGGCCATGAGTTCTTTTCCCTCTCTGAGGAGCTGTGAACAGTTCATGGTTCCTGGGGAAGAGAGTCAGCTTTCTTTGATGGAGTGGCCCCTGGTAGACTGACCATGCTCTAGGAGACGGCCCTACACCCAGGAGTATGTATGGGTGGACAAAACAAACTGGAGTTGATACATTATCTGAAAAAAAGAAAGAGGATAGAAAGTTGAGGGGTAGGGAGGGGAAGGTGAGCCTAAGAGGGGTTGGAGCGGGGAGAGCAGGAGGGAAGTGTGATCGAAACACATTGTCCAAAATTCCCAGCAAGTTCATAAAACGTGAGATCTGTAAAGGTTGATGGTTTTTATTGCCTGGCAAAGTAGATGTTCTCTTGACATTGTATTTGTTCTCTGTTTTTCTGTCATCAAAGATAGATGAGCCTGAGTGAACTTAGGCACAGAGAACTTAGCAGCTCTCAAATTAGGTATAAACCTTCCAAATGTCTGCTTTACCAAAGTCTCTGGCCAGGAAAACCAATGGGAAGAGAAATGTGGAAAGTCACCACACCTGCGGCCTCTGTTTTGCAGTTACCCTAATAAATCAAAGCGTAAAATTACAAACTCAGGGCTCAGATTCCCTTATTTTGCAAGTGAGTCAAACAGACTAAGTCAAAGGTCTACTCTATAGCATCCTTGGTAAGACGACACTGCCTCCCTTCTCCCCTATCTTGCCTGAACATTCATACTGTAAGCTCAGGAGACTCGTAACCAAATTGTAAGACCTTTAGCATTTTAAGTAATTTAAACACAGTATCTGTTTATTTTTAATCTTTGAAATCTCCCCTCCTCAATTAGATGATCTTCAGTTTGTTTCTCAAAAATAATCCTCAATTCTACTTTCCCATCAACTTTTATTGAGGTGGGGGGGCTACAGGTTGTTACTTCTTTGGCTCTATTAGGAATCTGCTAATAACCACTTAACAGTGAGAACATATCATGTTCATTCTTTTGTGACTGCGTTACCTCGCTCAGGATGATATTTTCAAGTTCCATATGGAGAAGGGACTGAAGGAGCTGAGGGAGTTTGCAGCCCCAGAGAGGGAGCAACAGTGGCAACTGGTCTGACCCTCCGGATACTCCTGGAGACTGATCCACCAACCAAGGAATACACATGGAGGGACCCATGGTGCTGGCCACATGTGCAGCAGAGGAGAGTCTTGTTAGACATCAGGGGGAGGAGAGGCCCTTGTTAGATCCTTGTTAGAAAGTGTTAGATCCTCCAGTATAGGAGAATGCCAAGGAGGGAAGATGGGAGTGGGTGGGTGGGTGGGAGAATACCCCCATAGTGGCAAGGGAAGGGGGGAGGAAATGGAGAGGTTCCAAAGGGGAGATCTGGAAAGGGGGAAACATTTGAAATGTAAATAAAGTAGGAAAAATTAAAACAAAAAAAAGAAAAGGAAAATATCATTTAAAAAAAAAGAATCTGCTAGAAGTTACAGCAAAGGTTAGCTGTGAGACACTCTGCTGATGGAGACAGGATGAGTCACTGGACCTACCTGTTGCTTCTACTGGCAGCTCATATTTACAGACATTTCTTAACATGCAAATAACCTTTGATGCTTTTTGATGCTCTGAATGAGTTATGGCTTATCATTTTCTTGCCTAAATTACTGTCTTGACATAGTTGTATGACTGCATAAGCCAATCTTAATAGCCACAAATACCAAGTTAATACCAAAGGTTTTCAAAATTCAGAAATCCAGGTTTTCTCTGGCCTGGTAGCTCAGAGCCTCAAAGGCTTTGCTGCCTTGCCTGTTCATGTTTAGCACTGAATGTTCCTTGTTCTGATTCATACCTGAGTACTGCCAGCATACAACATAAAAGAGCCAAGCTGCAGTCTTATCAACTTAATACAATCTGAGAAAACAACCACTTAATTGTGTTTTATAGGATCTCTGACTCAGTCATGACCATGAAATGACCTAGACTTGATAGCCAATTATCTACCCATGCTTTACCCACAACATCAAACCCACAGTGTCTAATATATATATAAAGTTTTGATGGGCCTGTTTAAAATAACTTGTTCTTGCTCAAAAAGGGAATCTCACAAGATAAAGTAACAGGATCTTAACTCTGAATTTGCCTTCACTTAGAATCTACAAGACTACTGGGTTGTAGTCGTTGGTTTTGGTTCTGTTTCAGTTAGATTTTTCATTGCTATGTGTAAAGTCCCTGACTGAAGTGATATGAAGAAGGGAAGGCTGATTTTGACACACAGTTTCTGAGGATCCATCCATCAAGCTTGAAAAGGCAAAGGGAGTGGCTTCAGGACAAAGAGAACACTTGGCAGGTGTCCTTATATCCCAGACAAACCAGGAAGTCAGTTGAGTATACTTGAAACAGGAAGACATATAACATTCCAAGGCCCATCCCTAATGGCCAGTTTCCCTCAGTTAGGCTCCACAAGCCAAAGGACAAGGACTGTGAGCACTCCCAGGTCACTGTCACCACGTGGAGACCAAGAGCTGGAAACAAACTTGTAGGGTCATTATCGATCGAAACCATAACAGTTTTGTTTTATATTGGTTTGCTTGATTCAATTTGTTTGGTTGTGTGGGCATTGTTATTGCTGCTGCTGCTGCTGCTGCTGTTATTCCGAGACAGAGCCTCACTATGTAACTCATGCTTGCCTAGAGCTCATGATCCTTCTGCCTCTCATTTCAAAGAACTAGGATTACATATCTACACATGGCTTTTTACCCCCATAAATAAATAAATAAATAAATTATTACTCAGTAAAATTAAGTTGCTTAGAAAGAAGAGATTTTGTTAAATTATGAAAATACAAAAATAACCAGCACCTATGTAAATATACAAAATATTCCTAAAGTATTACATTAATGATATTAACGTTTAAGGACACTAAACTGCAATAGTTATTTCAAGTCTTTTCAAATGATGTAAAATATTTAAACCCTGGTTACAGTAGCCAGGGCTCTGCAGTTTACTCTTCTCTCTGTAGGAGTACTCTCTGAAGCAGGTCTGCTCCCGTGTGTGCTTTACGTTTTTGCTTCATACACGTTTACTCTTCACAATAATGCCTGTGTGTTCTGGTGACATGTACAGTTTTGCCTCCACAATATCATACCTGAAGCAAAAAACTACAATGGTCAGTTCAGTTAAGTGGAATTCACGACCTAACCCTCTAAGTTCTGAAAGCAGATACCTTACTTCCCATAAGTCAGGTTAAATCTAAATTGTGTGAGAGAATGTTATCTGTTATGTGGTGGAGATGGTAAAGATGACTCCTCCACATTATCTGGAGCTGTGCCATGCAGAGCTCACTTCTTCCCCTCCCTACTAGCATAGTGTGTAGTTTCTTTTATCTAAGTACTTCAGCCTGCATTTATATAAAGTGCAATTTGCACAGTCCAGTTTTAATAAGCATGTATCTTCTTCATCAGCGAAATATCTATTCTTATCATCCCATTCATAGTACGTCTTTCCCAAATCAGGATGTGGGTTCAGCTAAAGAGCTTCTGTTCACCCTTCATCGTTGCTTTTCTATTAAAACCTCATTCTCTGTCATGTCAGTGTCACTACATAGTTTCTCCAAGCTCTACATTACAAATAGAAACACAAGAAATAACCCATAATGAAAAAACAGCGAGAAGTTTCACCCTAATTAATTTAGCATGATCTTTGTCTAATTCAGTAATAATTTATGTTTCTGATAAGCCATTTTTATACCTCTTTAAGGAAGCCATAGTAACAGCCCTAGAGATCCTGCATGCATTGAACTCCAGCAAAAATTAGTTCACACTATAAACATGTGCTACATAACTGAGACCTTCAGAATATGATATACGGTCCAAGATCAAAAGGATCACGTGAGACAGTCACATCCCTCCCCAAATTGAATGAATACAAATCTGGTTTTTCTCCATAAAGCTACCCTCTGTCGTCATCTGGCTCATGTGCACATGAGTTTTGCCTTCATCCATGTTAAAACAAAGTGCCCTTTACAAAAGCAGAGATAAAGCCTTGTATTTATTAGTGGCCACTGATGCAGGATGCCTGAGAGTTTAGCAAATAGCAGTGCTACAGTAACAAAACAAGACAAATTTGATTTTGAGACAGATGGCTCAATGTTCTTTCCCCTCAAAATATTTCAGCAGTCATTGTTAATATAGATTTGAGGATGACAGAGTTATCTGTCTATGGAGAAATAACCATGCTAATGTTCCTTTCGCTGTTGTAAAAAAAAACAAACACTGGGATATTGCTAACCAGCTAAATTCGGTATTTTATACTGAAATGTAGTGTGCTCCTAAAAACAAACTTGCTAGTTAGTACATTTTCTGTGCATCAGTTTCCTCTTCGGCTAGTGATAATTTACCATAGATAGGCCCTAATGCACAGTTGCTTTTATGAAATGTGAGCTATCACGGTCTTCCTACCAAAATTGTTCCTACACAAAAACATCCTGTTAGGAAAAGTATCAGCTCAAGACCCCCAAGACCAAGTTCTCAAATCAAGTTCTTAACACAAAAGAGATTTATTTGCCTCAGAAGAACAGAGGCAGGGAATAAGAGATAAAGACCAGAGAAAGAATGAGGGAGAACGGGAAGGGAGCAAGGGAGAGGGGGCAGGGGTGTTTGTCCCAGAGGGGAACTGGGCAAAGGACTTCCTCTGGATAAAGAAGAGACAGACATGGTACATGGTGGTTAATAAAGGTAAAATGGGAAACCCCTTGTTGCAAGAGATACTTAATTATCATTGGTTATGTTAATTAGGTGAACCAAAAGCAGCACTTGATTGCTAGACTTCAATACTCTGAGAGCTGGACCTTGGGAGTCAGCCTCAGGAGGAGGAAGTGGCCAAGTAAGAGAATAGACCTTGGTGGCCAGCTAATGGATTTGACCAAGGCAAAGGGAATGGGAGAGAAGGCAAGGCCTGCCAGAGCCATGCCTGCCACAACCAAGCTGGTCAGAGCCCCTTCACACCCGTCATCTTTCTAATAATAGTTGTCTTCTAATTGTTAAACTTCTCCTCAGCTTCCACCTGCCCCATCAACTATCTCCTTTTATCTCCCTTGAACTGTTGACTGCACACTATTTCTCTTTAACTGGAACTGTACAGAGGATCCATATGTTTGTTGATCCATACGTTGTTTCTCTTACATTCCATTAAGAGATTACAGTGCTTCCTCCCTGCATCCCTTCATAGCCCCATCTCACTCTTGCAGGTCGGAACAGCCTCCCAACACATGCTATGGTGTCTGTTTACCAAAGTATGCTGTGCTTTCACACTGATTGCACTTGGAAGCAAGCAATGGCTGTCCTTTGGGAAATTTTATGTGACAAAAGTCCTCTTATTTAACTCTTAAAACTCTATAGAGTCATAATTACTCACCCTTTCAACTATTTTTTTAAAAAAAAATGTTAGTGATGAGCTGGAGAGATGACTCGATGGTTATGATCATTTGATGCTCTTGTAGAGGACTCACATTTGGTTTCCAACACATGTGATGAGCAGTTCACAACTGCCTGTAACTCTAGCTCCAGCAGGACTCAATAACTCTGGCCTCTGAGAACATCTACATTCACATGCACATACCAACACACAAATACACACGTACACATCACTGTAAATGTATAATTTTAGGAAAATAGTGATTTAATCAAAGCCACATCATTGCAAAGGGAGCCATAACTGGAAATAGGACATATAGTATAATGTGTCATAAAGGCATTGAAACCTTGAATTTAGTATTGTTTCTGCTTTTTGATTCTCCAGTGCCTTTAGTCATGATGCCTTTTTTATAGTCTGCCATGTCACAGGCTATTATCAACTTTGCATGATTTTGTGTGATTTGCATTGTATACTTTATTGCATACTAAGTACTGGAGGATTTTATTTCATGGTGCATCCCAGACTCAGCTTTCCCAATCATGAACATTCTACCTTTCTTCACTTCATCTATGCACTCCAGAGCAATCTCCTCAAATTCTCTTCCCTCCAGGCTCTAGGCAGTAGATCACATTCCACAGAGTTCTGTTCTTTTTAAAATTGTGCCTGAAAGATCTGTAGAACCTAACTTCAATTTTCTTTAAGTCAGTTTAGAAGAAATATTGCCATTCTAATATCTCCTCCTGTTTCCAAATCTAATCAAAAATATTTTGTGGGTGATTAGTCATTCAATTAAAAACCTCAAACACATGCAATCAGTAAAAGGACATGGGTCTCCTGACACTCAGGAATGACCTTGGACTCCCAGAACTTCTGTGCAAATAGGCTTGCAGGGGCACCCTGTGGATGTCTACATTCAAACTTTCTCGTTACAGAAAAGAAGGCAAAATTGGTCATCAAATTATCACCTTCCCGGATTTTTGAGAATTTGGGAGAATAGAAAAGACTGGAACTCTTCTTATAAGTAGAAAGAGGGATTTCTAAGAAAGTCTTAAGGTTTCTCTGGAAGCAAAGTGGGGACAAGGACTTGGCTGAAGGTCCTTCATGTGGAGAAAGTGTGAGGATATGGAGCTGGGGGAGGGGGGAGTGAGAGACAATGCTGCGATGGCAAAGGGCTGGACACCTCAGGAAATACGCAGACCCTTAACTCTCATTGGTCAAGAGAATACAAGCTGGTATCATAACCAAACACCTCTGAACAGATTCCAAGAAAAGGTATCAAACAGTCATGTGGAGAGTAGCAAGCAAAGCCAGAGATAGAGAAGAAAGAATGTACAGCAAAGAGAGGAACTTTAGGAATGTTCAACACATAGAAACTTTAGGAGCTTGGTAGAGAAATCTTTACCACAGAGGGGTTTTGGTTTGGTTTGGTTTGGTTTGGTTTGGTTTGGTTTGGTTTGGTT